>OX438741.1:31631761-32831761 GCA_949316235.1 Oegoconia quadripuncta | reverse complement strand
GCCCTGATGATCGTGGAGCGCAATCATTTTTGTGGCGGGGCCGGGATCGAACCCGGACCCCCGACGTGTATACTATGTCATCAATGATTTTCGGAGCAACGTCCTCGCCTACTTCTGCTATTTTTATTTTAAATAAAAATGCGAGTGAATTCGCAAATTCACATTGTGAGGCTGTGAAAGCCATTAATGAAAAACATTACATGGACGATTATTTGGATAGCATGGACAGCGATCAAGTTGCGAAGAAAATGATAGATGACGTATCTGCTGTGCATGCAGCGGGTGGTTTCCATATCAGGGGGTGGGTTACTAACTCCCCTACATTGCATGCTCAACTTCAGGCGGACAATTCTAATATAGTCCAATTGGAAAATGCGAACGGAGCTGAAGAGAGAACGTTAGGGCTGATATGGAATCCACGTACAGATGATTTAGGTTTTGACGTGTCTTTAAAGCGTTTATCTCCACAGATAGCTTCTGGACAGGTAATGCCTACCAAAAGGGAATTTTTAAGAGCAGTGATGTCCATCTTTGACCCCCTAGGCTTTCTTTGTCCGGTCATTATTCCCACTCGCATTTTGTTACAACAAATCTGGCGGTCGGGAATCAATTGGGATGATCAGTTGCTAGACAAGGAGGCTGAGGCCTGGCTAACTTGGGTCAAAAACGTTCCTAAAATAGGAAATATTAAAATTCCCCGTTGGTACGGCATTAATGTAAATAATAATTTGCAGTTACATGTGTTCGGAGACGCGAGCGAGGTGGCTTATGCCGCAGTAGCCTATTTAGTAGGTTCTAATGAGTTAGGTGAGCGCGTGTGTGCGCTTGTAGCCGGGAAGGCGCGTGTGGCTCCGATAAAGATGATTTCGGTGCCACGTTTAGAGCTACAAGCGGCAGTTTTAGTGTGCAGATTAGCGGACACGGTGGTCAATGCACTAGGGCTTCCTAACGTGCGTCGTTATTTATGGACAGACTCTAAAACGGTCTTAAATTGGATAAATTCATGTAGTCGCGATTATCAGAAATTCGTAGCGTTTAGATTAGGTGAAATCGAGAGTAGGAGTGAGAGAAGCGAGTGGGGCTGGGTACCTTCACGTGAGAACCCGGCCGATGAGGGGACAAAGGTTGTCTGGCCGCGGGAATGTAGTATGTGGGTTTCGGGTCCTTCCTTTCTGTGCGATCCGCAAGCACCATGGCCAACCATAGATGCGGCCGAGTTGTCGGCCACCCCTGATGTTGACACAGAGCGCTTAACGCGCGCTCGTGTCCTCGCCTGCGCCGAGCCGTCGGCGCCGCTGATTGATACAGCGCGCTTTTCGTCGTGGCGCCGCGCGATACGCGTGGCTGCGCGCGTATTAACCTTTGTGAGGCGCTGCCAACACCGCCTTGCAACTCACATGGACCATGCTATCGTGACGGAGGCCGAAGGGCTTCTGCTTCGTCAATCTCAGGCGCGCTCATTTGCGCCCGAGATAGCTGCGCTCAATTCTGGCCGGGGACTCCCGCCGAATGAAGACGGATTTTTACGAGTTAGGGGCCGCATAGCCGCCGCCCCCGAGCTCACCTTTGGAGAACGCCATCCGGTGATTCTAGACGGGCGTGACCCCATAACGCGCCTACTAGTACACCATTACCACGTTCGCGCCCTACATGCGAACCATGAACAAGTGATCAATAACATGAGAGAAAGATATTGTGTGGTGCATCTACGACCAACTGTGAAAAAGATTGTTGCATCCTGTCAACCCTGCCGACTTGCCCGGGCGCAACCACAAATACCAAAGATGGCCGATCTTCCCGCCGCGCGTCTTACCTCAAATAGACGCGCATTCGTAAATTGTGGGGTGGATTATTTTGGCCCTATGATTGTTGCCATCGGCCGCCGACGAGAGAAACGCTGGGGTGTGCTGTTTACATGCCTGGCTACCCGAGCTGTACATCTGGAGTTGGCAGCTTCTTTGAACACCGACTCTGTAATTATGGCAATTCGACGTTTAACCGCCCGCCGGGGTCGTCCCGCCATCTTCTTCAGTGACCGCGGGACTAATTTCATCGGAGCAAACAATGAACTTCGTGCAGCGCTCCAAGAATTCGACGCTAAAGAAACAGCAGCGAGATATGGTGTGGAATGGCGATTCAATCCCCCCTCTGCTCCTCACATGGGGGGAATTTGGGAACGCCTTGTACGCTCTGTTAAAAACGCATTGAAAGCAACCTTGAAAGAGCAAACTCCAAGAGAGGAGGTTTTACACACTTTGCTGCTTGAGGCCGAGTTAACAATAAACACTCGTCCCCTAACTTATATTACTGATGACCCCACGAACCCGGTAGTATTAACACCAAACCATTTACTACTCGGAACAACGACGGGTGATGCACCAATGGTTCCTGCTGATCCAGCCGATGTGAACGCGAGGAGACAATGGAGGCAGGCCAATGCGTTGGCCGATGCTTTCTGGCGTCGATGGCGCCGCGAGTACCTGCCGACACTTCAACGACGGTCGAAATGGACTGATGACGTTCCGCCAGTGAAAGTGAGTGATATCGCTCTAATATGCGATAGTGCGTTGCCTAGAAATCAGTGGCTTAAAGGCAAAGTGATCAAAGTGAATGTCGCGAGTGACGGCAAAGTGCGGTCCGTAGTTTTAAGAACTCGTAATGGGACTTTATTTCGACCTGTCGCCCGAATCATTGTGCTCCCCACTGATGGTGTAGTAATCGGATGATGAGTAAACTGTATCCTCTTACTAGGGGGTGGAATGTTGAGGAGCACGGTGATTCGAGGCTGTATTTTTGTATTTTTAAGAATTTTTGTTATCAATGTTTTGTTATGTATAGAGTTTGAATTGATTTGTATAGAGTCGATGTCGAGCCGACCGCAGTGGAAGTATTTTGGCCGCCAGAGGCGCTTTTTTAATAAAAATAGAAATTTAAGTGGGTACCTGAATTTTATTCGCCTCGGGTTCTGATTGGATAAAAATAATTAATTCCTGTAATTCTATTGGACATCCAGTCAGGACCCGACGATTTTGTCAAGATAAAAGAAAGGTGCCCACGGTAGTCTGTCTAGCCCCTGGGGTCCTAAAACCCCAGCCCCCCCCTCAGTCTTCCGTCCTCAGGCTCTTCCAGCCACCCCACGCCCAAACCATCCAAAGCCTCACCCAGGTGGCAGTATGCCCTCCCTGGCTGAGGACATGCAGACCGTCTACGCTGAAATCAGCGGTATTGATATCGGAGAGATATCAATACTCGCCCGCAAGCTGCGCGCTTCCCGCACAGCCCAAGAACGTCTCCTTGCCCTAGTCGAACACCATCACCTACTAAACTCCATTTAAGTACAATGTCCCAAAATATAAACACCCCCTTAGGTACCGGTCGGACCAAACCAAGAGGTGTCTCTCTCATCTCCTACAATTCGCGCAGTCTGCGCACTAATGTCAACGAACTAAAAGAGTTCGTGCGCAGTAGAGAAGTAGACCTCTTATTAATACAGGAGTCATGGCTCAAAGCCACTGACCGTAAAGGCTTATCCATCCCCAAATATACCCTAATACGTAATGACAGACTCGACGGACGTGGCGGAACAGCCATTTACTATAAAAGATCTCTCCACTGTTCTCCCATCACCACCCCCCCCCTCACTAATATGGAAGCCTCTATCTGCAGGCTTGCTATGACAGGTCATCAATCCATTATTATAGCCTCCATCTATATTCCTAGTGGTACTCCACCCCTAAAAAGTGACTTTGAAGCTATCCTCCTACTGGGCAACTCAGTTATTATGTTCGGAGACTTTAACTCCAAACATACTAGCTGGACTTGCCTTACTACCAATGCAAGCGGCACTAAGCTGCTCAACATCACCCAATCCCTAAATATAGACGTTATATGTCCATTTTGGCCCACCCACTACCCCGATAACACAAACCAATCGCCAGACATTCTCGATTTCGCTCTTTTTAAAAACATTTCCCTAAACCTAAACACGATCGAACCCCTCGACGACCTAGGATCAGACCACCGCCCAGTCTCACTGATACTGGGGCCCCAAACCCCTCCTCCCGCCACCCCCAAAACCTTCACCCACTGGGATGGGTTCAAAACATCCCTCACCGCAGCCATCGACTCTCCAGACTCACCGTATGTTCCCTCATCATCATCATCATCATATCATCATCTCGATAGCACTGAAAATATAGACAATGCGGTGAGCTCCCTCACCCAACTCATACAATCTGCGATCAAGGCCAACGAGCGCGTAGCCAAGGTCAAAGATCAAAAGCTCCCAATAGACGTCATAAACCTAATTAAATGTAAAAATGCAGCCCTCCGCAGAGCTGCTCGCTATCCCACCCCCTCCCATAGGAAAGCAGCCAACCAACTCCAACGTCAGGTTAGGTCCCGTCTCTCCGAAGTGAGGAATGCTCAATGGAGTAAACTCATGGAGGAAATCTCTCCCTCCCACCTCGCGTATTACAAAGTGGCGAAAGCCCTCCGGTTAGACACAATCACCCATACCCCTCCGCTAAACCGTCCCGATGGCACCGTTGCCTTCGAAGACGATGAAAAAGCCGAATGTCTCGCTGACAACACGGCCGCGCAATGCTCCCCCAGTACTCTCGAGTATGACTCCGCCCATGTCCAAATGGTGGAGGAGGAAGCTCGTTGTATAACGACTTCCCCTCCAACCTCAGACCCTATCCTAGTTTCCACCGACCAAATTCAAGCCATCATCAAAGGCCTTAAGCCAAAAAAAGCCCCAGGCGCGGATGGAATCTCCAACCAAGCCCTCAAACACCTCCCCCTCAATGTACTCACCCTACTGTCTCTTATATTTAACGCTTGCTTTGATCTCTGCTACTTTCCAACCGCCTGGAAGGAAGCAATAGTCATAGGTATCCCCAAACCAGGAAAGCCCCTCAATATCCCCTCTAGCCACCGTCCCATCAGCCTCCTCAAGGCGCTAGGCAAAGTATTAGAAAGAGTAATCCTCTATCATATGAGAAAACACCTATTCCCAGTAGGTGAGCCCCCTCTTATTTTACCCCACCAATTCGGTTTCCGCGCAAACCATTCTTGTCCACAACAGGTCCACCGTATAATCGAGTACATCTTGAGCGGTTTCTACCCTAAACGCGAAAAAACAGTAGCAGTCTTCTTTGATGTCGCAAAGGCATTCGATAAAGTATGGCACGCAGGCCTTATCTATAAACTACACCACTTAGGTCTCCCCGACAGGCTAGTTCTAACAGTAGCATCCTATCTCCAGGATCGTACCTTTCGTTTTAGACACGAAGGAGTGCTATCCTCCCCCCGCCCGCTCAAAGCCGGAGTCCCTCAGGGATCAGTGCTCTCTCCCCTACTATATATATCGTACACAAACGACATACCCATCCCCAAAAACAATGTCCAACTCTCTCTCTTCGCCGACGACACTGCCCTCTATATAAAGGGTCAGCGGCTGTCGTCAACCATATCCAAACTCCAACGCTCAGTTAATGAGCTTGGAGAATGGTTTAGGAAATGGCGTATAGAAGTAAACCGCGATAAAAGCACCGCGATTAGATTCAGTCATAAGAGAAGACGCCATCTCGATCTCAATGATACCCAAATCCGTATGCTAGGTACCCCTGTCCCCTGGAAACCCACTGCCAAATACCTAGGTGTTACTCTGGACTCGAGGCTAACTTTTAAGCCTCACATCCTGAATGTGACTCGCACTGCCCGCTTCTATCTGGGCCGCCTAAATAGTATGATAGGCAGAAGTAGTAAAATGTCCCCCATCAATAAGAGAACACTCTTCAAGGTGTGCATCCGACCGGTAATGACATACGCGGCCCCCGTTTTCGCACACGCGAACCCTAATACAATAAATAAACTCCAAATCGTACAAAACCTTTTCTGTCGTAGAGCACTGAACGCCCACTGGTGCGTCAGAAATGCTGACCTTCACCGTGACATAGATTTACCATCAATCCAACAGTTTTTGAAAACCCTCACCGAATCCTTTTTCAAATCAGCTACCGAACACCCAAATCCGTTAATAAGAGGGTCAGCAGTCTACCCTACCCCCTCATCAACCTCTCTCTATCAAGTCCGACGTCCGAGGAACGTCCTCACCGACCCACCCAATAAACTCACATCCGATCTGGCTTGCCTCCTGGCGGCCACAGATGAGTCAGGGGCACTTGTCACCCCTGACTCATCATCGACTCTCGATTAGCTCTAGGCTCTTCTAAGTGATGCTCTTCTAGCAGAGCACCACTAGCGTCCCTCCCCTCCCCAGGAAAGGGGTCGCTTCCGATGACGGGATAAAAGCCTCACGGCTAGTCCCTACCTCCAAGGCGGAGTTTTAGTGGGTAGGCACACTCTGTGAGTCCCACATAACTTGCACAGCCGGCTGTGCTCGTACGCTTAGAGCCTTCTCCGCCTCCCTCCTTCGTTCCTCCGGAGGGTGCCTTTGCATGGGCGCAAAAAAAAAAAAAAAAAAAAAAAAGTAGTCTGTCTAGTTACAAGCACAACGTCAAATACTGCGGTCGGTTCTCGGAAAAGTAAAAGTGAAATTGTGAAATTGTGAATTGTGAGAATTAAAGAAGAATATTGTTTTCAACACTATCAAGAGTTTTGTTTTTACTTCGGCATCCCCAAGAAGATAGTGTGTGTGTGTGTGCGGTGTCGAAGTACCGATTTTCGCCGAGCTCCCGCTGGCTCCATCTTCCCTCTCGCTCCCGTCGTCGTCCGTCTCTCTCGAACCGCTGACTTACCAGAGCGACCCCAGGGTGGCGCTCTATTTTACTTGTTTCAAAATAACGTCTACAAGGAGTCTTGTAGATTTTTTTCTTAAATTATAATTTATCTCTCATTGTATTTTCTATTGATATTTTGTTTTTGAATACCTTTTTTGTGTGATATGCATTTCTTTGAGTTGTTTTTATTTTATGCTAAACATAATGTTTAATATTTTGCACACTTCTTAATTCGTGTTGTACCATATACTTGTATGTAAATATTTACATGAATACCATAACAGTTCTTTAAAAATAATATACTTGCAGAACTCTAGTATACTTCCGAACAATTGCTCACAACGTTATGACATTTGACATTTCCTTAATGCCAAGGCAATAATGGGAAAAATCGGCAGTCACATGTTTTGAGATTTGCCATGTGATGTCTACATGTATATATGGAAAAATAGGCTAAGTCATATATTTTGAAATTAGCTAAGTGATATCTCCATATATTCGCCCGTAATGTTTGTGGTTTCAGCTATGGGTGTATTTTACCTAATGTAGAATGTATATCTAACAAAAACTAAAACAGTTTGGACTTACCTACCTGATGCACCATGCACCACTCTTAGCTTATCTATTTGAAATAGAAATTACACTGAACAAGTTTCCCTTAGTAAAGCTGTACACTTACTGGGGACATTATTTTTACGGATATCGGATACGGATTCCTCACTTTGTTTTATACCTAATGATTTCCGTTAGGTATCTCTCTCTCTCTGAAATTCTCTGATACCATAATATCCGAGCACATGCTACCCAGTTTGGCACGGATAGGCAAAATATTCTATATGAGTTTGTATGCAGCAATGTGTATTTGAGCGATGCAGTTTTCAGTGGCCTTTGCTGACTCGTTCAAAATATTACACTTAAAAAAATTCAGACATGTCGCTGACTCTATTTAAGAAATACGAGTAAACAATTAAGACGAACAAGATAGTCAAAGTCTTGCCTTGAAGGTTTCGTACCGTCACCATTGAGAAACTATTAAAAAGTCTTCTTCTTAGATACGGCTTTAGATATTAAATTGAAATAATTATCGAATAATGCTAGGTCCAAAATTAAGTCTCTAGCGTACAGCAGTAAAAAAATCGGTCTTTCAAAGCGTATTTTCATACTAAAAGTCAAACTTTATTGCCATGTTTTCAAGACCTACAAGTAGAGTATTTTGCGGTGGTCTATATTCTCGAAATTTGGTACGAACGGGTACAAATTGAAGAAATAAATTCGAAAATCGTTAATTGAAGGAATAAATTAAAAATATGTCTTTTTAAAATGAGGTATGTACCCTACAACACTAAAATAGCAGCAAAGGAGACATTTTTCTACGTTCATACAAGTCCTAGTTTCCAGGGTATTTTGTCGTGAGTGTGTTTTATTTAGAGTTACACTATTTTTATTTTCTTATCTTGGCATTTCTTTCTTTATTGCATCGTCTTAAACCTTAACGTTTTATTATTATTTTGGCTAAACACATTCTAATCAAAATTCTGTTATACTTATAACCAATTGTGTATATATTTTTTTCTCTCATGCATGGTTGAATCAAAAAACATTTCTTCTATTGTAAAAATTAACAATTGTGGGTTATCCGATAAATTTAAAGCTAGATACGAAACAAGAACATCTCTAGTCACTACATGAGATAAGCTCTCCTAGAGACGAGTTTGAAAGGACTTTACCACAGTTACACTATGCGACAACCAGGACACGAATTTATTAAAGAAAATCAAATACGTGCCGGAAATATTTTAAAGGAGATAACTTGGTATTCTAAGAATTAGTAAACAATTCGGTAAGTATTAGAAAATGTTGTTTTAAGTTAAAAAGAGTGTGTTTTAATGCACTTTAGAAACGTTTTTTTCAATCGCCCGTATGAGAAAATAGTAAGATATTAACAAAATCGTGTCTCTCGAGGCCTGCAAGATGGTGAAAACATGAGTGAAAGCAACGGAAGGGAAGATGACCCTGTGCCATCAAACTAGTTGTGCTTTTGGAATATACTGAGAACAGTTTATTTTAAATCTGCTATGTTACGTGCTCACTGCATTAAATCATTAATCTGGGATTCAAGGTAGCGATAGAGTCACGTCGCGAACCGTCTGCTTTCGGTACTATGTTGATCCTACCTTATAGGAGTTACAGTACTTCTCCGTGGCTCAATGTAAACAACATAGGGTTTACGAATCGGAGGTCGCGGGTTCGATCCCCAGCGGGGTACATGTTTAGTACTCGGTTTGGTTGGTTGTAGGGCATTTTAAATGTCCGCCTGGCTAGTTACCACCATCTTATATAAATTGTCAGAGATAAGATAGCCAGTTCCCCAAATATTTGTGTTTCCGGGTGAGTACTCTTCCACCTTCGGCCTCATCTTCACTTAACATCAGGTGTGATTGAGGTCAAATGCTAACCCGTTGTGCATAAAAAAAACCTTGGGAGGAGTGTGGAGGCGGCACTGCTAAAAATTATGTACTTCGTCTTCATAATATCTTATTTCTAGAATCATTAAATCTAAATGTATTCTGGAAACTGTCATAGATTCTTGGAGCTAACATTTTGTGGCTTGATTTTTTAATAAAATAATCCGACAAATTCGGTACAAATTTTTGAACTTAAAATATTAAGTATAGGTAATTGCTGAGATTCAGCTCATAGCCATTTTGCCAAATCTGTCTGAATTGAATGATCCACAACATCTTCAATCCCTTACGAGTGAATCAGATACACATATATCGTATTTATCGAGAGATTGATTAGATATCATTAGTTAATTTTTATAAAACACTAACCGAATTTTAATCAAGAAAAATGAATTAAACGATTCACATACCGCAATAGATTAAGATAGAAAATAAAGCGCAACCAGTTGAGTAACAAAGAAAACTTCATTTTACCTCCTGACCTAAATAAGCTGCACTTGCAGCAACAAATGTCACAATTTGCTGCTTATCCGCACAGAACGCAGCGGTCGGCTAAGCTGCTGGATTGGAGAAATTCTATTTTCTCCGTAACCAAGGAAACAATAAGCTTTGCTGGGAACTTGGATAAAATTGAAGTAACTAGACGCTCTTATGGACTCGCAATTTAATATTTAACGATGTAGATATGGATTAACGGACCAAGAACTTAATTTAAGCTGGAAATAAAATGAAATGTCCGCCTGGCTAGCTAACACCGTCTTATCTAAATTCCCTTTCCCTGAAATCTTTGATGTAGTAAGCAGAATATAACTTAATTTAATCATAAAATATAAAGATGTGATCTTATTAAAGTGGAGTCATATTATACAATGTAGCTTCCAGTCGCGAATTTTTTAGTGGTCAGGGAAGACTTTATGTTCAAACTTAAATTACATAACCCCTGAGGTGACGGTCTAAAGCTGCAGTAAAAGTAAGAAAATATTTTTCGTCGTAACTAAGGTGCATACTGCGAGAATCTTAAGAATATTTTAATAGTTTTAATTTGTCCTGAGTAGGCACTAACGGTGAATAATTTCCATGGTCATATTCGTCAGAATGTGATAATTTGGATGAGGATGAAGGTGTAGGAAGGATGAATTTTGGTAAGGAAAAAAACGATGCTATGATGCCCGCACAAAAAAAGCGAATGACGTTTCGGCGCACGAGTCGGGGCCGGGTGGGGGCGCGGGAGGAGGGTACTTGTACTTTTTTTTTTAGCATTTTCAGCTCTGAAATTGTGCTTGATGCCTAGTACATAGAAGAGTGGACTACCTGGTGAACTTAAATGCCTTCGGATGTAACGACTCATATAATTATGGTCAAACTTCACTTAGGTAAGTATGTTTAACCTTTAATTCATATACATAACCTACATCTGAAATCTAGTCGGGTAAATTTAAATACCAAAATATAGATAAAGACTTGTAGATAATATGGATAATATACTATTTCAAGCTATATCGTACTGAAAATGAAATGTATAAATAAAATACTACTAATATTATAAATACGAAGGACTGTCTGACTTTCACGTATAAACTGCTGTCCCGATTTAAATGAATTTTGACAGATAGGTAGCCTATGAACTATATAACCGACTTTCAATAAGGAAGGATCAATTCCGAAGTAAAACAATTTTACGCGGGCGACCAAATTGCAATAAGGGTAAGTGCGCAACCGGATTATTTGGATAATTATTCATTCGCACCCGGGAATAGCATGGATATCGCCTCTCAAATTATCCTCTGACCGTTTGTAATAGACCGCACTGTAACGCTCTGCCGATCACATGGACGGATGTAACATAGATAACTATACTTAAATGTAGGTGTTAATATAGACATTCGACAACTAATATGGCTTTGAATATAACCGAGAGATAGTAGGTATGTACATATTATGTAGTACGGTGCGGTAAAGGAATACGAATCTATCGGACATTTCCTTTTATAAAATTTGGTTAAAGCGAACATACATACATATATGGGAAACGCATTACCTACCCCTCTTTTGTACTTTACCGTAGTTTGGTAAAATTACCTTGGAAAAGAGATTGCCCAACGTGCATAGAAAATTAGTCTAAGAATATCAAGTAATAATATCAACAATTTCATATTTTCCTACATCATTTGCTTGGCGGTAGGGCATTTTAAATGGCCTGGCTAGCTACCACCATCTTATCTAAATCTGCCGCCAAGCAGCAATGTTAATAGCATTGTTGTGTTCCGGTTGTCAGAGATAAGATAGCCAGTCCCCCAAATGTGTTGGGGTTTCCGGGTCAGTACGCTTCCACCTTCGACCTCATCTTCACTTAACATCAGGTGTGATTGAGATCAAGTACCAACCCGTTTAGCATAAAAAAAAATAAACTATTATTTCCGTACAGTTTGATAAAAGGAATTGTGTTGTCTTCTAGCGATTTCTGTAAAAGTTTTTACAAATGGCGGGATCACCAGAAAACAATACAATTTATTTTATTTGAATAAATTATTAATAACTGTTTCCTAGTGATTTCTGTCACACTTCATTGCAGGGGTGTAAAACTTTTTACAAACGGCGGAAATCTCCAGAATCCGAGGGTCGGGTGGCGATTCACACCACAAACACACATTTCACATTTCGACCTATGTTTGTATGGGAAAGTTGTTTGTTATCATATCACGGACACTATTACCAGTTTCTTTTTCAAAGATTGATTACCAAATTAAGAAATACTAAATAGATAATCTTGGAACAATCATAAATAACATTTTTAAATAATTATAAAAATCAAGTAATAAAAGTCATGTAAACTTAAACGGGAAAAGAAAAAGAGGAAGACCGAGAATAAACTACATGCAGCAAACAAAAGAGAAGTTGAACGTCGTGTTGTATCAGGAGGTCAAGAGGAAGGCGGAGAGCAGAGATATGGAAAAATCTCCACCAACAAGAGCATGGCTCTTTAATCAGATGATGATGATGAAACTTAAAGTAATCTTTGTGGGCTAAATAGATAAATCTTTGTAGGCTAAATAGATAATCTTAAAATAATCACAAATAATCATAAATAATACTTTGTATTTATTTTGTGGTTATATTGTAGTAATTCTCTAGTCTAGCCAGTATACATAGAAGCTTATTTTTTAGTAAAAAAAATATTTTTAACGTTGAGTATATTTACTTCTTTATAATAATAAAAGTAAAGCAATCTATTATGTTAAAAAAATGATTTATACATTTTTACTTACTACTTTTCTATTTACCTAGGTGAAATATTTTATTATGAGTTCGAAACAGAATCAACTTCCGAATCAAAGGTCATTTACCTTGTGGTGCGAATCGACCCATTCAAAATTTGCAGGTGGCCATTCACACCACCGGTGCGAAAGGGGCTCTTCAAAAATTGAATGGGTCGTTTCACACCGCGGTGCGAACCGTTTGTGGTGTGAATCGCCACCCGACCCGAATTCGATGCCATTTATTTCATTTCATTTGGCTAAAATTATTAATTAAATTTAAAGGAAATAACCATTTGTTATAAGAAAATATGACCTTTTTTGGAATGACTATCAGATTGTATTTGCTTTTAGATAACACCCAATCACCGTTGTAAAAATGCGTAATGGGAAAATTGGTTAGTGGGACGCCGGACATAGGTGGCACAATGTAGTTGTGTATGACTATACTATCGTTATTATATTGACGGTTAATTACGGCTCATTAGGCGTGCCGGTCATCAAATCATGACACGTGACGTCATCCGATAAACGGATTACCAGCACACTGTCCTAGACTGTAATGTATTGATTATTATGCATGCCTAGTTAAACATCTTAGTTGGTATGCTTATGTGTATGTCCACTCTAACATTGTTATTATTTCGTGTAGGTATACATAGTACAATCTGCCGCATAGTTATTCATAAAGGGCTAATTTAAATGCTGAATGATTATGAAGACTGAATGGTAGCGTGATGTATTTTCAAGCTAAAGTATATATTATATACCTACGGAATGAGTTTTTTACCGTAAGGGAAATAATAGGGCATATTAGGCAAGGGAAATAGAAGGTATTGCCATAGGTAGTTAAATAACTAGTAGATCAATAACTTCTTTATATTTATAAAAATATCTCGACTCAATAAACTATTTTTAGAAATTATAAAAATATATAGTAGCCATTGATAATTTTTTCAGAAAATTGTTTTATTAGATCTTAGCACCTTATTCTTCACCGTAGTTCACAGTATCATCTTTAATTTAATATAGTAGGTTTTATAACTAAATACCTATACTATGCCTTAAGCAAGATACAGAATGGTTAGAATTTATTTTTATTCCATTACTGATGGGTACTCTGTCTTTCTACAAAAAATCAGGAACTTTAAGACTATAGGAAGTTACACCACAAAAATTACGTATTTTTACTGGACTATATCCTATGACGTCTTAAAGAAAGGCCAAGTCAAGAGTATACCCTAAACCGATGAGCATGTATGAACAACCTTATGAGAGTGAAGGAAGCAGAAGAGGTGTGTCAGGATCGTAGCAAGTGGAAGTCTGTGGTCTCTGCCTACCCCTACGGGAAACAGGCGTGACCTTATGTATGTATGTATATCCTATGCATGGTGTGGGGCGATGATGTAGATGATTCAATAATAATTTTATTGACTGCTTAGAGTAAATTTAAAGACTATTAGAAATGTTACTTTTGTACAGAGAAATCTTTTTGTTGTAGATTTCTAAAAGTCGCATGAACAGAACATGTTTTGTTTTCTTGAGTATTATAAGCCCTTTGGGGGTCCAAGAGGGTTTTTGTTACATATTGTTTATTCAACACAAACAAAAAAACTGCCGCGTCTCGTCCGCCAGGACCTCGTTACGTTATACACACTACTGAATGATAAATGATATGTACATCCTAGGAGACATTTGTACGCTTAAGAATTTCCAAAATCAATTCCTCGTCTTGGTGATTTTCCTGTTCAAACATACAAAGAGACATTCATCCTCGTTGAGGGGCTACACAATGTAAAAGGGTAAATATAAATTAAATAAAATGCATATAGGGTCTTACGATAAAAAAAAGCTAATTTTACTGAGATCTCGAGCTTCATCTTCGACCACATTGTGACTTTCCATCAGACGACATTGTGGCCTGTCGCGTATACAATAAACCATAAAAAGGGATTAGTTAGTATTTGATCAAATACAAGTGCAGTGATATACGATAGTACTGTAATAACATAGGTTTTGCCACTGGGTGGGACTTCTCGTATAATAATTGAACCGCCAAGATTAACAATAATATTGACGATAATATGGGTGAACATATTTAAACAAAAATACACAGAACTTCCGCCTTTTTTAGACTCAGTGAGAAATACGCTTTCAAGGGTTGAATCTTTCTATTGCGTTACACTAGAAAATTATTTTTTAATAGCAGTATTACTCCTTTCTATTCGATTATAATTTCAATCGGAATCTTTAGCCGATTCTTAGAAAAAATGGTCTATAACGGATGAGTTTTTTTACCGTAAGGAAATTATCTTGCGCGACATAAATGTTTATCGCGCCCATGCTCTAGTGCAGAATAAGTTGTTTATACAAAAAAGGTATGTGTATGCGTGCGTGCTTATGTACCTTGTATTTGAAGATATCTTGGTATGATCCTGTGAGTTTCTTGCGCCGCTTCTTTTACCACAGATGATTTCCCTTTCCGTAGCAGTAGCTTGGACATTGACTGACAGTTAAATGCAATAAAACTTTTATAATTTCCAGTAGATTTAAATTGACACTCAACAAATGATAACATGTATCTTACATTGAAATTTAAATTTACATTTAGCTATAATTTACTACTTCTTTATTTTTGTATCGTATTGTGGCGTTCATAATATTCTTATTCTTATTCTAAATAAATATATGGAATTTGCAATTGACATTTCATTTTTCCTGGTTATTCAGACCACCAAACGAACAACTTATATACCGAAGCAACCCGCTTAAATCTTTACTGAAAAGGTTTTATTCACGTGAAGCTAACTAAGAGAGACTGTATTCGTTAAACGTAACCTAACCAGATTCAAACTTAAATCCAGTTAATGTTCCCCAGCAATTAGCTATCCGGGCCAGGTGTGGACGTGTAGCAAATATAAGGCAACTGAATTCTGTGGCTAGTATAAAGTTAGGTATCGTGTGTAATTTTGGTGTTTTAGGTTTTGGCCGGTTTATACGAGAGTTTATGTAGGATAGAAAATGTTCGAATGGTTGAAAGGTACTGTCCAACTAATATTAACTACGAAACTTTGATTGTTTGTTGCTCAATCACGGCGAAACTGCTAAATCAATTTACGTGCATGATGTTAGAATAGACAAAGTAAAAAAAAAAAATCACATCAAAATGGGTTCATTTGCGTCGGGGGGGAAATGAAGAGCAATGCGACTGCGTCAGGAGTGTCCTTAGAGAATAACTATACTACTGGTCACCTTGGCTAATTACAGTGATAAACCTAGGTAATTAGGGTCTTCTAGCTAAGAGCTCTGCGTCCATCACAGATCTGTGGTGTCACACCCCGCAACAAATGCTCCAGTTGCCCTTTATGACAATTAAGAGAAGGGATGACCCTTTTCGTAACCGAGACTCGCATAGCAATTAATTGCTATATCTATTAAAATATAAATTGTTAATGGAACAGCTCTTTACAAAGACATTATAATGGATATGAATATACTTCACCCATTTATATTTAAATTGTTAAGAATAGCTAAGTACGAGTATCTACATACCTCGTTGATATATGGTAATAATTCACAAGACAGATTATGTTGATATATTAATACTATGTTTATCGCATGCCATAACCGCCTCCGTGGCTCAATGTAAACAACATTGGGTTTACGACTCGAAGGTCGCGGGTTCGATCCCCGGCGGGGTACATGTTTAAGTACTCGGTTTGGTTGGTGGTAGGGTATTTTAAATGTCCTCCTGGCTAGCTACCATCATCTTATCTAAATCTGCCGCCAAGCAGCTATGTTAATAGCATTGTTGTGTTCCGGTTGTCAGAGATAAGATAGTCTATCCCCCAAATGTGTTGAGGTTTCCGGGTCAGTACGCTTCCACCTTCGATCTCATTTTCACTTAACATCAGGTGTGATTGAGGTCAAGTACCAACCCGTTATGCATAAAAAAAAATGGCCGAAGACATGTGGGCCAAAATCGCTACCACCTGGAGCGCACCGTTAGAAAGAAGGCGTCGACCCTTCTTCTGCTAAATAATCTTCTGCTAATAGTCAGATTTGTTATATATGTATAAGTAATAGTATCGCGTAATTAAGACACTTCCAATGATACCTCATTTATCAAAATACGACAAATAGCTTAGGAGAATAGATTAGGATTAACATAATGATCACATAAGGACGCGGTCTCCTAATTTGGGAGGTCTGGGTTCAATTCCAAGGCTGGCCATGTACTAATGAGTTTTTAAATTTAATTACTTATGGTGCATTTATCGTGAGAAAACCTGCTTGCTTGAGAAATAAAAATTCTAAGGCATGTGAAGTCCCCAACCCCCATTGGGCCAGCATGGTGGAGGCCTGTATCCCTACAGTGGGATGTTTACGGGCTGAGATGTTGATGATGAATGATCATACATATGTACATAACCTGCTAAAACCATAGCTTTGTCGTAGTCAAGTAAAATTTATATATTTCACAATTTCCGAATTGTTTTCATCTGCTTAATAAAATTGAGTTCGGTATTTTTGCTCAAAGATTTTTCATAGGTAAAATATTCCCTCTTGTTCAAACGCGTGGCCGGCGTTGTCGGTGTCGTAGAAATTTTCATAAAAATGCAAATTTCCGGGAACGTATTGCCCCGGACGGTGTGTGGCACCGCACTTAGTACTCCTTCATTAAATGCAAATTTCTTATCACGCTCTTTTGACTCCATCTCTCGAGGTTATGACAACTGCCGGGTACAATTGCTTTTAATGTCATTTCACCGCTTTATATATTTCATTGTAGCTTTTGACTGTTTAATTAAAATAATGATGCTCTTAATTGCAATCTTATGAAGTACATAAAATACGTAACAATACAACAAGATGGTTTTATAAATTTTATAATTAATATGGCTGGCTAATTAATGATAATTGAACCGTCGAAAAGGGACATAAAAGCCGACATCAGTAAGATTCCATTCTCTATGTCCGGAGTGCGTCATCAGATCTAAACCAAATTTATCTGAACAAACACACACTAACTCTTACACACACAGACACTCACAACACACATATTTTGTACATATTTATAGATCTATAATTTTGACATTTTCAATTGGGCTTATGATTGTTTGATTTCTTTAATTTCACTTTCAATACTATGTAATTTAGACATATTAACATAACGGCTCGTATATCACTGAGGATTTGATTTGTTTTTATTGATCTTCATATAATAATAATCAAACAATCAAACAAACAAATATGCTTTATTGTTTAAATAAGGAAGACGCATTTAAATATCTTATGGAAACTACAAATTAGGCGGCCTTATCGCTTACAGCGATCTCTTCCAGGCAAACCTATCATCACGGATATCAGTACGAGTAATATAACCTAACCTAATAACCTAACCCACTTAGGGTTAGCACAAATAATTTCCTAATTGTTAAGTAGGTACATCTGAAAGTTCTGCATATTGAAAATAAAAGTGATATCTTATAGGTATGAAAACATTAATAAGTACTATATGTGATAAATTTAATAGTATTATTAATTAATAATGTAATAGTACCAATTTTATTGTAATTATATTGTAATTTAATTAAAACATTACCCATACAATTTTAACGTTAACTATTGTCAGTAACATAATAAGAATCTTTAATTGGCATAAGTTTGGTAGTAGTTTTCTGTATAAGAATTTGTAATAATGCTGTTGATTCCATGTAATAAATAAAATAAAATTATATGGGCCCGTTCTGGCGGTAAACCCTATCAAACAAAAAATAATCATCAAAACAGAACTATTGACAAAAATATGGATGAACATACATAAAAATTGTTTTTTGTGTATGCAATAAAGTGTTATAAAATAAATAAAAAAAATACATACAGTTGAACATTTCAACCTCCTCCTTTTATGAAGTATGTAGTTTACTGGACTACCTTGGACATTACCAAACAAACATAATATAGAAAACCTAAAAGTAACTAACTACAATATAAAGACAAATACAAATATTTTGTGTGCCACAGTGGCAAAAACTAATGTCTTCTCCTAATGCTTTCTGTAACTCTTTCATTTGCATTTTTTTATGCAATATAAAATGACATCACCCACCATGCCCTACAGGTGGAATCCTGAAGGCTTGTAAAACAGGATTTTATAAGAATTTTGCTCAGTTCTCTACCACCTTTTTTCACTAAGATTGCAGCAGGGAAGTCGGCCGTCTGGGCCACCACAGCTTATCCCGCTTCCGCAGCGCCCCACCCGGACACCGCAGCCAGTTCCGTCACACTTCTTTAAATGATGTCATCCAGAAGACCCTTGCGACCATCAATGTGCCGGCTATTCGAGAGCTCAACGGTATAGCGGATTACGTACTTTATCAGTGTGAAATAAACCTCAATACCATAGGTTTAACATAGTACAATAATATAAAAGGATAGCTTAATTTATATGTGAAAAAATTAAGGTCTTTTTTTTCTTCACATATAAATTCTTCACATTTCCACACAATGTTTTAAAACTTACTTGTGTGATATCTCTCTATCACGAGGTTTCTCTGTCATCGAATGTGTTGATAACCATTTTTATAAATTCAATTTGGACACAAAAATAATGAAGGTTTACACTATTGTCAAGTACATTTAACAATCTGCCCGTCCTGCAAGTGACATCTGACTACTCGTAGGTTGGCGAGAGCCCCGACCAATTTATTTTTCTTCGTCGTTCAAAACGCCATATCTTGACATCTGAATGATTTGAGTACAAAAGTTCGTTTTCTATGATGGGCCCCATTTCCTTCACAAAGGCTATTTTAAATTTCTCTTTAAATATTTTCAAGCAGTGAAAAATGTTTAATTTTCTCTTCTGTTCACACCAAAAAGATTTGTAAAAAACAAGGTAACAAGGATTTTACTAAGGAGAGATGCAACTCTCCTTAGTAAAATCCTTGTTACCTTGTTTTTTATTAATGATTCAAGTTTATGTTTCCTCTCAATTATTTGCTTGATCAGTGATCCTGATCACACATAAAGCGCTCACTCATACCTGCCCATTTACTATGGACCTGGCAATCTTATTATACATAGTCCGAACACAAACCCGAGTGAGTACTACTGCTAAAATTGATGACACTCTTAGATGAGACGGTGGTAGATAACTAGCCAGAGAGATAGGCACTTAATATCACTATTATCACCTCACTGAGTTTTTTTTTATGCACAACGGGTTGGTTAAGTGAAGATGAAGTCGAAGGTGGAAGCGTACTGAACCGGAAACCCCAACACATTTGGAGGACTGGCTATCTTATCTCTGACAACCGGAACACAACAATGCTGTTAACAATACTGCTTGGCGGCAGATTTAGATAAGATGGTGGTAGCTAGCCATGCGGACATTTGAAATGCCCTACCACCAACCAAACCGAGTACTAAACACGTACCCCGCTGGGGATCAAACCCGCGACCTCCGAATCGTAAACCCAATGTTGTTTGCATTGAGCCACGGAGTGTATATTTTTAGTAAATTCTTGTTAAACTATATTGTGTCAACGATTTATTGCTGATTCATCTTTATGGTAAGTTACTATAACTTTTCCCTTTTTATCACTTCCGATTGCATAAATATGACTAACATTCATTTTCAATGACAGGGATCCGCTGGTGGAATAGCAAAGCGGTGAATCTCACTTTTTTCAAGGCTCGGGTCTTTCCGTTGTTATCGATTTCGTATCGTGTACGAACACAGAATCACAATGAACTTTTGGATGAAATCTTTGAAGACAAATACGTTTTTCCTCGAGCGTTTTTTCTTCGTTCACTTACATTTTGAATGTAAACGTTTTGATTAGTTGGGGTTCGTCGTATCTAGCTATAGACTTTAGTCTATTCGATTCATTGCTTTCTTGTGGGTGGTTACATAAAGTTGACAATAGAGTGGCATTAAATTTTCGTGATTTAACTTAAGTAATAAAAAATAAAATATATTTACACATACACACAGCGCAATCTAGGTCCACAGTAAGCTTCGAGGCTTGTGTTATGGATACCGGATGGTTGATAAACTACACAAATATATTTTTTTTTGTAAATAAATACATATATAAATGAAAAACATCCATAACTCGGAAACACATGTCTGTATTCATCATACAAACATATGCCCCTAGCGGGATTCGAACCTGCTACCTCTTGGTAAAGCAGTCAGTTTCTAACTGCTACACCAAACAGGTCGTCAAATTATAACAACATGATTCTTGGCATAGCATCGACCCTTGCCGTGGATATAATTTGTGAGCATAACAGCAAGGAGCAATGATGGGGAGTGGTCTGGTCATGGTCATGGTTGGCAAAACACCCGACTTTATTAAGGTTATTTTTTATTTATAATCTATTTTCGGAAAGACCACTCTGGCAGTAACCCCTATCAAACAAAATAATCAACAAAATCGGTTAATATTTGACGAAGAAATAGCGTAACACACATAAAAAAATACAGTCGATTTGAGAACCTCCTCCTTTTATTGGAGTAGGTTAATGATACTTTCTGACCGCAAATACTGAAAATGCTCGTCGTCGCGCCGTGGAAGAGGCTTGTATCCAGCATTGGTATTTTGTAGACTGTTGATGTGCTGAATGATTTCATTTGACTTAAGTATTTAATTTTTTCATTATATGCAGTATTTTAAAGGACTGATAAAGATTTTAGAACGTATAATCTACCATCAAATTCACAAATTTTGGATTACAGAACTTTAACAAATGTAATAGCAGTTAAAGTTTCTTTGACAGATGTGAGGACCAAATGGTCACGTCCCTACAAACTTCAGGCAATAAATCTTAACAGTTGGAATATTATAACTCCTAAATCACCTGTCGCTTAGCTCCAACACTGTATGTCTGGTCTTGCTACTCTGCCAGTGTCAGGTTTAGTAACTTGTTTAGCCAAGGTTGACAGTATGATAAATAGAGGTAGATGCTGTATTGTATCATGAGTAAGTTAGTAAATTAGTACTCAACATCATCATCAACAATATATTAAGCTTACTTCTGGATAGAAGTCTCTCCCAACTATTGTGCAGGTTAGCAATGCCAGATTGCTGCTGCGTACCAATGAATCATGCCCATTACAATCCCGTGAATGCCTCTAACAATATCCAAAGAATAAAAAGGGTTAGTTCTGTTCTTCGTTCTTGGTAGAGCCAAGAACGACGTGTCCAATTCATAATTAATTTGAAAAAAAAATTGTATGTAGAGACTTTATTAATATAGATAGATAACTTCAATTTAACCCATCTGGAGCGTCGGCGGCTCAGCGGTGAAGACGCGGTCTCCCAATTTACAATTACGTACCAATGAGTTTTTAAATTTAATTTAATTACTTATGTGCATTTATCCGACTGCTCTTAAACGGTGTAGGAAAACATTGTGAGGAAACCTGCATGACTGAGACATAAAAATTCAAGGGCATGTGAAGTCCCCAACCCGCATTGGGCCAGCGAGGTGGACTATGGCACATACTCCCTCGTTATACAAGGGAAGGCTTATATCCCTGCAGTGTGATGTTTACGGGAATCATTTTAGTGGGATATTTGTTTTATTAATAAGGAAAGATGATAAAAATAAGGAACCAGACTAAACCACATGCATGGGTGTTTTTCTATTATACATATAGCTGCATACCGGATTAACACTTCCAGTATAAGCCGGTCTTGGTATGTTTACATTTCAAGAAGCGTCGTGCGGCCATCTTATTATCTTAGTAGTTTTTCGGTCATGGTACTGTCGAGTCGACTGTACAAAAACTAAGGTCTGTTATGCAATAAAGCTTTTCCAGCTGGTCACTATTTCAGGGTAACATTAAAACTAAGAGTCGGCGTCATGAATCCACCATTAATATCTGGCCGCGGGCCACGTTGCTCCAATTTGTTCCAATCCCAAAGTTTCAGCAAACTTTGTTGGGAACTTTGCATGATTCCTGTGATTAAATCGATTTCGGATTGCCGGTGAGTCGGTTCCGGAATATTTCCGAAACTGCCGATTCGTCGTTAACAGTAAACGGCTCAAAGTTTGGGAGCACGTAAAATTTTAAATTCACATTTTATTTGCTTTGGAGTTTAAATTTATAACGGTGCTTACATTTTGTGAATATCGCCGCAGAGATATTTGAACTTTATCAAAAAGCCGCCGGTGGATCGTTTACACGAATTCTGTTGCGGTTTCCGTCGAAACTTTTAAAATTTATCCCAATGGTTTATTAATTACGTTAATAGCTCCATGCGCTTTTGTCCTAAATGGGGTGGTCAGTGATATCCAAAAAGTAAGCCTTTAAGTACCCATTCCAAGGTGACACGCACGCGTGATCCAGTGGTGATCGATTATAAGGCTTCTCTGCATAGAGTCACGAGACGATTTGCATTTTATGTCAGCATCCGTTGCACGTCCCTGCGGGGGCGGAGTGCACGTTACTCGTCGCGATCCGATGCAGAGTCAATTATGGGTCATAATTTTATTTTTTTTTCGAAAATTGCGCATGCTTTTAATTTCACGAAAAGTTTAATGCTTACAGCAATATCCACGGTACACCATATAAAATATAGTCACTTGAATTTAGTTTGCAATAATTCGTAAAATCAATCGGTATAGGGTATGGCACCTGTTCCATTTCGTTTATTTTCTTTTTTTATTTCTTTTCTTGAAATGTGTTGAGAGAACACGAAAATTCTATAAAACGTTTATATCTTAACTTTCATTCACTTACACGTAATCACTGTCTACTGCACTATATTCAGTGTTTATTACCGATATTGCAGGGAATATAATACTCACAGAACGCCTCTTACCTAATTACCAACAAAAGATGGATGTCGACTAGCTCAATTCGAACTTTTTATGATGGCTCGGCGACTCAGGAAGTCATCCTGCTTAAATTAATGTTAAAAGGTTCTTCAGAACATCCTGCGCTGGGAGGCTATTAAGGAGCAAGTTCAGCAGGCATATACGAATCAAAATCGTTTAATCGCCTTATTCAGTTCTAAGCTGTTGAATTCGTTATGCCAGATACGCTAATTTGGGCAGATGGGTTGGTAATTTCAGTTTTTAAAGAGCTTTGGACTAAATGACACTACTGTCCGTCATCCCTTCCTTATCATTTACGATACCCACGAAAAGGTAACTGCGTTTACGTTGATACAGTTTTCTATACCAAAAATTCAGTTTTTCCACAAATAACACAACTAACATCCTAACAGACAGCTATAATAACCTTTCACCACTTTTGCAGACAATAAATTTTCTCTCTCAGTACAAAATAGAGTTTCTCAAAGCAGTTGCCTTATAGACAAAATTGCTATAGCAACACTTTTGAACAATAGAAACGGAAGGTGCCTTTTTACAATACCTTGAATTGAACGCATCGTGAATAAAATAATTCCAGTAAAGTTTGAACCGTCTTACTAATAAAAGACGTGTCGGTTAAGTTAGTCTGTGAAGTTCGGGATAACGTACCTACCATTCAGTCAAGTCTGGAGCCTTGAAGAAACAGTTCTACCGAGTTCTAGACTATCACACTAGCGAATTTAACCGACCCAACGCTACTATACAGCCTGTAAAACGTTTATTTCTTAATAAATTTCCGGCGCTCTGAGTTATTTGCATTTGGTGGAAGTGAAGATATGAAAATGTACTTAGTAGTTAGAAACAATTTTATTTGTTGCAAAGATATAAGATGAAGCTATTCTGCAATTTATATAAAGTAGTAGTTACATTGAATACAAATAAAAAATCTACCATATGATTGGTGCGCTTAAAATACAGTGTGACGAATTAGCGTAGGTAAATATGCTAGAATTAATTATAAACAAAAAAGGCCTCCGCTTTTCCGTATATAGTTACGTGCATTGATGATGGTAACACAGGGGATACAATACAATACAAATACTCTTTATTGTGCAAAATAATAATAGTAGTTATAATGCTTTTAAATCCCAGGACTATATCGCAATTGTCCGAATAAAACTGTTCTAAATCCAACACAATCAATTGCTGACACAAACCCTGCGTTGCACTTACATCTTACGTTCTTTAGACGTCTGGAGCTAATAATGTTTGTGGAGCATATAAAAGCGCTAGTGTGCAATAAGCTAACGTCACGTATGGAGTGCTCTCTACAATTCACTTATCTGGCTGCGGGGCTGCCTGTGGATCCCAAGTGGGAGCCATAGAACGTGAGACTTGCTCCGACTCGCTCAACGAACTTATTGTCCGAGGAATGAAGTGTTGGTTTTCTGATTTTTGAATTTGGAAAGTTGCACATGTCTCTGTGGATTGCTGTCTTTGTATTATGATGGCGTTTCTAGAGTGGAGCAAAGAGACAAATTATTAGTTGATCTTGTTAGATCAACTAATAATTTGTCTCTTTGCTCCATCTTAGTCTATCTTTGGATATGTGACTCGTTCTGACTCGCTCAACGTATTCATTACTCAAAAGACGTATGTCATAATTTAATTTCGAATTGCTCATTTCTCAAAGGATTAGTTACTAATGTTTTCTATCTAAATGTATTACTTGTGTTACAGAGTTCAGAAAGAAAGTTGACATGAACTTGTCGTAAATTTTCATTGTTTTCTAAAAGTAATTTATGATAGAAATGTAATTTTTTTTTATTTGCATTTTAGGTATGGTCAACTATTTTATCGCATCCTAATGGATAAGATTTATGTTATTAGCTGCAGTATTGTTCTCAAGCACTTTATATGCTGTGTGTTTACATTACGCCAACCTACAGTCACTAATAATTTTCTGGATACTGAAGATTTTTATCAATCCCGCAGGATCATTTTTATCATGATAATTTTAACATGCGAAGCATTTAAGCACCCGGCAACACTTAACTGCCACTTTGAAAGTAAATTCAAAACAAAATTACATCCCCCGCAAGGAATATTACCGCCGTTTCTTTTTACTATTTTACTGAGGCGAGGTTGCCTGCAACATTAGTTTGCAGAGTTAGCGGGTTTCTTGGTCCAAAAGTGGTAATATTTTCCGACGATAAATTTTAAATGCCCCATTTTACGTGCACTTTCTCTTAGTTTGTTAGATTACGGGCTCACAGCGGAATTTATTGCATCTGCGTCTAGTAATATTTTAATGACGAACGTTTCTTTGTTGGGGGAAATAAAACAATACAACTCTGTGATACAATTTGATATTGTTAAAAAGAGCTGACGTTCTTTCTAGTGCAATATATAATGCTAGAAAGACTAGTCCTATAGGCTGCAGCGTTTGATTATTGTGTTCAAATTTACAGCGTATATACAGTCAAGTCTGAGTGCACATTTCATATTCTTTATTATGCAAATAACTTTAAAAATAACAATAAAGCTAGTAATATATTAGTATATATTTCCTTAAATATTTTTTTAGTCATTACCTCAAATAGATCTGTATTATTTACATAGATTTATCATTTATATTTTAATAATAGTGTCACATGCGTAATGGCTACAATCACACAAATCGTATGAACTCTGCAAACATTTTACAGTTGATTGGTGTTTTAGTAGCAGCCTGTATAAGCTTGATATACGTTTACTGTTACTGTAAGCACTGACCGTAAATATCTGCTTCACACGGTGAAATAGCCCATGCTTTGGACTAAATTAAACAGATTAGTTTCACATTTCCATGTTCCGAAATTTTGTAAATAATATAACAACTTCTTTGATTTGCCTGATATTATTCTTGCTATTGTGGTGAATCCATGGAATCTGAATATGTAAATATATATATATTTTGTATGTGCAAAAGATATTTTTTTTTACGTCCACACACAGCGCCATCTAGGTCCACAGTAAACATCTAGGCTTGTGTTATGGATACCAGATGGTTGATAAACTACACAAATACATTTTTTTTGTAAATAAATACATATATAAATGAAAACATCCATAACTCGGGAACACTTGTCTGTATTCATCGTACAAACATATGCCCCTAGCGGGATTTGAACCCGCGACCTCTTGGTAAAGTAGTCAGAATTTCTAACCACTACACCAAATAGTTCGTCGTAAAATAAGTCCAAGATGTTATGTTTGATAGATCCTTTCAACTATATTAGTGTGTTCTCTTTAAATTCATTTATCTATTTTACGATCTACGTAAATGTCGCACCATCTTGGTTGACTAGTACAACTTGCGGTACGATATTAGTTTTTCGATAAATTTAAAATCTGTATCGAGTATTTTTCTGATGGTTATGTGTCAGGTAACATGTCTCACCTTACAATCTGCAATTATATAAAATTTCTGACCATCTTACCGGATGATATATTGTTTTTTTTATCAATTTAAATTCCGTTATATATTCTTGCGGTCCTTCTGGGTGACAGATCCCGCCTCCACACTCCTCCCACTGTAACTCCTGTAAGCCAGGTCAACAGTGGTACTCGACATGGCGCCTACTGCAGGTAGACGGTGCTCTATACATGATTTTATTGCTGCCTTGGACCCCAGACTAATTGAAGAAAGGAATAGGGTGTGTAAGTAGGAAAAGAAGTTTCCCAAGTAAGTTTCCCTTCTGTGTGACAGGCTGCAACGAATCAAATTTCAATAAATTCATCATCATTCATCATCACCATCAGCCCATAAACATCCCACTGCAGGGATACAGGCCTTCCCTCGTATATGAGGGAGTTTGGGCTATAGTCCACCACGCTAGCCCCAATGCGGCTTGGGGACTTCACGTGCCTCTGAATTTTTATTTCTCAGGCATGCAGGTTTCCTTACGATGTTTTCCTTCTCCGTTTAAGAGCAGTCGGATAAATGCACATAAGTAATTAACTTAAATTTAAAAACTTATTGGTGCATGGCCTGCCTGGCAACCGACCGCTCACCTCCTAAATTGCATGGGAGACCGCGTCTTAACCGCTGAGCCACCGACGCTCTCGATGAATTTGCAATCAGATAATTTTGTCATTCTTTATATGTACAAGATTTGTTTTTATTGATAATTACAAAATCTCATATGTTATCAGTAATCCAATTGTGATTTTCCGTAATCATTTGGATAACAAAAATACGTTAATAAACTGTCGATGTAAAACTTCTCCATTATCTTTATGACTTCTGAAAAGACATCCTGTTATTAAAGTTATTCTTAGAAAATTGGCCCAATTAAGGAAGTCTGAGTTCGTAATTAAAATGAAAAGCATCAATAAAGACACAATTAATATAACCGCGTAACATTTCTTGTTAAATAGAATAATGGTTTGGTAGATACTTGCAAATAAGCATGGGTAAGTTTAGTCATGAGAATTATCAATCTAAATCAGATTGATAATTCTCATTCTCACGACCTGTTTGGTGTAGTGGTTAGCAACTCTGACCACTATACCAATAGGTTTCGGGTTCGAATCCCGCTAGGGGCATATGTTTGTGTGATGAATACGGACATGTGTACCCAAGTCATGGATGTTTTGATTTATAATAAGTATTTATTTACAATAAAAATATATATTTATGTATTTATTGTATATTTATTTATTTGTATATTACAAAAAGTTAGAACAGTTAGATTTAGTGGATTGGAAGGTCCCGACCGCACTACGTCCATCCTAAATGCAGAGCCTAAATTGGCATTCATTGCTGGGAGGCTTGGTTCTGTTAATTCAAATATCCTCACTTCAACCAGTAATGTATGCCAAATTAGTCTCTGCATAGATGGTGTAATAAGCCGTGTAATATTCCGATTTCTTAATTAGAGTGTTCCTAATTAGATTTCCTACAAATAGGATAGAGTAATAAGCGCTTTACATCTGTAATATTATCTATATTTCTGTGGGACACCATGGCGGCGCCCTAGCTCGCACAACCGTGGTGCCTTGAGCTATGAATCGAGAAAAACCACAGCAGATACCATATTCATCTCAATTTCATAATTACACCACAATTGGTCTATGTACGTAAGATGAAAACGGCGCAACTGGTGGCAGAGTGAGTGAGACGCTATTAAGCTCTATACATATCAGTGGTTGCGACCACCACGTGGTTCTGGTTACCGACACGAAATTGTTATGTAACCAAGCGGACATCCTAGAGAGATATCCTCTTTATTTTTTTGCGTTGCCATAGCGCATGCATCGTCAGTAATTATCATTATGTTTTATGGTTACATCATTCACAAGTTCATTGTTTATATTTCAATTTTCATGACCCTCATCCAAAGACGTCCCAAATATTAGCGTTTGAGTGTTCTAAATACTAAAAAATGTATGCTTCAAACAATATCCACGATTCATCTTTCGAATTACACTTTTCGTGACAGGGGGTGAGCCCATAAAGAAAGAAAGAAAGAAACTGTTTATTCGCCACTTCGACACATATACAACAATTGTTAGGCAAATAAAGTAACAGAACGCTCAGATAAGTATCGCAGCAGCGAAAGGGAAACGACTCAGCTATATACTGAGCTTATAAGAGCTCAGCGCTGGTTTACTGTCGCACCCAGAACAGACGAGTTACCGTAGCCCATCGCAGTTAAAACATGCAAATCTACGGATTCTTTTGCTGGACAGTCACTTTAGACGGCCCACGGGAAGATACGGGTTGGTCTTATTCCTTTAACGTGTCGAAACCTGTTGAATTGTAGTCGTCACTGGCTGTTTTATGCTTTATGGAACGATTTAAAATTAGAATGTCTTTCTATAATATTGTTTTTGACTGTATCTGCTTTTCTGTCTTTCCGTATAATAAAAGATGGCTGGTTTCACGTGAATTCTTTTAACTTTATTTATTTCTTGCTTGCCTATCGCCTACACAGTTTTCAACAAAAC
This sequence comes from Oegoconia quadripuncta, assembly GCA_949316235.1. Classification (NCBI taxonomy): domain Eukaryota; kingdom Metazoa; phylum Arthropoda; class Insecta; order Lepidoptera; family Autostichidae; genus Oegoconia; species Oegoconia quadripuncta. Next base: position 32,802,469 of record OX438741.1, on the reverse strand, counting down.
CATATACTCATACAAATATATAAAAATAACAACGTAAAATCCCGGTACAAATCGAGTAACGTATTGCACATTGCACTACGTGATATAAATGTTTCATACACAGCTAAAACAAAATGTACCTTTTCAAATATATCTGATGCGCTATAATATCACCTAATAAGACGTAAGCTTGCAGACCTCAATTTGTTATAAATCGAACGGGCATCGCTGCCTTCTATACAATGAAAGGTCGACTTATCTTCCAACACTGGGTGTTGAACTTAAAAGAAGCAAAAAAATATTTATGGACCTTCTATAAGGTTAGGCCATTTAGTTTTGTGACTGATATTATGTATGTATATGTAAACCACAATAATTATACTGGTCAACAGCCTTACACGTCCCCACTGTTGGGGCATATTCGTCATACTGGGACCTCTCCCGTACCGTCGTACCCTCGTACGGGCCATAATCGTGCGGGTCCAATGCGGATTGGTAGTTTTGTGTCAGACTATAGTGACCACCTGACAGTTAGTTTTAAGCCTCCTCTGTAATTAATACTTAATGACAGCCTTCAATTGAAAACATTGGGGACCGACTATTTACTAGTATTAAAACGCCACTAGTGGTCCCACCCAAGGACTGACCGCATCAGACATGCTTAACTTCGCTAATCGTAGCGTACATATCATTTTTAAAGACCATTTAATAACACCCCATAGCTCGATGCGCACGCAATTGTGTTTCATCCGTCAGTTGGGTCTGGGTGCGACAGTAAACCAGCGCTGAGCTCTTATAGGGTCAGCATATAGCTGAGTCGTTTCCCTTTCGCTGCTGCGACACTTATCTGAGTGTTCTGTTATTTTACTTGCCTAACAATTGTTGTATATGTGTCAAAGTGGCGAATAAACAGTTTCTTTCTTTCTTTCAGTTAGTTACAAGGAGCCCTAATTTTATGATTCACAGAAAATATTTTATTTTAGTTTATTTTATTCGGAACACCAACATCAGAAATAAAAAGGTTGGGTACATAGAATATTTCAACAAAGCCATTAAAAGGTATTCGCAGATAAAAAATATATGACATACGACTTGTTTGGTGTAGTGGTTAGCAACTCTGACCACTATACCAAAAGGTTGCGGGTTCGAATCCCGCTGGGGGCATATTGTTTGTGTGATGAATACGGACATGTGTACCCGAGTTATGGATGTTTTCATTTATAATAAGTATTTATTTACAAAAAAAATATATTTATGTGTATATCAACCATCTGGTATCCATAACACAAGCACATAGTTGCTTACTGTGGAACTAGATGGCGCTGTGTGTATGTCTAAGGATATTTATTTATTATATAGTATATGTACCTGACAAATCTCAACCACGTAGTCTCCAAATAAAGTAGCTGTGACACGTACGGATGGAAGGACATGACGAATTTATAAAAATCCTCAAAAGGTGTTATGATTGTAATTTGCAAAAATTCATGTTCGTGATTATTTGTATGCTTGTATTAGTTGTAAACATTTTATTAAAAAAAAAGGACATCAATGATCCGCTTCTTTTACCACAGATGATTTCCATTTCCAAAGCGGTAGTAGGTTGGACATACTGACTGACAGGTAAATGTAATACGCCCTTTTATTTCCAGTAGATTTAAATTGTCATTGAACAAAAATGATATCGTGTATCTTAGGTTGAAATAAATGCTTGAAGTTTGAAGCTTAGATTATAATAAATAATATGCTGTATATTTGGTAGCCATCAATGCATTGTCATCTATTTAAAAATAATGTGTTGTCCTTTATGATGGGACATGTCTCTATGGTTCAGAAGATCCCAGGGCCCCAAAGCTATAAGGCTGAGTGATGACCACCGATTTGTTAAGACCTCGTCCTCGGTCGTTACAGCCTCTTTTCAGTTTTTATCCCCCTTATGATGTTTCATTTTATGATTGTCTGCAGTATTAGCCCCGAACGTGACGCTGTGAAATATGTTTTTGTTTCCTCCGATATTTTCCTCATCCTTTCATTGTGGGAGAAACACTTAGCAATTTAAGAAAATTGATTAAATTTTGTTTTCGGACAGATGTTTTCTACCTATAAGGTAGCTATAAATAGTTTCTTGGACGGGTGTTTCTCTGCCAGTATGATTCTATTTTGCCAAATTGCCAAATTGTACGTTTTATTGTAAACTGCGGGATAGATAACAAAACTAACAACCCAATGTATGTTATTATTACTTCTATCTTGTATATATTTTAATTTTTTGTATGCCATTTGGTAGATCAGAGTGATCCAGCTCCTTAGATTATTTACCATAAGTATCACAAAGAAATAAAGAAATATGAATACCTACAAGCCGAGTAACTTGTATGGAATTAGATGGCGCTGTGTGTATGTGCATAGATATTTTATTATTATAAACTCATATTTTATTAAGTATGTTTTAGACTAACATTTCCGAGACGATCCATTCTTTACTTCTAAAAAAATAGGACGAACAATCAATCAATCAATCAATCAAATACTCTTTATTGCACAATTAACAAAAGCTACATGAAGAATACAACGTACATCATTAATCGCACAAAAATTTCTAATTTTTCTAAGAATAATTTCTAAAAGACTCCCCATTATTGGAACCATACTATAGACCGGTTAAAATTTTAAGCTTTCAATGTACAATGGTTGCTTGGTCAACGTGTGGTGGAGTGTACATAACTGCAGGCTGTGGCTGAAAATCAGTGGCTACTGGTTCAGACCTTTGTCATAATTACAAGATCATTTTATATTTTAGTTCTTACTGTTTTCTTGGCAAATAAAAATATTATTTTCCTAATGTTTCTTTTTATTATTATTATAGGTTACTTTTAATTTTTACTTCATAGACTTTGATGCCTACCTATTGTAATATTACAGTAAATATTACTCTCTATTGTTGTTCTTATAGGTAAATAGCAGTTCAAAGTCTCACGCAAACATTACATGCTCCGAGTTCCGCGCTGTGTTATAAATTCATCCGTTTGCCCTGTAAAGAAAATTGTGTAATATATCATAGTGTTAACACCGCGAGAGAGGACGTTTATCAACTAGAGTTCTATTTATTTAAACCCACTGATAGAATAAATATAACTTCTTAAAGTTTATAAATAAATACATAAATATTTGGGACACTTACACCAATCGTCTAGTCCCAAACTAAGCAAAGCTTGTACTATGGATACTATATAGCGGATAAATATACATAAATAATTATATAAACATCCATGAGTCAGGAATAAATGTTCGTATTTATCATACAAACATTTACCCTTCGCGGGATTCGAACTCGCAACCGTTGGTTTCGCTGACAGGGGCATCCACTACACTAATCGGTCGTCAGTTATACTTTGTAGTTATCTACAAATTATAAATTTAGAAAACGCATTCTGTCCAATGGCTCGACTCGACTCGAGAAGCCTAAAATCTAATTATAAATAATACCTATAAATGAAAATCATCCATAACTCAGGTACACACGTCGCATTCATCATACAAACATATTACCGTAGCGGGATTCGAACCTGTGACCTTTTAGTCTAGTAGCCACGAGTTTCTAACCACTACACCAAACAGGTCATTAAAGTGTAAGTTAAAATAACAAAGAAACTCGTATTAAAACATTATACTTCGACAGGAGCTTTATTTCTTTTGACATTTCATGCCCTAAAAATCCGAATAATAGACTAAATTACAATACAACAGACCCCTAGAGGGCTCTGAAAATTCAATTTCAATATTTTGAAGTCATTCGTTGCGTTATGTTTTATGTAACGGTTGTAATACACGTTGCGATCGTCAAGAGGGCTGGATGGATACGACATATTTATACATTTTAGGATAGTAAATGTCTGTTAGGGGGATATAAGAATAAAATTTACTTTCGTGTACAAACTTGGTGTAATAAAATGACAAGCGATTCAGCCATATGTTTTCCATTATTTTTCCAGGAAGATATGCCCTATTGTTATTTCAAAAATTTTTTATTCTCCTAAGTATTCGTCATATAATGCTTGCTTGCATGTAGCTTGTAGCCAATAGTATTGCAGTGTGCAACAACTTCTGACGTGTTATGCGTTCTGTTATCAGTGAATGTATGAGGTGGAAACAAAAAAACAGGTATTTTGCTGAGGCTCCAACCTCTTTGCCCACTACGTTAGAAAATTTAACTATAATGAATGACATGTAGTATAATTTTTTTAAGTGGATGAATAAATATCTTTTTACTTTATTTATTTTGTCCTATTCCAACTCTTCAATTATCGCTTTGCAAAAAACAACAACAACAACAACAACACATTTTCAAGGTATAAATGATTTATCACCTTCAAAAATAGATACATATACATAATGTCACACCTGTTTCCCTTAGGGTAGGCAGATACCACAGAATTCCACTTGCTACCTGACACACTCCTTTTGCTTCTTTTACTCTCATAAGGTTGTTCATACATGCTCGTCGGTTTAGGGTGCTCTTGACTTGGCCTTTCTTTAATACATCCCCGACTTGATCATGATACGTTCGCAGTAGTATTCCCCTACCAAAACTGGTAGTGCTCCATATTCGCTTCGTATATCTCTTATGTTCTTTCTTTCATTCACCCTCTGCATATGTACAATCTTAGCATACCTTTTTCAAGCTTTGTCACTACATCTTCATTCACACAATACCCCACTATACAACATTTAGCTCCATTGAACTTTACGAAAGAACCGGCTAAGTGCGGGTCTAAACTCGGGGAATCAGTCATACTATCAGTACCTGTCTAAGTTAAAGAAAAGTTATCCAAGGTAATGCAAACTTGATAACTTTCGTTCAATCAAAAAATTCAATTTAATTTTATGGTTGTGCCCATGGTGTGTTTATTATGTTCTTTTTTTTATGCACATCGGATTGGTACTTGATCTCAATCACACCTGATGTTAAGTGAAGATGAGGTCGAAGGTGGAAGCGTACTGACCCGGAAACCCCAACACATTTGGGGGACTGGGTATCTTATCTCTGACAACCGGAACACAACAATGGTATTAACATTGCTGCTTGGCGGCAGATTTAGATAAGATGATGGTAGCTAGCTAGGCGGACATTTAAAATGCCCTACCACCAACCGAACCATTACTTGTTCAACGTTTCAAAATTCTGTTCGTCAGTCATACATTAAATTTCTGAGAAAGTCATTATTGTTTTAGGCTGAAAATTTTAATACTTTACATCAACGGCTGTCGCAATGCCCGGAGGTTGAAAGTTGAAAATTATTGTTATTGTTCGATCCAGACAGCAAAGCTGACATGTATAGAATTGATCTTACAATACAATGCAATGAAATTCAATATTAAATTAGATAAATATTTCGAATTATCTATTCTCAAACTAGGCAAAGGTTAAACATTCTACCTGTTTAACCTTTGCCTAAATTCTTAAAAGTGTTCATAGGTCGAAGTTAAAATACTTTTTATAAATATGAACAACATTGGATGTCACCTTTTATCTAAATTCCAATGATTCTCTCCTTCAAATAGCTTCAGTTTTTTACGCAATCCATCACTAGCTTGAATTTGGTCCCGTTCGTTCGCAACTTGGAGATGTTCCCTCTTCAATTTGCAACTGGCAAATTGGATTTGTACCTCGATACTACTCTGATGGTCGTTTATCTCAATTTCAGAGGCGTAGACAAAGCGAGATCCTTTGTATTGATGAAGTTACCCGAAATATATACGGGTATCACAAATATCACCCTGTTAGTTAGGTACCGAACACAGCATGAGCGTTGCGTGTACTTGTGAGACATTTAGTTAACCAGAGGTAAGCTTGTATCATGTATCTAATCATTAACGAAAGATAGGGATTGAGAAAACCTTGTACTATGGATACTAGATAACGTATAAATACATAAATATTTATACAAACATGTTATTGCATTTATAAATATTGTAAATACATAAATATTTACATAAAATGTTCGTATATTATACACCTATATTATATCCACATATATTATAATGTTCACCATAACATTACGTTCAGCCTGACATTCGATTGAATGGCTAATACAACAATCTGTTTACGACAAATCACATCGTTCAAGAAAACTCGAGAAAACTGTCGTTCGAGCAAATGGACATTCGGGGACTAAGTGACCTAAGTGGATATTGCGAATAGACTACAACTTACAAAGAATACGACTTACAACCAGTGAATCAAATTCCATCAGGTTTTACTCACTCTAGATCTAAGCGCACAGTAATGCGCAGACCAAGTTTATACCGGATGAGTTTTTTTACAGTAAAGGAAAAAAAGGGGGTATTAGGTAAGTGGAATAGAAGGTATTGGTATAGGTAGTTTAATTATTTTTTCAAAACCATCATGGTATAAAGCGTTAATTTCGTCATTTAATGGTCACGTTTGTAGCAAATAATTACATCATTAAATTAAATAAATGAAGAAAACTTGGAGAATATATGAGTTTCAAATACATTTCGAATGATAATGAACTCTACAAATCAAATAGTCGCATATCAAGCGCCGACGAGTTTTTGAAAAAAAATATTAAACTACCTATGCCAATAAATTCTCTTACACTTACCTGATATGCCCTATTTTTTCCTTGTGATAAAAAAACTTATCCGGTTTATTCACAAATCACTCATAGATCAAGGTGGTGGTTGAAAACGGAGTAATTATATACGCAATGTGCAATGTGTCTCAACTGTGTAATACTCATACTTGATTGTTTGTACCATTCATTCTTCCTTTCAAATGGAGATGGTAAGCAGACTGTTTTCCAGAGTCAACTGGTAATCTTAGACAATATTTCAAGAAACACTTACTCGGGGTTTGAGATGAGTTAAAATTGATTGATTGATATTGACAGAAACTAACAGCTAATTCCACTTCTTAGCAACATTATTACATGTACAATATTGGAACATTAATAATAATAGTAAAATGCCTAGTTCCATTTCCATTATAATCATGTTTCAACAGGAATGTAGTCAAAATTCGTCATGGTTGTATATCACAAATTAATGCAGAAACCTCTGTCGCCTAAACGACAGGCAGGATTCAACTGTATTCCACATAACCTACGACTAACTGGATAGCACCCTCGCTTCGACATTTAAAATACATAAGTGAAGTGAAATTATTAGATGTTTGCAATGTGTGATTGTGTTTTCTCAGCGCAACAAAATAAGAATATTGGTGTAGACGGATGACCGATTGGTGTAGTGGATAGTGACCCTGTCTGCGAAACAAACGGTTGCGGGTTCCAACCCGTGAGAAGTAAATATTTGTGTAATGAATACTCAAACTCAAAGTATTTATTGCAAATCACAGTAGTTCATATACATACAGTTGTTAAGTACATTTAGTAATCACATGACACCCTGTTAGGGCACAAGCAATTTCAGCGAGCACTATAAGTATACATGACAATCTTAACCTTAATTATGCATTTACAGATTTTTTGTTATAATTATTATTAGGTTTTATTGTTTGTATTTATTCCCGAGTCATGGGTGTTTATGTAAATATTTATGTGGGTATGTTTATCCGTTATCTAGTAGAATAAACTTTACTAAGTTTGGGACTAGATGATTGGTGTAAGTGTCCGAAATATTTCTTTTACTAGCTTTCTACCTATGATAGCAATCGGTGGTCGTATTCATTTATTATAAATCAATTCAAATCAAAAAAGATACTTTTTGTCACTTCATAACGTGACAATTTTGCATTAATATTAAAATTAGTGACGTTACTGCTCATTCACAAAGCAAAGAGAATTAGTTTCATTCCCCAGAGAATAACGAGCAAGAAACTGTGTAGTTTAACAAAAAAAGAAAAATAAATAGACAAATATTATTGCTGTTATAGTTAGACGACCGATTGGTGTAGTGGATAGTGACCCTGTCAGCGAAACCAATGGTTGCTGGTTCGAATCCGGCGAGGGGTAAATGTTTGTATGATGAATACGAACGATGAGTCATGGATGTTTTTATAAGAACATTAACATTACCGAGTCATGGATGTTTTTATAAATATTTATGTATGTTTACCCGTTATCTAGTATCCATAGTACAAGCTTTGCTTAGTTTGGGACTAGATGATTGGTGTAAGTGCACCAAATATTTATTTATACTTAAATATTTATAGTTGACTAGCAGCTGCCCGCGACTTCGTCCGCGTAGACTACATGAATCAACACTTTATTACTTTCCCACGGGAATACATTCAGCAGAAAAATTACCATGTAGAGTTTATCTCAAACAGGAAAAGACCCTGGGCAGATAACAAGTATGTGGAACCATATTGATGTTTTGCCAGGTAAATGAATTAAGACAGGGATCCATTAAAAGACCTTTCTGAAAAATTCTGGTTTATATTTATTAAAGTACTTCCTTATAAACAACATTTTTTGCCATGTTTGAAGGTGGTAGCAATAGAACCAAACTTTGAGGTGAACTTACACGTGAGCCTGCCACATAGAACTGACCGTGAGAGAAACAGTCCTGTCGTAGGTCTACTCCGGCGAATTTGAGAGTTTGCCCCTGCGACTTATTTATTGTCATGGCAAAACAGACCTTTAGTGGAAACTGAAGCCTTTTGAATTCAAAGGGAAGATCATTTGGTATTAATAGAATACGCGGTACAAACACTGTTTCTCCCTGAGCAGGTCCTGTTAAAATAGTGGCCTCTACTACGTTCCGGTGCAAAGCCTTGACTTGCAACCTAGTACCGTTACAAAGTTTGGGTGGCTTTAAATTTCTCAATAACATAACAGGTGCACCCACACGTAGTAAAAGTCTGTGATATGGCATACCCGGTGGGTTCAAAGTGTTCAACTCACCCTTATCTCATTCTCTAACCCCAAGGGGTTAGCTTCAAAACAAATGGCATTTTCGTAATCAACGTCCCAAAAAACCTAAATAATGACACCAATATTGACTTTTTTGGTATCAACCCCCACCCCTATCTCAACCCTAGAGGGTTAACTTAAAATAAATGTCATTTTCATAATCAACATCCCATAAAACCTAAATAACGACACCAATATCGATTTTATGGTTTTAACCCCCATTTCACAACCCAGGGGCTTGAATTCGAAAAATCTCAAAACACGTATTAGCTTATTTGTTCCTAGGAGTACTCTTGCGAAGTTTCGAGTCGAAAATAATCGAAATGTCCAAGTTATACTGTTTCTTCATACAAACTTCCCACTCCTGTTTCACCCCCTTAAAGGGTGAATCCTTTCTTAGTGCTCCCCTAGACCTCGTAAGGAACCTACGTGCCAAATTTGGAAATTCTATTCACCCCTTTGACTATGACTATGACTTTGACTAAAACTTTAACTATGACTTTGACTATGACTTCGACTATGACATTGACTACGACTTTGACTTTGACTTTGACTTTGACTTTGACTTTGACTTTGACTTTGACTTTGACTATGACTATGACTTTGACTATGACTTTGACATTGACTATGACTTTGACTATGACTTTGACTATGACTTTGCCTATGACTATGACTTTGACTATGACTTTGACTATGACTTTGACATGACTTTGACTATGAATTTTACTTTTCGACTTTGAGTCTTCGACTTTGAGTCTTCGACTTTGAGCCTTCGACTTTGAGCCTTCGTCTTTGAGCCTTCGATTTTAAGCCTTCGACTTTGAGCCTTCGACTTTGAGCTTTCGACTTTGAGTCTTCGACTTTGAGTCTTCGACTTTTAGCCTTCGACTTTGAGCCTTCGACTTTCAGCCTTCGACTTTGAGCCTTCGAATTTGAGACTTTGACTCTTCGACTTCGACACCAATTTGAATTTGTGATTTTAACCCCTACCACTATCGCAACCCGTAAGGGGTTAGCTTCAAAATAAATGTCATTTTCGCAATCAACGTCCCAAAAAACCTAAATAACGACACCAATATAGACTTTTTTGGTATCATCCCCCACCCCTATCTCACCCCTAGAGGGTTGGCTTAAAATAAATGTCATTTTCATAATCAACATCCCAAAATACCTAAATAACGACACCAATATCGATTTTATGGTTTCAACCCCCATTTCACACCCCAGGGGGCTGTTTTTCGAAAAATCTCAACTCACCCTTATCGCATTCTCTAACCCCAAGGGGTTAGCTTCAAAACAAATGGCATTTTCGTAATCAACGTCCCAAAAAACCTAAACAATGACACCAATATTGACTTTTTTGGTATCAACCCCCACCCCTATCTCAACCCTAGAGGGTTAACTTAAAATAAATGTCATTTTCAAAATCAACATCCCATAAAACCTAAATAACGACACCAATATCGATTTTACGGTTTTAACCCCCATTTCACAACCCAGGGGGTTGTTTTTCGAAAAATCTCAAAACACGTATTAGCTTATTTGTATCTAGGAGTACTCTTGCGAAGTTTCGAGTCGAAAATAGTCGAAATGTCCAAGTTATACTGTTTCTTCATACAAACTTCCCACCCCTGTTTCACCCCCTTAAAGGGTGAATTTTGAAAAATCCTTTCTTAGTGCTCCCCTAGACCTCGTAAGGAACCTACGTGCCAAATTTGGAAACTCTAGACCCAGCGGTTTGGCCTGTGCGTTGATATGTCAGTCAGTCAGTCAGTCAGTCAGCTTCTTCCTTTATACAGGGCGTCCCAAAGTTATGGGACATGAAGGGGAAGTACCTTAAATATTGTAGATAGTGAATTTTGCTCAAAGAAGACTTTATGTTATTTTTAAAAGTTAGTAATTCTGCATTCATAGATTTTCTAAAAATTACTTGCTTCGGCTGGGAATCGAACCGACTTAAATGTGAAAAAAAAAACACCCTACTTTTATGATGCCAATCGAAAGAATAGCTAAAAAATAATAACTCTGCCTAAGTAACATAGTATTTTAAAAGAAAGGAACAACATAAAATGATTGAGTCAAATTTCAAGAAAGTTATTTATTGCCGACGCCTTCAAATTTTAAGGGATAAGATAAGAAACCATTCCGCGGCGGAGCAAGAAAACTTAATTTTCCAACAAGATGGAGCTCCGGCTCATAATAGTCGGAGAGCAGCAGATTTTCTAAATGAATGTTTTCCTACATGGATTGGTACAAATGGACCGATTAGATGGCCGGCCAGATCCCCGGACCTCACACCATTAGATTTCTTCTTTTGGGGATACGTGAAAGATATGCTATACAAAAAGCGATACGAGAACGTAGGCGAGTTGCAAACAGAATTGTGCCATATCACATCGAGTGTTCACCATAAAATGATTAGAAAATCAACAGGCAGCGGGCTCATTAAAAGATTGGCGATTTGCGTAAGACAAGAGGGATCACATTTTGAGCATTTAATTAATTAATTTACAAAAAAATACCTACTTAATTGACTACGGCAGTTTCATGTATGTTTTTTATTTGATTAAAATGATTAATTTCACGTTGTTCCTTTCTTTTAAAATACTATGTTACTTAGGCAGAGTTATTATTTTTTAGCTATTCTTTCGATTGGCATCATAAAAGTAGGGTGTTTTTTTTTTCACATTTGAGTCGGTTCGATTCCCAGCCGAAGCAAATAATTTTTAGAAAATCTATGAATGCAGAATTACTAACTTTTAAAAATAACATAAAGTCTTCTTTGAGCAAAATTCACTATCTACGATATTTAAGGTACTTCCCCTTCATGTCCCATAACTTTGGGACGCCCTGTATATTTAGATTGGCGTGTAGTGGCGCTGTTACAAGAAATATAAATTGAAAATTGATGGAACCCATATGAAAGTCAACTATTTAAGTTAAACTATTACCGTTACACATGATTTAGAACTTTTTAAAATAAGAAACTTTCGAAAATAACATACCGCTTACAAATCTGTTCAGCGTTTCATGCCACAGACAGCCATAGGTAGACCTTTGCATCGGAAGTATAAAATGTTATACAATCCCTCTACCATTGTAATTTAACTGCACCTTCCAGTAATAAGGGAGACAATGCAAATTTCAATGCGGTAGATGTGGAAATGCCGCGGGCGCCAAATCCGCGCGCCACGTGGCGGGCGTCGGAACCACAAAACTGCCTTTTGATAGACAGCCGCGGCCAGATCCGGACGTTTAATGCGCCGTGTCGGACGCAGTGGAAAATTTTTCATTTACCAGGAATTTCGTGATTAATTTCGGTTCAAACATTTTGTTTGTATTTATATGGATAGGAAAATTATTTTAAAATTTGGCTTGCCCTCGACATTGTTGAGTAGAGGAATGTTAAACATATGTCGAAGTATTTGTATAACGTTGACGAATACCAGGTTTCACGCGAATTCATGTAGGATATGAAGGTTAGGATTTTCCTTGATATTGTTAGCAAAGAGATTAAATTCACCATTATGTTGGTATTCAGTATGATGGGGTTCCAGCGATTGCCTCCTTGTGTCTGACTAATTTATTATGGTTCACATTGATATTGGTGTTAAGATATCTGCTGAGTACAGACGGATTGCCGGTCCACCAGTGGGACTATCCAATTAACTTTCTGGAGCATTTGTTACTGGTTTTCCTACAAGTCCCAACAATATTTTGGCGACCTGTTTGGTGTATTGGTTAGAAACTCTGACCACTATACCAACAGGTCGCGGGTTCGAATCCCGCTAGGGGCATATGTTTGTGTGATGAATACGGACATGTGTACCCGAGTTATGGTTGTTTTCATATATTATAAGTATTTATTTACAAAAAAAATGTATTTATGTAGTATATTAACCATCTGGTATCCACAACACAAGCAAGTTGCTTACTGTGGAACTAGATGGCGCTGTGTGTATGTCTAAGGATATTTATTTATTTATTAATATCGTCGTATTTCACTAATATGTAGATGGTCTTCTTCTATATTGTCTACTCCTAAATGTCCTCTCTTATTCTGGAGTAGACTACACACTCAGCTAGGAATGTTAGCTGGATTTACAGACCTTGGATGTATAGGTACATACCTACCTATATTTCGTTTTACAGACAGATGAATTTACTTCCCTGAATTTCCACCACAGCGATGCTATTCAGCAATCGCGCGAGAGAGATATCATAACGGCTGTAATATTTGATTTTTTTAAATAAATTTTAACAGAACAAAGTAATCTTTTCAAATAATCTAACTAATATTATAAATGCAAAAGTTTGGATGTTTGTTTGTTGCTCAATAACGGCGAAATGGTTTGACGGATTTGCATGAAATTTGGTATACAGGTAGAATATACCCTGGATTGAGACATAGGATATTTTTTATCCCGATGAGTGAGTGAGTAGTTCCCACGGGATAAACATATTTCCGCGATAAAGTTATTCTATGCAGGCGAAGCTGCGGACGGAAATCTAGTTAGTTATAAAATCTAAATTACAGGCCATTACATGGATTACGTGGATATCGTAAAAGGTTACTTAAGAAATCTAAAGCGTAAAGGTAATCACCAGTGATATACAGCAGCGTCCGTTTTCAAAATTTTGCGACCGCCAGCCCGCCTAATCAGCATGGCGATTAGGCTAAATCCTCCCAAACGATACAAATCGCATCATGTGGGGTTTCACGTTTAGCAGCTGACTTAGGCTATTAAGAGGGTTTACACATGGAATTCTATATAAATATTCAAGTCCAAATTTGTCTAAATGAATAGACCGATTTTAATGAAATTTAATGCGTATAAGCACGATAGATAGATGTAAAAGGTTAGTAGAAAACATTTTCAAAATATCGAATTTAAAATATTATTATAGCATTTTTTCCGTTACTATGGAAAATTTAAAATCGCTCTAATTTAGTTACAATACTCTTTTCCGAAAATGTTCTCTACAAACTTTTCAGATCTATGTACGTGGTATATATATGTATAAAGTTTCATTAGAATCAGTTTATTCGTTTAGAAAAATTTGGACTTGAACGTTTGTATGGAATATCGTGTGGTATAAACCGTCTTAGAAAGAAAGAAACTGTTTACTCGCCACTTCGACACATGCATAACAATGAAAGCAGCGAAAGGGAAACGACTCAGCTATATGCTGAGCTTATAAGAGCTCAGCGCTGGTTTACTGCCGCACCCAGAGCAGACGAGTTACCGTCGCTTATTGCATAAAGACAGGACATTCCTGTCAAAGGAATAAAAATGTACTATATAAATTAAATACATAGATAAAGATACTTGTTATGTGACATAAAACTGATATATGTATATAAACTACCCTTGAAGAACAAAGATAAATAGAAAGAAGTTCACTGTTTTGGAAATGATCAATCGACTGGTGCAATTAAAATATGGCGCTGCTAGTATCAATATAAATACAATGGATCAGATCTAATAACCCCTAAATTTGCAAAGAGATGAAATATAAGTAGTAATAATAATAAAAAATAGAATATTACCGCTATACAATATATTGGTATTGGTTGGTTATGTGGCCTATTTTAACCAATTGTGGTGTTATGTGAGAACGTCTAGGTAATTTAATACAAAATCTGATGCAAGCATTCTGTACTCTTTGAATCACACGTTTAGTGCTAGCTAGCAGACACGGACCAAATACTACGTCGCCGTAATTTAATTTTGAGAGGATCAAGCATTCGCACAATTGAAGTAATATTTCCTTACTAAGCAGATGTCGTACTTTATATAATATTTTAAGACGAAAGAAACAACCTTTAGCGACATTAGTTATGTGGTCTAGGACTTGAAGCCTGCCGTCCATAAGCACTCCCTATTTTGATTCCTCCCTATTCCCTTCCCTGATGTATGCGCTCTACGTCAGATATTGTGAAATGAAATAATTTATTTGCTTGATTTTGGGTACAAGCTAGGATGACACATAACAGAAGTTCCATTCAAAATCTATTTAAAATCTATGCAAACGCGTGCAAATATTTAATGAACTAGGATAGCATTAGATAGGTTATTACTCAAATATAATATCATAATGTATGCTGTCACAATATAAAACTAATTAATTGTCAATGATGTGTTTGCAAGTCCCATTTATGGTTTACCAAATCATCTGTACCTGACGACCTGTTTGGTGTAGTGGTTAGAAACTCTGCTACTATACCAAATGGTCGCGGGTTCGAATCCCGCTAGGGGCATATGTATGTATGATGAATACAGACATGTGTTCCTGAGTTATGGATGTTTTTATTTATATATTTATTTATTTACAAAAAAAATGTATTTGTGTAGTTTATCAACCATCTGGTATCCATACCACAAGCCTAGATGCTTACTGTGGACCTAGATGGCGCTGTCTGTTTGTGTAAAGACATTATTGTTATTATTATTATTATCTATACAGTAACGTTTACAGGCTGCGTTATTTCTAATAAAGACCATCTCTAAATATGTTATTATATTCCTGAATATGAAAACAAATCATGATTGAGGAAAGTGATGGAGCAGAAAAAGTTGTATATTGTTTATCTGAGCTAATATAAACTGCAATTACCGAGTCTGCAAACATTCTAAGGAAGGAAACGAACATTACACAGCCCGAAGAACGGGAGAAAAACTCGCAGAGAAAAGCTAAATAGATATTATATCACTTTTATGGGCCTTAACTTTGATCTCGAATCAAACTGTGTCTTTATGGCGAGGAATATTGTGATTCGACCTTCGTCGCCTTTTCAATAGAGTAAAGGTCTTGGAAAGATCTATTTTTACCCCGACACAGAAACAGAGGTTTAAACTTTGAAGCTAATGTATGTGATTGTCTATGGTTTTGTAGCGCCAAAACCGGTACCGATTTAAAAAAAAAAATTTCGAAGGGTAATATTTGCACGATGGTATCTTAGCCATGTTGGATGGAACAGTTGAGTCGTTTCCAAAATATTTTGCTTATATGATGTCTCAGGGCTTTCTAAATTTTTACTTTCTTTTAGCCTTGCATAGGTACATACTGCTCCGTCTATATCCAAGGTAATGCTTTGGTTAAACATATATTATGAGTTATCCAATTCTAGATGATTCTAGATAAATTATTATTATTTTTCACTTTTTACATGCAAAAAAAAATGCACTTTTTATTCACCGTATAACTTTCCAACCTCCACGGAGGACGATGGAAGAGATGTCTCTTAGAGATAAGCTCACCTTTGTACATTATTATGCTTACTGTTTTATACCTGTACCTTTTTATTATTTTCTATGCAATAAATAATTAATGTCTTATTGAGTTTAAAATTTCACACCCCACCTAAATAATTTTCTTTCTTGGAGCCAACGCTAAATACATTATGTTATTGATTGATAAAAAAATTGCAAAACGTTTGTATTTTTTCAAATATAGGACGTGGATTCGTCACGGGTTCCTGCCAGAATTGTTTTTAACATCCATGTTTGCGTGACTAAGTCGTAATGGTCCATTTGATTAGTCGTGTCGCTTTAATTGTGCCATTCGGTCAAACATTACAAATGGTAAGGCAACATGCGACACACATCTACCCAGACTAAAGCAGTGCCTACACCTGGCACAATGTTTTCTATTAGTCCAGTCAAGATATGCATATTTAGGGGTGTAACTTCCGGTAATCTTAAAGACCCTGATTTTTTGTACATCGACAGAGTACCTATCATTGATATTGTAAAAAATATTTTCTGACGGATCAGGAGTTTGCTTTAGGTATAGTGTAGGTATTTAGTTATAAAACCTGCAATATTAAATTAAAGTTACCACTGTGCACTTCATTGCGTTGTAGAAGATGTTAAGATCTTCTAAAACTATTTTCTAAAAAAAATTTATTTTTATAAAAATAGTTAATTGAATCGTGATACTTGCCCTCGGTAAAATTTTTCATAATTGCAAAGAAGTTATTGCTCGATTTTTTTGGAAATATTTTTTTTTTTTTATATGAGAGGGCGGCAAACGAGCATGC
Source organism: Oegoconia quadripuncta (assembly GCA_949316235.1). Classification (NCBI taxonomy): domain Eukaryota; kingdom Metazoa; phylum Arthropoda; class Insecta; order Lepidoptera; family Autostichidae; genus Oegoconia; species Oegoconia quadripuncta. Next base: position 32,785,549 of record OX438741.1, on the reverse strand, counting down.
GGGTCACCTGATGGAAAGCAATCACCGCCGCCCATGGACACCCGCAACACCAAAATCGTTACAGGGGTTCTAAGTATATTCTCCGACGCAATGTAATTCACAGTGGTAATTTTAATCATATAGTCTATGTTTTATTACTAAATATGTATATTATAACTAAAGCAAGCTACCGATTTGTTAGATTTTTTTTTATTCTATCACTGACAGGTATTCTATGCATGTGCAAAAAATCACGGCCTTTAAAATTATAGGAAGTTAAAAGTGTATCCTTACTGGACTATATCGGCAAAATGGTATTCAATAATTTCAACGTGTGGTTTCAACAAATCTGACTGCCGACCACGAAATTCTCCGGAATTACTAGCCCAAAGAAAGGACGGAAACCGTGGCAAGGAAGGTCTCAATTCGACGCTATTGTTTTACACCCTGTTACTATGAATTTGTATTATTTTTTTTATTTTGAAGGGTTTACTTTCAGGGTGGTCTAATATAAATTTAGTTATTTCGCATGATGCCCTCCGTAGACAGAGAACGGAACCCTCTTTAATATTCGGTTGTCTTGTCAATTTTTAGCGTGTCAATTATTTTAGATTCGTATGGTTTCATGGTTCATCATCTCAGCTCGTAAACATTCCACTGCAGGGATGCCTTCCCTCGACTAATGAGAAAGTATGGGCGACAGTCCACCACGCGGCCCAATGCGGGTTAGAGACTTCACATGAATTCGAATTTTTATTTCTCAGGCATGCAGGTTTCCTTCCGATATTTTCCTTCACCGTTTAAGAGCAGTCGAATAAATCATAATCATCATCATCATCAGCCCGTAAACATCCCACTGCAGGGATATGTCCTACCCTCCTGTAATGAGGGAGTGTGGGCCATGGTCCTCCACGCTGGCCCAATGCGGGTTGGGGACTTCACATGCCTTAGAATTTTTATTCCTCAGGCATGCAGGTTACCTCACAATGTTTTCCTTCACCGTTTAAGAGCAGTCGGAAAAATAAGCAATTAAATCAAATTTAAAAATTGGGAGACCGCATTTTAATCCTTGCGCCACCGACGCTGCATGATTTAAGGAGAAATATTTAAGAAAAATAAATAATTGAAGGTTTAAGTGCTACTATATATTTTTGAGACGTGAAATTTCGGAAAACTTTTAATGAGGTAAGACCTCTGGTGATGTGTTCGTGTGTGTATATATGTACGTGTGTACTAGTCAATGAGTATAAAAATTAGACTAATACTCACATTATGAGACCCATTGGAGGTCAAAGGAAAATACTTTTATTGGTATTTTCACTAAAATTTTGATTTGATTTAGTGATTGTTTGAGTCACATCAACATTCGCTTACAAGACAGTCTCACACTCTTCCTAGGTATTGCATCGCTTTCAATCGGATGATTTTTGAGTTTTTAAGATAAATATTGATCATCTATTCGCGTACTCGCAAAAAAGATGACTGTTCCCATTCATTTGTGTTATATACCTACTCAAGAATCACACATTTGAAATAGGTAATTAAATTAAATTACCTATATTAAATGTGTGATTCTTGAGTAGGTATATAACACAATTAATGATAATTTACTCGTAGTAAAGAACAGTAGGGAAAGCAGTTCCAAAAAACAAAACCATGTTAATTTGCTGGGCAGTATGTATTCGCATTAAACTCCGGTGAAGAATTTTTCGTGGAAGCAGGAATAACATTTTGGAAACGGAACGATTGAAAGTAGCTTAAATTTAGCAGGTTCCTTAGACCGCGATTTGTTTGCGAACGATTCAATGAATCTTTACACCGTTGATATATCGTGGGCTTTAGTGTGGACAAAGCTTAAACTAACATGTTTCGACATATGCTTTTTTAAACTCTGACGAAAGGAAGTAATTTTTCGGCAACGCCATTACCATCCTATTATTATAACGACATTCCATGTTCGATTGTAAAGAGTGAAATTTCTTTATTATCGCATTATTAAAGTGCTGCTAGAAGGTTCTGATTCTTATTAACGCTAAAGTAGACAAATCAAGAAAACGACAAAATCATATTTCAAGGCCGCCTTTAAAATCATGTTGCATATTTCATTAGAACATACTCGTGTCATAATTATTTAAATTGATCAACGATGGATCTTTATGCTTCATTAGTCATTACACAGTTGAAACTAGTCAAGCTTCATATGTATGAGTAAAGTTTGATTCACTGGTAGGCTTCTCACAAGTTAATTATGCGGAGACACGGTCTCGTTATAATGCAGTAGCTACTTTGAATTTATGTCAACTGCCATTATTTATCCTTGGCGTAGTAGGTATGAGTAAATTCATTTTAATGCAATCTGTAGCGGTGTCAGCTCGTCACTATTCAGCACTCGAATTTAACGAAGTTTTTGAAGTAATTTGCTTGTCACGTAAAATATTAGAAGCACAAGCTTCATCATAAGATCGTAGGAATATAAAATTTAAGTATTATGAGCGAGTCCCAAAAGTGTATAATGAAGACATCTTTCTCAAAACGCGAACGAACAAATAATGCCTTGTAGCCGAAGGTAATAGCATAATTATCGTAGGTATCAGAAACAAAATGTACTGTACTTTATTCTAAAGCAATGACGATAGTGCTCGTAGTTAAGTACAACCAAAATCATGTGCTAATCATATTAAGTGAAGTTAATTGAAGCAGCATGTTCCATCTACAAGGAACCTGAAATCAATTATTAGTGAATATCACAATATCTATCATTTGAATAAATATAAAAAGTATGAAATATAACAAAAATGGGGAAACAAACATATAAACATCGACATTGAAAATACGATGAAAATACAGGAACAAAAGAGCGAGAGTGAAGACATAAGGTCAAAGGAAAACGTCACACCATAATATTGTGAGAATAATTTTGCGGGCAACAATGTTCTTTCGTCCGGTTAACGGCCACCAAAGCTTTTTTATACAATGTTTCCTTCCGTTCCAAGGACTCTGTTACTGTAATTGCCATTTTCGGAGGCATGAATAAAACATTTGCTTGGTTAGCATTCACAGAATCCGATTGTGGTTGATCTATTTCTTATTTCAAAGAAATGAGGAGCAAACTTTTGCAGAACTGGGGTCTACTTCGTAGCGTAGTTTCTCTTGGTGTTATGACATCGCATATTCAAAAGGGAAGAGCAATTTTGAGAGAAAGCCATGAAATGGATATTAAAATTGTAACCTAAATTGTGATATAAACATAAATTAGCAATAATCATTGTTTTTAGAAACAGTTTATACTATTTCAAACAATTGTTGTAAACTATGCAATGGAATATCGAAATTACGAATTAAAATAAGAAGTTTATATAACTCAGTGTTTTAAAAATGTTTTTAACACAACTTTTAAGGAACATTTCCAAAACAGTGGCTTATGTTGTGATTATAGTGATCGCGCTTACGAAACCAACGATTGATGGTCCTGCTAAGGGTGAATTTTTGTGTTACATGAATTTAGAGATAGACTACGATTTTCAATCCGACTGGATTTGTATCAAATTTGGCCGGATTGGTGCACTCACAGATTCAACGTTCTTTCAATCACTCAAAAAATACTTTTTAATTACACAAAAGAAAAAAGAAAGAAAGCGGGTCTGAGTGATTGATTGATGATGAATAAATATGCGACAAAGTACCTAATGTAATTCATATTTAGTTTCGGAAGCATAAAGTAGGTAGTTTTGTTGAAAATTTAAGGAACCTTCGACCTCATCTTCACTTAACATCAGGTGTGATTGAGGTCAAGTACGAACCCGTAGTGCATAAAAAAAAAAAACCTTCAACTGTTGCGGTCGTCGCAACCTTAGAACAATTTCGAAAGCTAAAATATTGCAAAAAGGTGAGCTCAATATCAAATCACATAGGTACATTGTATTGCTTTCCTCCTAACAATATCATATTTTTAATCAAAAAATTCAAAGTAACGGATAGTCTCACTGTTTATAATGTTGCTATGTATAGTTAGCGCAAATTAATGTTATCACTAAAGGTAGGTATTGGGATAGTTAAAGGAAGTTTCAGTATTTTCATTAGAACGTTCGTAAAGATCGAGAAAGTGGCTTATTCTAATAGATTTCAAATCAAATGTACAAAACACCTTTGCATGCAATTGTATACGGATTTGTCGGATCCGCCGGATCTGGCATGGCCGGTGTCAGATCCGGAAGAGAATCAAATAATGCCGGATACGATTTCCCGTATTGCAATCCTTGCAATAAAGCATGTAGATATATATATATATATATATTCAAGACATGGATGTTTATTTATGTTATCCGTTACCTAGTAACCATGTTGGGATTAGATAATTGGAATAAGCGTCTGAAATATATTTATTATTATTACTATTTCACTTGCATATTTTGCGATTTTTCGATTTACCTCTAAAAGAGCTCTGAATGGAATCAGTAGAAAACTTTAAAAATAAACTACCAAGACAATTACGTAAAGAACAAAATAACAGCATTAGTGTAGTGATATTCCCAAGTCGCGGCATGAGTGGTGCGTGACATGACCGAAGGGTGGTATAGCTGAGTTGACAAATGACCGAATTGGTGGCTTGATAAACAACCACATTCTTCGTGTTAATAGAATTAACCGCCGTGATTAATAGGTCGACGGTCTGGGGGTACTCAATATAATGGAACAATTTAATGGCAGACGTTTCTTTTAAGGGTCAAAGGTGGTTTTGATATATACATACAATTAACAAATGGATAGCTATTGATAATGAATGACATCTAGACAATGACTAAAAAATACACTAGTAAATCAAATTATATTTTAAATTATTATACCTAAATGTAAATTCAAAATTTAGGAAACCTCTGAGAGACTATACTAATTAATAGATAAATAAACGAGTTAAGGGCAAACTGCAAGAATAGCTTAGACTTACTTAAGAATACGCTAGTAAGTCAAATAAAGCGTCATAATATTTTAAGTTCAATTAAGTATACCTAAATTGAATATTTTGAAAACCCCCGAGACATATATAATTATCCAAGTATCAATTGAGCTAAAAGCTGAATGACTTCGAAAAGGCTTAACCGATTTCCATCAAATATGATTTCCCATCTCGTAAATACCGTTCGAAAATGAAAATAACCTTCAAACAAGTAAAGCCGTTTTGGCGTCACAATGCCACATCAGACATCGGTTTCAAAGTTGAAGTAGACTTCAACTCTTCTAAAAATTTCCAGTGAAATATTGATTGATAAAATGAAGCGTTATATATTGGCAGGTCAAATTGTCACTAAATAGAGTAAAAGCATTTGCTCCAATGAAGCTTAATGAAGCGTTCAAAACATTCTAGTTCTGCTGGATGTTGGTGTCAAACGAAAAATACAATACTTTGTATGATAATAGCAAGGTTTACGAATGTACCATGCAGAAGATGTTTATTCATAAGTACGATCGTAATTCCGCGACGTTCTTATGAAATAATCAAACGATTGTGTAGGAGGCGAGAGGCTTGAGCAGAGAATACTCGGTCATCAATAATGTATGAGTTTCAAACGACAAAGTATGAAGACAAACACGATGTTTGTGGGGTGGTTCATTTGCACGTACCAATAGAATTGCACGTTGCTCACATGTTGAACTTATGGAGAGGATATGTTAAGTGAGAGAGCGAGATTTCTCTTAACACTTTATCCAATAGTTGGAGAAGGCACCACTTTCCAACTGGCTGACGCATGACGTACTCAAGTCTAAAATGAGTTTAGTTGTGCAATTAATAGGGCTGAAATTATTTTTGACTTATCTTGATCTTATACTTGAAATATTAAATGTTGGTATTTAAGATTTCCTTTATTTGTACACAGCTTTTTTAAATACAGTTTGTAATGTTTTTCTTTTAAAATTTATTTTATAAAAGAATTCCCGCTTCCATATTACAAAGGTGATTTACTTTGGATACATTAAGTCTATTAATCGAAGAAATTCCGGTAAATCGGACTAATATTTTATCGATACTCTGAATGTTACTGGAAATGATATAATAAACGCGACTCTGTGTACCTCCAACTAGTAACATTTTTCTATTCTGTTTACATGAAATAAACAATGCCATAAAATAGGAATCTATTTTCTTTATTTTATCATCTCTTTCTATGAAAAACCGCTATATGACACGCTACCGCTTCATGGTTGCACGAAACCACTTGGTCTCAGAGCAGTCGCGAACGAACGTGCCTTGCATGCCTAATGTTGGAAAGCGGATTGAATGAAAGTATTGTTCAGAAACAAGTAAAATAAAAAAAAAGAAAGAGGTGAAGGAGAAACACAATGCCTTTCAAACCCAAGAACAGTTGTCTCTTCAGTCAAATTGAATAAGTTTCCCCAGTATGCATTGTTACTGGGCATTCCCATTGCGAATTGCAACGCTAAAGAGAGTTGAAGCTAACATGTTACATGGGAGACAATTTGTAGATAAGTACTCTTCCTTCAGAACTTCGACTGTTTTGATTAATTCTATTATATATATTACCATGATTTTTTTTAAACAGAATAGGTACAGTAAAGAGCAATAACATGGAAACAACCTTAAATTTCAAATTCATCTTAAAATTCACGTAGCAATATCAAATTGCAAAAATAAATATGGTACGCTGTGACCAATAATTACGTAAACGTTAAATTTTTTTTTTGTTGTGTCAAAATTAACTACACACTTTTATGAAATTATTGTGGAGAATATATTATCAGAAAATAATATTAACTTTTAATTACACTCATGTTCAGTATAGTTCGAAATTATGTAAACAATTACTTTTGTTTCGTCTTGGTTTTTTTCTATGTATAATAAATTATGTCACGTCCGATCCTATGCATAACTATCTAACTGCCAAATAGAGAGTTATGCGACTGTTGCATTTTCGTGGTCTACGAATAAATTTAAATAGGGCGGAATAAAAAAAAATAAAAAACATGTTCTAAGCGTGTTTTTACAAAAGCATAAATGTTCATTTAAAAATGGTGAGCACTGCAAATCTATATGATAGATAAAGTGGTATTATCTATATGATAGATAAAGCACGTCTCCAAGGTGCTACAGCCTAAAATTCGAATCGAATCGCTTACTGCTTGGTGTGACTCTAGCATCGTTTTAACTTGGTTGAAAACTTCACCACACAAGCTGCCAAAGGCTACCTGGCGGTACGTGCCATCAGCGCTCAACCCTGCCGACTGCGCAAGTCGAGGCCTACTTCCTTGCGAGTTGATTAATCATCCTCTTTGGTGGAACCCGCCGTGGCTCAAATTTAATCCCAGTTCATGGCCCAAGTCATGTCAACTGGTCGAAGCTAAGGATTTGCCAGGCGTTAAAGCATCTCCAGTTGCTGCACTTGCGCAAACTGACGAAATGCCACATTTTGACTCTACCTCTCCAGTTCCTGCAGATGTGATGCAAACTGTCGAGAGTCTAATGAGCACAAACTCTACCCCTCCGGTTGCCGTTCATACCGTGCAAGCCGTCGAGACGGTGAACTCTACATCTCCAGTCATAACACCTCCGATTGAAATCGTTGAGAAATTACTTGAGAAATATAGCTCTCTATCTAAACTGAAGGCGACTCTAGGTTGGTGTCTACGTTATATACACAATGTACACGAACCTGGAAGGAAACGAACAGGACTTCTAACCATACAAGAGTTAGAAGGAGCTCTTCTTGTTTGTATTAAGTCGGTTCAATCTTCTGCGTTTGCCGACATCATTAATTCGTTGCGTGTCAATAAACCTATCAAAGGCAGTCTTCGTCGTCTTCATCCATTTTTGGACGAGTCGGGCTTCCTCAGAGTTGGAGGAAGGCTTATCAATGCTAACCTGCCTTACGATAGTAAACATCCACTCTTATTACCTCACACGAATCGTTTAACGGATCTCATAATCGACCATTACCATCAGCTTTATGGACATCCGGGTCCAGCTACCCTTATGGCCATTCTCCAGCGCAGATTTTGGGTCCTGTCGGCGCGACGAGTTATCCGGCGTCGAATCTTTAAATGCCAACGTTGCTACCGGTTGAAGGCAAAACCGTTAAATCCCTTTATGGGAAATCTACCGGTTAGTAGAGTCAATCAGGCCAGACCGTTTCAAAGGGTCGGTTTAGATTTCGCTGGACCGTTTACAGTGAAGGATTCAAAACTTCGTAAGCCTAACACGTTCAAGTCATATTTGTGCGTCTTCATTTGCTTTACAACAAAGGCTGTACATTTAGAGGTCGTGTCAGACTTATCTACCGACGCGTTTTTAGCTTGTCTGGACAGATTCGTAGCGAGAAGGGGGTTGCCATCGGACATATATTCAGATTGTGGTACAAACTTCTTAGGCGCACGCAATTATCTTAAGGAAATTTATGCCTTTAAAACTCAGCTAGATAGAGACATTGATAAAATTCAAGCCAACCTTTCACCACGTGAAATTAATTGGCACTTAAACGTCCCATCAGGACCACATCTAGGGGGCCTCTGGGAGAGCGCCGTCAAATCTGCAAGGACTCTACTTAAGCGTATAATAGGCGAACGCATACTTACCTTTGAGGAACTTAGCACAGTGTTCTCAAAGTTCGAGGCGATTATTAATTCGCGGCCAATATGTCCCATCAGTAGCGACCCAAATGATTTAGAGGTGCTTACTCCGGGCCATTTTTTGATTGGACAACCGCTTCTAAGTTTACCGGAACGTGATTTGGATTTAGTAGCTATGCATCGCTTGAACCGTTGGCAATTATTGCAACAAATAACGCAACATTTTTGGAAGCGATGGCACAGTGAATACCTACACACATTGCAACAGCGCAACCGATGGCTCACGCCTGAGCCTAACTTGCAAATAGGTGACTTAGTTTTACTTGTAGACCCTAATTTACCTCCCTTGCAATGGCGTAAAGCACGCATTACTAAACTCTACCCCGGAGGCGACAAGGTTGTTCGGGTCGTAGAGATCAAAACTTCAACAGGTAGTCTTCTACGCCCTGTTGTTAAGCTATGTCGGCTATTATGCGATAATTGAATTAAGCATTAGCAGCATTCACATTCTTAGCCATAATGTTTAGTTTTAGTCTAGCCGATATTTAACTCTCAACACAATTTGTAGCTCAGCATATTTTTTCTTTAGTTTTCTAAAGAGCACGTTTGCTCTTTGGCGGGCTGTATGGTAGATTTAAACGTTAATACGATTATAGCAGGTACATCACTATTCCCTACCCTCAATTTCCTTTCATTTTCACATCCTATCGTGGGGGTAACCAAAACTTCACTTCCTTTCGGACACTCGGGTCGAGCGCATCGCGATTGAGCTCCCAACTCAGCACTGAAGTCACAAGGCAAAATCAGCCGTGTTAAACCACGCAAATAGAAATTCAACCGCGTCCCGCGTAAAATTAATAGTACAAAAGGCGCATCATCTTGTCTGGAGGCTGCGGAAGACCGAGGAGGCCTGCGTCCACAACAACGAGCACGCGGAGCAGACAGGAACCAGGTTTGCCCCTAATCCCCTTCTTCCCGACATTCCATACTGGTGGTTCCATATGAGGGGACGAGAGTTTTGGACGTCGTAGTGCGCGGTGACGTGTTCATTTATTTTTAACAAGAGACAGTTCACGGAAACATTTTGTTTATATAAATAAACAAATCATTGATTAGGCAAATTATGCAAATAATTATCTCAGTGTTGTCTTCCGATGTATAACTGTTTATATATCTTATCACATTTTATTAAAAATCGGTTTCCGCGCATAACTCTGTATGTGCCTTTTAGACAATGTTGTACACAAAAAGACAATACATACAATTATGTTTTAATCCAGAGTATGTTCTACAAATACCAAGTTTCATCCAAATCCGTTGGTCCTATATATAAAGCATCCTATGTTTTGACCCAGGGTATTTTCTACCTATACACCAAATTTCATCCAAATCCGTTCATCCGTTTCGCTGTGATAGAGCAATAAATAAACAAACAAACAAACCTCCAAACTTTCACATTTATAATATTAGTTAGATTAGTTAGATGCAGATAGAGACTAATACGTCTGTCAGTTATCTACTTACAATTAGAGTAACAAAATCGTCCGTTTGCATGGTAACTTAAAAAATTATATTCTTCAAACAAGAAGTTTCTAACAAAAACCCTCTTAAAGTCCAGCTTCTAACTCGAAAAGAGTACAAAGTCAAGCGACCAAACCAACCTCACCTGTGACCGACAAAGTTGCCGTGTTAATTACTAACATTACACCCCAGAGGCTAATGAAGGTGAAAGTGCATACCGGTGTACATTATACATGTAACCTGATGCTCGGGGAGGCAACTTTACCCGTTATTCATTATTGAGCCGTTGCCGTGTTTTGGCGCTGGGTGGTTTTTAATACTTTAGGTGGTTTTTAATACTTTATGCCACTTACTGTGGTATTGCTTTGTTAGTTCATTTAACAAGTGTCTTCATTGTGTTGTCGCTTTGGCAAAAACGAAATAAGTAAAATGATAAAATCACTTTGGTGTTTGGTGTAGTGGTTAGAAACTCTGACTGCTATTCTAAAAGTTTTCGGTTTCGAATCCTGCTAGGGCCATATGTTTGTACGGTGAATACGTACATGTGTACCCGAGTTATGGATGTTTTTTAATTGTATACGTATTTATTTACAAAAAAAAATGTGTGTAAGTATATCAACCATTTGGTATCCATAATACAAGTCTAGTTGCTTAGTGTATGTGTAAAGATATTTATTTATTTACTATCTTTCGACCCGCGGCTTCGCCTGCGTGGTATAACTTTATCTCGGATATGGTTCATTTATTTATCCTGGCGAAACTACTCACTTTATTGGGATAAAAATAACCTATGTTTTAATTTAGGGTATGTTATAGCTATATACCAAATTTCATGAAATCTGTTCATCTGTTCCGCCATGACTGAGCAACAAAGGTGACAACGGCCATGGGTTCACCCCTGGCACGTGTGCATTTCTGTATATATTTCGAAAGCTGAGCCGTCGATTTTGTTTCAAGTATTAAACTTTATACTTGGGATATTTCTGATCACCCCATTTGGAATAAAGTCCGAACATATATTGATCATACGTTATTTATTAGGTCCTTACCTATGAAATTGGCGTTTTGTATGAAGAATTTCATTAAGACTATTTTCTCCATACAAACATTTTTGATTCTTTTTTGGGAACGGCAAATCCAAATTTAGCTAAACTTTGTGTGTATTATCGGATAACATTAAGTTAAGTATAGGCAGCGTTAATTTTTAAAAGTAACCGCTTTATAAAAGTTTCAGCGAATCTAAGAAATGATTATGGGAAGCACATGAAAAGAGCTCTGTTCAAATTTTTTTTATTATGTGATTTAGCCCAGAAATTAAAAAATATTTCATGTGAAACCTTGAAATAATATTCCATTTTCCAAATAAAAAACAAATTTGGATGTAGCTTTGAAAATCGCAGGAATTGGTACATATGATTAACGAAGAAAAAAAACTCCAATTTCATAGGTAAAAAATATTATGTACATTATAAAGATGTATAATGATTTAACTGCTGTTCATATTTATCACCACTGTTTACTAACATAGTTATAGGTGATTGTACTATCAAACATGGACCTCATTGTCTGGAGAATAAATGATTTGACACGAGAATAAAAAGTGTGTAAAATCTAGAATGCCAAGGTCGTTTTTAAAATTCTTGTTTGAGTTGGACCTGTACATACTTTGGAACCCTTTGTTTACATTTCCGGAAGAACGTGCCAATATTCAATAACTACTGGGGCAAGTGAGCACAAACAAAACCATTATTTAACCAAATGTGACTGCACAATTGCAGCACAACTGCAAGTGATCCTCACATTTCTTTCGTTTCGTCGCTATCGTCAGGGATACACGCGTCAAAACACGATGATATATAAACGGGCCCCATGGCTTGTTGCCAGACCTTTCGACTTGTACTTGATACACAATGGCTAGTAGAATAGCTAACAGTAATTTTATACTGCGAAAATGTTATTATTAAACGACCTTTTTGGAGTAGTGGTTAGAAATTCTGACTGATATACTAAAATATCACGGCATCGAATGCGGCATATGTTTGTAGGTGAATACGGACACGTGTAACCGAGTTTTGGACGTTTTCATTTACAAAAAAAAAACATTAATATATAAACTATCTGGTATCTACAATACAAGCTTAGATACTTAGTGTCACGAGATGATTCTGTGTGTATTTCCAAGGATATTTATTTATTTATTATCCCTTATAATTATAAATTGAAAAATTTAGAAAACCCCCGAGAAACAATGTTTATATACAAATCAACAGTGCTAAAAGCTATATATCTTCGGAAACAGTTTTTTTTTAATGCACAACGGATTAGCACTTGACTTCAATCACACCTGATGTTAAGTGAAGATGAGGCCGAAGGTGGAAGCGTACTGAGCCGGAAACCCCATCTTATTTGGGGGACTAACTATCTTATGTTTAACAACCGGAACACAACAATGCTATTAACATTACTGCTTGGCGGCAGATTTAGATAAGATGGTGGTTGCTAGCCAGGCGGACATTTAAAATGCCCTACCACCAACTAAATCGAGTACTTAAACATGTACCTCGCTGGGAATCGACCCCGCGACCTCCGATTTGTAAACCCAGTGATGTTTACATTGAGCAACGGAGGCGGTTGAATTGTGGATTATGGCCCATATCGTCTCCCAGTGAGAGGAGGCTGGTTATGAATATAGTTAGGTATTTATATCGTTCACTATCCTTACTAACCGTATTATCAGTTATTGATTGAAGCATAAATCCGTTTGCGAAACGCGGACGGTACGAGGAGGAGACGTGTATAGTTTTGGCGCATATTCGAAGCTTGTAACTCATACGAACATCGGATACTTTGATAACTTATCGACATCGTTTGGTACCTTTCCTCTTTACCCGACTACAGCAAAAGGAGAATTATGATTTAACAGTTTATTATGTATGTCAGTGTGTGTATTTGAGGAGCTGTTTGGTGTAGTGGTTAGCAACTCTGGCCACTATACCAAAAGGTTGCGGGTTCGAATCCCACTAGGGGCATATGTTTGTGTGATGAATACGGACATGTGTACCCGAGTTATGGATGTTTCGCTTCTAACTGATCTTGACAAAGTTGTTATGTTTTTCGCGCGTATCTTGTATGTATGTTTGTAAATTTCTTTATTACCTCGTATCTTCCAAATGACTATATTCGTCTCATGAACCCAAGTGTCCTCAGATTAGGGTTTAAAAAAAATCATAATGGCTCTAAATTTTTCCCTAATATTTTTTTTAACCAAACCTATGAGTGAGTTACCAAAATGAAGGAGATTAAAAGGAGATTACAAAAGGCAGTTTGAGCATCCACTAATCCACATGACACGAGGCTGTATCCCATCAGTGGGGACATGCCAGGTTGATGATAAAATTCCCGAAAAACGGGTAAAGTTTAAAATTTAAAAGAACTAAACTGCGTGTTATATTTATTTACATTCATAACGCGACGTCTTTTATTCCAAATGGGTGGTCAGATATATCCAGGTGCTATACGCAACGTCTGGTCAGTCCTTGGATGGGAGACCTTTTTTTTTGTAAACTGGAACTTGAGTATTTCCATGTTCTCCAAAGGGCACGTCGTATACAAAGGCGGCTCTAAGGCCAATATTAATAAACCATTCTCAAGATTGAGAACAGTCTTGTGACCGGTCTCAAGTAAACGTGTTGATTAAAAAACCTAACTTGAGACCTGAAAAGCACGTGCATACTCAAGCAGTACTCACTTGAGAGGTGCGCGTATTAATAAACGAAACTCAAGACTGTCATTCATTCGCCGCTGAGGCGAATACTTGAGAAGTGAACTCAGCTAAGTAGACCTCAAGATTGGTTTATAAATTAGCACGGAGCTTGAGACAGCGTCAACTGCTTAAGACGCATCTCGGTTGATACAGCCTCAAGACTTGTATTGAGATTGATTTATTAATACGGGCCTAAAACGCTGCCATGTGGTCATTAATCTGACACAATTCAACCAATCTGCACTGTCTCGCATGGTTGATACCCCAAACCCTATCCTAGTGAGGCGGCTGGTATGGTAAACAATGGTGGAGATAAATTGAAATTGCTAAAAGGCAATCTTTTCTCACTAGCGCTTTATTATATAGGTCTGCATAAAGGGTTGTCAGACCTTTAACAACAATAAAAATAATACAACCAATGACACCGTAAACCGGACGCGACGGTTCACTATCCACAGTACATATGAATTCAGTAATTCAAATTTGTCCTTGAAATAACTTTGTAAATACAGACATGCAGGTTAATAAAATTTTGTAATCACATTACAATATGGATAAATAAATATTTAGAACACTTACACCAATTATCTAGTCCCAAACTAAGCAAAGCTTATAGATATTATATGCATATTCATTACAAAAATTTGTCCTTCATTTTTACCTGGGGGTATTCTGTCTTCCTCCCGGCAATCTTTTCGGCTATTTATTTACCTTTTCGAATATCATTTTCTATTCTATTGAAGACAGTGCATCTTCAAAAGTGACAAAGTAAGAGCTTTGTTGTGTGCAAATGTTATATTAATTGTAAGATTAACAATGAACAAAGTCTCTTAGCACATTCCGAGACACAACCCGCCCCTCGACGTTATAACAATAAAACTTCTATTGTGTCTGGTGATGTTTCCCGGAACGTGTTAAGGAAATTAGTTCGTCAGTAAAATTTCTGCGTTTTTCTTACCCTAGCTACGAACTTATACTTACAGCGAAAATAAAACTATTAATAAATAAATAAATAAATATTTCGGACACTTACACCAATCATCTAGTCCCAAACTAAGCAAGCTTGTACTATGGATACTACACTGAGAAAAATACTAGGTTAAAAGTAACCTAGCACATTACGTTAATGACAAAATTAGGTAATGCTAACTTCATATAGGTGTATTTCAACAATTATTTTGGTAATTTTCACGTTTGTTTTAAATTTGCTTAGTTGAATTTAACGTAGCGCGCTCGGTATTCCAAAAACTTGGTTGCCATAACGTAAAATGCGTTACAAGTATCTACGTATTAGGTAAATCTCACGTGTTCAATATACTAGATAGGTAATAATTTACCGAGTGGCCATGCAATTACGTTAATTTAATACAGCACAACCTTCATGTACGTTAAATTAACCACAGCTGAGTTTAATTTCACGTAGCATAAGGTTACCGCTACTTAAACAAATTTAACCAAATTTGTACCTATTTTCTCTTTGAAATATAGCTAATTTAAAAATTACCAGTAAACTAATCAATTGTTTTAATTAAAACAACAACAACGTATTGGTGAACATTAGGTAAACTTCAATAAACATGTACGTTAATGTAACCTTTCTGGTTTCCATGTTCAATTACCATTTTACGTAGCGCGCTTGGTATTTCCTAGATTTGGTAGCCATAACGCAATTTACGTGAAAAGTACCTATATGGTAGGTAAATCTCACATATTCAATATACTAGATAGGTAATAATTTACTTAATAGCCACGCAATTACGTTAATTTCAAACAGCACAATCTTCATGTACGTTAAATTAACCACAGCCGAGTTTAATTTAACGTATCATAAGGTTATCGCTACTTAAATAAATTTAACCAAATTTGTACCGATTTTCTCTTTGAAGTATATCTAATTTAAAAGTTACCAGTAACCTAATCAATAGTTTGAATTAAAACAACGACAAGGTACTGGTGAACATTAGGTTAAATTCAATAAACCTGTATGTTAATATAACCTTTCTGGTTTCATGTTCAATCACCGTTTCACGCAGTGCGCTTGGTATTCCAAAAACTTGGTTGCCATAACGTAATATACGTGAAAAGTACCTATGTGGTAGGTAAATATCACGTAAGCAATATACTAGATAGATAATAATTTACCTAGTGGCCACACAATTACATTACTTTTACACAGTGCAACCTTCATGTACGCTAATTTAACTTCAACCGAGTTTAATTTAACGTATCATAAGGTTATCGCTGCTTAAATAAATTTAACTAAATCTGTACCGATTTTTTCTTTGAAATATACCTAATTTAAAAGTTACCAGTAACCTAATCAATAGTTTGAATTAAAACAACGACAAGGTACAGGTGAACATTAGGTTAAATTCAATAAACCTGTATGTTAATATAACCTTTCTGGTTTCCATGTTCAATCACCATTTTACGCAGTGCGCTTGGTATTCCAAAAACTTGGTTGCCATAACGTAATATACGTGAAAAGTACCTATGTGGTAGGTAAATGTCACGTAATCAATATACTAGATAGATAATAATTTACCTAGTGGCCACGAAATTACGTTACTATTATACATTGCAACCTTCATGTATGCTAATTTAACTTCAGCTGAGTTTAATTTTACATATCATAAGGTTATCACCGCTTAAATAAAGTTAACCAAATTTGTACCAATTTTCTATTTGAAATATACCTAATTTAAAAGTTACCAGTAACCTAATCGATGGTTTGAATTAAAACGACGTCGAGGTACTTGTAAATATTAGGTTAAATTCAATAAACCTGTACGTTAATGTAACTTTTCTGGTTTCCATGGTCAATTACCTTTTTACGTAGTGCGTTGGGTATTTCAAAACCTTGGTTGCCATAACGTAATATACGTAAAATGTACCTACATAGTAGGTAAATCTCAAGTATTCAATATACTAAATAGGTAATAATTTACCTAGTGGCCATGCAATTACGTTAATTTCATACAGCACCACCTTCGTACACGTTAAGTTAAACACAGCTGAGTTTAATTTCACGTATCACAAGGTTATCACTACTTAAACAAATTTAACCAAATTTGTAACAAAATTCGATCACGTAGTGAAACGCCGAGCATCGCCCTTTCCATAACTTGATTGAGCTTTCTCATGAGATCCATAGTGAAAGACCACGTTTAAGTGCCATATGTCACCAGACTAAAAACTTTAGTCTTTAAGCATTGAGGTATTTTGGACGAGAAGACGGTGCGCAGTTCCCCGAACGAGGCGGCCCATCCGAGTTGGATTCTTCAGTTAGATTATTTCTAGAAATAGGACCTATCCAAACGGATCTCTATGTCCTATGATATAGACATTGTTGTGGCCGTGACATAAGCATTCGCAAAAAAAAATTGGGATAGTAGTAGTAGTATTGAAATAGTAAAACCTTTTTTTTAATGTCTGAAACCTAGCAACTCCGCTATAATTAAACGAAACCAGTGAAATAACCCTACTCAATTTACAAATCACTGAATTTTTTAGGTAGATAAATGTCACATAAGTATATTATAAGTAATAATTTACCTAATCACTGTGCAATAAAAGTTAATTTCATATAGCACAACCTTCCTGTGCTTACCTACTACTACGTTAAGAAACTAGATTTAATTTAACATAAGGTTATTGCTATCCAAATTCAGGTACCTATCACCATAAATGTTTATTTTTAAATAAGTTCTACATTAAAAATACTACCTAATTAAAAACAAGCTTTGATAAGGTAGGAAATCCTGGCTGCAGCATCAGGTCACCAACTATCCAAACTTTGCAGCATTAGGTCACCAACTATCCAAACTAACCCTGTAGGTATGCAAAATTTGATATCCGTACTATTAGAATTCCCCTTATGAGGAGACGATCCTGGCCACAGCATCGGTTCATGTCTTATCTAGCCTATAACCATGTTATAGGCTCAATGCTACATCCAAACAAACATTGCAAGTTAAACGAAAACTTGTAAAAATCGTGGCTTCCAGCTTAGGGTTGTCATAAATAGTAGTGGCGGGCGATATTTGGAAAATATATAGCTCAGTCAAGCGTCCGTCAGACAGACGACAGTAAGGGCCGTATTAATAAATCGATCTTGAGACAGATCGCGTCTCGTTTCAATAACATTTTTTTATTTAATATGCAACAGATTCTCAAGCATCGACTTGAGGTCATCTCAAGAGAACGGTTTTTTAATACGGGCCTAAGTCAGTCATATACATATAGACTTGCCATAATATTTTAGAGTGAAGTCCGGACAGACCAGCGATGTTAGAGTCAAATCAGATATGCGAAATTTTAATGATTTACTAAATTAAAAAACACACATTAAGCTTATGCACTTATGGACTAAATCCGGACGTATGGCAAGCCTGTATATATAGAGTTGCCGTCCGTCCCGATATATTGGTATTGGTACCAAGCCAAGTGAGGAATAATCGACCCTTAACCTATAAAATATGTGAATATGGTTGTAAATCAACATCATTACCTACCTATTAATATATACGTAAGGATGAGAAGTTGTAAAAAAAAGCAGTAGTATAAAAGTCTATGGTTATATGATTATGCAACAAAAGGATAGAATCTTCTAAGAATAGTCTCTAAAATATTTGTCGGTTAAAAGTAAACATCTCTAATAAAATATAATTTTAAGGGCTCTTACTTGAAATTATGCAAAATAAAAAAATAACATGATTTTTTATTTTATAAAATGATGTAAATAAAAATAATGTACGGTCGGCAGCACGACGTAAGGACAAAGAATACTAACTATTACAAAGAAGTCTGTCTACTACACCAATAGATCGATTGTCCATCAAGGATCAACCCAAAGGTTGGTAAAAATTTTAATCAAAATTCACCGACGATTGACCGTATAGACGGTCGATCCTATCAATTGGTGTGGATAGGTAACGTTCGCATTTTAGCAGTCGTACCACGTAACGCAAAAATTCTTACTTGACACCATCGCGCGACGGTTTGATAGTGGTGGTGTCGTCGTGCTAATAGTCATTGTCATTCGAGCGAACAAAGTAAATGTGCATACAGTATAAATATCAATTATAATACATTATTCATTATAATAACATCCATCACTCTCATGTAGAAGTCAGATGATATTTTATTTTGTGACAACCCTTGTCTGCACATACGTACTTAGCTAGCCTAGTGCCTACCTACCCACGGGACGCTGCTGCGTAGACAGAGAATAAGTCTCTGTCTACGCGCTGCTGTCCGTACCGCTCAAAGTGGGTGGAGCCATCCAACCGTATTGTGCAAGCGCAATGGATATTTTTACCCGATTTCAGGTAATTTAAGACTAGAGAAGGTTTTTGACTGCCGGGTAATTTAGCGTAATTTTGAGACAAACATTTTATTTTATCCTATCTTGTCCGAAAAGAAGCGAAAAGAACTGAACATTCGCAAGCATTGAAATGTAAACAAAACTTTTCAAATAGCTAAAAAAACTACTATCCATTACCTAATAGGTAGCGATACATTTTTAAATCGTCAATGCGGGTGTCCATGGGCGGCGGTGATTGCTTTCCATTAGGTGACCCGCATGCTCGTTTGCCGCCCTCTCATATTAAAAAAAAAAAAATCGTTAATGTCAATCGAAAAAAAAAAACTGCCAATATTAATTTTTTTTTGTTTGGTTTTAGCCTATATTAATCTTTTCTTTGATTTTGATTCGATTTCAATCGAACGCTTTGGTAGGAATCGATTCTGGAAGATCTGGAATCTGGATCTGGATCTGTGGTTTTATATTACATTTTCCGATTATAGAACAATGTCCGCGACGTTTGCTACACAATATACTACTTACACTATTATGAATCAAGAGTCCGATTGAACAATAAAAGCAAAATATAAGAAAAAGCACGTGGGTCACTTTACAATGCCCTGTCAAGAATCCTATCGATTTTCGATTAATCGATTTGTTTTTCATTTTTTGCTATCAATGTCAAAGTCAAAAAATGCTTTATTTTGTAGATACACACGGTACACTTTTTTTTTATTCAATCAACTTTTACATTTTATGCTACTGCTTGTTCAAAAGACAACTTTCCCCTGAGAAGAACCAGCAAGAAACTAGAAGGGTTGCTCTTTTATGCCCGCTTTCGAAAACGTGTAAAAATTACCTACGCTGTCAATGTGTTCTTCTCACACTTTACAATCAGGGTGATGTTTACTCTCAATCAGGACATTAGGAAGAAAGGAAGTAAGTAATACGAAGGATACATTTTACTTAAAGCATCACTTACGCTAATGTAACCGACAATACAAGAGTGAATCGGTCCGATTCGAAGGAATTTTGATCGATCCAGCAGATCGATTCACTGTTCGAGATCGATTCTGAAAATCATTTTTTTTTAATTAGATAGATTTTTTCATTAATCGATCTCAGATCGACATTCGTTAAGTAGTTTTCGAAATTTCGTGTTTGGTGAACCTTTCGATTTATACATATAATAGATAAGTACATACTTATATACATATACCCGAAAAACATTATCCTCTTGCCCGAGGCAGTTGGGTAAAAACGGGTAAATAAGAAATTGAGTTTCGGACTTTTTCTTGTTTGACTGCCGGCAACACTGGTGCTTGTTCCGTCCGCCCGTCCGCGTCGGCCGCTAGCACCATACTTCCGTCACTTGTCTGCATGCATTCTGCAATTGCCTTGCTTGTTTGTTACTGTGCGTGAACTGTGGAGGATGCAACTGCTGTCTGTGCTTCCAGAACCATGGATTTAACCATATTATTGGAAGAATGGGAGCTGCCAGCCAAATATGTCACAAAATTTCTAGGTTTGTACATTTTTATGATTTTTATGTTGGTAGTAGTTACTTTCAGTGCGTAATTTAGAAATAGGCATCGAATTTTTCTGCATTCAGGTTAGATTCAGACCTACGCAACACGTGGTTGTTGTTTTAAGGATTAAAGTAAAATGTAGTTAGTGAGTTCCCACAATCTAATAATTAGGTAAATTTCAATTAGCAGTAGTTTCCGAAACGTACTAATAGGTAAAATCTAATCAGTATTACGATCGTTTACCTAAAGGCTAACTTCCCTTTGATTAGTGCAAAGGTTATTATAATTGAGTGCGAGTGCAGGTGATGTTGGATGAATGTAGGTGTTCAGTGGACTAAACACGTGGACCGCAATTGAGTAGTGCGAGTAGGTAGGTAAAAATCTTGGCCTATTTTTCTGCAGCTACGTCCCGCGCGTCCTCCTTCACTCGCCGCGTGCCTGCTCTAAACACGTTTGGACACGCTTTATGCTGCTTCTCACGGCGCGTGTTATCACGAACCGCGCGCGAGGCTCGCGTTGCACCCCAAACGCCACCTGTACTCACACAGGCCTCAAAGTGCGCTTACACATTGCCGTTTTGCTATGTTTATATGCGAAAGTTTGCGCCCCCACGAGCGCCGCGCCGCGTCTTTGAAGTTACCGACACTTAGCGGATCGGACGCGCCAGCCCGAGCCGCGCTGAGCTCCTGTCTTCACAAGGCGCGAGCGGGCGCGGCGCGACTCCTGATATCACGTGCCGTGAGCAGCTGGCATTAAACAAGCGTCGCTTTGTTAGTTGGTTAGGACATTGCAGGGACGCTTGTATTTGGTGAAAAAAGGGCAAAGTGGACCAAGCCATTAATTCGTGCAGGAGTAGGTATCTAAAACATGAAATGCAAGCGTGCTTATTGAGGTTGTTCGTCCATAGTTGCTGTTCGATGCCCAACAACAAGCGGCAGCAGCTAAACAGTATTGGACACTACTCGCACTGCACAGTTGAACTAATCACTCTCAATAATCACTAAGTCACTCTGACCACCTCCATTTGTACCAAACAAACATAAAAAAACAAATATTTTCTCTTCATAATATAGGTCTAACTATGAAATTGGCGAAAAATTCTGACTAATGGTTTTGTTTATAGGAAATCCTGTAATTTTGCAAATATCTCACAGATTTTTAATTTATTCTAAAGTTGACTATATTGGTGAAGAAGTGAAAAAGTGATTTTAATCTTTGAGAAATAGGCTAGAAAAGAGGTGGTGTTGTCCGATTTGGTACTTATTTAAGTTTTTTAATAACATCTGTTTTTCATTTTTTAAACTAATGGTGCTGATTAAACTTAATTACTTACACTCACAATTTTGCTGAACTTAATGAGCCAATCCCGAAAAAAATGTTATATAATATGTTAGTATGTTGTATAATAAATACAGTTTTCTGAAAATCCTCTATACAAGATGGCAATTTCGCAGTTAAACTAATATTAGTGTATAGATGTTTACTGTTTTTTGTTGGTAGGTTTTTGTATGAGCCAGAAGAAAGCGGCAATTTATCTCGTCCAGCTGCCTAAAAAGTTACAGTGGTTTTATGAAGTCATATGATTTGACATTTATTTGTTCGAACTCAAACTAAGTTCACATGAGCTATACTGAGATAGCTGCTTGAGATATTTAACTCTAGTTATGAATATAACTATAAATTACTGTTCTATGGTTTATAGTTTGATATTTTACATTACCATTATTATTATTATTATTATAGCATGGAGAACAGAATGCAATTCAAAATGACCTGAATAATTGCATAGGATGAAACGTCTTAACCACACTACAGCCACCCTTAAGAGACGGTTTGTTTGATATGATTCTAGCATGGCATGTTGTCTTCACTAATATCGGTGGTTATGGGTCATGGTTGTCTTCGTTTCTTGCTATGTGTGTAAAAAGTACTGCTGTATATACAGGGTGGTTTGTTTTAGCCTCTTTGGGAAAATCTCAAATTATAAGAGATAGAGAAAAATGCTCCACATGCGCTCAACTTTAGAGAACTACCTATAATTTTTTTAATAAATAAATATTGTTGGACATTGTACACAGCGCTATCGAGTTCCACTGTAAGCAACTAATGCTTGGTTGTGGATACCGGATGGTTGATGTACTACTTAAATACTTTTTATTTTTGTAAATAAATACATATATATAAATGAAACATAACTTGGCTACACATATCCGTATTTATCATACAAATATATACCCCTAGCGGGATTCGAACCCACAACCTTTTGGTACAGCAGTCAGAGTTTCTGACCACTTACACCAAACAGGTCGTTATTTATATGGTTAATTATATGGTTCTTTAGAGTGTTTTTCTCTATCTTCAATAGTTGGGATTTTCTTATACGGGCTTGGAAAATAAGCTAGCTTGTATGCAGGGTGGAAATGATTAATGTTTACATTCGACTCATATCATTTTGTATAGCAATAAATAATGCATTCTGATTGTACTAAAATAAATTGACACTTATTAGGTAAGTGTCAAAGACTGCTTTCCTTTTTATACTTATTACAAACTTTTGCTCTTATTTATATATTTATAACTATGAACACTTTATAGTATTCTAAGAGTCTCCTAACTGAGCCGCTGACAGACAGACAGAGAACGACGGACATGATGAAATTATATAAAAAGAATGCAATAGTTACATATTTTACCTAAAACAGGATTTTTCCATTGTTTTTATGAATAGTTGTATTGTGCGTCATGTAATCTATGAAAGATCGGTTTGTAATTTTCGGTTATCTATGTAGGTAGTTATGGAGAAATTGACTGTAAACACTTTTCAGTTTCCCCTTTACAATTGTAGTTATGTAACAATTAACACCGAGTCTAAATATGCTATAGCTGTAGCATATTTAGATACATATCACTAATAATTATATTTTTATAATAATGTATATATTCCATTTTTCTGCTTTTAATTTTTGTAATTAGGTTTTTGATAATTATTGTTTTGTTAAACAACAATCTTGGATCGCGGTGTAGCCTTATAAGGTCTGTGACCTAAGTCGAAGGCTTTCTGTGTTGTACTACTAGACTCTCCAATGATAGCACTGCATCTGTCATTTGGAAGTATTTGATAACTTTTACTTAACCAAATGATAATAGATTTATTGAAGCTTAACAAGACAGCACTTATTTTTAGGCATAATCCGGGTGACTCTAACACTACAATCTGAAATATTGGTTATTTTCATGACTCATTTAGTACATGCTTTTATTTTATAGAAGAAAATGTGGATGTGGAAACACTACATCATCTTGTGGAAGATGATTTGTCCATACTAATCCCTGAAATTGGTGCACGTGCAAAATTCCGAACAAAATGGAAACAGTGGAAACAAGAAAATAAGGTAGGGTATGGTGTATTCTAATGTAATGTAGGGTGGAGTAGCTATTTGGATAGAGTTATTTATCTCATCAAAAACACGCTGTAAAATGGGAGACAAATTCAATATTAAGAATACCCATGGTTGTCTACTTCGCTGACAAAAGAATTGAGATCTAAATGGGTGCCAAGCTCATGAATTGCCTTCACTAGTTTTCACATACAGGTTATATTATATTTTAATAATCAACTTTATCTTCTTTATGCCATACCTATGCAAGATAACTGTAGTTACATGGCTAGGTTGACATATGTCTTCATAATCATCATCATATCGGCCTTATATTTTCCTTTAAAAATTTGGTATTTTGGTAATAGCTAGCCAAGTCACGAGCTTGATTAGATCTCAATGGACACGACCATGTATGCTTAATATTGAACTTGGCTCTCATTTTCACATTTGTTTTTGATGTGATGTCATTACTTTTTGTACAGAAATTATTATTATGTATCATCATATCTCTAAAATTTGACTTTTTTTCTGCTTTATGTGGTATAGTTTTCTTTTTGTGTTATTTCCTTATACTTTTTGTTTCTCATTTTAAAAATATTTTAAATTGTAATGATTCTCTGTTTATTGAATTTTCCCTGGATGCCAAATTTCGTGTTTCAAAATCTAGAAGTGGATCAGGTTTTATCAGTTAGTGGATTGTGTGTTTGGTCAGTGATAAAAATGCCATTTTTTAGACATTAATATATCAAATGGTTCTTGTAAATAGTGCACGGACATACAAAATCGCCTGTTTTTTTTTTGAGAGGTTGGCTAGCGCACCGCCGTGCGAAAATCTAATTTGATGTTACCACCCTGAGGATGTCTGGCCTGCAGCGGTTGGTGGTGGTGGGTGTAAGGGGTGAAGTCGATGAACGTAACGTGCACGTGAAAAAAACCTACATAATTTAGGTACACCAGACCACGTGAAATGTATAATGAATTAAGTGTCCATAACTTTCCATTTACAGATTTTTCAGAGCACACCGTCGGCATCAACAGAGTCTAATACAACACCTTCCTTGTTTGACTCGGAAGATTTAGATGATGCCATAGAAACAATGGAAAACATTGTAAATGAAAAGTATGCGTTATAGTATTTTTGCATTCATCAGAAACACAATATATTATATAATAAGAGTGCACATTAAATAAAAAAATGCGTTTTTTCTTCTATTTAATCTTTCAAGGATTTCATCTATCTGGGATCATGTAAAACTTGATATTTTGTATATTTTTCAGAACTCTGACAGATACTGAAAGCAAAAGTGATGCAGTCAAACATAACTCATTATATAAACTACTTGAGAAAGATAAAGCACTAAAATATTTATTGTCACTGAAGAAATTGACGAAACCTCAGCGTAGTGTTGTGGCGAAAGCAGTTGTATCACATTTAGTCCAAATTACTCCTAGTGGATTAATTAAACCAGGAACACTTCAAGAATGGGCTAATTTTGCCGTCCAAGTGTTTCCTGAAGAAGATATCACATTTTATTTTTATTCAGTTGCACCATTATCAGCCACATCATCGACACGCGCTAGAAGTGTCCCGTCTCCAACTAGAAGATATTATGGCGTATTTTGGGACAGGTGGAATAATTATCGCAAAATACTTAGAGAATCGAACTCAATTCCATATAAAAAGAGAGAAAAACCAATACAATCAAGAAACATCTCCGAATGTAGTTCAAGTGAGTGTTTTTGGTTTTAGTTAGTCGCAAAATGCCAACTTATCAAAATAATAACGACTGTAAGTCACAACGTAAAATAAAAAATATTTTATTTTAATAAATGATTTAGAAATCATTAAACCATAGCATTTTGCGATTAAAGGCCTGCCAAACGAGATACTTTTCGTCCGTGGCCTGTCGCGCATTCTGTGTGAGTAAAAAAAGCGGAGAGAGCCTCCATCGCTTTTAGTAACACTCGTAGCGCGGACTGCCACGGACAAAAAGTCAGTCATCTGCGCAGGCCCTAAGCCGTTTAGAATTGTAAGTTGTATCACAATAGTTGTACCTTAATTTGCAAATGGCAGTGAAAAATTAGTCTAAATTCATTGTAATTTCACAGCTACAAATCCAGACCCTGATATTGAGATTTCTCTGAAGTTAATAGAAGCATTTCAAGAACCTGATACGACTGATTACCTTCTGGATGCGTGGGGGAAAACCATGACAGAGCGATTTAATATATTGAGGAAGCAGTTGTCTACAACAGATTATTTAAAACAATTTCCAGTGTTACGAAACCAAACCATTGCTACAAAATTGGTAGGCATAAATTGCAGTCTGTTCATCAAATCAAATTACATTCATGAATATTCTAGGATTCCTGAATTTAAGTATTTATTTCCAGATAGATATAGACTTCAAAAAGTCATCTTCATCAACTGCATCAGTTTCTCTTGCTATTGAGATAAAAAAATATGATAAAAATATTATACAGTTAGCACGGGAGAAAGTTGCTGCTTTCAAAGACCAGAAACAGAAGGAAAATGTCAATAACATTCTACATCTTTATGACTCGGGTAGGTAGCAACTTATTTATCCTTGTTTTCAGACAAACTCTCCGCTGGGGACTCATTGTAGTGTCTTATCGAAGTGTACGGGAATTCTCAAAAAACAAAAAACGGCCGGTGTATGCCGTGCACCATTTACACGAATCATTTCGAGCCACGTTTACACCCCCTCCTCTATTCTAATAACTATTCGACATACACATGTACTATTTTATTCAGTTATTGATATGCTTCACATAATATTCAAATTTTCAAAACCGTAACTTCAATAGATCTACAGATATGGACCCTCAATAAATGCAGTTTATGGCACTCACTGACAAATCATCAAAACCTTTAGTTTGACCACATCTAGTTGACCTTGACACTTTTTGGTATGTTACAAGTATTAAATAAAGGAAAAGTCAGAAATTGGTCAAGAGTGAGTCGGGATGGCCGCCATCTTTTAATTAATTATTGTTTTTTCATTCAATACATTATTTGCATATAAATATACAAGTAATAAACATACATATACGGACTATGATTAAAACATACAAAGGCGAACTTATCTCGAAACCTTTTCCAGTAATGATATTATGTTAGTAAATTTCTAGAAACTTGTTTGAAGTGACATATTGATACCGTTGTCTTTGACACATTACGAGCAGCTTGTTCATACATAAAAGAAATTAGTCAAGTGTGAGTCGGGACAGCTTCAATATTTTGATCATATTATTAATTTAAAAACTTTACTGCATATAGTATAGGTACATACACATAATGAACACATAGAAGAACTATACTTGAAACATACAAAAGGCGAGCTTATCTCTATAAAAGACTCCTTCTAGAAAATTATTAAATTTGCTTGAAAATAAGAAGCCAAACTTCTCATGCAGCTGTCTTTTAGGTCTACAAAAGAGTTAAAAAACTAGATCTTTTGCCAAGTTATCAAGAGCTCTGTGTTTAAATAAAGCCGAAATACGTGGTGGTGCTTTAATCTATTATTTTTTTTAATTTAAACTCAATTAACATTGTAAGTAATCATCATTAGGGTAATGTTTTTCGAATGTATGTATATTTCTTTGATACGGGCTCATCACTAACGGCTTGATGGAAAGAGTTGTAAAAAGATATGACAATGTATTTCGACTTTATTTAAACACGGAGCTCTTGATAACTTTGCAAAAGATCTAGATTTCAACTCTTTTGTAGGTCTAAAAGGCAGCTGAATGAGAAGTTGGTCTCTTATTTTACATAATATATGTTTTTGATGGAATAAAGTTAACTATTTAATTCAATTTTAGGAAAAGAAGGCAATCAAGATCTGACAGCAGCACTTCTTGTACTGCCGTACTTATTCTCAAGCGGTGGAAAAGTGGGCAACCGAGGAGGACGAGCTTCAAGAGCAGAGGCCTCACGCGCCTTCGTTCTATTGTCTTCCTCTTTGGCAGAGGCAGAACAAGCCGTCGAAGAGCGTAAAAATATTCCTAAAGGCAAAAACTTGAAGCTTCAACCTTTTATTATAGCCATTGGTACGACATGGGCGAATGTAACAAGCGCATATGTGTTTATAGATGAACCATTATATCGTTTTAACAATATTTTAGACGCAATCGATCTATGTTTCAAGGCATTCTTTGCTTTTGATTTGGAATATCCGTTGGAGTGTGAACACGTTTGGCTCTTGTTACAAAAAGCTTTTTATAATATAACCTTGCCTAATGATAAAATTATACTAAATGTAAATCAGATTATTTCGTCACTTAAAACACGAGATACTACTACTTAGACACCAAAATGTTAACTTGCTATTATTGCCAATTAAAATTTTATTTAATGTCTCAATTTATGACACATATAAGGTTACCGTGTCCTGAAATTCCAGCAAATAACGTAGGTTTCCAATGTGGGCAAATAGATTGTTTTCGCTTTTTTGATAATTCTAGTTCTTTACAAAAACATCTTATCAGATGTCATTCAGTAAGTTCACAAGTTTTAGCCGGAACTACATCTATAGTTAATACTACTTTAGATTCGGCCTTTTCATCTACATCAAATACACCCCAAAGCAATATTATTGAAAAAATCTCACAGCCTGGAGACATTTTAGTAAATCAATTGGCACATATGTCGAGTACACTTCATTCTGACCCTACAGTTACACTAAAAACAAGCCAGGTATTTTTTCGAGAACTTGACACATTTGTTAATGTTAGTTTAAATCGCGCTTTGAATCAAGAGTTAAATGTGCTAACCGCATCGGGCAGTGACTGTCAGCATCTGAAAGCATTTGTTGATCGTTTTGCAGCAACTGTTAAACTATCTACTAACAAATTTAGTACTGAGTATAAGCGACAAAAGTTTTTCTCTGATTTAGGTACTTTTATAGAGCCAAAGACAGTAGTAATAGGAAGTAGGTTAGATGCAGGGCACGGAGGACGTGATCCTGCGATCGTTCCTTCCACCGCTCAAATGATTCCGTTGAGACGTGTTTTCCAAAAATTACTTTCTCTCCCTGGATTTATTGGCGAGATGGATCTGTACATAGAAACCTGTAACCAATTTCCTCATTTAATAAATCTTCACCAGGGTCCCCTCTGGAAAAATGTATTGATCAGTGAGAAAAATGCTGAAAAAACATACCCACTTCTTCTCTTTTTTGATGATTTCGAGACTGGTAATCCGTTAGGGAGTCACGCAGGAATACATAAATTAGGAGCTGTTTATGTTGCATTAGCTACTTTCCCTCCGAGATTTGCTTCCCAACTTAAATACATATTTTTGGCTTTGCTCTTTCATTCTTCAGATCGAAGTAAACATGGAAACCGCCATATTTTTGCGGCGTTAATCGAGGAATTGAATTTCATAGGGAACGAAGGAATTACTGTTGATACGTCTGAGTTTAAAGGCACTGTAAAAATAAAATTGGGGTTATTACTCGGTGACAACTTGGGCTTGCACTCTATGTTAGGTTTTGTGGAAAGTTTTAGGGCAAATTACCATTGTAGAATTTGTAAAGCGCCTAAGGAAATAACTTCAGTACAAACATATGAAAATCCAGCATTGTTTAGAGACATGAATAACTATGAAAGTGATTTGAATATTGGTAATCATTCGCTTACGGGTATTAAGGAAAGAAGTGTGTGGCTATTAGTAGACAATTTTGATATTTTCCAACAAATTGCTGTTGATTGCATGCATGATTTATTCGAAGGTATCTGTATGTATTCCATGACTTTGATTATTAACGGACTTCTGAATAAAAAATTCTTTACTTTGGATTTTTTAAATAAGCGTGTAATAGAATTCGATTATGGCTACGATAACAATTCAAAACCGCCTGCATTATCTTGGAAATCCAATTCTGTCCAGTGGAAGATGTCGTCTAGTGAATGTTTAGTTTTTGTTACATACTTTTCTTTATTGGTCGGTGTTAAAATCAATTTCGATGACGACTATTATAAATTATATCTCCTTCTTCGTGAAATCGTAGACATAGTCATGACAGATGCTGTGTATCCAAAGATTTGTTTCATACTTACACATATCATTGCTGATTTCAATTCCTTGTACATGGAACTTTCACAAAACGGCTTGCAACCTAAATTTCACAATTTAGTACATTACCCAAATATGATGCTAAAATTTGGTCCATTAGTTAATTTGTGGTCGATGCGTTATGAATCTAAACATCGTATTGGCAAAACAATAGCACGAACGGTAGCTAGTCGTGTCAATATTTGTAAATCAATAAGTAACAGAATACAACTTCAGCTGAGTAATTTCTTTTTCTGTCATAATAACACGAGTACATTTAAATACAGTAAATTAACTTCTTTAAATAAATGCGCATTGGAATCTGTTCAATTAAATTTTAATCTCCCATCTGAGTCAATTCTGCATCTTATAAAGTATGTTACTTACAACAACTACACTTACCACGTTAACGATATCCTTTGCACGGAGTTAAACAAGCAAGAATACAATTATCCATGTTTTGTTCAGGTAAAAGCAATATATCTGCAACAGAATACCGGGGAAATATTTCTTGAATGTGTTCAATTCAACACTAATTATTTTGATATACATTTTCATGCTTATGAAATTGATGTGACTGAGGAGTTAACATATTTAAAATTAAGTAATTTGCCTTTTCCTCGCCCTAATACCTTGTCGTGCTTGTCGAATTGCAGATTATACGTGACCATGAGAAATTCTATTGCTTAAATTGTTTTTGAACTCTCTTCAGTGCATTTTAAACTCAGACGATTGATATTGTATATGGACCACTAACCTTAAATTAGTACTTCTAACAAGATTGTCTCTTAGGTACTTCGTAAATACATAAAATGAATATTTTAATTCGCACTGTTTTCTAATGCTATTGCATCATCCAAATCTTAAACAATGTGTACTGTATTTATTGACTATGTTGATGCCGATGATGTGCTCTGAAAAATCTGTAAATGGAAAGTTATGGACATTCAATTCATTGTATCTTTCACGTTGTGTACTAAATATGTAGAAGTTTCTCATTTGCTAGTTACGTTCATCTACTTTACAGTTGCTCCCACCACCAATCGCTGCAGGTCAGACATGCCCTGAATGTTAACTTGGGCCGTTTGTGCACTACTCGGAATAGCGATACCCATACAATTAGATATGGATGTCTTTGTCATTGCGTCCGTGAATAAGATGCGATAACCGGCATAAATTTTACGGATTATAATAAAAACTATTGACCCAGTAATACATAATAAGTAGCATTCTCAAATTGTCGTTATGCTGTATCACAGAACAATTACTGTGCTACCCATAGTGACTTACTAAAGAGTAAGCTGATTTATTTACATTAAATAGACAGCAATATGCTTACCTTACTTTATCCGGCGTTGTTACGAATGTACTGTAGGTGGTCGATCCAAAGAGTATGTTCCGTAGCACCCTTTGTGTTTGTATTGTCTCTTTTCAAGAGTCATTTTACTAAGCCTTTTATCCGGCGTTGTTACGAAGGTACTGTAGGGGGTTAATTCTATATTGCAGAGTATGTTCCGTGGCAGCTACCCTTTGTGTTTGTATTTTTTTGTCTATCTTCAAGAGTCATTTTAAGACGGGCCCTTGAAAAATACCTGACCGCAAACTAAGCCTTTTATCCGGCGTTGTTACGAAGGTACTGTAGGGGGTTAATTCTATATTGCAGAGTATATTCCGTGGCAGCTACCCTTTGTGTTTGTATTTTTTGTCTCTCTTCAAGAGTCATTTTAAGACGAGCTCTTGAAAAATACGTGACCACACACTAAACCTTTTATCCGGCGTTGTTACGAAGGTACTGTAGAGGGTTAATTCAATATTGCAGAGTAAGTTCCCGGCAGCTACCCTTAGTGTTTGTATTTTATTGTGTCTCTCTTCAAGAGTCATTTTAAGACGGACCCTTGAAAAATAGGTAATGTAACGCAATGGTGTTGTGATTCCTGGCCCGACCACGACACGAAACGGGTTTAGTTTGGCAAAATTCTTCATTTTAATCGTGCCTATTAGTGTGTCGGTCTGGGGTTCGTATTTCCTGGCTGGACGAGATCTGCTTGTAGTCGAGCCAGGAACTACGATCCCCAGCCCAACCACAATCGTACCCTTGTTACTCAAAAGTATAAGGCACAAATTCTTGGGATTAGTGGCACTAATAGGCACGATTAAAATGATGAATTTGAGTCAAAGTAAAACTCCGTTCCATGGTCGAACCAGAAATCAGAACACAATTAGTGAGTAGAGTAGAACTCACTACCCAAATAGCTTGCCCATCATACATAATTTGACTACATTAGATAGAATGTGCTGACGCTCTTTTCTTGTTTTGCTGTTTCTATTTTGTTCGGAATTTAGCACGTGCACCAATTTCAATACATACACATATAAAGTCAGCCATCTGAGCAATGAACTAATCCATTGCATAAAGGACAGCCAGCAGTTAAAATGACATCATGATTAGTTTAGCTCTAACTTTAGAAAGTGTTTTTTTCTGTGTACTTTTTGATAAATATAATAATTTTTAATAACAATTAAATTGTACAACGGCGATGCTTCAGAATACTTCAGGGGGTGAAAGTATCCATCAATATAAATAACTTTTACTATGGGGGCAAGTCCGTAATGTGGAAAAAATCTGCCGTACATTTTCATCGGTAGGTACAAATTTTTTAAATGGAACAGCTAAGTTTTATGGATACCCTCACCCTCCAAAGTTTTCGAACCAAGTACTTTCATTAAAATCAACTTGCAATTCCTAGTCCGTAGAAATTTATTGCAATTTCTATGGACGTGGAATGGAAGGAGTTCATTTTAATAATTATCCTCACAAAATATGCTCTTAATCGCCTTTTATAGCATATCATTTCAATCTTTGACATCTTAGCTAAAGAATAGTGCAAAAAAGGTTCCAAACCATTGTCAGTTTATTACCTTGTCTAATTTGTAAACCCAGAAATACGTTAACTTGTATGGCTAAATGTTGAGCATTCCCATAATTTTAGCCCTAAGTGTATACTTTTAGAAATATTTAACTAGGAGTAAAAATAACATTATGATTATTATGATTCAGACCTGTGTAGTCCAAACTATATAATGTTTCGTTTCTGCGTGTACTTTTTGATAAATATAATAATTATCAGAAAGTTACACTTTTATTATATTTATTTTTTATTGAAACTATG
This sequence comes from Oegoconia quadripuncta, assembly GCA_949316235.1. Taxonomy (NCBI): domain Eukaryota; kingdom Metazoa; phylum Arthropoda; class Insecta; order Lepidoptera; family Autostichidae; genus Oegoconia; species Oegoconia quadripuncta. The sequence continues at coordinate 32,752,246 of OX438741.1, read as the reverse complement.
ACTAATTATTTCCATAATCAGATGACTGCATTGTGTGTTTCTGTGTAATCTTTTGATAAATATAATAGTTTTTAGAAATACTTATTTGTTTTTGTCTCTCAAGACTATTGTCTTTTAGAACGTTGAAATTACTGATTGTGAATATAGTTTTATTAATTTGTCATTGTTTACCTAGTGTACACGATAAATTGTAGTTGTATAAATCCCATAGGACATGATTATCCGCCAAGGTTGTTAATTGCCAGGTAGTGATAGCTAAGTGAATAGTCAAAAATTCTCCTTATAGTTAGTAACCAGTAACTTTTTAAATGGACAAATTAGCCTGTTTATTAGGTAGAAAGTATATTTGTTCATGGTGCACAAAAGGGGAACTTTGCTAAAAAGGCAATATATCTCCCATTTTTTGCATCATTAACAAAAATGCTTAATACCTATCGAATAGGTTAATTTGTCCACTTATAAGGTTTCCGGATACTAACACAATACGTTGTATTTGACTATTTATTAGTCTATTACTACCTATTAACTAGATATTTGATACCTTTCCAATCGGTGATTTCTACGTATTATCCTCACCCCGATAGGTTAACGATACCGAGAAATAGGGTGACCATCAACTAAACATAAGGCATCTTTTAACTGAGCATCACGTATAATTCACTTAGATAATAGGTATAAAATACCTATTTAGATTATTTATTAACCTATTGCTACCTATTAACTAGATTTTTGATACCTTTTAAATCGGTAATTTCTACGTATTACCCTCACCCCGATAGGTTAACGATACCGAAAAATAGTGTAACCATCACCTAAACAAAAGGTACCTTTAACTGAGCATTACATATAATTCACTTAGATAATAGGTATAAAATACCTAATTAGATTATTAATTAGTCTATTGCTACTTATTAACTAAATATTTGACACCTCTTAAATCGGTAATTTCTACGTATTACCCTTACCCCGATAGGTTAACGATACCGAGAAATAGTGTAACCATCACCTAAACAAAAGGTACCTTTAACTGAGCATTACATATAATTCACTTGGATAATAGGTATAACATACCTATCTCGATTATTTATTAGTCTATTGGTACCTATTAACTACATATTTGACACCTCTTAAATCGGTAAATCTGCGTATTACCCTCACCCCGAAAGTTAACGATACTGAGAAATAGTGTAACCATCACCTAAATAAAAGGTACCTTTAACTGAGCATTATATATAATTCACTTAGATAGTAGGTATAAAAAACCTATATCGATTATTTGTTGGTTTATTGCTACCTATTAACTAGATATTTGATACCTCTTAAATCGATCATTTCTACGTATTACCCTCACACCGATAGGTTAACGATATCGAGAAATACTGTAACCGTTAGCTAAACAAAAGGTACCTTTAACCGAGCTTTAGGTATAAATCATTTATGAAATGCTTATGCATTACCTAATCTAATTTTTAAATTCACATCTTGGTAGGTTAACGACACCAAAAAAACGGGTGGGTTTTACCCAACATAAGTTTCACTTCACCAAGCAACATGGTAAGATATACCTTTTTCATTAGGTAGCTGTACCCGAGTACTATGTGAAATTAAGATATTTGTTACGTTAAAAAAACACGTAATCAATAGGTAAATGTCTCATAACGTAATGACTATGTAAAGGGAATTTAACCTAATACTAGGTTAAAAAGAAAACACAATTAATAGGTAAATGCCTCATAACGTAATTATCAGGTGAATGTACTTTACCTAATTACTAGGTTAACAAGGAAACACAATTAATAGGTAAATGTCTCATAACGTTATTATTAGGTAAAGATTAAAGTAACTAATTTCTACGTTAAAAAGAAAATACCTATTAAATAATGTAAATATCCGGTAACATAACAACTAGGTAAAAACCACAAAAAACCTAAATTAAATAGTTAACCTAATTACTAGGTTATATCGACATACCAAGCGCTCTCGGTTGCCCTTACCTAAAAGTTAGTGTGTCGGCGCGTCTCTAATATTAGGTTACGGATTACGTATCTGCAACCTACTTTTTTTCTCAGTGTAGATAACGGATAAACATACATAAATATTTATATAAACATCCATGACTCAGGAATAAATGTTCATATTCATCACACAAACATTTACCCGTCGCGGGATTCGAACCCGCAACCGTTGGTTTCGCTGACAGGGTCACTATCTACTACACCAATCGGTCGTCTTGTCAATTAATGGATTCAACATACAAATTGTATTAATTGTTATAGTGACAATAGTGTGGTGGTGGACTCCTTTAGGCATGTATATGTTCCATAGTTGGTACGGACTAAGTATTTTCAAATGAGTGATGTAAGCAAGTCACCTAAGGCTTATAAACGGGTATGGAGCAGAAGAGTTCTAAAGCATATATCGCGTATTATAAAGCGCAGTGTAAGTCGCTCACAACATTGAGTCTATCAAGCAGTTGGATGACTCGAATAAATAACTATTTAGGTATTTAAAAACCAAAACCCCGACAGCAAATTTTGTGTATCGCAGACGCCATGTTGGATTTTTTACCCTTATATACATTTAATATTCGTCTGGATACGCTATCAAGACGAATCTAACAACACTATACTTCGAAATCGGTCAAGCTGTTTGGGCTACAGGATGCGCCAAAGGAAAGGACATACACACCTACACTCGAAAAACTTTCTTGGGCTGTCGGGTAAAAATTAACGAATACTAAGTTAAATCACTGCATTCTTTATGCTATGGTAGCTATATGTTGTACGGCAAGTTCCTGTCGGTACGTTTACCTTCCGGTTGCCATTACCATACGGCTGTTGGCTGTTATTCTCTCCCGGAGTCTGTTCCGGTGCCCTGCCCAAAATAAGCTCCGTCCAAATGTGAATGGACACGCAAATAATGCTATACAATTTCACAGAACAGACGACAACAAGGTATTTTTGTTAATTTTCATGGCATATTTGACAAAAAAAAATGTAAGGTCATGACTACTCTAAAAATACTGAAATAATTGTTTTATTCCATTTCTCTTAAATATGCGGTATAATATCTATAGAAGATACTTGGTAATACCAAACAATAAAATTAATATCTATTGCAGATTAGGAAATAATACAGCCAAGATAAAAAAAGTGATTTAAAAAAAGAAGCACAACAAATATATACTTGACAACATTAAAAACTTAAATTTTAAATGGAAAATTTAAAAAATCCATTAATGTGACTTAAAATCTGCACACTTGCATGCTGGTTAAATACACTGATATTTTTTATACAATGACATCATGTACTGGAAAGCTACGTATTATGCCAATAAATTTAGAAATAAAATCTACTAATACGTAAAATAAAGGGGAAAAATATTAAACAAAAGTGTTTAATATAAAAACACGTCATAAATTCTCTGCTGTAATAAACCGAATAGTCAAGGCTGTGATTTAAAAAAAATCGCCCTTATAAATTTTTAGTCATTTTCTAAGAATTATTTACGATCATGAATCTTATCAAACGTTTAAGCAAATAAGATTTACTATTATGTATTCTGTGCTCCTGGGCTATTCCCAGAAGTCAAATTCATGGTAATTTAAGTTTACTTTTCAATGTTTCAAAGTTCTGTTCGTCTGTCATACATAAAATTTCTGAGAAAGTACATATTATTTTAGGCTGAAAATTTTAATATCAACGGCTTTCGCAATGCCCTGAGGTTGAAAGTTGAAAATTATTGTTATTGTTCGATCCAGACAGCAACGCTGATATTTATAGAATTGATCTTACAATACAATGCAATGAAATGCAATATTAAATTAGATAAATATTTCGAATTATCTATTCTCAAACGAGGCAAAGGTTAAACATTTTACCTGTTTATTATATTATTACTTGTTTGGTGTAGTGGTTAGAAACTCTGCTACTATACCAAATGGTCGCGGGTGCGAATCCGCTAAGGGCATATGTTTGTATGATGAATATAGACATATGTTCCCTAGTATGTTTTTTATTTATACATGTATTTATTTACAAAAAAAAATATTTGTGTAGTTTATCAACCATCTGGTATCCATAACACAAGCCTAGATCCTTACTGTGGACCTAGATGGCGCTGTGTGTTTGTGCAAAGATATTTATTTATTTATTATTATTTATTATTATTATATTCGTCATATAAACATTCGAAAGTCCACTGACCAATCAGCCGTCAAACTATTCGTTATTTTTTTTCTGACCACAGATCGTATTGTCCAATGAGGAAGTGTCAGTAAACTGGACATATAGGTAGTCACAAGGCAGTTGAAGTAAAATTGCATGTTTGGGGCGTTTACACCCCAAAAATCAATGGATGTGTGATGAGTGATGGTTGTAACCAACAATTTACCTACTAATTCTATCAGTTTGTAGACAGTTCATTTGTTTTCTTCAGTTGATTAAATATCAATTAAAGAGAGAAAAGAAGAAATCCTTTTTTCTCTAGACTTGGATGTTTAATTGCTATTTTATATGGATTTTATGAACCTACCTACCATACCTATTTATTAACTCAGATAACCAATTACACAAATAATTATTGATTTTACCTAATTAATTGCCAATTTTACCCAAATCTATTTAAAACATTGTCTTATTAACCGACTTCAAAAAGGAGGAGGTTCTAATTTCGACAATAGATTTGTAAGGTTTTTTTTAATATACACTTATACAAAGTAAACTATTCTGAAACAGCTTTAGTATGGAAAAGTGACTCCAATCCTGATTACGAACAACTTTCTACTAGGAAGCATAGCCGAATCCAGCCGGAAATTGTTGGACCTCCATACTAAAGGTGGTTTCAGAATAGTTTAGTTTGTATGGCTAATCGAAAAATTTTTGATCGTATTCGGCTATGGTTCCTTGGGGAAAGTTGTTCGTAATCTGGAGTGGGGTCACCAGTAAACAGGAACTACACGATTTAAATTTCACCCTGTATACACCGATAACTCAGAGATTCGGAGGTTGATTCACGTGATTTTTTTTTTTATAAAAAAATAAATATCTTTGCACACACACACTGCGCCATCTAGTTAAACACTAAGCAACTAAGCTTGTATTATGGATACAAGATGATTGATAAACTACATAAATACATTTTTATTTTAAATAAACACATATATAAATGAAAAACATCCATAACTCGGGAACCCATGTCTATTCATCATACAAACATATGCCGCTAGCGGGATTCGACCCTGCGACCTTATGGTATAGCAGTCAGAGTTTTTAACCACTACAAACATATGCCCCTAGCGGGATTCGAACCTACGACCTTTTGGTATAGCAGTCAGAGTTTCTAACCACTACACCAAACAGGTCGTCGAACGAAATGAAAGAAGATACCTTCCAGGTGGTCCCATTGCATTTTCAGTACAATCAGTTCAGTAGTTTTTTGTAATTAAGGTAAATACATATTTAGACGTTGAAAAATGTTAGGCGTAAAAAGATTTGTAACATCTACGGTGTCGTTTACTACCCTCGCGTTTGTGAACATTAACTGTGGTTGCTGTTACGTCACAAAAACTAAAAATATCTGTTTTATTTTCAACAAAGAATGGGGTCGTAAGCGCCGTTTTTTGGCTTTTTACAATTAGTTGCTATTACAAAATACTATAGTTTCTTCAACACAAAGTATCACCTGTAAACTTGTAACAGCTCCAACAAAAACTCAACAAACTTAAGCAAACGCCAAGCAGCAAAAACTCCTAACTGAAGATCAACATTGCCGAAAATAAAGTGTAGACGTCATGCCACTGACACCGGCAAGTCCTTCAAAGTAAAATTCCTCCGTAGCAATTTAAAGTTGGCTCGTCGAGTCACCTCAGGGGGAGGAAACTTAAATCGATTCGTTTATCGATGTTTCACAAGCGATTAACTCTGTATTGCCATTTTATTAGGACCGATCTAAAGGATGATAGTGTAACTTATACACGTACGAGTATTTGAAGTAATCAGTAAAAAGTAATCACTCCCTTATTGAATTAGGTGTAAAATAAATAAGTAGTTAGGTTTTTGCTGGGTATTTTAAAATGTCAGCCTGGCTAGCTATCATCACCTTATCTAGTTTCTTTAGTCTTAGTCTAGTTATATTAAAGCATAAAAAACAGAAAGATAAAGTAGGCAGTCCCTCAAATGAGTTGGGTTTCTGGTGACGCACGTTGCAATTTTTGGCTTCATCTTCACTCAATATCACGTCAAGTTATTGTGACCTAGGAGTGTTGCCCTGATTTGGAGGGTGCTTATTTTTAAATGGACCTATTATTTAGTCTGTATACCCAGTCAGAGGAACACTGGAAAACGCTGACAGTCAGATGGTTACTAGTATAACGATACACATCAGTGAATTCGTTCAAGAATAGATTGGATAATTTTTAAAAAAACTAGTGATGACTTAAATATTGACTGAATAACAACATAATGAACAATGTGAACTCTTCCAACACTGTGACATAGACATACCAGCAATAATGCTGCTCGTCTATAATAATAATAATAATAACATTCACCAATGTTTACAGATCCGGGGGAATTATAAGAATAAGAAAACTTTATTTAATCCATTTAGTGACACACTCACACATATTATAAATAATTGATCAGGTAATTCATGTTATGGCACATACCCTGCTCTAGTGCAAAAAGGCTGTGCCCCAGTAGATACATATGCGTAAGACTGTCGATGGTGTTTGTTCATTCAGTGAAAGGAAAATAAAACATCTGATGGGTAATGTTATGCCACAAGTAAAATTAGACGTCCCCACATCATTACTTCTGTGGGATTCCATATTGTTGGAGGACAATGGATTAATGTGGGATGTTAATGATGATGATTCTGATATTGCTATTTACGCCATAATCTAAGATAAGGAACTATATTTCAAAGATGAATAAGTAATATGACTTTTTCCCGCATGTCTCCCGAGGCTTACAAGAAATTCAATCTTATCCCACACAATGCGGAGAGCACTGAAGTCTTCACAATGCAGCTGCACATATTTGCGCCCGCTAACGTATTCCATTTACTTACGTCTCTATTTACACACCGAGTTTAGACTGGAAAGTGGGATATAGAATAATAATAGACTCTTTTACTGGAATAAACAATATAAGGTTGTATTGCCATTGGTGCAATATTTCCTAGCAATACATATCAAATTAAGTTCTGAGTTTTTGTATTTTCTCGGGGGAATTCGTATTCGTGGATTGAAGTTTATTTATTGTTATCACCTGGATAATAGATATAATTTGGATCGGTCTTGGCAAAGTAATCTGGTACCTATATATTGAGGCTTACATAAGGTTACAGCCACGACGTCATGTCACCGTTTCAAAGCATATTAAAAACCTGGCTCTATGAACTTCTGCTTTAACACAAGTGTAACTTAGTGTTCTTTAGACATATTGCAACACTAGATCGTGCTATTTGATGCTCTATAACTTCAATACTTTAAAATGACTTTTGCCGACAGCATAGCCGTTCAAATTTAGTCAAATAATTTCTCCTGTTGTACGCATTGTGTATCTAAACAATTAACAAAACTATCCTTCACGACCTTCGACAACATGATAGTATATATGAATTGCAGGTACGTTTTTATTGAAAGAGTGGACACACGTTTGACCGCTATCTCATTTGGTGGAAAGTGGTGAAGTAGCCGAAGAATTAGCACGCAATTCTACATAGTAAATTCCTATTCACCCTAAACTGCCCATACTTTTTTCTACGTGTTAAAATTTCTTTATTCGATTGAGTAACCCTATACTATTAGCACAGAATTAATATAGTCTATTAGTTTAGTAGTTTAAGAAATTATTACCTAAATCAATGAGAAGTAATTTTCATAAAAGTTTCATAAATCAACACAAGGTAATTAAAGTTAACTAACTAATGTAACGTTCGTAAGTTACGAACATTCATAACACGCACGCATATTAAACATAACGCCTGTGCCAATGCGGCAGGCAAGCTACAGTCAAATGAAAAAGTAAAAAAGTATTATTTCCACACACGGTATCCATGCGATGTAAATGCAAACAGCATAAACCGAGCGTTATTGCAAAGCGCCCCTGTTTGTTTTAATGCGAGCAGGCGAGATGTTATCGTCCTATATAATTGAATTCTCTCCGCTTGTCCCACCAGATGTCTTCGCGACGCAGACTCGTAGCGAGGTACGTTTGCTATGAAATATTTGATAGGCGCTTGGATCTCTGATATGAAACTCAGTCTGAGGAAAATGAAACTTATGTTGTTACGTAAAACGAAATGGATTCTTACAAAGTAACTGAGGGATACTATTTTATGTACTTAAGACAAAACTTATCCATTTACTAGAGTCTTAGTTCCCTAAAAGATCTACGGTTAATAGTCGAGTTAAGTAATTGTATTTCTTCGTCTGGACTTTGGACAACAAAGTTAAATTTTGTTATAACAGTACCTACTTTGGTACAGCAAAGACTAACAAAGTTATTCCGTGTATATGCCTTTTACGGTTTGCTGTCTAAAAACGTAATATTAAGAAAGGTGATTCTAAAAATAATGAAAAATTCTATCGGCTTTTTCCTTCCCAACTTTTCAAGGCTTACGGAAGTTCGCTGGCGAAGAGAAAAACGTTACATAACTCAAACCACGCTCGAAGTTGATTTACTTCCGCGCTTTCACGCTATTACTCTGCGCAGGAAGATGGTAAAACATTTCTCCGCGGCGAATTTTCACAAAGTAGAGCGTAAGCGGTGTGTCAACAAACATCGGCATGTGTTGACAACGCAACACACGGAATATTGGATTTAGTGAGACGAAACTCTAACGTGGCACCACTACGTATAGGGAACAATAGCGTTACGTGGGCTTTAGATCATGTAAACACTCAAGAAAATACAGTGGGAAACATTTCTCACTGTAACTTGCACCAAAGTTTCTGAAGCATAGGTAATTCATAATTAATTTTGTTTACAAGTTTGAAAATGGATGCGTGTTTAATTATTACATGTATTCTTCATAATTTTTTCTTCTAAAAGTAATTCTCAACAGCCAGCTGTGGTGGGCTAGGCCCGAACTACCGTTGAAATCTGTTTATTTAAGCCTACTTAGCTATATGATAGATTTGCTTTTAATGTCGTTAAATGTACCTACTGCAGCCATGAAGTATTTCACGTAAGTATTCAAAAGTAACAGAGATTTTAAAATTATTGATATAATTGATAAAAAAAGATTTTATAATAGTGAATTCTGAAAAGACAAAACAATTAATATAGCTATTTAGGTATCTAACTAATATTATAAATGTGAAGTTTGGATGTTTGTTTGTTGCTCAATCACGGTGAAACGAATGAATGAATTTGGATGAAATTTAGTATATAGGTAGAAAATACCCTGGATCAAAACATAGGCTACTTTTTATCCCGATAAAGTGTGTAACTCCCGCGGGATAAACAAATTTCCGCGATAAAGTTATTCCACGCAGGCGAAGCCGCGGGCGGAAAGCTAGTTATTTATAATTAGCTTTTAGGCCTTTCGAGTGCAGGTCAGAGCGATTTTTTTGATTTAATTAGTATTTTCAAAGAAATCTTAATTTATCTAATGAGCGCCACTAGACGGGATAAACCCTCTTAAATGGATCTCTGTAGACTTTAGAATATTTGTTGCCAAAACAGGATTTTGTCGGAAGTTTTGAAATGTTTAAAATGAAAAGATTTTGAAGAGAAATGTAAACTTACAAATAGGTAGTTCAAGGAGCAAAATCGTGACCTACATAAATGGTACATTATGTCCCGCTATGGTATACCAACGTCCTTCGTATTAAATGTGTGAGAACATTGTGAAGGTTTGAAATTGTTTACTTAGGCGTACTGGGTAAGGCCCAAATCGTTTGGTAACATCGCTATGTAAGCTAAGGCTCAAATATGTTATAGTATAGACTTTTGGAACTTTTATACAAGATAAATTATCTAGACCCACTAACTTGCGACCACACATTAAACTAGCACTACCCTTCTCTTCCCCAATCTAACAAATCAAAAATAGCTTACTTAGTGGCTCAATGTAAACAACAGAGGGTTTACGAATCGGAGGCCGAATCAAATCGAATAAAATCAAAAAAATATTTATTTCGTAGGATAAAAATTATCACTCGAAAACGTCACATTTTTTATCTTATTATTAAAATTATTGACATTATTGCTCATTCACAAAGCCGATTCCCCAGAGAAGAACGAATATAAAACTCAATGGTTGCTCTTTTAAATAAGTTTGGGTTATAGTTATATTATATTGTATAATTAGACTGAATATCGCCGAGCGGTCTATGTCCATGCTTGCTGATCATCCAGATAGTCAGAAATTTTATAATACAATAATTTTTTAATAAATAAATGTTAATAGTAAATAATGACTACATTGTCGTATACATAGTCCCTTAAATGACTTAGTGACTTTGTGTAAACGGCTGATATAAACGGCAAGTTTATTTTTAAATCTTGTATTAACATTATGTATATTCTAGATTTTTTCTTACATACATTAAGTTTTCGTAAACATTTCGCGATGCTAATGTTAATATATTAATTTCTTTAAATTTATTCCTAATCGTGGGTTCGATACTCGGTTTGGTTCGTGGTAGGGTATTTTAAATGTCCGCCTGACCACCACCATCTTATCTAAATCTGCCGGCAAGCAGCAATGTTAATAGCATTGTTGTGTTCCGGTTGTGAGAGATAAGCTAGCCAGTCCCCCAAATAAGATGGGGTTTCCGGGTCAGTACGCTTCCACCTTCGGTTTCCACTTAACATTAGGTGTGATTCAGGTCAAGTGCTAACCCGTTGTGCAAATAAAAAAAAACTCCGGCCCTTTCGCAATGTAAAAATTTCCTGCAAAATCCCTACACACATTAAAAATGAAGAAAACTCCTACAAATTTAAATCGAAGCTAAATAAATACCTAATTAATAAATGCTACTGCTCGCTGAAAGACTTTCTAGAGGACAGATAAATATGTTAAAGGTAAGGATAGATATAATTATTGAGAATATGTAAGTGTTATATTGTTCTGTAGTCGCATTGTTTTATATTTTATATTCACGCAAATAATTTAAAAAACCATATTTAATTTATAATATAATGTCAAACATGTCGACCTGTTTGGTGGAGTGGTTAGAAACTCTGACTGCTATACTAAAAGGTCGCGGGTTCGAATCCCCCTAGGGGCATATGTTTGTATGATGAATACAGATATGTGTTCTCGAGTTTTGGATGTTTTTCATTTAAATATGTATTTATTTACAAAAAGAAAATTGTATTTGTGTAGTTTATCAACCATCTGGCATCTATAATACAAGCCAAGTTACTTAGTGTGGAGTTAGATGGTGCTGTGTGTATGTGCAAAGTTATTTATTTATTCCGTATTTCAAATTAATTAATCCTTATCTAATATATTTATTTATGAATTTAATTGCTGTGCCCTTGCAGGATTTATGTTTGATATCTATAAATATTTTTAAAATCTCATGTATACAACATAAATTAAAAAAATTGCATTGAAATAATTTTATTTAATTACACAATACATTAGCTCTGTGGTAGAGTGAAATTGGTGGATATATTTTTATTTGACGCCAAAACTAAGTGTTGAAATGGTCGTAAATCAGTTCCCACCATCGATTTCACGGTATTCATAGGAACCCAGCTGCTCTCCAATAAGGCAATAAAAGCTAATTTCGCTCCATTTAGGGGTAATATCCGCCCCCAAGTGATTTATCAACCCATCGACGTGTTCGTCATGATGTGTCTGCGCACTAGATATGTGACCGATAAAAGTTTCGGTACGAAAAAAGAATAAAATTAACCCGTCTCTTCCCGTGGGTGTCGTAAAAGGCGACTAAGGGACTTTGCACCAAAAAACATCTACAGATTTGTACGTTTTAACGGCGTTGGTCTCAACTCCTCTACCGTACGCATTTTTATACATTTCGTAAGGTGAACCGTGTATGTTGTTTCAATCATTAAAACTAATATGTTTGGAACACCCAATCACTAATATTTGGCATGTCTCTGACCACTCCATTTGGGACATTAGGTCGTGAAGTTATTTACCTATGTATGTATGTAAAGAATAAAAATATGGAACTTCAGTAATAACATTATCTTTTCCTCGGAGAGCTCATGATGGAAGCATCCATTGGTTACTGCCGACATGTTATAATAAAGTTTCAGTAGACATTAAAATTTGCCTTTAAATAAATTCAGAACCATTATAAAACAGACATTATAAAATTTCTTACTATTTGGAGAGAAGCAAGTATGGACATAGACCGCTCGGTGATATTCAATCTAATTATAAAATATAATACTACACATTGTAACCCAAAACTTACTTAAAAAGAGCAATCCTTGAGTTTCTTGCTCGTTATGTCGGTAAATTTAATATTTAAAAATGTGACGTTTTAAGTGATAAATTTAGCTCATAAATAAAATAAATGTTAATTTTTTTACATTTGAAAAATTCACTGACCGTCCAATGGTTGATGAGTAAAGATATTGTCGTGCACGTTTACTTTAAATGTTTCTTATTCAACAATAGTATTATCATTATTGAACAGTAGTATTCTATAATATTTTATGGATTAAAATACAACTCTTAACAATTTGATTTCATGAAAAGCTATGTATCTAAACTAGAAAACATCATCGTAGTTATTATATTGAAGGTAAATGACAACGTGTAAGTAGGTATGTGACCTTCACCGAACAAGACGTTTTGCATATTGAGGACCTTATGCATTTAAAGCTAAGTATTTCACTTTTATTAAAATTTAAAAAATCTAGTCATTCTCGAATGATATTGCAAATCTTCTAAGCAACTTCAAATTGATGTACTTTAATTTTCATATAATATTACGCCCCGTAATGAAATGTTTGCACAACTCTCCTAAGTAACACGCAATGTAACTCTAACCCACTGGTATTAGGTATAGTTTGCGACGATTAATTTGTCCGTCACGCGGCCGAGGAGTGTAAATCACGAGCGTGCCCTACGCGCCCCCTCGACGCGTGCGCACACGTCTGAGGATCTCGGCAAAGAGTACATATTGCGAACAGAATCGAACACGGAATTTATGGTGTTTATAGGTACAGATCTAGTTCCGTTCACATCTCCGTTCACAGCTCACATTGGTAGAGCCGTCGTCGTGCTGCGACTGTGCATCCAATCTTCATTGTTTTATGATTTGATTTGAACTTACTAGGAAAAATCAATTACCGTGGGGTTTGCCAGCATAATGAAGCATTGTCAACATAAGGTGACAAAGCATTGCATGTTTCATTTGAGCTTACAAGTGTAGATCTTTAGCAAGTTGTTGGTGTCATTTTATACCTTTCATATACTTACCCAGAGCGCACGAAAGTTCTGTTGAAGTTAATTTAAGGGCATTAGACCGTACATGGGAGCGTGCGGCGTCTCCCTTTACACTATCGGAGTATATACTCACACAAATGCAAAACTTACAGCATTGTACCTTATGAATGTTTTTACTACAGTTACCTTACCTAGTTTCGAAGAGCGTGAGATGACATTTCTTTTTATACTTTTTAATCAAAACACAAAGAGGCACATGCATTAGTTTAAATTATAGCTGTCGCTCGCAAACCTTGGTACAAGGTTTCCAACACGAGTCTCTCCATTATTATTGTTTTGCATAATTTATAAAATTGTTCAATCAATTCATCGCATAAAAAGGCGGCCTTAATAATAATATATAATGGCTTTTACGGGAGTTTGCCTCTCTCAGAGACTAAAGCAAATTAGGCAAAAATTCTTCTACCTCACTATTTCAGAATTTTTTATAATCTTTGCTGCGCATTGATTTATAGATCCTCATTTAGGGCTCGCACGCGCACGATCCAAATATTTCATCGTTCTCCATTTGTTGGCACCGCTTTATTTATTTGTTCTTCCCACTTATTAATATTTACAAATCTTTATGCAGTGCATAATGAGTTGGGGAAAAAATTATGGTCATTTTTATTAATTGATCGTCGCTGTATGACGTATTGCTACTCTGTTAGAATAAATAAAGCCAATTCTAACAGTGAAAGAGGTGTACACTACTAAATTTATGGCTTTTTCTTGTACATAGTAATTTACTCGGGAATTGTCCAACATGATGCCCACCGGTTAGTGTTTACAATCTAGGACTTTAATCCCCAATGACTTTCTGTTCCAAAAGTATAGCTTTTCTGCCTGCCCAATTGCCACTTCAGCTTAGGTACTGATTTTTGAAGCAATGTTGATCTTTTCACTTTTTGTTGTTGTTGTTGTATTGTTGTGCTGCCAAACCTTCCCATCGAGATGGCTCTATGTTGCATCTTTTCATATGGCGCTTCTGAACATCGTTATATCTGAGAAGTTGACCGCCATGTTTTCGCTTGCCTTCCTCTAGTTCATGATGGAACGTAGGCACTTAAGGTGGAAACGATCCAGAGTACGTATATGGTGCCGATATACATACCACGTCCCAGAGGAATATAAGAGGTTTGACAGCACAATCGCCATGGAGACTAAAACCTTGGTGGCCAGCTTTCGGTCATGTGAGCAGAAAACCTTGGAACGCAGCTTCCCAAATATCGCAGCTGCAGCACCGATCCTGCTGTTGATCTCGGCATCAAGGTCCCACTTGGATGTTATAGTGCTCCCCAGATAATGTTTGTTTTGATTAGTTTGATGTCAAAAGTATTGACCCTTCCTGCAACCGCAATACTAATTTTTTAAAGCGTAACAAATAAAGCAATTCTTTCATCGTAGAAACATCTGAACTTTTGTTACTGATTTTACTGACAAAATGAGGCATTTCTAGTTCTCAAGAGGTTACAGGTTTTGCGATTACGACTATGGTCGCTTGTCATGAATTCATGCTACTTATTTCGTATCAGTTACATAGACAATAGACATGTCATATCATAATTACAAGTAGTATCCTAAAGGCAAATACACGGTCACAAATGCGTTATTTATTTGAGTGCAATACTCAATTTGTGAGTGAGTATACGTTATTTGGTTGGTGGTAGGGCATTTTAAATGTCCGCCTGGCTAGCTACCACCATCTTATCTAAATCTGCCGCCAAGCAGCAATGCTAATAGCATTGTTGTGTTCCGGTTGTCAGAGATAAGATAGCCAGTCCCCCAAATGTGTTGGGGTTTCCGGGTCAGTACGCTTCCACCTTCGACCTCATCTTAACATCAGGTGTGATTAAGGTCAAGTACGTACCCGTCGTGCATAAAAAAAAGTGCAGAAATAACATAAATTGATAATTTAGAAAAACCTCAAGAAACTACGAAAATCTCAATATCATCATAGTAAACAATGCAGTACTATATTAATTCTGTGACAATGCATCAAGTGTGGCTAAGAACCACTCAGCAAATATCCAACTTTCGAAACAAAAAGTATTTTCAAATTTTTTTAGCCGTTTTGGTACTTATAACGGTTTTTTCGCGTCGGGTTTAGTAAATAGGTAATATTTGCGTGTTGTAAATATATAATACGTATACGTAATTTTTCCATCCGATATTTTATTAAAAAATAATAATATAATAAATAACCGGCTATTATTACTCCCCAAACGGTAACAGATTATGTGGTTGAATCTGCTGAAACATCCATTAACATTGTCGGTACAGTTATACAGAGTGATGCAGGAAGACAAATTAAAAATAACCAAGATGTAACATTAATTTTGAAAGTTATTATTCTGTTAAGCAATTTTTTTGCTCAACACTGAAAAGTGTTCGAAGTCAACATATCGCTGTCATGAAAAGCAATTCCTCATTCGAGTTTTATACATACGTACAAGTCAACAAGTACAATGTAACAAAAAAAGCCGCGGAGTCGTGCCATTTGCATCATTATGTATGTAATAATGTCTTATAATTGCTTTCATGTCTTAAGTTAATTGTGTATATTTTATAGATTTTGTCCAATTCTAATTCATCAATATAAAAGAAAATTTTTAGGTCATCCGGAAATCCATGTAATGCAACACTTTCTTGTTAGTCACATGTTGGTCATTTCAATCAATGGATATCAATAAATTTTATCGTTTTTTTTAAATTCGAAACTATTTATAAAATAGGTAGAATCGTTCGATTTTTATCAGTATTTTTATGCAAAATTAGAAACTATATTCGTCCATTTTATGTCTCATATGTAAAACCACCTATCCAATCAGACATTCAGTACCATAATCGAAATCAAAGATGGAAATCCGTGACTGCCTTTCCTATGGCGACTAGCGCAAGTTCTAACATAAAAGCACGGAAAGAAACATCACCATCATCAGTTTCATTAAAACACCATGTACCTCCATTAATCTAGCATAACAGTATGTCAACGTTGGTCCCTTAATCCCCATTTATGGGCTCTCCGGTTATAATTTTAACCTGCATTATTTTATATCTTCAGCCGTTATCGGGGCTTAAGCTTAATATCTACCGTTATTTATGTTTTTCATGTGAATAAGCACGTTTGCTTCGATGGACTACCATCGCGTTTTGACATTTTCATTCATGCCTTACGCACTACTTCACGGCTGTTCATTTAAAAAATATTTGTGCTAATATTTCTATTTAAATTTTTATGATATAATGAGAGTGCACCAACTGACGGTCTACAGGTACCCACGCTGTAGCACAGTCTCTCACTGGGAGAGGGTATGGGCCATGATCCACCACGCGGGCCAAGAGCGGATTGCTGGATTCGTGTCAGACTATGACCACCTGCGTGTCAGTGTTTTGAAGCCGCACCTGTTCACTACCGACTTGGCTTAACAAATTAAAAACAACCGGCACCGACTATTTAAATGTGCGCTTAGAGGCAGAGTAACATTTGTATTAAAATCCCACTAGTGGTCATCCATCCAATGACTGACCATGCCAGACATTGCTTAACTTTGCTAATCGAAAACTGCGACTGCGCCACGATTGCTTTGGGCACTATTACGTATACCTCTATATATACATTCGCAGTACAGAGCTTTGATAAACTCAAAAAGTCCTTTCATCACTTTCCGAAAAAACCCATTCTTGTCGCCACATACTAACTACTCAGTTGATGATTGTAGCACTTGGGTATACCACGCGAAAATCTCATTCTATATACGAGTGTTATAATTCGACAAGCATAGTATAAGTTAAGATGACTAAGTATTACCGACTACAAAGCTTGAATTTTTTGACTCGACCCGAAGTTCTCATAATGAGATTCTTCGAATGCTCAGGCATGAGTTGGTCAGAGTATCCGAGACTGTAATAATGTTCAAAGTAATTCTATAACAATTTGGAACAACTCGTAATAGGTTATCCAGCAAATTAGGCAAAATATCCTCGTTTAATTTTGCTAATGGTTATTAACGAATGATGGACAGTTATTATTATAATAGGTATAATCCTGTCATTATAGGCCGTGAAAAGGATCCAAATAATTACGCTGATACAATATTAATAACGTTGAATGAAGAAGGAATTCTGTCTCTTTCCGAGACAAATGTAGTATTAATGAGTGCGTCGCTCGGTGTAATTTGGACAGATCAATAGAAAAAACAGAGGTTGAAAGATTGAAATATTGTTTTATAAGTTTGGCCTGAAAAAGAACTTGGACAAAGGCAAGGTGATAGCTACACCTGATTTATAACGGGACTATCACATTTAATGGCCAAAGATTAGCACCTTAAGGAATCTGTGTACTTGGTGCAGCAAATTATACTTTGACTAGACAACATTGTAGGCAAGAGAAACTATAGAATCCCAAGAGGATAGGCAGCTTTTGGAATGCTAAAATACATGTTTCACTCAAGCTTATACCTGAGTTACTTAAGAGCAGGATTTACGAGTAGGGTGTACTCCTTTACATAGACCGACACCACCGAGATCTTAGATAGATTAAAGATCGTCCAGAGGCATAAGCCACGTCGTATATCGGTACAATTATGATCCGAAACAAAGCAATCTGTTGACCATGAAGGTGATCGATATTAGACGGAGTGTAGGTAAGCTATAATACTCTATGAGGTAAGCTTAGTTAAGTCACAAATGAGTAAAGAAATTTATATGTGGCTAGTCCCCAACCCGCATTGGGCCAACGTGGTGGGCAATGCCCCATACTCATTCATTATACAAGAGAAAGCCTATATGCCTGCAGTGGGATGTTTACGGGCTAAGATGATGATGAGATGTAGATAGGTAAGCTAAAATGAGCATGGAACATATGTAGAGGGAATGACGGTAGCTGGAGCAATTGCATGCTGTACTGTTGGTCACAAAACGGGTATGATCTGAGAAGAGTACGAACTAGATGAACTGGTGTCTTGGTTGAATTGGAGAGGTATATATTTTTTTTTTTTTTTTTTTTTTTTTTTTTATTTATTTAGGACTAACAAACAGTATTACAATAACTGTTACTTAAAGACTAATTTACAAACTAATATGGTTAATTGTAATACCAGCACCATTAGCCACAGATTACTAAAAAAATACATAATATTCAGCTACGGAGGTATGAGAATGAACGAATTAATTTTGGTGTATTTTGTGTTAGTGTGTGTGTATGCGTGTGTGTGAGTGAGCATATGCGTATGTGGATGGATGGAAAAAATCCTAAAGAATGAAAAATCTGTGAATTTGGAATAGTGACTGATTGAGTAGTTTCTAGGCATTAGTAATGTATCTATACTCGTAAGTATGCTATATTATTATGTCTTTTAGTTATAATTAAGTTTTTTATATGTATGTTGTATGTATGTTATTATAATATGTAATATGAATTGTAATAAAATTCAAAACATTTCAATAAGTGATATTATGGTATCGTACATTGAATAAAATATTTTGATTTTATAACACAAAATAAGCAGTAATTCACCTGGTGGAAAATTATTGCAACCTGCCCAAACAAACGGAACCTACCAGTTATAGGGCCAGCATTGTTGACCTCGAGTACAGGGGTCATAGATGCCTTTAAATGCTTTAGGTACAAAATTACAGTTTTTTTCTTGTTTATAACTCAATTTATAATCTGATTTATAATTTAATTAAATTACATTATAGACACTGTCTATGATGGATTTCTTAAACCTACCGATACTTAATGCAAATATGTCGATATCATTGAACATTCTACTATAGCATTCTAGAATGCGATGGAACGGCGATCGGTTGCCTGCGTTAGTACGATGCAATGGGGTTGTGAATGTTGGAATTTGTCTTGTTGCCCTGAAACTTGCTCTAAGGGGAACTTTAAAATTTATATGTTCAATAAGTGTGGTACAGTCATATCTATTATGTATTATGTCAAACAACATCATTGCTTCCAATTGCTGTCGCCTACCATTTAAGGGTAAGATTTTGTATTTATCCAGTAATTGTTGATAAGACAATCGGCTGCGATGGAATTTGTAGTGAGTACAACGAAGGAATTTTTTTTGGATTGTCTCTAAAGCAATCGTGTATTTTTTATAAAATGGATTCCATATAGATACTGCATATTCTAGCTGTGATCTGACGAGGGATTTATAGAGATATAAGTATGTCGATGACTGTGTGAATTTAACGCTGCTTCTCATGACAAATCCATACATTTTATATGCCCTACTGACTATATTATCTATGTGTTTATCGAGGTGTAATTTGGAATCGAGTGTTACTCCTAAATCTCTTATTGCTTCTGTTCTTTCCAAAACAGTGCCATCAATAGCGTAATTAAATTTACTGGTTTTTCTTTTTTTACTAAAGGTAATAATTTTGCATTTATTTAAACTCAAGCTTAGTTTGTTTGTCTTGCAATAAGTAGCAAAACTATTTAAATCTTCCTGAAAATTAAGGTGATCATTATGATTTTTAATTATATGAAAAATTTTTAGGTCATCCGCATATAATAGATAATTACAAAATTTAAAACATTTGGAAATATCATTAATGTACAATATAAAAAGCAAGGGGCCCAATATTGATCCTTGCGGAACTCCTGAGCTTATTGTTACTATATCAGATTCACAGGCATTTATAATTACTTTTTGCGTTCTGTTAGTAATATAAGATTTAAACCATCGCCACAGATTGCCACGTATCCCGTTGTAAGCGATTTTTTTTAGCAATAGCTGATGGTCGACTCTGTCGAAGGCCTTACGGAAGTCAGTGTAGACACTATCAGTTTGTTGGTTTGCGTCCATTCCATTAAATAAGTATGTTGTATAGATTAATAAGTTACTAACTGTGGAACGTTGCTGTACAAAACCATGTTGTTGCTCAATTATATTTTTATGTAGGCTGGGATAGATAGCATTATGCACCAATCTTTCGAAGAGCCTAGACAGTGTGGAAAGGATAGATATGGGTCTATAGTTTTCCACGTCGTTTTTTGAGCCTCCTTTATGAACGGGTACTATTCGTGCCGATTTCCAAATTAAAGGAAAAATTCCATCGCGTAAGCATTTATTGTATAGGTAGTGGAGCGGTTCACAAATACTATTTTTAACCTGTTTTAAAAAAAGTGCAGGAATTTTATCAAGTCCCGGACCCTTAGTTACGTCTAGCGACTGTAAGCATATATATCACGCAGTAGACATACTGGATTTGTTTTACTCATTATTATGAATACTAAAACATTTTCCGGTGAAGAAAGGAATGAAGATGGACAACAGACATACATTGCTATTACCAATACTCAATTAAAATTTCATCGGCCGACTGAGAATATGGTCTATAATATTTGTCGACTAACGTAGAGTATATTATCTTCAGTTAAACGATATGTCAGCTTTATAAATCTTTGATTCTGATATTAATCAGACTCAGACATAATACCTAACTTCTTGCAAGTCTGTGAAAGTATCCGTTCTATTTTTTAGAGAATTACAGTGTGACGTAGGTAAACTTATAAAAAGTTGACATTAAAGCAGCCTCTGTGACTGAACTAACCTACAGCTATCGTCGTCCAGTGCAGGCCAACACGCGTGTGACGTTTAATTTTGTTTGGAAATGATTGATGGACAACGTACACCTAGTACGTTTTCATACTTTTGTGCACGAATTCATTGGGATATAACTAAGTACTGTGGTCGGGTATTTATTTTTTACCAAAAACATAACGAATCGACCATTTCGGAACGACATTTTGGGATCTTCAAATAGAATAGGGATCTTATGTTAGGTGGAGTGGCGATGGATTAGTCATAGATATCAGAGATTTAATAACCGCAAGAAAGCGGGTTTTGGATTGAAGACCTTGAATTGGCTAAGATATTGTAGAACTGTGACGAGGTCGTGCTCGACATTACACTATGAGATCGAATCAAGAACGAGAAAATTCGTAGAAGAACGAAATTCAACGAACATAGTCCAGCGGATTAGTTATATGAAGTAATGGTATTGGGGGCTCATAACTCAAAGAACTAAAGGCTGGTGGAGCATTAAACTTCTTGAGTGGAGACCACGCACCAACAAACTTAGCATAGAACGTCCAAGGTGTATGGACGACCTAATTAAGAGGCTGACAGCAGCCAATTGCGTTGAAAGATTATCATTTTTTGTAAAGCATATAGCTCGTATCATTATAAAAAAAGTTATAGGTAAAATTGATCATATTTCTGACATGATTCATGTTTTCAAAACATAATTACACAATCTTCTCTCGATAGAATTTAATTGCAAAGTAGCATCTAAAAATGCATGAAATCTTATTTTTCTCAGATATGCATTCACTAACATAAATGATATTTTGTACAATATTGTGTCGTATATGTTACTAAAACAAATTCATGTTTTAGATTTTCAATAATGCGTCTATTTTAATTGAAATAATTAATTTTGTGATTTGCACTTACGCCCTATAATTCTAAGTAACGCTTTCTCTGTTACTCGTACTCAATGCGACAGTGATCGCTTAGGCGCGTTGCTGGATGGACCTGTGTTGTGCGCTGAGACGCTCTCCCAAATATTCGAACTTTTTTTCATATTCATATTCAGGACTTTCTTTTTCTTGTTTTGTTTATTTAATTAGGGTAAAATTTTGTATGTGTGTAAATAATTTTATTTATTAGGTAGGTAATCACAGTTGTAAATAAATAAGTTGGTAAAGTTAATAATAGAAAATGGACTCGAAAAAAAAACAAAACCGAAGAAACGGCAATATAAAAGAAATCAGAAACACATGGTGGAGGTTGTAAAGTAAGTATAATAAAATATTATATCTCTTTTTAATTAATTAAGTATGTACATGAAACACCAAATTTATAAAACGCAACCATAATTATGTTTTCACTATTTTGTAGTTGCGTCTACTGATACGGGATGTATAGGTACCTTTTTTCGTCACCGCTTATGTAAGACGTTTGGCTCAGTCGACTTGGGCTTGTCGCTTGAATTTCGTCGTGCTGGATCGATCCCAGTACTTTTCTTGTCTTTTTTATTTTATTTGCTTTTATTTATTGTATGTCTAAATAAATCCTGTAATCTTTTTTTACATGTCTAAGTGATATTTATCAAAAATTTCATTTTTGTGCATGGCTGTGTACTCATTATATATTCCTAGGTGCTGACGTACTACAATTCTTTGATTTTCAGTTCTAAAAATCATTTGGGCCCTGAAGAGTCATCAACCGGACTTGTTTTGCAAGAGTGAGTAAAATTATTATTTTTACCAGTATCTAGGATTTCTGAAATAGATAATAGGCAATATTGTTATTTTTGACCAAAAACAAACCTTGTCGAAAGAAATATGTAAAGGTCATCATAAAACAAAAGCATAACTTTGAGATTTTTATAAAATGATTGCCAATGGGACATATAATAAAAATTATATAAAAAAAAACAAATAAATTCCTTTCAACCGCTAAAATAATCTATTGAGAATTACCATAGACTTACGAAAATCACAGATTCGGCCATCATAATATATAAGGTCTAACAAAATTAACCCAAACAAACGTTGCAGAGTGTATGTATAGGATGTACCTATTACGAAAAAAATAAAAAATAAAACATTAAAGTTAACAGATTTTATTCAAAAAGTTTTCCTGAAGTGTTTCAATAATATTATCTTTTAATGACAGGTACGACATTGAGGCACAAGGTGTTCAGAAAAAAAAAGATGAAGAGGTATGTACTAACTAATGGCTTAGTAACCTGAATGGTCAACTAAATGTCAAACTAACGTCAAATGCGCTATATAATATATGAAATAAAAGACAAAAACTAATTCCTGACTACGGAAAATATGACTAAAAAGTATTTTGTTCGTGATGACCGCCTTATTGTCTTGTTTTTTGAGAAACACTTAGGCCAAAGACGAAATAATAATAATAATGGGCCGTAGTCGGTAAATATAATATTAACTAATAAAATAATAACGAAAGTTTTCTGTTTCAGACTTATCAGATTACAAGTGATCAGAATACGGAATAAGAAATCTGCATCTGTCGGCGCTTTGTAGCCAACTCGCATTTTTATAAAAAATTGCAAGAAATTTGAACGGACCTCTTGGCTGTAATCTGAATACTATCGATTTAATAAACGAAAAACAAGATAGGCTCATCTCTAAATTTACTTTCGTGTGTAGAATGTGCAATTTAAAGTTTCATATAGAAAATGATTATCCGGAGGATGATTACTTAGATGTCAATAGTTGTGCCATAGCAGGCATAATATCTATTGGTGGTGGTCATTCACATTTGAAAGAGTTTTCTACGGCAATAAATCTACCTCTTATTTCAAATAAAAAATACCAAACCCAACATGACGTTCTGTCCAGAAATTGGCAAAGGGTTGCTCAAGAAACTATGAAGAAAGCAGGGGAAAAAGAAAGAAATTTTGCGATAGCAGAAGGAAGCCTTAGGAAAAACGGTATACCGATAATTGATGTGATTGCTGATGGATGCTATTCCAAAAAGCTGATGATACACAATTTACGGCTGAATTAGCAGCAGCTTTCGACGTTAGCGTCAAAACAATATTGGTCAATTTGCGTCAAATTGGCAAGGTAAAAAAGCTTGACAAATGGGTGCCCCACGAACTCAATGATCATTATACCTAACTATTATTGTATAGCATATAAATTGTATTGTATTCTCATTATATATAATAGTGTATATTTATCTCTAAAGAACATTCTGCTCTGGTTTTTTATTTCATACTTTTCAGTTATTAATATTGCAGTAGTTTAATTAAATTATTTTTTCCGGGTTTTTTGAAGTCGTTTTTTTTAAATCCTTTTTTATTTAATTCTTTTTAGTGTCTGGTCAGACATTACAAAATAATAAAATATATTAATTGACCAATATGGGCAGGCTTACGAAAGGTGCTGCTCGTTTAAAGAACTGTCGGTCAAAAGAAACCGAAACTGAAAGGGTACTACGGCTTGAAAAAAATGCCTCACGGAACGCAATTTCGCGTTCCCAGGAGACGCCCGAAGCTCGCCGAGTACGTCTAGTAGCTATGAAAGATTACGTTAAATCACGTATTCGCCAGGAAACTCCAGAACAGAACGAGCATAGACTCGGTTTTATACACGATCGGCTTGCCGAGGAGTCCGCTGAGCAGCGTGAGCGCAGGCACGGCCTTATAATCACGTAAATCGGCCTAAAAATGTCGGACTAATCGATGTACATACATAAAGATTACAGAACCTCCTCCTTTTTTGAAGTTGGTTAAAAAAAGTTATTAGTATTTATCCGTGGTTGCTAATCTCCATGATAATTTTTGTGCGATGGCGAACCTTCTCGCTCCTACAGGTTAGGTGGGCACTTGGGGTATACCAGCTCGACCTGATGATCTTCGATTTGTCATATTTATTGTTGATAATCACACCGACGTAAATCGGCTTAAAAATCTCGGACTAATCGATGTACATACATAAATAATACAGAACCTCCTCCTTTTTTGAAGTCGGTTAAAAAAAGTTATTAGTATTTATCCGTGGTTGCTAATCTCCATGATAATTTTTGTGCGATGGCGAACCTTCTCGCTCCTACAGGTTAGGTGGGCACTTGGGGTATACCAGCTCGACCTGATGATCTTCGATTTGTCATATTTATTGTTGATAATCACACCGACGTAAATCGGCTTAAAAATCTCGGACTAATCGATGTACATACATAAATAATACAGAACCTCCTCCTTTTTTGAAGTCGGTTAAAAAAAGTTATTAGTATTTATCCGTGGTTGCTAATCTCCATGATAATTTTTGTGCGATGGCGAACCTTCTCGCTCCTACAGGTTAGGTGGGCACTTGGGGTATACCAGCTCGACCTGATGATCTTCGATTTGTCATATTTATTGTTGATAATCACACCGACGTAAATCGGCTTAAAAATCTCGGACTAATCGATGTACATACATAAATAATACAGAACCTCCTCCTTTTTTGAAGTCGGTTAAAAAAAGTTATTAGTATTTATCCGTGGTTGCTAATCTCCATGATAATTTTTGTGCGATGGCGAACCTTCTCGCTCCTACAGGTTAGGTGGGCACTTGGGGTATACCAGCTCGACCTGATGATCTTCGATTTGTCATATTTATTGTTGATAATCACACCGACGTAAATCGGCTTAAAAATCTCGGACTAATCGATGTACATACATAAATAATACAGAACCTCCTCCTTTTTTGAAGTCGGTTAAAAAAAGTTATTAGTATTATCCGTGGTTGCTAATCTCCATGATAATTTTTGTGCGATGGCGAACCTTCTCGCTCCTACAGGTTAGGTGGGCACTTGGGGTATACCAGCTCGACCTGATGATCTTCGATTTGTCATATTTATTGTTGATAATCACACCGACGTAAATCGGCTTAAAAATCTCGGACTAATCGATGTACATACATAAATAATACAGAACCTCCTCCTTTTTTGAAGTCGGTTAAAAAAAGTTATTAGTATTATCCGTGGTTGCTAATCTCCATGATAATTTTTGTGCGATGGCGACCTTCTCGCTCCTACAGGTTAAATGGGCAGTTCGGGTGTACCAGCTCGACCTGATGATCTTCGATTTGTCATATTTATTGCTGATAATCACACCGATCTAGTCTACACTTTTTCCATACAAACCCAAACTGTATCTACTTAGTTTCCCTGTGTAAAAACTACGCAATCGTCTAAATATGTAATGCCATTCTGATATTTACCATGATTACACAAAAACTACTGGACCGATTGCGCTGAAATTACAATGGGACCAACTCGACGGTATCCCCTTTCATTTACAAAAAGAACCATGTGAATCAACCGCCAAATCTCGGAGATATCGGTGTACATACTCCTTTTTTGAAGTCGTTTAAAAATAACACTTTTTATTTATTTATTTCGCCGTGTCTGAAACATTCTGGTCCCAAACTTATTTTTGAAAACATTCTATGAATACCTATACATTTATATTTCAATAAATCATCCTTGTTATATTATTAATTTGTGTTGTTTTTTATTTCGCGAACAGCGCCACCTGTTGCATTTAGGAGAGCTCTAACTCAAAGTTCAGTTCGCAAGAAGGTTTCCCGTAAGGTCGACTCGTCTGACGGTACGCATATTGACCGTGTCGCAGACGCAGCGCTGCTTTATCGAACATTAAGTGGGCGTATCCATTGCTCAAGGTCATTGGCTCTATTCAGCGCCTTAAGGTCGCGTGAAGTCGCTGCTAGATTCGTTCCACTTCCAAACGGTCGCTCTAGCACTACTGCTACAAATTCCATGGCTGATATGATTAAGGAAATCCCTCCAGTTAGAGTTTAGACGAATCGGCTCTGTGTCTTGTCTCAGGTCATGCCTATGGCCAATAATGAATGGCTGATGGGTTTCAATTTATGTCGCATTAACAGCTTCTATAAGTGCACTGTTGAACGTCAATTATTGATTCTATTATTAAAGGAATCTCATTTCAAACACAATTTTAATATTCCTACATTCACATCTTTATGTGCTGACATACTATTGTAAGTGGAAGGAAACTTAAAAGAAAAATAGTTATATCATTAGCGCTTGGAACTTAACTTAAGTTTTTACCCAACATCTTTGACGTTTCATCAAAATGGGATGGGACGACAAGTTCCGATTTTCCCTTTATAACTGCAGTGTTGTATTTTTATGTTCAGGCTATTTTAGCTGCGATAGCCTTCGACTTCAATCCTTACAACGTCAGGTGTGATTGAAGGCAGCACTAATCATACAATACAATACAATACAGTACAGTACAGTACAGTACAGTACAGTACAGTACAGTACAGTACAGTACAATACAATACAAATACTCTTTATTGCGCAAAATAATTTACAAAAATTTTTGATGATAACAATAGAACACAATTAGGCGGTCTTATCATAGTGATATTCCTTGCGGAATTGTGACTAACATTCATAATCGTCATAACGACAGGACGCCCACTGCTGAACATTCACCCCCATGTATTTCCAGGGCCACCGATTTTAAACGGCCTGCATCCGGCGACTTCCCAGGGTACCGTCAGGTCAGGTCGTCCGGCTACCTTGTCCTACGCTGCGCTAGCCAGTGCGTGATCTCCGCTCTTAAACTTTAATAACCCAACTGCCACCAGTTCTTCGAACTATGTGCCGTGCGCACTGCTAGTTCAATTATTTCTTTTTGCCTTTCCATCTTTATTGTGTTTATGGACAGTTTTATTAAACTTGTACCTAATATGCGGGTCCATCTGTCATACCTTCAATCAATAATCGTAACTATTGAAATGTTTTATTATATTGTAACTTGTACAGAACTCTTATTGAGAGGATACGGGTTTGTCTCTCCAATGTCCTATTAAGCTCTGTCAAGCGTGTCACAAACAAATTTATTTTATTCTCTGTGAAAACCAGGGGCAGAGAGAAATGGAAGCATATTTTGTAAGTTTCATTAATATCAAAATAAATGGGTCTATATAAGGTAAAATTTCAAGATGTGAAAGAGAACTGCACCATGTAGACTTGTTGGCTGATATATAATCCAACAACTCAAATTAACATACTGGAAAATAGCCTCTCATTAGAGATGGTACGGGTCATAATCTGCTAAATGCCGTTCTGTAGGTTTGTGTCAGACAAGTGGTTACCTGACAGTGTCTTTGTTTCTACTGTAAGCCAACGATTTGTTTTAATGTCTGCCTTCAATTGAAAACTACAGTCGTATTAAAATTCCACTAGTGGTCACCCATCTAAAGACTGACCGCCTCAGACGTTGCTTAACTTCGAATAACGAAGGGGATTATTTCACGAGTGTCGTTTTTAATCGACGACGAAAAACTACTGGTGTTATGTATTTGACGGCGTTGTGTGTGTAGGTGTGCGTGTTCAGTCTTTGCCGGGACGTATCTCAGGAATGCGCGGTCCGATTTGAGACTCATGTTCTTCTTTGGTGTATTTCGATGATATCATAGTCATCATCTTTATGTAGTTTTTGTTAATTGTGCAATAAAGAGTATTTGAGATTGATTGATCTTTCGAAGGTTTTCTAAATGTTCAATTTCTTTTATTATTAATTCTTCTTTTTTTTTTTTTTTTTTTTTTATGGTTAACTGGATACGCATTTGACCACAATCTCACCTGATGGGAAGTGATGATGTGGCCGAAGATGAAGCACGCGATCTCAGTAGATGCCTATTCACCCTGCTCTTGAAGATCCCAAGGTTGTAGGATTCAGGAAAGACTGACGCCGGAAGGGAGTTCCATGCCTTGGCTGTTCGCATTATGAATGAAGAATCGAACCGCTTAGTGCGAATGTTCGGTATGTTAACTACATACGGGTGGAATCCCTCCCCGCGCCTAGTAGTCCGAAGATGGAATGGCGATGGTGGAATAAGATTGTGTAATTCCAACGCACACTCACCGAAATGTATCCTGTAAAAGACCGAGAGACAGGCGACCTTGCGACGGTGTTCGAGGCTCTTTTTGAGTCGAGGCAAGTTACAAATTTAATTGGACCAAAACTAATTAATAATAATAATTTATTTTTTATAATTGTTTTTTTTTCACCAAAATATGCATATAACAGAATACAGAGAGTTTTATATTTAAAATTAAACCTGGAGAAACGTTCTTAGCCATATTTGATGGAAATCAGTAATTAAATAATAATTCTTTTGTTTTGTCTACCCGGACGATATCAATCAATCAAATCAAATAGGCTTTATTGTTTAAATAAGGAAGGTACATTTAAATATCTTAGAGAAACTACAAATTAGCCGTATATCGTTATTTGTTCGATAAATTTTGTCAGGGGTTTCTAAATTTTCAATTAATAGTTTTAAGACAAGTCACTTGATAACTAGGTATATATCCACACAGCCTAAGATAGCACTGCGTCACAGATATCGGCAAACGCCCAACTTCGTTACAGGGTTGACCTTAATTGACTATACGACCGATGTACGGTTCTAATGACCGGTTCATTAAACCGTGGACCGAGAATTACACGTCAAAACACACCACTATTAAGCTGTCGGTTGGACAGGCACACCGTGAGAAAGTAAACACTGGTTTATTGACAAAACTTGCCGGTGTAATCTTCTATTAACCGCTAGCTATAAAGTTGTTAAGACAACGAAAGAAGTGAGGGAACATAAATTTAAATAAAATATTGTATAATGAAATGATACATCAATAGCTACCAGATATTTTGTTTCTGTTTTAATGAATGAGAGGGACATATACAAAGTAATTTATCGTGATAATGTCCCGGCGAAATTTTTACTACGAGTAAGTATTAGAGGAACAAAAGATACTTCTTTGACCAAACCGTCATTTTTTACAATATTACGAAATGAGTTTTTATTTTTCCAATGAGTCTGTTTTGTTGGGTTACACAATAAATACTTGTTACAGGAAAATGATTCCGCTATGTTACAATCTACATGAAATACCATCTCTCTCTCTCTCACTCTCACGCGCCTAAACTGCTATCTGTCAATACTGGTCGTACTGTAATTTGGTAGATATACCCTGACACCTGAAGGGGGTTTATTAGACTTAATGCACCCAGAGTAAATCACCTGGGTGAACTAAGTCTACGTACAGTTGTTAGACTCGATGCACCGGTGAATCACCTAGATGTACAAAGTATAACCCCGTTAGATTTAATTCCCCTTATTTTTTTATTTTTTTTTTAAAAACCCCGCGGCCACCTTCCTCGGCAGTAAGGACCCAATGCTAAGAAGTTTAATGCACCTAGATGTGCATATAGGAATTTTTACCGCCTTCCAAAAATGAGGTGTCCAATAAAATCTGGTATGTAACTAATGAGATGTTACACGGACAATATTTTCTGAAACAAATCCTTCTATTTTAGAGTTAGCATTCATGGTAGACCTTGTCAGATTTTGTTGTTTATTAAATTTTTCAATAAATTAGGAATTCATAAAATAGGTAGGTACTTAAATTACTATTTTTTTTACTCATTGTTCACAAACACACTAAAAAAAATATAACTAATAACATATTAGTTATGTTCAATTAAATTATCAAGAGAACTAAGGCAAAATAACAGTTCGCGGAATTGAACACTTTGCGCAGTTCGATTTTATCGTCCAAAACAGACGCCTTTAACCTTTTCATTTTATTGACAGATAAAAACGACACTTTGAGAGTAGGAACAAATGTGTCAGCAGTTGGGGTATTAAAAAACGAAACTCAAAGTATACTGGATATTAAATAAAAATCTATAGCAGTAAATTTGTCGTCGTTTAAAGAGATTAAAAGAAAATGTAGCGTGAGATTGAATGGCGAATTCATTTGAGCCAGCTCCCGCCGCTGGAAATTTATAGCGACATTGACGTCTCCGCTTCGTGTGAGGTATTTTTTAAGCAGTCATCCTTGTGGTTGGAAACAAAGGTGGCTAAATCAGCATATTGACGGCAACGCAAATCGCAGATTCAGAAAGGTCTTTATGTAAGCAATTTTTAGCCCACGACGTAAAACGAGGGGTGTTGTGCGTTTGACGGCTTTGTTTGTGTGTGTTCAGTATTTTATTGCAGATGTATCTCAATAAGGCGAAAAAAGGCGGCTTTATTGCTAACAGCGATCTCTTCCACGCAAACCTTAGGGTAAAAATACAAGCTACCAGTAGATGAGGTTTGCACTAATAGTAGCAATACGGGTGTATTTTATAGTTGGTAATTATTATATAACGTAAAGATAAAAACACATAAACTAAGCCTACAAACTATAAGTAGTAATCTTACTGCACTTAATACATATAATATACTATTGACTACATAACACACATAAATTTATATATATTCAATTTTATATATATTTTCAATTTAAGTTATGTCGAGCTATGCGTTATATTAACCGCCATTGTGGCTCAATGTAATCAGTAAAGGGTTAAAACGAGGGCTGCAGGTTTAATTGCGGCGGGGTACATGTTTAGTGCTCGGTTTGTTTGATGGTAGGGCATTTTGAAATTTTCAATTATAATTTTTTTATTTGGTTAATTTTAACAAAGTGGCTATAAATAGATCGTAGACGAAATTGTTTCCACAGATAAGTAGGTAACATATTAAGTATGACTGTACTACAGAGAAAGGAAAGGAAAATAAATATTTCTATATATTTGTAGTAATAAAGAAGACCAACAGAGTAGGTGCTAAGTTTAAACGCTCGTGCAAATAAAATAAAAAAAAAATTAGCAAATCAGACAACAAAAAATTCCACTGTAACATTATACTTAGTGTACCTATATTTAAAGGAGTAATAGATGGGGTTTCAATCACTTGTGGATACTTACGCGTAGGAAGCCCGCCTGGTCAACTATAACCATCTTTTTTTTTAATGTTTAACTGGATACGCGTTTGACCACAATCTCACCTGATGGGAAGTGACGATGTGGCCGAAGATGAAGCCCGCGATCTCAGTAAATGCCTATACACCCTGCTCTTGAAGATCCCAAGGTTGCAGGATTCAGGAAAGACTGACGTTGCATTTGTTTGCATCAAACAGCCTAAGACCTTTCCCCTAATATAAAAAAAACCGCACTGAAATTCGACCACGCTTTATTAAAATACAATAATAAACCGCCTCCGTAGCTCAATATAAATATCATTGGGTTACGGATCGGAGGTCACGGGTTCGATTCCCAGCGGGGTACATGTTTAAGTACTCGGTTTGGTTATTGGAAGGGCATTTTAATGTCCGGCTGGCTAGCCACCACCATTTTATCTAAATCTGCCGCCAAGCTGCAATGTTAATACCATTGTTGTGTTCCGGTTGTCAGAGATAAGATAACCAGTCCCCCAAATATGTTGGGGTTTCCGGGTCAGTACGCTTCCACCTCCGGCCTCATCTTCACTTAACAACAGATGTGATTGAGGTCAAGTACTATCCCGTTGCGCATAAAAAAAAATTGCGGTACATAGTCCATAAGTTGAAAGTAGAGCAACTTCGAATATAGAACTACTAGCTTCCCGCCCGCGGCTTCGCCTGCGTAGAATAACTTTATCGCGGA
Source organism: Oegoconia quadripuncta (assembly GCA_949316235.1). Taxonomy (NCBI): domain Eukaryota; kingdom Metazoa; phylum Arthropoda; class Insecta; order Lepidoptera; family Autostichidae; genus Oegoconia; species Oegoconia quadripuncta. The sequence goes on along the minus strand of OX438741.1, from coordinate 32,719,729 downwards.
AAATTGCTTATCCCGCAGGAAGTATTCACTTTATCGGGATAAAAAGTATCATATGTCTTAAACCAGGGCATGTTCTACCTTTATACCAAATTTCATCCAAATCCTTTTATCCATTTCGCCGTGATGGAACAGCAAACAAACATGCAGACTTTCGCATTCATAATATTAGTTAAATGAAGCGCCATAGAAGTATACTCGATACGTTTAGATTAGACGATTAGACGTTTATCTCCTTATCCTTACTTCTACTTACGTGGTACCAAATTTAGCGATCCAACGCAATTTTTTTTACTTGGTACGACGGCTGTTATCCATTGTGACGTAAAATAATTTTTACAAAAATATTTGAATACTCTTGTTTTTATTCTGAAATTACTCTGTTCGTACAAAATTTAAAATCGTTCAATTGTTGACGATAAAAATTAAATTTAAACTGTAATATGATATACCTGTATACTACTACTATGTATTACACACGTACAAACCCCCATAAGTGCATCCGTTTATGACGGTGACTATAGTTATAGGACCATCTTACCGCATATGGGGATGAAGGCACTCCCCTACATCTGTCACATTGCCCCTGGAGACCTTTGGTCCCCCTGAGGTCAACGCCGAAGACCCCTGTACGTGATGCTGTAATATTTTTTTTATGTCTCTAGAAAGATAAATCACATTAGGTAGGACGGATTTTATTTGTAACACTAATAATCACATCACAGAATATTATTATCTTCTTTAGTTTCTTGTAACGCTTGCTTTTTGACATACGGCTCAATATTTCACAACAGGTAGAGCTACAATGTAGGTAGATAAAGCCTTTGTTGGTTTCCACAGTCATATACATACATTTAGCTTATACATACTGATACACAATAAGGTAACAAAATAGCAACAATAACATAATTTTATAACACTATGCGATTTGCCATCTCTAATACAAACATCAAGTTTGACATTAGCTATGCATATATATAACTTAGTTATTTTTTACGTAATGTGTTTTGTTAAATTTCGTTAAAAACACTTAGAGATCGTAACCGCAAAACCTATTGCGAGGTCGAATCGCCCTTGACTTGTTCATGTGAAACCATGTGTTTAAAAAAAAAATGCAGTTATTTTGTTTTGCAGCTGTGGTATGATTTGAAACCGATACATCTGCGAAGTGAATAATATTAAATATGTGAAAAAAACACACAAGAACTATTGGAGAAGAATAGGAGAACAAGAACTTTAGAAGGAGAAGTATAGTGAAAAGAAACTTTACAATTTGTGACATCCCACGAAATACATAAATATGGAGACTGTGACAATTTGGATCACTTCGCCAATAAAATAAATGTTACCTAATTTCTAGAAGTTTTTTCACACATAGGATGTCAAATAGTAGAATGGTTTACGGCAAATAATTTGTTACTTAATGAGAAAAACACTAAATGTGTTAAATTTGTACTGCTTAATGTCAGGGAGGTGCCCACAAATATAATATATTACTTTGGACGCCAAATTATAATGGGGTCCTCATATCCATAAATTCTTAAAGAAGCTCAGCTCAGCTCCAGCAGATGCAGTCAAAAAAATTAGACAAATATATCGGACGTAAATACTGCTAGATTATACTAATCTAGCTTTTTTTTTAATTTTAGTTATTTCCATAGCCTGATGTCTTACGATATATCTTTGTTTTACAAAAAAGAGCCGTTCGCGCAATTCATCGATTGAGACCTGCAGTGTCACTTAGAGATAGATTAAAACCTATTCTAACCTTTTCGTCACAGTACATTTTTGAAAATCTAATATATGTTAGTCTAATAACAGTGTTATAAAATTATGTCAAAAAAATATAGCATAACTTAGGAAAAATAGTGATAAACATGATGTCAATACAAAAAATAAAGATAAATTTGCAGGTCACATGAGTCGCCTCCCAAAAGTCAGTAATTCATTCAACATACGCTGTTTCAATAAGGTTCCTGTTCATATAAAAATCTTCCTTTCAATAAATTTAAAGATACTATAAAACAGAAACTTATTAAGAAAGCATATTATAAAATATCAGATTATTTAGATGATAAACATTCATGGATATAACCAGGTCGTTTGCATGAACCAGGCTATTTCACAATTAATAATGAAATATTATTGTGCCTTTTTGTAATATAAAAACCTTTTTTTTTTTTAAATAACCTCTCGAGTTTCTTGCTTGCTCTTCTTAGGGCAAAATTGCCTTTTGAACAAGCGGTAGCTTTAAAAATGTAAAATCTGACTATTTTAAGTGTACCCTGTGTACCTACAAAATAAAACATTTTTGATTTGATTTGTACATTCTTCAATAGCTTTAAAAGAAAATTCATTACCTTCCTTGCTAATTTATAACTTGACAAATTTTCGCAAATTTGTACTATAATCTGTGACAACGTGTAAAGTTAAATGTTAGTGTGATGATTTTCCTTCCCCGAAGTAGTTACGGAAATGGTAGAAATGGTAGAGGGGGTATCACTTATTTGTAGGTTTTTGATTATCTCTCTATTAATAATGTACTTGTACAGTATTCACGTTTGATACTATTTTATAAACAGAATAAAATATGAGCTCGTGTTATCCGAATGTTTAAATTAATTGGCAGCTATGAATTTACTTTGATACAACGTATTTAACCTCACCATACATAGTAATCAAACGGATCTAGTTTGGAAATTTTTAAGCCGTGTCACACTACTCGACCCAAAAGAGGACTGTATGCGTGATGTAATTGTGTATCTGTTCAACACATCGTTATTCATTCATTACAAAATTGATTGGGTACATTAATCATAACGGTTTACTATTAATTCCTAAACCTAATAATTTTAACTATTTTTTATGTTATAACTTAGGTTATGACTTAAGCTATGACCTAGGTTATAACTTAGGTTATGACTTATGTTATGACTTAGGTTATGACTTATGTTTATGACTTAGGTTATAACTTAGGTTATGACTTTTACATTGTCATACGTTCCATAAATTAATGAAGTCTAAAATAAAAGTGATAACATTATACTTGTCATAATTTGTAGAATTAGAGGATTATTTAATAACTGAAGTTATAACTTGGGTTATGATCTGGGTTATGATTTGGGTTATAACTTGGGTTATGATTTGGGTTATAACTTAGGTTATAACTTGGGTTATAATTTAGGTTATAACTATTGTTTATAGTTTAGTGATTGTGAACTGACATCTGATTTTTAGTGTGCATTTGCATTTTTGTCTTTTTAACCGAATTCTAAAAAAGAGGTTATGCATTTGGCTGTATTTTTTCTTGATGTTTGTTACGCGACATCTTAGTTGTTAACCGTGTATAATGATTATTTTTTTAATAAAAAAGTTGGGTCCATATTAATTTGGACAAGATCTGATGATGCACTACGTAGATAGAGAATGGAACCTTACTGATGTCGGTTGGTTAGCCAATTTTGGCGGTTCAATTAGCTTAATCGAAGTATCTGGATCATAACATTTTTCCGAAAATGTTTCCGACAATCATTGTTGTTGTCAGAATCTGATGAGTTAGCTGATGAAATCTGCCTGGATCTATCTAGTTAAAAACTATTTCTTTTTATGTAGCAATGAGACAATTTCAAAAAACCTGCTCAATTTAACAAACAAGATTTTCATTACGAAGTTCACCCATTAAATTTCTACGTGGTGATATACATGTTTAGTAGTAGGTGTGGTTAATGGAGATTGCCTGGGTACCGAACAGCTAAAATTATTGTCCTATTATACAAAAGACTCCAAGGGCCAAATATTGAAATTATAGTATCATCTGCTAGTGTACGAAACCTTCAATTTTGTATTGCATTATGAATTCATTAATACATAACTTCACGAATCCCAACGATATCCCAAACATTAAGAGTTTAATGCACTCCACGGTTCACCTTACGAGATATACAGAAATACACACGTTTTTTTGTGGTGGAAAACAACACACGGGACAGAGACTATTCTTTTATGTCATTACGAATTCATTATACTCAAAAAGATTCAATATTGTCTATTGAAAAATAAACCCAGTGGCAACTTATCATTTAGTTCGGTTCGTGCCAAATGCAATAAAATTGTAGTGGGGCCCTGATACCGGGGCTATAAAATAGAATTTACAATAATTTTATCATTCTAATGATCAAGTCAAAACTACTTACTCACTTTAAAATATTTTTGAATTTATCAAAACACATCTAGGTATATCGACTTCGGTAGAATTCGAATTCTGTCCATTCTGAATCTTTGATATGAACAGAAACTGTCTCAATTCATTTTAGAGTACCTACATACACATATGTCTTACCAACAAAAACCAATAATTCACCTTGACGTAGTACCTACATATTTCGCAATCCATTAAGGCGTAGGCAGATGCGTCGTCATAATATAACCGTATTAACACAATCACGTCAAACTTGACGAATGGGCGCGTGACGTCAACAAAGCAGTTTTATAGTCTATTGTTGAGAATCACCCATTCGTCCTAAATAAGGTATAATATCCAAATGCCGCAGAATAGTGGCAAATCACGTTCGGCAAATAGCATTTAATATATTGTGTAGATATAGAATATAAGTAGAGATTATTTTGAATTATATTACTGAATCTATATTATTCTATTTTAGTCCTTAAGTTTGAGTTGCCTTCAACTATTATAAGGACTTCGCTAGTCGCATCAAGCCACTGGTATCATGAATATCAATACTGTACTCATTTCTGACGATGACGATAATTGTCGGTTAACGCAAAGTAGACGCTATATTCGACAAATACGACTAGGGCCATGTCTTCCTCTCACTTTTTAGATGATAGTTGCATCGGGTGCTTAACCGCTACCTGAGTGTCTAGATAAGTGGACGATGACTGTCAATGTTGAAAATACAGCCACAGCCTACCAAATGGCTCTGAACAATCCTCCACCATTAGTAGACCATCGCTCATTGTCTCCATGATGGAACATGGTATTGTATGAACGCAGGTTCGAATAGCGCACCGGCACCTACATACTTTGCCCAGTTCTGAGCTCAAGACTCCAAAAGTTAAATTGTCCATTCGCGTTTCACCTAAGTTACCAAGCTGGTGGTAAGCACTGTGCTCAGTCACTCAATGTCATCGTCTTTAGGTCTAGCAGTACATCGCGCTCCGCATAATCTTTGAAGTTGGTCAGTACGTCGTATTAAATTACAGCCAGTTGACGAGTTCTTCATATCCTTAGTAAGTTACATGTTCAACCGCGCTGACAATAAGCCTCACCTACACAATTTGCCCCCACCATACATAATCAACATGACGGTCATTGTAACGTGAATTGCTGTCTTTTCGCTACTCGTTAACAGCGCGATAGGTTGGGTCCCGAAGTAATGTAGAGGGTGCCCAGTTCGCCTCTGTATTGTGACTCCCAGGAACAATGCACGTCGCCTGTCGAGAAAAACACCGAGTTAACAAGTGTAATGTCACACAACAGAACACCGTAGCTGCTAAAGCTATTTCCTTTAAATCAATATCTATAAACTTTGAGTAGACTGAAGGAAATATAGGACCAAAATTTGTAGAACAGATATTGTATATGTATTATTTGTATCAATTAAGTAAACTTTATTATAAGTAAACAAATACGGAATAGGTACATTTGTCAACAAAGTTTGATTTATTAACGATTTTTATGTGCGCTAGGTTAATCCTGATTAATCTCCAGGGGAAGGGCATTGTATGCTGAAGTACAGGTTGCATAAACCTAGTTCGGCTGCTATGGCTTTTGTATTAGTGGTACTAAGTATAGCCTAACATAATTATTTAGTTTCAAGTATGTAACATTTTCTGAATAAACATTATTATTATTATTACTTACACCTTCGCTACATTAAACAGACTTTTAAATTGCACAACTTTGTCCAAGACAATGTTAATAATATTACTATTACAAATGTTTCTAAATTATCCATTAATAGATATTAACAACAATGTTTAGTATCAAACAAAACTTCTATAATAATATAATGCAAAGCTGGAAAGTGGATTTATCTTTTGTCCCTCCACTCGCAACAAATCGGGTAAACATTTAATAGATAAATTTACATCAAAAACGTGTATTTACGTTATGAAAACGCAGATTTACGATTTTCGGTGGCTTCGATACGCAACCATTATAATTTTATGTCCGGATTACGCTCGAGGCCGTAAAAAGGTTTTACGGTTCTATAAATAGGGAACTCGAGCATCGGATCTTTTCTATACGTGTAACCGTTTGAACGAGACAAGGAGTCGTAACAAGGGCAGGTAGATGCCCCTTATTCATGTGCCCTTTGTTTTATTTATGCTCTAATTGAATTTATTGTGGAATGTTGCTGCAACATATTGATTTTAATCTGAATAGGGTTGACTTAAGGTCTTAGCATACGTGACGTGTTTATTCTCGTGCCGGACGGAACGGGACGATTTTTTGACATCGTTGCATTTAAAAACATAGCAATAAAATACACGTGGCAAGAAACATGGGCGGAACGGGACGGTAATAGAAAAAACATCGTTATGGCATCTTCTTCATCTAATGCTACGGCAACCATTGCTAGTTCTTCAAAAGTAAAATCGAACATTTTGTGCTGAAATATGGTTGCGGCACTAGCACGACTATCGTTGAACACCGTCACTGTACGTATGTTTTAAAACCACTTTCACGTTAGGAACTATACCTGTCCCGTCTCCGTTCCGTCCGAGAAATTACCCGTCACGTATGCTAAGACCTTTAAACATTTTACTGGCATTAAATATTATAAATGCGTATGTTTGGATGTTTGTTTGTTTGTTGCTCAAACACGGCGAAACGGTTGAACTGATTTGAATGAATGCGCGATAAAGTTATTGCGCTTAGGCGAAAAGCTCTCTCTCTTACATTTAAGATGCTCTTGTCAGTGGAGTCCTTTCCACACTTCTCTACATTCCGCCTTTTCCAGGCGAAAAAGCTAGTTGATTATAAATTTATAATAAAGTACCTACTAAAATTGTTAAAAGGGTATTTTGAGCGATCCCTGCGAAATCGGCCATATTCTTGCCTGTCGTGACGGTTAGACGTAGTGTACATACGTTATCAGTATAATTTTTAGTCTGAGTGAGTAACGGAGTGATATAGCCGTTTTTATCAATCATCGATCCTGAGGCTGCTTCTGCTATGTGGAGATTTTCCAATATGTAATATCAAGGGTATATACATCATTAGCCCGTAAACATCCCACTGCAGGGATATAGGCCTTCCCTCGTATGAGGAAGTACGGGCCACAGTCCACTACGCTGGCCCAATGCGGGTTGGGGATATTACATGCCTTTGAATTTTTATTTCTCAGGCATGCCAGGTTTCCTTACGATGTTTCCCTTCACCGTTTAAGAGTAGTATGTAAATCTATTAGGTTTTTAACCGATATTTTAAAGCCTTAAAAATAATAATCTTCATGGTTACACACAAATTATCAAAGAACAAAGTGTTTAATTTATAGAGAAGTAATTTCAGAATCGACTTCATCGTGCAATGTGTACTAGTAGTCGATGCGATATAATTTAAATTATTTACTAATAAATTTAAATGCACAGGATATTAGCAACATGTTACATAAATATGTACCCATAGTGACAAATTTTCAGATATTACATTTCCGATATATCCGGCATTGCTGAAATTGCGGCTTACTTATGATGAATGTGTTCAGTACCTAGCACAGATTAACACAATATACAACGCAGTGAATCAGACCTGTTAGGATAACCTTTACTTGAGTAATGTGTCCAATCGCATCAAAAGATACTGGTAAAGATTTAAACTTATCATTTGCGTTTAAATAATGGATCAATTATATCGCCGTAACCTATCGCACTGCACTTATCAAATACTAAAAACCTGTTGGTATGGAAATTTGTATTAAAGGAAATTCAGCCTTATTCAAACCGCCATTAAATTTATTTTCGTATTCGCAATTAGTTCAATTGGAAATGGTTACTTGGTAGAAGTAAGAGTTGTCTTTCGTTGCACACTTCATAAAGGTACGTTTTTACCATTCGGATCTGCTAGGTAAATAGTTTTAAGTCTGTCCATCAGGGAATAATCAGTTTGACGACCTGTTTGGTGTAGTGGTTAACAACTCTGGCCACTATACCAAAAGGTTGCGGGTTCGAATTCCGCTGGGGGCATATGTTTGTGTGATGAATACGGGCATGTGTACCCGAGTTATGGATGTTTTCATTTATAATAAGTATTTATTTACAAAAAAAAATGTATTTATGTAGTATATCAACCATCTGGTATCCACAACATAAGCCTATAGTTGCTCAGTGTGGAACTAGATGGCGCGGTGTGTAAGGATATTTTTTTTTTAGTTAGAACACCGGGCGTTATTAGTAAGAAGTTTCCCAATAATCCGACTAATGCAGCTTGGCGGCAGATTTAGATAAGATGGTGGTAGCTAGCCAGGCGGACATTTAAATGCTCTACCATCAACCAAACCGAGTACTTAAAGATGTACCCCGCTGGGAATCGAACCCGCGACCTCTGATTCGTAAACCCAATGTTGTTTACATTGAGCCACTTTGTCTAAATTATAATGGTTAGATAGTATATGTAATATAAGGATTTATTACTTTTGCTGTAACATATACAAATTTGTATTGGTACAAAATCTTTCAAGCTTTTATAACAATGTGCACAGCACTTTATTCGCCACACAGATTTATTGTAATGAAATCGTATGGGATAGTATTTTCTTGTGCGTGAATAATCCCCTTGGTGAGAATCGTAAATAGTTAGTTTAACATAATAAATACGGGGTCCTTGTAGAGTACTTAATAATGTATGCATGATCTATGGATTATTTTGGTGTCTTTAAAATTAATATCGATATGAATAATAACTAGAAATTGAAAATTTAGATAACCGTCGAGGAAACAAATTTGATTCTATCGCAATTGAGATATACCAAACCAACAGTGTTAAAAGTTAAATATCTTCGGTACGGTTTAACCGATTTCCATCAAATATGGCTAAGAACCTGCCACCAAATTTAATCGTAAATATAAAAAAAACATTTGAAACCCTCGATAGAATATGATATTATTGAAATACACCATAAGCAAAATATCTTCGAAATGGCTTTCCTGATTTTCATCAAACATGGCTATGAATGGTCTTTTATATAAAAAAACTGCGCTCAAATCGGACCACGCATTACTGAAATACATCCGGACTAAAACTGAACACACACACTCGTTTTTCGTCGGGGATTAAAAATGTGACTATACCTGCTTGTATAGACTTGTTGATATTTTTGTTTTGTGATAAGCGCCTGATATAAAAATAGTTATCTACCCTTCTACAATGAAACAGGTCGCGTTATAGAAAACAATAGCTTGATGAACATGCTTTATGTTAGAAGCTCGGCCTAGTTTAGATACTAATGCAACCTAGATTAAGCATATTTGTATTTACAATATTTATGTTTTCTTCTTTAATTTAAGAGCTATGCTCTTGTCAGTGGAGTAATGACCACGTCAATCTGCTTGTTGCACGCAATCTGCATCTTGCGACCACGCAAATCAAATTTAACCTCTTGGTACGACACGACATTCACCTTTTCTTTCATTTGGCCAAAGTAATTGCGCCCAAGTCTTCCCCTTCCTCTCTTTCCTTCAATTTTTCCTTCAAGTATCCCTCCTGTGCCGTTCTCAACTCAAATATGACATAAATATTTACATTTGCAAAAAAATATAGCTTAATCAGATCAAGTGGATGATAATTTTGAAATGAACAACTTACTTTCATAATATTTACATACGAACATGGCAAGCTAAATTAAAACTTGTAAAAACGACCAAGTGTGAGTAGGAATCGAAGCGACTCGATCTCTGAGTATGTACGCAACACCATGGATGGTAAATGAAGTTTTTTTTTATTAAATTTATGACATCAAATATTTTCGGGCCGAGAGTCCATTTGCCTTTGTGAAGTCATCGGTGTCTCGCTAGAATTAGTTTTAAATAGATTAAGCCAGTATGAGGTACGATGGGACTGGCGTATACCCTTTGTATAAAAGTCCCTAAATCAAAATTAGAAAAAAAAATATATTTTCGGATTGATTTTGTTCGTTGTGCTGTAAGACGGTTCTTCAAAGTTCCAGATTTTTTGTCACCTGGTTAATATAGGTTTTGACCGCAACTTAGTAAGCAATGTATTTGAAAGGATCTTTTTATCTAAGAGCATGAGCTGATGATAAATTTGTCTGTCGTCCATTATTTTTGAAAAAGATTATATCACCAGGTTTAATTCTCGCGGAACTTAATTCAAGCCGTCAAATTGGACTCGACTCTTGGGTGCACAAATCACAAGTCTATATTAGATTTTGTGAAATTTATCGCGCCGTCGGATACGAAAGACGACAGATCGCGTTACTCGGATGACGGACACCGTAAATAGCTGTCTCAGCTACTTTTCAATCTCCGATATGGATTCTGAAAAATGTCGGAGTTTCGAGTTAGAATATTGTTGGAAGATTAATAGGTGTTGAAATTGAAGTTGGTTTAGCGTTTGAAAATTCTTTACGTTTTCTTGAAAGAGGATTTTATACCTAATTGTTATATAGAACTACGAAGGCCAATTTGTGTAGTAGGTAGTGACCCTGTTATCGAAAGCAACGATTGTGGGTTCTCATCCTGCTATGTTTATGTTATTGTATATGAACATTTATTACCAAGTCATGGATGTTTATATAAATGTTTATGTATGTTTATCAATTGTTTAGTATCCAATAGACTTTGCTTGGACTAGTAAACGGTGCTCTTTAATTGAGTATAGTTAGCGAGATAGAATAATTTATGTGAAATTTAATACGTGAAAGTAGAGTGTACACCTAAAAAAATGCAACGTTGCCGCTTTATACGCGGAAGCGAAAATTCATTTGTATCTTTTTGGCGGGAATCAATTTATTAGTGAAATACTGACTAGGTTTCCTACAAATTGCAATCGACCACATATAAACAATTACAAAATATTTTCTGTATTCTAATAAAAAATATAAAGTTTATACTATTTGCCGTGAATGAAATAGCTTTTTCATAAGTTATTGCTGGGATTATTGCGTCATTTTAAATTTTGCATTGAATAATAAAGATAAAGTTTGTTTATTTAGAGTCTAACCGTCTTATTCATAAAAATTTACAAACGCTTTATAAGCCTGTTTTAGTTAAAGTATGTTTTGTAAAATATTTTCTGTATTCTAATAAAAAAATATAAAGTTTATACTATTTGCCGTGAATGAAATAGCTTTTTCATAAGTTATTGCTGGGATTATTGCGTCATTTTAAATTTTGCATTGAATAATAAAGATAAAGTTTGTTTATTTAGAGTGTAACCGTCTTATTCATAAAAATTTACAAACGCTTTATAAGCCTGTTTTAGTTAAAGTATGTTTTGTCCCTGTCGTACATAAGGAAATGTTGCAATGAAAGAAAGTGACAAAACATACTTTAACTAAAACAGGCTTATAAAGCATTTGTAAATTTTTATGAATAAGATAGTTGCCTAATGAACTAGAACTAGTTTAAAATTTATGAGATATTGCTCGGATTATTTCGCCTATCTGTCCGAGGCTTAGCACAGAGCCTCACTAGAAAGCTGTAATTTGGGATGTGTGACACTGACATAGCCGACAAAGTAATAAAATAAAATCTTGAAAAAATTATTTGATTTAATGGTTTTTTTTTTATGATTGACTGGATTTGCGTTTGACCACAATCTCACCTGATGGAAAGTGACGATGTGGTCGAAGTTGATGCACGCGATCTCAATAAATGCCTATTCACTCTGCTCTTGAAGATCTGACTGACTGACGCCGGAAGGGAGTTCCATGCCTTGGCTGTTCGGATGATGAATGAAGAATCGAACTTCTTAGTGCAAATATTCGGTATATTAACTATATACGGTTTAATGAAATATACTCAAGTAACACTTTACGTGGGCTAAGGCTTAAAAGTACTTAAATACACCTTATATATTGAACAGTTAGACCACCACGCTGATAAAACTTTTACTACTTCGCATCAATTCGAAAAAAAAACCTGCTCTTCTCACAGAATATAATTGCCACATGTAAATAAGCCAGATTATAATTTACAGTGACACATCACGTTATTGTTCAAACTAACTGGGTAGGTATAAATGCGCCGTAAAAATTTTTATTGCTCTCGGACGAATGTGACCTTAGCAAAATTTATGCTTTCGAATTTATTGATCATCCAATTGAATTTACTGTCGAAACTTAAACTTTAATCACTTCTTTGCAATATGGGCTTGGGGAACGGCACTTATCATATCAAGTTTTTTTTTAATAATTCACAAGTAACATATATCACAAAAACAGATAGTAATCAACTTAACAAATTAACAGTTTGACACTTCCGAGTTAGATTTATTATTATTCACTTTATTTACATATCTTCTTGTTTTATTTTTACATATGTATGGAATTTCCAAGACACTCACATTCATAGACAATCTAGGGAAGCATTTGCCCTAAACGCTATGCTGCTGGTTGACAATAGGAGATTTTTTTATAAGCCCGCGTTAAAAACATTGTTCGCAAACATTAGTCTATGCTATAATGATCGCAATCCCTTTCTTGGGGTGAAGGTGAAGAAAGCTTTGTCTCCTTTTACGACACCCACGGGAAGAGAAGATTAGTCTTATTGTACTTTGCCTGGAACTATACGGCTCTACATCAAATTTAGTGCACAGTAAACATGAACTTTATTGTGTAAAAAAAATATAAATCTACCATCTGGCACCTGGGCTTACGCGTAGGTTATCGGTGGCTAAGGCTTCAGAGAGGATGTCTTTACATAAGCTACAAGCTTGTAATTCATACTTCACATCGTATACATATATACGCTAGCATCAACTTCGCTCATTGTTATTTTAGTTTATGATGCCTTAAGAAAACTTATGGTACGATTTTAATAAATAAATTATAGTAGTATCGTGAGGAAGTTCCTCTCTGAAGCCTTAGCCACCGATAAATTTACAAAAAATTTAAACAAAAATTACACCATGTTTAAACGACATTGGTGTCGATTCGGTTCTACGCAAACTAAACTAAAACCAATTTTAAAGTGGGCCTGTCTTTTTCTCTCTGGAACAATATAATGTGACGGTACCAGTCTAAATCTGGTTTTAGTTTAGTTCGTGTACAACCGAACCGACACCACTATCTATATAGTGTCGTTTAAACAGGGTGTAAATTTAAGTACCTTTATGTTACTTGAGTACATTTCTATGTGGTAAAACGTATACTTCCCGTGACTTGTGAAAGAGTATACCATACTGGGGTTGGTAGACTCACTTTTTAGTACTGAGATGTGTTTGCCATCGACTCGCTAAGGAGAAGAATAGAGTACATATATTTAATGTCGCTTACATTAAAATTTCCTTACATTAGATTTAATTTACTTTTAGTAGTTTTTTTTTAATTTGTACTTTTTCCTAATATCATTTACAATTTCTGGGTTTAATGAATTGTACTTAAATAACACTATACGTGGTATAAGGTTTCAAAGTAATTATTTTTACATCCTGTATAATGGTCATTACTACTTCCTACTTATGAGTTAACATTTTCGTCTATCAATCCATATAAATAATTTTCAACAATATGCTTTAATATTAACTCCATATGCATGCAAGAGAAGATCCAGATCAATGGAGAGTATTAACAAAATAAATCATAATAGTGAAAACAAAAAATAAGTATATTAAGTCGGACACAGTCCGCAACAGAGTTGGTTAAGCCACGTTTGTGAAGCCACAGCGAATCCGGCCTCATTGAATTAAGCGGCCAAAGCGTTGAAGCTACGACCGCACGTGTGTCGAATGCCTTATTTAGTCCTACCAGGGAAAAAGTTTGACTCAATGGCCACTTTATTCCGGATCGTTACGCCGAAGACAGTTTTTGGGATTGTTGAAACGGACACCGTTGTCAGATTTTTTAATAACTGGTCACCTGATTTTTGTACGCACTCGTGAGTTTCAGGAAAGGTGATATATTTGATTTATAAGTACCCCACTTGGATTTTGATGTTTAATGATAATAATAAATAAATAAATATTCTTGGACATACACACAATGCCATCTAGTTCCATATTTTTGTGTAACATATCAACCTAGTTAGTCAATATACTCGTATATCAAGCCTAGTTGCTTAGTGTAGAACTAGATGGCATTGTCTGTATGTCCCAAATTTCATCCAAATCCGTTCCACCGATTCACCGTGATTGAGCAACAACCAAACAAATATTTAAACTTTCGCATTTATAATATTAGTTAGAAGTAAGATAGACTAAAAAAGTATTTATTTTACTTAATTACTGCGTGGAGGAAAGACGACCTCCCGGGGAATGCAGTGGTAATCTAGGTCTCTGAGGAACATTAGGAATATACTTATGAATTAAGTAAGAAGTAAGTTCAAAAAGGAAATGGAATCTGCCATCTAATTGTCGGTGTAGCAGGGTTGAGTCAAAAAGGTCTCCAACTCAGCATTGGTTGCAGCCGTTCACTAACAACGCTTATTTTGGTATCGTAGCGGTTGTGATCTATTACTTTCCACTGGGTCAGTTCATTTGACGACCTGTTGGGTGTAGTGGTTAGCAACTCTGGCCACTATACCAAAAGGTTGCGGGTTCGAATCCCGCTGGGGGCATATGTTTGTGTGATGAATACGGACATGTGTGCCCGAGTTATGGAAGTTTTCATTTTTAATAAGTATTTATTTACAAAAAAAAATGTATTTATGTAGTATATCAACCATCTGGTATCGACAACACAAGCCTATAGTTGCTTAGTGTGGAACTAGATGACGCTGTGTGTATGTCTAAGGATATTTATATCTATATCTACATCTGCATCTGTATCTATGTCTATTCTGTTATAGACATTTCTGTTATAGTTGGAAGCGTAAACAAGCACTGTGTAGGTACTCGAATGGTAGTTCTGCACCAGTCGCACAAAGCATTATTAAAATGTTCACAGAGGGAACGCAACGATCCCTGTATTAGTTGTTGTTTAGAGCCTTACTACTAGCTCTCACTAACCAGTAGGTATTATTACATTATTGCTTATATTTTCGTCTTCCATATCGTTTAAATTTTATAGCAAAAATATTTGTTGACGACAAGTCTCAAGAAACAACAAAATAAAATAAAGATATGCTTGTTCATTTTGTGACACTTTTGGCCTTATCATTACCTACCTTTACATCGGTATTGAGACGGTTGACAACTTGTAACATATACAACGTGTAACTGATAGGGTATAATGAAGTCGAAATGAACGAAGTCTGTTATGGGTTTTAAACTACTCGTACGTGAAGCCCTTTTTACCCAACCCAAAAAGGGTAATGTTTTTCGAGTGTTGGTTTATATGTACATTATGTACACACGGATCTCCCTAAAAGTATTATATGGACCGTATGGACCGAAGCACTCTAGCACCATCTATTAGAAAATATTCATACAATATCAACACTCAGTGGAACTCAGTTCATTGGAAACGGCCGAGTGTATCGTATATCTTTGTTCCGCACAACATCGCTTTCTGCGTTAAACAATAAAGTGAACCTTAATTAGTAGTGCCCGAGTGTACAGACTAGCCTGATACCTTGTTGAGTTGGAATTTAATCTTCTTGGGTATTCCACAATTAATTCAATTATGATGAATTGCAATAAGTGTGGTGATGAGGTGATGGATTCTGTACTCTGCAACCAGTGTCACGGCTCTTATCATTATGCCTGTGCTTCCATAACGGAGTTAGGTTATAGGCGCATGGATCAAAAAAAGAAATCGGCATGGAGATGCCCTTCTTGTCGCAGTTCACCAGCCCAATCACCATTATCTCAAGAAACGTCAATTTTTGACCTTATGATTGAACTAAAAAGCTTTAGGGCATCAATTGAATCCGAAGTAAGTACTATTTCAAAGAACGTAACTTTACTCAGCCAGAAATGGGATGACATGGAAGCCAGCCTTAAAATCATGGAAAATCGTATCTCCAGTGTTGAAGACAATATTACTTCTTTATCTAAGATCCCTAAGGACCTGAAAGACACTCAGCAAACTATCTCAGTTTTACTTCAGCAAAAAAATGAGCAAGATCAATTTTCCAGACTGAATAATATAGAAATTTGTGGCATACCAACCACCAATGGAGAAAATTTAAATACCATATTTTCTAACATTTGCTCAAAACTTGGTATCGTTCTGCTGGATACTGACATAGATGTTATTCACCGCGTACGTCGATTCGACGGAGTTCAAGGTCAACGATCACAGCCCCCCTTGCCTCCCGCAATTATTGTGAGACTCATACAGCGCAGACGTAAAGAAGAAATTCTATCAGCTGCGCGATCTCGTCGTGGTCTCACTACAGCTGACATTGGATACTCGGGGGGCTCATCCAATATTTACATCAACGAACATCTTACTCCCACAAACAAACAACTACTGAAAAAGGCCAGGCAATTGAAAGGTGAACTGAACTATAACTATCTATGGATTAAAAATTGCAAAATAATGATGCGCAGAGATGACAAGTCTAAGATAATGTATATTTCGAATGATTCTGACCTTCGAAAATTAAAGTGACTAATTATAGTGAAACATATTTTGATGTATTTGTCGGCACAAATTATCATTATAATTTTTTGTTGTAAATACTCTATTTGCCCGACGATGCCCTCTAATCCTTTTAGCTATAATGATTTAAATTGGATTATAAGTCAACATATCTTAGATATTTCATTACAAGTTTATTTTTCCCACCATCATATAATGGAGCGTTTAAAGTATTTCCATTTTTCTGTTAACAGCAAACAAATTTTTGTAAAGACAAACATAAGCATTATTCATCTCAAACATAATATTATATTCTTAAAACTATTTTACCCTGATTTTACAACTGGATACATTACGTGATATCAATTTATATTATCAGAACTCTAGAGGATTACGCACTAAATCACATATATTTCTATCTAGCGTATTACGATCTAATTACGACATTATTTGCATAACGGAAACGTGGTTGTCATCTGACTTCAACGATTCTGAATATTTTGACGATAGGTATAACGTATATCGGTGTGACCGTGTGAGTGGGGGAGGTCCAGGTGGCGGAGTAATGATGGCCGTCGACCGCCGGCTAGCTGTGCATCGCCGTGATGACTGGTGCACCTCCGCGCGCTCTGAGGAGCTGTGGCTCAGCATCGAACTTCGACCGAATGGAGGGAGAGGAACTCACGCGCACTCGTCAACGCAGCCGACTCGTCTTAATCTAGTTTGTAGTTATTTCCCACATAGTGACAATCATTATAATAAGTTGGAGGCCTTCTTTGAGAATGTATCAGATTTAATGATTAAATATCCTAATGACGGGTTTGTTTTGTTAGGCGATTTTAACATATCCCATGCCATCTGGCTTACTATTAGTGATATAAATTATTGTAAATTAAATACTAATAATAATCATTTAGCAATGTTACTCTCAAATTTTTCAGATCTGACTAATTTAAAGCAATATAACTCTTGCATTAACCTCAATAATCGTATTCTAGATTTGGTTTTAACTAATGTAAATTGTTCTGTCTCTGAATGTCCCGTTCCTTTTACTCGAATAGATCCACATCATGTGCCTTTGGATGTAAATATTAGTGTGGGTATTGAACGCTCCTTGAAGCAACCTTCATTTAAAAGGTACATTTTTCCTATGGCTAACTTTGAGGCCATAAAATATGAATTTCAAGATTATGACTGGTCAATTCTGTATGATATGAGTACTGAACAAGCAGTTACACATTTTTATAACTTTTTATATTCTTTAATGGAAAAACATGTACCTAAACGCCATTTTAAAGGAAATCCTCGAAAACCCCCGTGGTTTACACAAGCCCTCATTAAATTAGGTCGACAGAAAAGGAAAGCCCACGCTAAATGGAAGAAATTTAAAAATGAGTTAGATTATCAATATTTTAGTAATTTGCGAACTATGGAAAAGTCTTTAGAAGCCGAATGTTATAAAAATTATATAAGTAGATGTGAGGATACCATTAATAAATCTCCTAAATTCTTTTGGAGCTTCATAAAGTCAAAATTTCCATCTAATCTAATTCCTGAGACTATGACATATCAAAACTGCTCTTCAAATAATTGTCAGGTGATTGCTAACATGTTTAATAGTTACTTTCATTCCACCTTTGTTACCGACAATGGAGCAAAGTGTCAAGAGAGGCTTGGAGCTGTGGATAGTCCCATTGATATTTCTACAATTAATATTAATCGCAACTTAATATTAAAACATCTAAAAACTGTAGATGTAAATAAGGGAGCCGGTTTTGATAATTTACATCCATTGCTCATACAGAATTGTGCTGATGAAATGGCTACTCCTGTTACCATGATATTTTCAAAGTCTTTATCTGAAGGTTGTTTCCCATTATTATGGAAACGAGCACTTGTTACCCCTATTTTTAAATCTGGATTAAAGAATGATATTACAAATTATAGACCCATTTCGAAACAGTGCATTCTAGGCAAAATTCTTGAGAAAATTGTCACTCAACAACTCACGCAGGCCTTTTCACGTCACATTTCACAACATCAGCATGGTTTTTATCGTGGACGAAGTGTAGATACCAATTTAATCACCTATACAGAATTTATTCTGAATGCTATGCAGTCTGGTGGTCAAGTAGATGCCGTGTACACTGATTTCTCGAAAGCTTTTGATAAAATTGATCATAATACGCTTTTATTCAAGCTAATGAGACTCGGTGTGCACGGAAATTTATTAAGATGGTTAAAATCATACATAGATCGTCGTAGCCAGGCTGTTTCTCTTAAAGGTTGTCTTTCCGACTTTTGCCAAGTACCTTCTGGAGTACCCCAGGGATCCCACTTGGGTCCATTTCTATTTACGTTATACATCAACGATATTGAACACGTCTTTACTCAGTCTTCTCATCTCCTATATGCAGATGATACTAAAATTTACAAAATTATTCATTCCCGCAACGATTGTACTGACTTACAGGCTGATCTTGACAGATTTTCTACTTACTGTTCTAATAATCAACTAACTTTAAATACGGATAAATGTAAAATTATTAGTTTCACGCGCAAATCAGAACCTATAACCTATGACTATACTTTAAATAAAAATAAAATCAAACGTATTGATCAAATTAAAGACCTAGGGGTAAGTTTAGACAAGAAATTACACTTTAATGTTCATATTGAACAGACAGTCGCTAAGGCATATAAACAATTGGGCTTTATTTTGAGAGTGTCTCAACCATTCCGTAAAGCTTCTACTTATAAGGCCTTATATTTTGCATTTGTCCGTAGTTATTTGGAATTTGGAAGTGTTGTCTGGAATCCTTATTACGCTGTTCATATAGACAGATTAGAAAAAATTCAAAATAAATTTTTAAAAAGCCTGGAGTATCGCACTGGCAATTGTTTTGTTAGCTATAAACTGGCCTCTGTTAAACACAAAATTCCTTCATTAAAGAGCAGAAGATCATATCTTGATGCTCTTACCCTCTATAAAATCGTAAATAGTATAATCGATTCATCAGTCTTGCTTGAGAAAGTATCCTTAAGAGTTCCTCGTACATTTTCCCGTTTAAAATTTTCATTTCAAAATTCTGTTTGTAAAACTAACTACGTCATGAATACTTACTTTAATCGCTCCCTAAAATTTTATAACGTAAATCTCATTGATATAGACATTTTTGGTCTGTCCTTGGGCAAATTTAGAAATGAGGTGCGGAGAAAATTGTTTTAGTAATAAGTTATTATTTGCACATAATTGTATTAATAAGCATCTTACTTTGTATTTGTATTATGTAACATCAAGTAATTTATGTGCAATAATTAAGTTTTTGTTTTCTACTGAGCTCACACAAAAATTTATTGGAATAAGAAACTGTGGAACTCGAGGTCTATTACTATATAATATTAGTTATGTAATGTCGATATATGACTGTTTGTTTCCCAAATAAATAAAATAAAAAAAAAATAAAAAATAAAAAAAAAACTCAAACCAAATCCATAATAATATGTCACATATAAATGAGTAAGAAAATTTCGTCAGCTCTGCTAATTGATATCGTGGTCTAGTGGCAAGCGACACGAGTGCTTAGGTAACGTCTTTCGAAAAGACACGGTTTTCGAATCCGGCTAAGACAATTTTTATTAGATTTTTTTTCTATTTGGATTTTTTTTTTCTTTTTATAAAGAAAAAAGGTAAGGAAAATCAGAAAAGTAAAATTTTTTGGAGGTAACACTTTAGCCCATGTGATACTTTTAGGATGATTCGTCTGTACGTATGCATGTATTATGGATGTATGTATGTCTGTTCCTATGTAGCATCTTGTAGCCTAAACTGCTTGACCGATTTGGAAGTGCATGGTGTCGTTAGATTCGTCTTGGTAGGCGGAGTGACATAGGATACATTTTATGGTAAGAAATTCAACATGGCGTCCGTAAAATACAAAATATCCTGGCGGGTTTTTTGGTTTTTAAATACTCATTAGTGACCTACTTACCTACACTATACTAAATAATAAAAAAATAGTGTTACACAATTAGTTTTATATTGATATCTGCACAACACTCACAAGCAATACGGCGGATCCTATTTCACGTTCCAAGTTTAATGCACAGAGACTCTGAGTAAGATACTGTATCCGACCCTTTCGGCTTGATACATCCTTTCGGTTACACGTTGTATAAGTAGATAAATCAGTAATAAGTAGTTGATAATAAATAGTTGACAAAAATTGTGATTTCGTTGTTTCAAATATCAAGATATCATCGTGGCAGGTAGCCGAAAGAATTGAGATGGTCAGTGGATACTGACAATCACGATGTAAAAGCATTGAAAAATCGTTGATCAATATTAGCGAGGAACCAACAAAGGATGGTGTGATAAGAAATAGAATGGAATGAATGATGAAAATAGAAAAATGAATAGCAGCGGATGATGAACGTTTCCAATTTTGAAGTAAACCTGTCGAGAATTCTATAGTAGTGAATCAAATAATAGTGAGTTCGTGTTATGCTGAACAATATGAAAAGCGGGCGACATTACTCGTTTATATTAAAATAGAGGGATTTTTCATTTAATAGAAATTTGTATTATTTTTTATGTTTAATATTGTATAGGTACATTTATATATGTATAGTGGGCTCGAGTGGAGACCACGCACTGGAAGTATCACTCATAAGGTAGACGGACGAACTGACGAAGGTCACAGGAAAGGTCACTGTGGAAATCTATGGGGAGGCCTACGTTCAGCAGTGGACATCCTGTAGCTGATATGGTGATGATATATTTATCACATTTTTACATTGCAAGCGCAGTGTGGTGTCCAACTTCAATAAAGTCGCGTGAAGTCAATGGTCAAATGTCATGTCATGGAAGTCAAAGTAAATGGTCGCTCTGGAATCTATGATGGTCACAAAATATCAAAACATTAAATAAGTTAGACTTTATATTTAAATTTTATTTCAATCACACATAATGTATTGGATATTAGGCGAAAAGAGGAAACGCATTTAGTGGAGTAAAGATCATAAAGACAACTGCATGATTATACCTTTTAAAACAAACCTCTAACTCAAATACCTGTGCATTTCAGTCGGGACAGGTGTACGTGAAATCAAACAAGAGTCCAACGCAGCTTAATGAACGTACAGGGAATTAACTATAGAGCTCTGGTTCGAGATAATTCACTGGAGACGCTCTATTAATACTATTGTAATCGTGTCATTTTCAAATTAGTGTTCAATTAAAACCGTCCCAGTGAAAGTCGGGACTCCGGTAAGGAGTGCACCGTATTAGTTGTGTACTATTAAATTATAACTATTAAAGTAATCGTAATCAAGCAATTTCCTACTTACTATATATTGTACTAAACCGTAAGTAGTCGAACTAGTTAAATAATTTAAGACAGCTGTAAAATAGTAATTGTAATTATTACTCTCTATCTCACGTTTCAAGAAAATATAAACCGCAAAACAAAGGAGCTTTCTTGTTTACATAATCAAGAAAAACCTAATATTTCTAGTTCAATTACCGTAATTCTTTTTCATTTTGAAGTGTGTTTTCGAAAGGGCGTTTTTTCGAAATATTTGAGATACTACACTAAGTAGCTAGTCCAAAACTGGACATGTTAGCCAGCATTAAGGATACTAACTGACGAATAAACTTGCACAGATAATATACAACCCGCTAATGCTAACCAGTTGTGTATATAAAAAAATATCCGTTACTGAGAAATAAACATTTATTTACCCCTGTCAGTACAAAACCGTCAATAAAACCGTCCATATTAATATTGACACTTTAACATCGTAACACCATTTTATCGTCCAAAAATGTAATAAAATTACTTCAACTTCAGTTAATTTGTGAACTGATATGAATGACAGCATTGTTGCAGTATTATATAGTTTGGCACGCTTATTAATCGTAATTTCGCCTCTATAGAGGGCGTGTGTGAACCTAGCTCTATGGATTTAACAGCTTCACCTAGCGCCGTGGTTTACAGCTGGTAATTATTGTAATACAACTCAACTGCCATGGGATTATTGCACTTACGGTGTTAAATTTAACATCTGTGTAATCACATGATACAGTAGGCGTGAAATGGATATTAGCAGCTATGGTGGTCAAGTGTGGACGATATGGAAAACAAACCTTAAGCAACCGCAACTAAAACTATTTCTATTTGTTTTATTATCAGACTGTAAACTTAAGATAATGTAAATTTTATTGCTATGTTCTTATGGTCAATTTTCCTAATTGTTGTTTGATTGTACTTTGAAAATTTATAACTGATAGGTATTGGTATGCTTAAGTATCACAAAACGCTATTACAGATTCGCTAGGTACTAACTAAGCTGTAGTTTAGGGCGTAAATTACAGGCTGGGTTATATACTGTTCAAACTTAGAATGTTGTACGTCCAATTTATGCCAGTGAAAATTAAATGGTCCAGCAGTGTCACAAGAAAGAGAAAACCAACGCAACGCGATTGTAAGCCTTTTTTGAATGACTGATCGTCACAAGTCATCACGCGTCCTGGTACATACTTTCGCAGTATTTTTTTTACTATGGTATAATGCTGTCAGGTCTATAGGCCTTTTGGCCGGGGTGCGAGCTTTAACAAATCAAAAAAAATCCTCTGTCACACCGTCTTGGTTAATATTGTGGTTTATGATAATGATTACATGATTACATGAAGCGACATGCTTCTCATGACCGTGAGAGATAACGATAAGTTTTTTTCTATTTAACCTATTATGTGACGGCTGAGTTGATTTTTTCGCTATTCCAGAGTACTAAGCCAATGTAATTTGATCACGGTTGATGCAAAATGTGGATGAATGGTTAACCTACTGGATATATCATGCATTTAATTATCCTGTTTAAATAAGCATTACGACAAAACGACTAAGTTTTCTTAGATACTCGTATATTTCATGAAGTTAATAAAGTTAATAACTTTTGCATAGAATTAAGTAAATCTATTTATTTTATTTTATTTTTTACAAACGTGTATAAACAAATAAATATTCAGGCTAAATTGTGAAAAATAAAAACACAATGTTGTTAATTATATTTATTTTACGGTAACTTTATAACTTAAGTTACCGTAAACTACTACATTATCCTCTGTACACTGTGACCGTACAGAATCAAAATAGTTTTTTTATATATAAAGTTTGTTCGTTTTGAACTGGCAAAGGTTTGAGCCCATAAAGTCAGTTACAGGGAGAAAACGAGTCATCATCATTATCAGTCATAAGATACTCAGTCATAAGATAAGTCTCCAATGTTGGATACAGTCTCCTCTCACTGGGAGAAGGTAATGGACAATAATTAACTACCCGCGTATTTGAGTGTGGATTGGTAGATTTGTAGTTCTGGTGGCCTCCTGACAATGTTTTTAATCAGCCCCGACTTGGCTTGACGACTGTCTTCAATTGAAAACAAAGCACAGAAACATTCATATTAAAATGCCACCAGCGGTCACCCATCCAAACACTGACCGCGCAAGTCATTGCTTAACTTCGCTAATCGATGATGAATAGCGAATTCAGTGCGCCACGAGTACACGAGAAAGTTAGCTCTTAGTAAAAATAATCTATTTATTTGATATTACCTGTCGTTCAACGAAATATATTAAACAATGTACCTACAGGTGCAGTGACCCAGTTCCCATACAGTGCGACAACTAGCAGCCGAGCCGGTAATCAATCAAGGACTGTCCAAACTCGGAATACAATTATGAACTTAGGCCATGTCACCGGTACACAGTGTCATGTTCTGTACCCAAAATGATTAATTGGAACACTCGGTTAATAAACAAAATTACGAGAATTGAATTACTAATTAATAATAAACTCGCCTTTTGTGTATTATTCACACCATTCTAAATAAATGTAGTACGTATTTCTTTTTTCCCATATTCTCGTAATTGACACCAATTTGAACTCGTAGTTAATTGTTGACAAAATAATCTGTTGATGTAATGAACCATTGATATAACAAATTATTGATACAATAATTGGTTGACCTGTTACACTGTTGACCTATGATATAATGAAAGTTGATCTAAAGAATGTTGATTTTAGGTACCAATCCCGTAATTCCTGTCCTATGTTTTTTTCATGTATAAATAAATATAAATATCTTTGCACATACACACAGCGCCATCTAGTTCCACACTAAGCAGCTAGGCTTGTATTATAGATACCAGATGGTCGATAAACTACACAAATACATTTTTTTTGTAAATAAATACACACATAAATGAAAAACATCCATAATTCGGGAACACATGTCTGTATTCATCATACAAACATATGCCCCTAGCGGTATTCGAACCCGCGACCTTTTGGTATAGCAGCAGAGTTGCTAACCACTACACCAAACAGGTCGTCAAAAGGTATGTGTGTATGTTATATGTAATCAAGTGTTAAATAAATAAATAAAATTTTCTGTGGCAAATTACAAGATATGTAAAGATTTACGCACTGGTTCAGTATTAATTTTTATTCACGCTATAAAGAGTTTGAAATAAGTCCACTACCAGATTGTTGTGGCCTTTTTGAACATGGATGATGCTGGCCGAATAAATTATGACAGAGACGGAAGAAGACAGGACAAAAAGATGGTCGATGACGAGACGGTGTCTTGACGGGCGAGAAATTGTACTCCTTTACTTAATAAATAATGCTTTAAATACCGACGGCTTCCTGCTTTCCTTTAAAAACAGATATATAAGCTGTAATGAGACGCCATGCGACTCGTTGGTTCTCTTTATTCAGTATCTCCTTGTTTGTTTCTTTTTCGGTTAAGTCATAATATTTTAAATTCAAAATTTGAACTCTGCCTGTTCTTTCTCTCTCTCTCTCTTTCTGTGTAGCTTTTGTTTAATTAGTTCATAATTTACCGTTTAAAAGATTCGACGTATAGTTTTCTATTATTATTGTTTAACCTAAAAGCTAAATAAATTCTATTTATTCCTTTTAACCAGTATATAAGTTATTTTGTGTACGTGTGTAATTGTTTGTGTACATGATACCTTTCAATATAAAATGTAACTGACAACGACTTTCAAAGATCCGGCTCATCCTCATCTCTCTACATGCTGTGGCCTACTCCTGGTCATCTACAGCATCAGCCTGGGAGTAGTGCTTCAAAGCCGTTCAAGCTAATCAGGTCCGGGTTGGCAATCGCAGTATTTTTTTTTTGGGAGCTCCAATTCCTCTGCTGTCCAGTAGTGACTAGTTAGTAGCCTTTTACATTATGAAAGTGTTCATTTCCTTTCCAATCACAGAATAAAGCCAGTTTTAAGCAGGATACGTTAGAACATATACTATGCTACGCTAGAACTAATTCCAAATTCAATATATTTATTGAATTACACATGTCATACACGTATCATCATGACGAGGGGTACCGCTGAGTAGACACTACTTTCACGACACCCATGCAAAGAGACGGGTTAATCCTGTTCTAGTTTGTCGGAAATCATACGGCCACGGCATTTGGATGTTTGATAAAGATGAATCACGCTAAGATATACTGTGCTTATGTGTATTTTTGGCAGTAAAATAAAAACAATTTAAAATTCAAATCACATGCGATACCAACTGTGTAAATAACGACACTTACTAGTACAGATGTAGTTTCTCTTAACCTGATTTACCTGTAGACAAATCAACTCTGTTTTCTTTAGCATATAGCGATACTTTCTATCCTGAAATCTGTCCTATATGAGGATTACAACCAGCCCGTTTCAAATAATCCTTCGAGACTTTAAACTTATTCAACGCAGGTGAAACCGCTGACGAAAGACTTGTCAGCTGTATAATGCATTTGTGTTTATTTATTGTGGCTTAAGGCGGGAGTTATGTGCCAATAACCCGGTTTGGATTTCCACTGCTGCACACAAAGGAGAGGAAAAATATTGAACGTAAAATAAGAGCCTTTGCCGAGGTGGACGCCGCCGCTCCGTTTTAGAATTATGCGGAAAATAGATCTTGAGATAGGTATAACCAATGGAAGCGAACAATTTATTATTTCAAAATCACTCAGCGTACACATTATATTGCTTAAAATTCATCACATCAGGACGTCCACTGCTGAACATAGGTTTTCCCCATAGATTTTCGGAACGATCAGTTGGAAGCAGCCTGCATACAGGCGACTTACCGCGACTTTCATCAGATCCGTCCACCTTTTGAGTAGAGTTCCTACTTCACGCCTGTCGATGCATGGCATCCACTTGAGAGCTTTACGGCCCCACCACCTTCTTCATCATCAGTCAATTCTTCGAGCTATGCGCCTGCCCACTGCCACTTTATACTTATTAATCTGCTGGGGTAGTCGGTTCCTTCATTCCTGATTTAGTCATGTAGTGAAACGCCGAGCATCACGACGTTGAGCTTTCTTATGAGGCCCATAGTAAGAGACCAGGTTTCAGTGCCATAAGTTATCATTGGTAACACACATTGATTAAATAAATAAATAAAAATAAATAAAACGTTTATTTTGAGTTTCTTTTAGAGTTACATATTTCACACACTTCTATTACCAAACTATAAATATACTCCTTTGATTTTAATAGACAGATTGAAGACTTTCGTCCTCAAGCACTGCATAGCTATTTTTGAATTACTGAAATTACTTTTAGTTCTGCAAAGGTCAATGTATTGTGGTAAAGGTCAATATGTGGTCTGGCAAAACATAAGATACTCTAAAATAATATAGAGTCTTGAAACAGGAGGAAGGAGAAAAATAGCCACGATTATATATTTTTTTGACAAGCTACCAATTTCTCAAAGGAAAATTTGTAGGTTGAACGGCATAGAAAATAATAGCTTTGGAGTAACAAGTAAACCTGCGAACGCTAGGATAGACAATATCGGGTATTGCGAACAAAAAGCTGGTTTAGCAACACTAACTAGATATTGGTTGGCCCGATACAGTGGGCGTTGGATTATAATGCCGTAAAGGAAAATGGAGGAAGCTCACAATAATGGTGTAGATTAAATAGAAAAGCTAGACTCGCCGCATGAGAGTGAATCGAAAGAATGTAGGATATAAAAATAAATGCGTTGGAAGGTGAGTTGAAATTAACGTATGGATTTGTATAGGGCCAAAGATAGAACAATGATAATGTACCCCACTTTTCACACGGATCACCAAAGTTGCGGATTCAAAATCATGTAAAAGATTTATTTCAGACGTCAATTTAAAGGAACGTCGGTAGCATTAGTGGTGACTAGCACAATGAAATGTGACTTCATATAATCACATAAGCAACTCAAATTAAGTAAGATAATCCTATGAATCATAATGAAAGATAGGTCTAGTGTACACGAGTCCATTGTTTCCACCGAAAATTTAAAGGAATAAATCTAAATAGTAAAAACCAAATAAATACTCAAACTTTAACTTAAGACTCTAAAGCTAAAGCCTGTAATATCAAATAAAATTTTGAAATTTATTTTATTATTGATGTAGCCGACAGCATAATCGTGATTACATTTAAAAGCCTCCGAGCGTTTTCTAATGAACCAGCTCGAAAGAATGTTAACAGCTACTAATGCAGTAAGCATCCAGTTTAGTAGTGATCTACCTTGCCTTTCCCAACGTTAACTGTAGGCACTTCAGCAAGCGTAATAAACAGAGATAACAGGGGTCTTCTTATACTAGGCGATCATAAATGCATTGGCAATATTTCACATCAAGACGAAAACAATCGTCGAGTAAATAATAAAGAACAAACTGATTTTTACGCCCGGCTTGCTCTGATTTAAGGCGCGGCCTAAGTCAAAACAGTGTAATTGGTTTCTTTAATTATGTGCTGCATCCGACCTGAATCAATTGGTCTTGCATTTTATTTGTCGTAGAAACGTACTTAGTTTTTTATTGGCCTTTGTACGCTAATGTTTCAAGTTGATTGTTTAAATTAGTCCGTAATTTGTAACGGTTCTTTAACTGTCGGCAGTGCAATGGTAGTTTTTAGTACAGTTTGATTTTATGTCCTTTTTATTTTTCTTTATTTCTGGTAAATCTGCGGACGTCCTGTGGCTGATTATGATATTAATTATGAGGAATACTAAATAGGTTACAAAGATCGGCAATCATGCGTTTGCTTCTAGTTACTATGTTATATTTATGTTATTACTAGCTTTCCGCCTGCGGCTTCACTTGCGTTGAATAGCTTTCAACAGCCTCCGTGGCTCAATGTAAACAACACTGGGTTTACGATTAGGAGGTCGCGGGTTCGATCCCCAGCGGGACACATATTTAAATACTTGGTTTGGTTGGTGGTAGGCCTCTTTAAAATGTCCGCTTGGCTAGCTACCACCATCTTATCTAAATCTCTCGCCAAGCAGCAATGTTTATAGCATTGTTGTATTTCGGTAGTCAGAGATAAGATAGCCAGTCCCCCAAATGTGTTGGGGTTTCCGGGTCAGTACGCTTTCACCTTCGACCTCATCTTCACTTAACATCAGGTGTGATTGAGGTCTAGTACGAACCCGTCGTGCATAAAAAAAAAGCTTTTCGCGGGCAAAAAGTATCCTATGTCTTAATCCAGGTTAGGTCTACCTATATACCAAATTTCATCCAAATCCATTCATTCGTTTCGCCGTGACTGAGCAACAAACAAACAAATAAACAAACACACATCCAAACCTTCGCGTTTATAATATTTTTTTATAAACTAAATATAATATTTTTTTACTCCAATCTTTACGAGGTCTTATATCGCTGGTTTTGGAACTATCCACCAAAGACCAGTTACGCGTAATATTAGATACTTCGGTGTCCTTTGCTTCAAGAAAATAAAACAATATCTGTATCTCAGAAAAATAACCTCTATGGTTATAGTTGTTCTGTGGGATGTAAGTCTTTGCTCTGTGGAAGTTTTGGGTTCTCAACTGTGCAATAATAATGCATACCCATGTCAGGGGAACTCATGTCGACGCACTTGCGCTGATCATAGGCATCGTGCCACTCACTTGTTCCAAACTGGTCCCAACAGAATGGAGCACCATGCTGAGTTGGAACCATTTTGTCCCTACAGCACACAATAAGTGACATTCTATTCTGTACTGTATTACTAATTGTTATGATTGTGCAATATGCTTAGAGGCAATTAAACAAATTATCTATACTATATCGTGTAAACCAAATACTTCATACTACTAACGCAAGTAAACAACCGTGTAAAGAACTCACTCGTGTGCAGGCACCTTTAATACTTATTGTTGTAGTTATTGCTTTGAGCTCTGTGGTAGATAATCAAATCACAGAACAATAACATATATAAGTCAAACCAAAGATTTCATATTACGGTGAAGTCTGAGTCAAACGAAGAAGTCAACATCAATTCTATAATACTCTATAGCAATCAAGTGACATTTTTTTATTTACCTACTTTATTGGTGTATTATTTAATTATTTTACACTTTTACATATTGTTGTAGGAGAATATTGGTGATTTTTATCTATTATTCTAAAATGGTGGTAAGCTATAAAACGTTATTTTTATCATTTATTTATTATCACGACCGACACGAATAAAGAAAAGCACTCCCAGGGATTCTAAGACTAAGCTAATGGCTAAGTATATATTTTCTTATTCTTCTCGGTAACATAATAAACTTATTTTTTGAGGTTAACACATCAACAGCCAGTACAAATATGTAAACCGTTGTAAAATATGAACACAACGCGTCGAACATCGTACGCGCCGCACGCAAACAATTTGCTAAGGAAATTCTTTTTCAGTTTCTTTATTCGGGAAACTTACATTACAAAATGAAATGTAATTTAAATAATTAAGCCTAAATAGACGATAAAACCCTATTTTTAATTTGTATCTTAATTAAATTACATGAAATAACAAATTTATAAAATACCGTTGAAAATACCTATATCTTATAGAAAAAATACGCCGTCCAACTCGCTTCTGTGAGGCATAGTAGTACGCTAGCGCTATTGCCCCGCTGAATGCATAAGCTCAGCTGCTAAGCAAAGTAGGCACCAGCTCTTACATCCCCAGAGGCGTGGACTATTCTAACGGATAAATCCTTTACAAATTGTTTCGTGTCAGAAGACCAAGGGCCCAATGTCTCCACTGCAAGCGCCGCAAACTCGTCGTCTATAGAGATTGACGCATATTTATGCCGCTTGTTACTTTGAACTTGTTTAGCCGCAGCTCCAGCTCTTTGCGCAGTCCCTTGTATATGGGACGGTGCCAAAGTACCCACACAAGTTGTCTCCCCATACCAAGGTGCGCCCCAAGCACCAGGGTACTAAGGTAGCTCTATCAGGTCTTTTCCCGTCGTCCCTGAATAAGCCACAAGTTAGTATATTATAAAATAGTATACATTTAAGGATCTTATAGATCTTAGTGGAGACCATAAGCGTTTCCATTGATAGGGATTAAGAAAAACTAATAGCGAAGTACGTCAAAATTGATCGAAAAGGACACAGGACTGTCATCAACTTGCCGCTAAATTGGTGAAGGTCGGGAAGAATCTATGTCATTCCCATCGACCACTAATAGTGCCCATTGGGAACGTTTGAAAACGTAAATTTGATAATTGTTCATCAGAACGTTATTTAAGATGTCATTGACTAGAATTAAATCTTAATTTTGGTAACACAATAAGTTTCCATCGGGTGAGCTGCTTGACATGAACATAGACCTCCCGCTTAAATTCCTTGCACCGAGCATCGCCCTCCCCATGACTCGTTGGGGTTACCTTCTGAGTTGTGTTGAGCATCTTTAAAATATAGTGTTACATATATTTTAAAGTAAAAGAATATTTCTTTAGTATACATTTTGTTACCGTCAATATGTCACCGGTTTTCTGTTCCACCTTTTAGATATTAGGTACCTTGAGGTTGTTTTCTTTAATAAAAACTTATATAAGTACTTATACAGTCTGAAGCTGATAAAACTTTACAGGTCTGCTTCGATAAACTAAATTTTCTCAGGAAATCGTGAACGCTTATAGATTTTTTTAGCAACACTATTTTAGTGATAAACAATCTATATATACTATTTATCTGATAATGTACTATCTAAAAATAGTCATGAATTGGTGAGAAAACTTAGTTTGTATTATGCATTATTATAGTATATATTAGTACTGTAAGTCTATCTGTTTCTGACTGTACTTTTTTTCTGATTACAGAAAGAACTACATATTGAAACGGTAAGTTCTTATAACTAAACAACTCATGATCGGACGCTTTGTATCAAGATATATCGTAAAACATATGCAAGATTTAGTGTAAACTATGAAGATGTAAAAAGAATTAAAAAAAGAATATAATTTGATTACTCTTATGCCTATGGTATACTTTAATCCCGGAATTTCAAGTAGATCGACAATCTCTAAAGCTGGTGTACATTACTATTTGACTGTAATTAAACTAATGTTTAATGCAATGGACAAATAATGACCACATGGCCATACTTATTGGAAGTCTATGACATAATATTTTTTTCTAAAAGTTTAACAACTACAGACAATTAAAAAATAAATTTAACCTACTAAAGAATATCTAGTTAACTTAATATTTAATTAATAAATAATATATTTCATATGAAATTCAGGCATATAGCGATCGCAGAGCTAACACAAAGTATTAGCATACAACGTGGTTATACTGCTAGCAATCTGAGTTTCCGCATAATAGCTATATTGATTACATTTTCTACTTTGCATAAATTTTCGGGATTTTTTTTCTATTTTCTCTAGTTTTGCCTTATTTGTTTATTTAGGTTTTGAGTGTACATACCTTAATTTGTTTTAGAAATTAA
The DNA here is from genome assembly GCA_949316235.1 of Oegoconia quadripuncta. Lineage (NCBI taxonomy): Eukaryota > Metazoa > Arthropoda > Insecta > Lepidoptera > Autostichidae > Oegoconia > Oegoconia quadripuncta. The sequence goes on along the minus strand of OX438741.1, from coordinate 32,687,251 downwards.
CCATTAAATTTCTGAAAATTAGTAGTTCGATGAAACATTTTAACAATATTAATTATTTAGGTACTATAGTGGGAATCATATAAAAAAACGAAAGTAATTAAATTATGTGAATGACATTTATTTGATTGATTGATTAATTAATTTAATTTACAGGAAAAAGAAGTTGTATCGGTTAGTACCTGGCTATTCAGATGATGAATGAAGAATCGAACTTCTTAGTGCGAATGTTCGGTATATTAACTATATACAGGTGGAATCCCTCCCCACGCCTAGTCCTCGGCAATCTATCTGGCTGTCACAATTGAATATAGACAATTGAAAAATATAATTAGTCGTAGAAAATGTCGGACCAAATATGGAGGTGTAGTTATAAAAATAAATTTAGGTTTTTGATCAATTTACATGAAGAGTGAGTATCGAACGTAATAGAAAATATTTAATTCACCCATCAATCGAACATTTGCGACAAAATACAACAATTCATTTACAATAAAATATACTATCTTGCACAACGGAAAAGAAAATACGCACATAGATTAAGTCACGCCTGTTTTAGGGGTAGGCAGATACCACAGACTTCCACTTGCTACTATCCTGATACAACTCTTTAAGAAAATACAGTTACAATATAATCAATCAAATCAATCAAATACGTTTTATTGTTTAAATAAGGAAGGTACATTTATATACCTTATAACTTATACACTATAATATACAGTACAAATATTATTGGGTACAACTATAACTATTGTATTGTATAGAGGCATGTGGCAAAAAAGGGGACGCTTTTGCCCAGTAGTGGTTAATTTAAAAAAAATCAACTGTATTATGTAGATTCAAAGTAATGTGTAACGTTTTTCAAATATTTGCTTGAAATAACAGTTATATGTAGAAACACGGTAAATTCTTATAGCAAAAAAACTCTTGATCAGAAACTTTGGGTCACAGATATCACATACAGCTTGATGTGTTATGGTATCTTGCTGTGGGGAAACGCCGCGGATATAAATACAATACTTTGTTTTACAAAACGAGTCGTTCGCGCAATTTATCAATTGAGACCTGCAGTGTCACTTAGAGATAGGTTTAAAGAGTATAACATTCTAACATTTTCGTCAAAGTACATTTTTGAAATCTAATATATGTCAAAAAAAATATAGCATTATTTAAGAAAAGTAGTGATAAACATGAAGTCAATACAAGAAATAAAGATAAACTTGGAGGTCACATTAGTCGCCTCCGCAAAGTCAGTAATTCATTTAAAGGGTTATGTATACGCTTTTTCAATAAGGTTCCAGTTTCTATACAAAATCTTCCTCTCAATAAATTTAAAGATACTATAAAACAGAAACTTATTAAGAAAGCATATTATAAAATATCAGACTATTTAGATAATAATCATCCCTGGACATAATCAGATCGTTCGCATGCCAGGCTATTTTACAATTAATAATGAAATATAAAAACCTTTTCGTAATATAAAAACCTCTATGTAAAATCAAAGCCTTGTGTTGTCTTTAAAATAGTTTCTTGCTTGTTCTTCTCAGAGGATAGTTGCATTTTGAACAAGCAGTAGCCTAAAAAATGTAAAACTGACTATTTTAAGTGTTCTCTGTGCACCTACAAAATAAAGCATTTTTGACTTTGACAAAAAACATGTTTTTTTAACACTTTCGAAAAATCACTTCAAAATTAATTTCTAAACGTATATTTGCTTGAAAACAGAGTTACAAAAAAAATACATTTCACCACCTGTTTACTAGATCTTCGTCCAGAATAGAAAGGCCGCAGATACTATATAGCTTGAATAGAGTTCAATAAAATTTGGTAAAGTATGGACTATAACAACATCCTGCGTTAAAATAAATAGTTATTATTGTCCCGAAATTTTAAGGTGTAGTTTAGTAATAAAAATCTATATGTATGTACATATTACAAGTTTTTTTTTTCTGATTACAGAAAGAACTAGATGTAGAAACGGTAAGTTCTAAGAACTAAAAACTCATGATCACTATGGGTCGATATATCATGTAAAATATGTTTTTAACACTGTCGAATAAGCGCTTCAAAATTATTTTCTAAAGATTTATTTGCTTGAAATCAGAGTTACAAGAAAAATACTTCTGGCCATGTATATTCTAATTCTTTGTCCAGAATAGAGGCCGCAGATACGATAAACCTTGAACAGATTTCAATAAAATTTGGCATAGAGACAGACTATTCGAGTAATAATCCCGCGTCAGCATAAATGGTACTTTTGTCCCGAAATTTTAAGCAATAGTTTAGTACTAAAAAACCTGTAAGTACAGTGGGTAATACAATTAAGGTAGCAGGCATAATTTTTATGACATTGTTTGAAGGGTCTTGGTTTTGTGTTATTTTCCTTTACACCTTGATAGGTGTATCACATGTTGACAATTTTAGTTAAACTTGAATAACAATGTCGCTTTCGACTTTCTGCTACATATATTTATAAATAAATACCTGCAACCTTAATTATGTTGCCGACTATAATTATTATTAATTGCATTTTTTCCCTGATTACAGAGAGAAATACATGTAGAAACGGTAAGTTTTTATAAGTAAAAAAACTCATGACCAAATACTTTGGGTTAGAGATATGTCGTAAAACATGTTTTTAACACTTGAAAAAAAAAACAGGTGAACCGATTTAGATGCGGTTTTTTTATTTGATACAAGGTTTTCTAGCGGTAGTTCTTAAATATGTTTTGTCAAAATCGGTCCAACGGTTTTAATCGCTTGATTTTTCGGGGGTTTTCTAAATTTTCAATTTTGTTACGAAGTTTTGAGCAGTAGTTTAGTAATAGTAATCTATATGTCCCTGTAATAAGTAATTGCAATTTTTTCATCATTGCAGAAAGAACTACATACAGAAACTGTAAGTTCTTTTAACTAAACCATGATCAGACACTTTGGGTCAGAGATATGTCGTGAAAAATTTGCAATACTTTGTTTAAATTAAGAAGAAGCAAAAATCTGAGAATGTAATTTGTTTACTTATTATGTGCATAATATAGTACTTTTATCTCGAATTTTCACTTAGTTTGGTAATTTAATTCGAATGCTCGACTGTTTATTTATTTATTTTATTTATTATTAAATGACTGTTTAATTTAATTTTAAGGTAAGTTAGTATTCTTTATTATTTTGTAATAGGAATTAAAATAATTAAGTTATTTGCTCATGTCCTTCAAGCTATTTTCAACGGTACACAGAAGACAACTTAAATTTGTTCATTGTAGTTTGGAATTCTACTTTAAAATAGGAGTGTCCGATTCAATAAAGGTATATCATATCTACCAGTCCAAAACTTTTACCTAATAAATACCCTTGAACATACACACACCTCTGTCTAGTTCCACACTAAGCAACTAGGCTTGTTTTGTGGATGGTGGTTTTTTGAAAATTCAATTATAAATGAAAACATAGTCCATATTTTGTACAGAGGCATCATCAGCCCGTAAACATCCCACCGCAGGGATATAGGCTTTCCATCGTAATGAGGGAGTATGGGCCGTAGTCCACCACGCTGGCCCAATGCGGGTTAGGGACTTCACATGCCTTTGAATTTTTATTTCTCAGGCATGCAGGTTTCCTCACGATGTTTTCCTTCACCGTTTAGAAGCAGTCGGATAAATGCACATAAGTATCTAAATTAAATTTAAAAACTCATTGGTACATGGCCTGCCTGGGAATCGAACCCGGACCTCCCAAATTCGGAGACCGCGTCTTCACTGCTAAGCCACCGACGGTCAACAGTACAGGGACAGACTATGATAATGTCCTGCGTTGGCGTAAATGCTGCTTTTTATCTCGAAATTTCAAGTAGTTCCCGTGAGACCATAATCTAATTCTGTCGCTATTGTTATATATGAATATATAGTTAAATGAATGTTAAATTTAATTTATAGGTAAAAGAAGGTGTATCGGTTAGTATTATTTTTTTAAATGAATTTAAACAAGTTATTTGCATTAATTTCCACAGGACTTCCATAAAAGATAATTTTGGCTTTGTTTATTGTGGTTCGGACTCAATCGATATAAGTAAAAACTAAAAAGTAAATATTAAAGCATTTTACTTCCAACACACTTGGCAAACTAATTCAGTAAGCTAAAGTTGCAGACGTTCATGTGAGACAACTTGTTATTACATATGGGTAATAACGTTAAGCCATAGGTACACATAGCTCCAAACGATGTCATAGTTTTCCAGTTACTGTGACGATATGCACCGCAAATGGAAGAAATAGGGGATATTTTTCTCTGATTATAAAAATATAATCAGAGAAAAATATAATAAGTTAAAAAACTGGCCTACATAAATTTCTCCAGTGTGCAAATGACCTTATATTAAATTAGTTGATGCATTTTTTTTGGTTTTCAAAAGAGCTTCGAATAGAAACGGTAAGATTGAACTGAATCTGTCAATGTCAAATACTGTAACAAATTCGTTGTCACTCCTCTCAAATGAGTTCTCTATAATCGCAATATTCGCAATATATGTTGCGGGTCGCACTACGTTAAGCAAAAAAATTAAGTTTTAAATATTCACTACGTTAAGAGTGCTTAATCCGTTCAGTGGCACCTTCATTGGAGAAATTAAGATTTCTTTTTAAATGCAGTATAAATCAAAAATATTGCTCTGATCTGCACTCGAAAAGCCTTAAAGCTAATTAGAAATAATAAGTTTCATTTAAAATATTTCCATAATATCATAGCGATCTGTGTCGGTTGGTATCCAACAATAAAATTTTAAATGATATAGCGTTAATTATGTTTAATGTACATTGATGTTTCACTACCATGCGCTAGTATTTTATAAATAAATAATTAATTATTTCAATATGTTATTTACAGAACAGAAAAGTACGTGTAAGAACTTTTTCATTTTACTAAAATTCCTGGAGTATGACGAAATGTTATTAGGGTGTCAAGCGGGGTTTATTGATGGATTTTTAGATCAGTTCACATAACTAGCGGCGATGTAACTCATTCGCACTACACACAAACCTTTACAGGTTTTCGTAGGCGTCTTATAGTGAAGATTGTTTAAATAATGTTCTATGGATAAATAAAGAAAAAAAAACTATACTTTTAACTCTCTGGGCAACTCTTACCGCTGACGGGCCACCGGACCCGGTACGCTTCGGCATACAATATAATATACACATGTATACAAATTGATGTATTTCCCTATAGATTAACTTTATAAAAAAATCTTGATTAAAAATAAAGTAATAATTTATATTTGAATGTTATGTTAATATCAAATAGGCTTAAATTTACGTATTATGCTTTAAATATACGGTTTTATTAAATAGTTATAGTGGTATTTTTTTTTGCTTGTTTGCATATTATATATTTATCAGACATTATTAAAACACTAACACATAATTTCAATTATATATATTATAGTTTTTTTTATTTAGTTTAGTTATATGTATTATAGATATATTATCAGTAATAGATTGTGTGGTTTTAAAGAAATGAATGAATTTTGTTTAAACTATGTTTATGCCTACTATGTTCATATAAAATGTTTAAAAGCAGATTTTTGTGTTACAATTCACTGCGGCCTTACCGTACCTTAACTATCCACAAAACTAGCAGTGAGTAGGCGATGTTGTAACTAACACTATAGGATTTTTATGGAGATTTATTATAATGCTATCATAAAATTTTTAAAATAATTAAATAATATATTATATTTACAGGTCAAAGAAAATGTACCGGTGAGGAGTTTCATAGACATTTTTGCAACAAAACGAAATTTCACTTTGAAAGCACATGCAGTCATATGTTTATTTTACATACCTAACTAAATTTACTCAAAAATAAAATTTGAACATTTTGTTTTTTGGAGAAAAATATAATTCATATCATTTATTTTCAGGTAGCAAGTTCGACTAGCGTTAAAAGCATAAGTTTAAGAGGTATAAAAAGCTTGAAAAGCCTATCGGTAAGACATAAATCGGTGACATGTAAGTCAGAATTATAGTTTATTAAGGTGTTTCGGCACTGAAAGCCGTCTTCACTCACATGGATATCGTTATGAATAAAGTTTTGGCCAATGAGCAAACGTCAAATTGCCGAGCGAATCAACCAATTACATAATTTTGGATTTATAAGTTCATACCGACTAACAATCGAATGAAAATGAACAATGTATTTAATATGCAACTCAGTCTAACTTAATGTGTACACTTGACAGCACGACGACCGTACCACTAGCAATGTACGCTGGCCTCGCGTCGCTATCGGAGATGTGAATGCCGCGAGACCTCTTTAAATTAGAAATGTTACGTAAGTGCAGGTCGTCGTGCGGCCGTGTGTACATTTATTAAAAAAGTTAATCCCTTTCATCCACAGAAAATTGGCAGTGGTTATAAAACTCCTAGCAACAATGAGTTCAGGCCAAAATTCAGTGTTAAAGCAACAGGCCAAGAGGCAAGAGACTATGATTTCCTTGGCCAAAGGCCAATAGGAATTAGAACCAAGTAAGTTTTTCAATAATATTATATAAATTGATTATACATATATTACTACCTTGACACTTTGATAGCGAGGGTTTTCAAGCCTCTCGCTGTCTCTGGTTTTTAGCCGTCTTCTTACTCACAACCAATACTTCAACGGCTTTAGGCCATAATCTACAACGCAGTGCGGCTTGGTGGATTTGTGTCAAATTAGTGGCTACCTGATAGGCAGTGTTTCAAGCCGTTCCTGCTAATGTACGCTCCGAAGCACGGTAGCACTCATTAGTAAAACCACTAGTGGTCACCGATCCAGGAACTAACCGCGTCTTGACGTTGCTTAACTTTGTTAATCAAAAAGAAGAAGTTCCTTACTTCGTGATTCTATCTATATTTGGAGAAGATTATGTATACCGTCCGGAGGTCATAGTCCGCTGTTAAAACGATTTTACTATGAAGCTATAGAGGATGGCATTAGCTACAAAATTGTATTCTGAGATTCAATAAACACCAGTTTATTTGGACGACTGCAAAGAAACAGTCGTTTGTTGTCTGAATTGACAAGATGAGTTTTTTTAATTTTAATACATTGAATATTTAGAGAATTCCCTTAAAACAAATGATTATTATTGTTAATTATATCTTCGGATTTGCAACAAACATGGCTAAAAACCTATCTCCGGGCTTAATCTTAAATATAGTAATATTGAAAATTTAGTAAACCCTCGTATATTATCGAAATACACCTCAAAACATGTTAAAAGCCAAATATCTTCGAAATAGCTTAACCGATTTTCACCAAACCTGGCTAAAAACTTGTCTTCTCGTTTAGGTTTTCATGTAAAAGAAACCGTACTCAAAGCGAGTACCGTACTGACATACGTCTGGACAAGGACTGGACATATATCATTTCGACTTTTCAGTATGGTGGAATCAGTGGCTCATTTGGTAAAAAGTTGCCTAGGCGGTGGAGTGGTTACCATCCATGAAGCATACATGCAATGTGGGCTTTGGACTGCAGTATCACTAAATATAATTTTGGGCTTCGCTGTTGGTTACTGTATGTATGTGAGTTTGATATATCGAATTTTGTAACGGATTTCTGCATGTTCGTTTATTATTTATTAGGTTATTATTAAAAGTTGGTGTTTAAAGAAAAATCGACGTAGTCACGATCGTCTGGCATGTATGAAATAGAAAATGGGCAAGTTAATCATGTGGAAACCACTTCTCGGCAAACGTAATGATATGCGCAAGGCGGCTAGTGCAGTAACTGGAAACGGCGACACAACGACGATGCCTGTAGTCGACTAGGATAGGCTGATGATGATGAATCTAAACACCACGTCTCAGTATTTTTTTATGCCCAACGGGTTAGTATTTGACCTCAATTACACCTGATGTTAAGTGAAGATGAAGCCGAAGGCGGAAGCGTACTGACCCGCAAATCCCAACTTATTTGGGTCTAATCAGTAAAATCTATTGGGATTTTTAAAGACTTTTTCGCAAAGAGAACGTAGCTAAAATTCGTAAATGTGTAATAGATAGATTGATTTACAGGAATTAAATGTGTAACTATCTCGCAGATTCTTACAAAATCAGCACACAGAGCATATGGGCGAACTCAAGTACCAATGATGTCTTACCCCGATCTAGCTGAGGCGGCACTAGAAATTTCACACTGTAAAAAAATTCAGCGATATGGTAGAACATTTAGGTAAGTTTTCTCACGTATTATTTTGTTGTAGTTTGTTTTATGTTTTTGTAATGCTGATTTCAAATGTTAGCATTAGTACATATGAGGCAAAGCCTTCCATCATTAGAGAGTTTACGGGCCTTATCTACCCCGCGGATTAGTGGATTTGAGCCAGACTACTCAACCTGTAGACTACCAACTTGACATTACGAATTTATATGCATAATTTGTGAAACATTTATAAATAACTACAAACCTTGTCTTTCTCCAGAAGTGATAGGCTCTCTTTCCCTTTATCAGGAGGGTGAGTAATCTATTTCTGATATCAGGCGCATTGTGTTTCGGTGTGAAGGTTAAGAGAGCTAGTGAAATCACATGTTTAAGAGGGATTACTTCTTTAACGCCCATGACGTCAGACCACAGCGGGCCGCCTCGCAACGAAAAATCCGCAAAACAATACATTTTATATAGCTATCGCACATTATGCCAGAGCGGAGCGGGTTATCGCAAAAATGTATTTTTTTGCTGTTACCCGGCCCGCTGCATCCCGACACAATGTGCGCTTAGCTTATTGTTACTTTTTATTTATTTTTCAGGTATTTAGTGGACGTGACTATAATGCTCGATCTCTTTATGTCATGCTGTTGTTATCAGGTGAAATTAATTATTAATAATGTTATCTCGGTATATTACAGGCTTCTCGGAGATTTTACTATTTATTACATTACATATACAAATTCACACCTGTTTCCTGTAGGAGTATACAGTGAACACAGACTTCAACTTACTTTATTCACTCTCATAAACTTATTCTTGCACGCACTTGGTTTCCTGTGTTGTACTCCTGAATTGGGTTTTGTTTAAAACATCCTTGATTTGATCGTGGTACATTCGCTGTGGTATTTCTTTTGCAACACTGCCATCCGCATTCACTTCGCTAATCTTTCAATAATCTTCTTTCATAAATCCTCACAACATCTCCAAACCATCTAATAGTAGTAATTTTTTTTTATTCTCTGACTGACAGGTACTCTATCCATGTGCAAAAAATCACGGCCTTTAACATTATAGGAAGTTAAAAGTGCATCCTTACTGGACTATAAGAGTATATTTCACGATCTTTGTCACTGCTTAATTTTTCACACCACGTGTAAAGGTTTAAATTATACCATGTTTTATAAAATCTTGCAGTGTATAATGGCTCGAGCACTCCAGCAAATAATAGAAGGCGTCGATGATAAAAACAGTACTGATATAAGGATTTATATTGCTGCATTATTGTTTCCATGTATACTGATCTGTATGATTACATCCCTAAAATATTTAGCCCCATTCTCGCTTGTTGCCGATTTCTTTATTGGTAAGTGATTAATATTTCTAGTACTTCCGTTTCATAAAAATATTTAAATTCGGGTATTTAAATATTTTTATGTTTAATATAACAGTATCAGTAGTTACATACCTAAAAATGTTATATTATGCATGACACAGTTGAAAGGTACAAGTTGTAATAATAAACGCTGTCCTATCCCCGGACAGTACATAGTCTTTATTTTACATGGGGAATACCTCCTCACCACTGCCTGGGGCTTAAGAGATTATGGCGGAACCCCTACGGTATTTATCTCGCCGCCTTGTGACGAACCTAGGAATGGATACCACCACTGCAATTCCAGTAACTGTATACCAGAAATAACCACTCGTTTATTGAAGTTAACTTCAAATATGGTCTTTTAACGCGGCATAGAAATGGATAGAATGGGTATATTTGTACTGCATATATTGTAAAATTAGTTATGTTGTAATTGTATTTTATTAAAGAGGTGTGTCAGGATCGTAGCAAGTGGAAGTCTGTGGTCTCTGCCTAACTAACGGGAAACAGGTGTGAGCATATTATGTATGTATATAATGTATGTAACACGTTATACACACGGGCCGAAATAGTTTGCATTTCAAGGGAATTTCGGAGAACTTAGGTAAATTTTCGTTTTAGACAATTGTGATTTTCGAGTTTAGATTATCTACTACTAAGTAGTAGAAAATGTACCTAAGTCGAAAGCAACATGATTTTACTTCTTTTTAATGTATGATTGAAACTATTGTTGAATTATAGTTGTTGCAACATATTTTGCTTACCTCACTGTGCTAGATAACGTAGGTAGATATTTTTCGTCTGTTTATTCGGACCTTATACAATTGTCATCATCATCATATCCTCCTCTGAACGCCCTCTTTTAACGATCGATCGTTATAACGACCAAACAATGTACATTTTTCTTTCAAAAATCAATTCTTTTTAAATTTGAAAACTATCATCGTTTTCAAAACGAAAGAAAGAAAAAAGGAAGCGGCCGGCATCCAGCGACTTCCGAATTTGCAAGAACCCATATAATTAAACAACTGTGTAAATTATGAGTAGTTAAAAAAGGCCACGATAGTGGGTTCATAAATGGTCACAGCCCAACATAAATATGCCCTACATGATTATTAACTAATCAAAAGAGTTTGATTTAAATGTCAACGTTAGCTTTATCTATTATATTACTTTGTTTGTAGTAATCGTTGCATTCACCACTGTGCTATTCGGTGTAAGACGCGCTCCCAAACCTCCTACGGAGTATCCAGCTTTTAAAACTGTAGCAGGATTATTTGAGTTCTTTGGAGTTTGTGTCTTCAGTATGGAAGGAATCGGGGCCATACTAGCTATTGAAAACTCTATGGAAGAGCCCCAAAAATTACCACAAATGCTTACTATGGGTATGTTTATTTTATATTAAGGTTTATAAACCGTAGTTACATCAGTTAAATGTTTTAAATTAAACGACCTATTGGAGGACCTAAGAGCGTCGGTGGATCAGCGGTTAATATACGGTCTCCCGATTTAGGAGGTCCGGGTTCGATTCCCAGACAGACCATGTACCAATGAGTTTTTAAAATTAATATAATTACGTATGTGCATTTATCTGACTGCTCTTAAACGGTGAAGGAAAACATCGTAAGGAAATCTGCATACCTGAGAAATAAAAATTCTGAGGAATGTGAAGTCCCCAACACGCATTGGGCCAGCGTGGTGGACTATGGCCCATACTCCCTCATATACGAAGGAAGGTCTATATCCCTGCAGCGGGATGTTTACGGGCTGATGACGATGATTGGAGGTCGCAAGCAGCCCCCTTCCAATTGGTCGTTCTGGAAATCTTTGAAGGAGGCAGCAGTGGATATCCTGTGGTGGATGTAATAATAATACTGATGATCCTTTAAGCAAGGAAACACGATAATAAAACTAATTCACAGAAGTTGTCTCAAGAATCCAACGAAATGTGCCAATTTTTTCTGCGATTGATAATATGAAAGTCAAAGTCAAAAATGTTTTATTTACACAGGGTACACTGAAAATAGTCAATTTTACATCTTTCAAGCTACTGCTTGTTCAGATTGTAATGAAATATGTTTTTATATTTTAATATTAACAGTGAAATAGCCCGGCATGCGAAGGAGCTGGTTATGTCCAGGGATGTTTATCATCTGGCACATATTTTATAATACTTATGCTTTTTTAATAAGTTTCTGTGTTATAGGATCTTTAAATTTATTGAAAGGAAGATTTTGTATATCAACAGGAATCTTATTGAAAAAGCGTTTGAATGAATTACTGACTTTGCGGAAGCGACTTATGTAACTTGCAAGTTTATCTTTATTTCTTGTATTGACATCATGTTTATCACAACTTTTGTTAATTAATGCAATAGTGAAGGGAAGGTTAGGTTAGGTTAGGTTATTATCCCTAAGTGACACTACAGGTCTCAATTGGTCAAATGCTCATCTATCATACAGCCCATAGAAATGTTTGATTTACTGTACCCTAACTGTACCGAATATCATTGAAAGGTCATCTGATATGACACAACAACTTTATCAAGAACATCACTGAAGGAAAAGTGGAGGGAAGGAGGAAGAAAGGAAGGCCTAGAAGAACATACATTGGTACAAGTAAAGGAAAAAGTAAATGCCGTGTCGTATCAGGAAGTCAAAGAAAATTCCCCATGTAGAGAAGTGTGGAAAGGACTCCACCGATAAGAGCATAGCTGTTGAGAGTAAGAAACTGTACCGAATTAAGTCTGTCAAATAGCTGAGGTACGAGGGGGGTGGGTCATACTACATATACTACATTCTAATTGACATAAGAAGGTGTTATTCACTTGTCCTCGGCAGAACCTATCAGCGTGTATTAGCTAACAGGACTAGCCAATAACTGTTTCGAAATTTTTGGGCAATTACTATCCTGATGCGTTGACCATACCGAACGTCGCGTCGTCTATGTCTACGAATTGTTCGGTTGACCTGTACGCTGTATTTATGTAGTTTCTATTAATTGTGCAATAAAGGGCATGATTGAAGGATTTCACTTTGGTATTAGAGGAATTGAAATTATCTTAATTTCTTACAGGAATGTCTGTGGTTGTTGTTATAGTGATGACTGTTGGTTTCTTCGGCTACTGGGGTTTCGGTGATGAAGCCAAATCACCCGTCACTATAAACTTCCCCTTTCATACGTAAGTTAACAATTTGCAATTACCACGACATTTTATGTTCATAGCTTGCATCTGTGAGCGGCTCACGGTAAAAGTGGTCCATTTCTTCAAGAGGCTGGTCATAGATTATCAGAAACAAACTTACCTAAGTTAATTCGAATTTTCCATTGACTTGTTATATGTGTATTATAAATTTTTCTTTCAACAAGCGGGTAAATTAATCGGCTTTGATGTACGATGACGACAAAGGTACTCACATGCATAGCACACAAACACATTTTTTACTCTCCCTGTTCACACATAAGTGATAACTGATAGCTTATTGGTTGTAATATGGCAAATAATGTACTAACAGAATGGGCTAGAACTAGCAGCTACTGATCCCAAGACGACTATAGGGCCTAATAACACGTAATAGATACATAAATATAAACATGAACCACGTTACGTTTAAATGTAGGTAGGTAGAAACGAAAAATTGGCATAACTGGTCATCGAACCTAAAATTCTGAGGTGGATACCTCTTGTGTATAAAGGTGGATCTTGTTACTTTCCTTTCTAGCATACGCTATTAGTCAAAATTATATAAGCACTTGTATCTCTTTAAATATATACTTTTAGAATAATACTTTTCTGTGCAATTTTGTCTTCCAAAGGTAGATTGCCTTTTCAAATAAATATAATAAATAAATATCTTTGCACATACACACAGCGCCATCTAGGTCCACAATAAGCATCTAGGCTTGTTTTATGGATACCAGAAGGTTGATAAACTACACAAATACATTTTTTTTATAAATTAATGCAATGCAAATCTATGAGCGAGATCTATGTTCAGCTGAATATACGAGTATGTATAAAAGAAATTCGACCTAATAATATTAGAATGTTTTGTAGGAAATTAAAATGAGTATAGTCAGCTGCAACTAAAAGTATACCCTCATCTATCTTGCAAAGAAAATCACTCGTGCACTCGTGGCGTAGCCGCATTCGTTTGCGGTTAGCGAAGTTAAGCGATATATGGCCCGATCAGTCCTTGGATGGGTGACCAGTGGCATTTTAATATAAGTAAATAAAAAAAATAAAAAAAAAAAAAAATAAAAAGTTTTTATTTCTTTTTAAAAATTTGCTTACAGGTAGTAAACTGGAGACTCCTTTGTTTCCATGCTTCGGAGGGAACATTAAATAGTCGGTCCCGATTGTTTCTAATTGAAGGCACTTGTTTAACCAAGTCTGTGCACTACAAAGGCGGTTTATGAACACTGACTCAGATGGTCACTAGTCTGACACATATCCACGTGGTGGATTATGGTTCATACCCTCTCCCTGTAAGCGGAGACTGTGCCTCAATAGTAGAGACGTGTAAGACCGTTGATGAAGCCGGTGCTTAATGTCGCTTGCATGAATACTCTCAGGACATGAAATTTTGATACCATAGCTTCTTTTGCCTTGCACGATGTTATTAACACAATAGATATTAGTGCATTAGGGGTATACTTTTATCTGTAGCTAACTGTACATGTAAACGTTTAAATATTATTCTTATTAAATAAATATTTCACCTCTTTTACAGAATAACAACAATGCTGAAAGTTTCAATGACCTTTATGGTCTATGTAACTTACGCTCTGAATTTCTGGATCCCATTCAATTTGCTCTGGTTCTATTTGAAGAAATACCACAACCCAGAGCATTTTTGGTTGTTTGAAAGAATCTACAGAACTCTTTTCGTCATTCTTGTTACTCTACTGGCAATCGCTTTTCCTGATGTATCAAAGTTTATGGGTTTGGTAGGTCTCATCAAGGTGCTTTATTCAAAATAGATACAATCAGGTTTCTTAAGTTCATATCTAGTTCCAGCTCAAACTGCTTAGATTCAGAATTAGATAGTGCAAAGTTATATTCTTTAAATTCTTTCTGGAACCAGGTATACACTATTGAAATCTAAGTCTATGATAATGTTCCGTGTATCAGTTGTATAATATATATAATTGTGTTCTTAACTAGGTATAATTGTATTTGTTTAGATTGGTGCGTTCTGCCTGTCCAATATGGGTTTCATCTATCCAGCATTTATAGAGCTTTTACTCGATTGGCAAGACCCTGGACTTGGTTTACTGAAGTGGAGGCTCATAAAGTTCATATCTATATGTGTTTTCGGTGGAATTCTATTTTTTTATGGCACCTACTCTAATTTGAGACAGCTTATAGAAGTTGTATATTATAATAAATAAAACGTTTAATAATGGATTGTCATGTGAGTTTTCTTTTTAAGAATTTTACGATATTTGCCTGTTGTCCTGGTAAGTTCCCATAGAGAGACCACGGGCAAAACTTTTCGTGGTTCCCCTAAATGCTTTTCAATGCATACACCTTCAATACTGGTTCTGATAATAAAAATGCCACCAAAACATAATACAAATATGAAAGTTATTTCATTTAAATTTTGCAAGCGCCGGGCGCCCTGTCGGATTTTCTTACCATGTATTTCAATTGGTCATTGAGTTCAGGCTACGAGAGGTAACACAGAAAACGGCGATATTATGTGTATGTAGATGAATATTAGTATTAGGAAACCTTTGATGGATGCCGAAGGTAAAGAAGGATATTATTGCACTCGGGGTTACCATGGGCAATATAAAATTACATTTTTTTCATAAGAATTATTATGTAATGATGCCACAAAGCAAAACTGTCTTTTCATGAATCCCCCAGCGCAACTTGATGGGAATACCGTGGAAGAAAAGGAAGAGTCTCCAAGTATGCGGCTTAAATTAAATCTTAATTCATTTTAAGGTATTTTGGGAAAAAAAGGCTTGAATTAGTGTATGTTACCAGTGATGACTTGTGGCACAGAAACGTAGTCTCTCACTAGGGGTCTCATAAGAAAGCTCAGGGTTACGCAACGAGCAATGGCGATGGCGACGATTTCACTACATGAGGAATAGAATAGAAATCTTTATTATTATTAGAAATGTGGCGGAATGAAGAAATCCATAGAGGAACGAAACTCACCAAGAAGCCCAGCGAATTAGTAAGTTGAAGTGCCAGTGCGCAGGGCACATAGCTCGAAAAGCACAGAATTGATGGTCGATGGGGAGTGGTCTTACCACTTTTTTACCATTGGTATCTTTACCAAGCGCAGTGTAGGAAATCAAACCACTATAATCTCGAAAGTGCTAGCTCTGCTGTAGTTGTCTTTATCAAAATAAAAGGTTTCTTCGAGATCTTTTATCATTATTTTCATATTTTATGGCAATTGTAACTAAATATACCAAAGCAAGCTACGGATTTGTCACAAAACATTTTTATTCTAACACTGAAAGAAACGTCACCTACATGCAATAAATTAGAATCTGCAAGATTGTTGGAAGTTACAACCCAAAATTTAAGTATATTTCACTGGGCTAAACGAAGAATGTGTGAAGAGAGGGTTATGTTGTTTGCGCGTGTTCATGATGTATGTGGGTCTCTATATTCCCTCGTAGGAATACTACTGATACACGGCTGCAAGGATTATACTTAATGTGATAACGATAGATTCATTCATTCCAAGTGTCATAGGTAGGTTACGGCATAAAAAAGTAAACCACAGCCGAAAATAAAGTTGTGATTGAACTACAATTTGGGTATCATAGAAATGTGCTCATAATGAGAATTCTGGAAATGTAATTACAAGTCAGGCATATACTATACTGCAGACGTATGAAGTTCTAAATCAGATAAGCGTTTTCATGTTTAAATTGGCTTTTTACGCGGTCGGGTATTTTAATTAGATGGTTATTAAGTAAATGGAGAAGATGGATGGTAGTGTTGGTAGGGGAAGACCGCGGCGAACGTACCGTGATTAAATCGGGGACGTCTTAAAGAAAGCCCAAGTCAAGAGTACCCTAAACCGACGAGCATGTATGAACAACCTTATGAGAGTGAAGGAAGCAGAAGAGGTGTGTCAGGATCGTAGCAAGTGGAAGTCGATGGTCTCTGTCTACCCCTACGGGAAACAGGTGTGGCATTATGTATGTATGTATGTATGTATGTTACTAAGTAAATATTTCTGAATAATTAGCGACGTCACTGGCTGACCTACACATAATTAGGAAAGAATAACTAATTTAAGAGAATTTAAGCCATTAGTACGTTAGTACTATATTAATTCTGTACCATTAGTGGTGTCTCCGGCTATCTTTTTCTACCTTAGACTTACCATTTTTCTACACAATCATAGAAAAGAGAACGCATTGTTTTTGTACTGTTCTACTTTTAAAATGTAACTTTATCATAAAGTAGGTGAATGTGTGTGACTTCTCTCAATCACATTTTCATGTCTATCCATCTCGTCTAAAGATTATGCAAGACTTCTTACTGACTGCTTATTTTTTGACTTTCTAAAAAAAATATTTTTTTTGTGACTTTGATCCCAAACGTCTTGGATCACAATTATTAGAATATTGATTAAAATAATTGAATTGAATTGATATTTTACTGATTATTTTGGTTGAGTATCATTTTATTAATGTAGCATATGCTGTTTGTAAAATAGAAGGAATTTGTATTTACCAAAATGACGGTGAGTGATATATTATCTATCTCATATATAAGAGTATGGGGTAACTTTGAAAGATAGAATCTGGAATAGTGTAATTAGGTAGTTAAGCAGTGTGAAAGAATACGTAGTGACAAAGATTGAAAAAGGTGTGCTGACATGGTTTGGACATGTGGAGAGGATGAATGAAAGAAGACTAACGCAAGACATATACGATGCGAATGTGAATGGTAGGGCAAGACCACGGCGAACGTACGGGGACGTCTTAAAGAAAGGCCAAGTCAAGAGTACCCTAAACCTTCGAGCATGTATGAACAACCTTATGAGAGTGAATTAAGCAAAAGAGGTGTGTCAGGATCGTAGCAGTGGAAGTCTATGGTCTCTGCATACCCCTACGGGAAACAACCGTGACTTTATGTATGTATGTATGTATGAATAAATAAGAGGGTATCGGCCTTAACATAATCCTCATCGCAGGCCCAGGGATTATATCCTCTTTGTAGCGCGGAAAGAAAAAGTGTTTACAAATATGACGATTGATTTACCTGATCATTTTATTGTATCCATCGACCAGGAGTTTTACGTCCTAAATCTTGGAGCATAGCCTCCTCTCACTAGGAGGGGTATGGGCCATAAACTACCATGCGCCGCCAACGGGATTCGTGGATTTATGTCAGTAGCCTGACAGTTTTCAAGCCACCCCTGTAGACCATCGATTTGGCTTAACCATTGCTTGATGACGAAAACAACCTGGATCTAATTAACGTATCTTCCGAAGCACGAAATCATTGATATGCTAATGACTCTCTCAGTCTCTTATCCATGTGCTGACCGAACAGATTTTGCTTAACTTGATTAATCGTGAGGAGTAATCGACCCATGGGCCTATCACCTCTTTGTACACGGGCCGCAGTTGTAAGTGGTGTGCGTAGTCCTCTGGCTTTCCCCACCGCATACATCCTGGGCACCAGATATTGTTTATCCTTTCCCATTTTGTACTTCTCCCTATTTTCGGACTAACATCACAGTACATTTCTTGTCGTAGTAACGAGAAAAAGACAGGTGAAAGAAGGGGAAGAATTTTGCTATGTGTTTCTTCTTAGAACAAAAATATTGTCTGAAATTAAATTGTTTTCGGCAATGATTTTTGGCCTATTGTAAAAATTAAATTAAATCCAAGAACATCTTCTGTTATTCGCGAGAACTTTTACTTAATGGCCATATCGAATTTGTGTATTCGTTATAGTGTAGATAATATTTTTAGGCTACCTATTTAGAAATATTTACATACTAAAGTGAATTTCTTTAATTTGATTACAGAAAACCCCAGAAGTAAGTATCTTTTCGTAATAATTATGAATTTGAAACAAAAAATTGATATTCTAAGATGTTCTAGACGAAACTTGATCCGGTGGTGTAAGCTCCAGTTTCCATACAAATGTAGTATCGCTTTTCCGTAAATGACATGATCCGTCGAAATAAAATTTTGTATGGAAAATATTATGTCGCTCTCCCAGTATAAATAAATAATGTTGACTGATTATTCATCATTATTCACTTATCTTCTAAATCAAACGTTGTCTTCTATCATAAATGCTGAGTACATTTGTAATTGGTAGACATATAAGAACTGTACCACAAACCATGCCACATGGAATTATATTAATTATATATTATATGAATATGTACTACTGTTAATGTACCTAAAGTAAATAAATAAATAAATAAATAACACAATATACACAAAATGAATTAGAATTGATTGAAATTTTGAATTACAAATATCAAAAAATTTTGTTCGTGTTTATTATTTTCCAATAGAAACCATTTACTAACCAAGATATTTTCCGTAAAATTGTCCATATAGAATTTAATTTCAAGTGATCTATCAGTTAAAAAGAATACAGTGCACAATACACGGAAGGAGCCATATAACGTCTCGGCAGAACTACGCTCGCTCGATAGGCAAACACGCGATAATGTACTGTGCATTTTGTGTTTCAACTCCGAACATAAAGGGTCTTAATTGCCTTCGTTAATAATTTTCTGACCAGTTGCATAAAAAAAAAACACTTTCTCGGCATGGGTGCATAGTGGGGCATAGTGGGGACCTTATTTCTTAACCCAATTCGACACTCTTCGTCTTTTTCCCCGTTCGTCTACTTAACTAAGTAATTTGCCTTGCCTGCCATGCCTTCTTGAAGTTGTATTCGTTATAGAAGAGTAAATAATATTATTTGTTTCTAGAGTGTTGTTTGAAGCTATTCTGATATATTCAAGTGATTTTGTTTATTTGTTTGCAGAGCCACCCAGATGTGAGTATCTATTCATATAATTATTTGAATCAAATTTTGATTCTAAGATGTTACTTAGGGCACAGTATTACAAACTCCCTTGTAATACTGTGCTTAGGGGTCCGGTGTAAGATTCAGTCTCCGTAGAAATGTTATCGTTTAGTGCCCGTGGTCCGATCGCCGAGTTCTACTGATCGATCCATGGGTAATTTTTTTTGCATGTGGTTCTATCAATCGGACCCTCGTTATAAAAATATAAATGATATGATCAATCAAAATAAAATTTTGTATGAACAATTTTATTGTAAATTAGATGTGATTTTATTTCTAATAGATCCGAATTAAAAACCTTATATTTAGGTACCACAACATTGTTCAACATATTCTATTTCGTATGATCCCGTCATTTCAAAAAGAAATCAGTACTACGTTTCTATGGAGGACTTAATCATGGTGTGTGTAAATAACACGTATTTAGTTACGAACAAAAATCTTAATTATTCTTGCTAATGCTATTTTGGCTGTTTTGTAAAAATATATGCATAAAGTCACGATCTTTATCCCAAATGGGGAAGTCAGAGATGCCCCAAACTAAAGCGTTTGGGCACAGATTACCAATAAGTTACTGTTTGGGTGTTCCACACAACATCCACGATTCGCCTTTCGATAAATACAGAAACCGCCACCTCTGCGGCTCAATGTAAATAACAAAGGGTTTATGAATCGGAGGTCACGGGTTCGACTTCCAGCGGGATACATAATTTAGTACTCGGTTTGGTTGATAGTAGGGCATTTTAAATGTCCGCCTGGCTAGCTAGCTACCACCATCTTATCTAAAGTCTGCAGCCAAACAGCAATGTTAATAGAACCGTTTTTCCCCCGCAGGGTAACAAACGGATATTTAGGTTTCAGCCGAAAGGCTTGACCCCAAGTGAGATAAACCCTCTTGAACATCGGCGCCGTCTGGCAGTTTCCGGTGTAATCCACTGCATACTACGTAATATCCCCTGTAGGGGCGCGGGGGGATTCAGCGCGGTCGTACGCCAGAGTGGCGTTCTTGGTCAATACCTAGCGAATAAGGAATTGAGGTGAGGCATGAGCCGGCAAGGAGTTATTTGTGGGTCAAACCTTTTACCCTTTTACCCTTTTACCCTCCTTTGGGGGAAAAACGGTTCTATTTAGGTGTTCGAGCCTTCAGGATTGACCCAAAGTGAGATGCCTAATATCTGCCGACGCTGACTCCGCGTACTGTGATTATGATTAACAGATAATTAGGATAGATTTGAAGAATGTGAAACAAATGTTTACAAACAAATATAAACTTATTATTATCTTGGTGGTGATTTAATCAATAAAATCGTTAAATAATATGATTTATAATTTTAGGATTGATTGTTAAATTGTGTTAAAGAAACCCGATATAGATAGATGTGAATTTGTATTTGTTGGTTCCACCTCCTTGAAGTAATGTTTCAGGAATATTGTAGTATTCCGCCAATTGTCCTTGCGTACTTGCGTAGTACTTCGTGCAGGTCGAGGTTCCTTTTGGACCAGTTATTCGTAGCCACGGCAGATCTGAAGCTGCCTGGCGAAGCCTTTATATTTGCATCTTAAATATAAATAGATAGATATATAGATAAATAAATTGGTGAGGGCTGAGTCGGTCCTCCGTCGATGATTTGTTACGTTGATCAAAGCTGGTATCCAGTGACAAAAATCGAACTTAGAATTCTTGTTCTTTGATAAACGCCACCTCGACTGGCTGTAGTTGGCGTTGTCCACCTTTGATCCAAAGGATGGCCAAAATATTATCTCGTCGCAAGTAACGAGACAGCGTTTTTCGTCTATGTGGAGCAGTGTCAGGTCATGGATGCGGCGCCCTGTAGCTAGGAGTAATAGAGTAGCCATATGTTGGGATAGTTGAAATAGGTTTGAATCATCTATTGATCTTTTGGAGATCCATTTTTGGAGGTCCGCAACGTCCCAGGTGATTGCTATGTGACTCGGACGGTTCTTTAACTTGATTGCTTTAATTATTTTCGTTACTAGTGGGTGTTCGCTAAGAGAGTTCTCATAGGAGGGCTTCGTGAAAGTGGCGACTACTTATTTATGAACAAGGATTGTTTTGGGTGATAGCTTTCTAACTTCGTGTAGGAAAATCAAGTATCTTGCCAGGTCGTGCGGTTTTGGCCCCAAGGGGGAAACCTTATTATCCCTGGCCCATTGTTGCCAGCTTCTCCATGCCGGTTTATATGTCCTTAATATGGACTACCTCCAAGATTGTAGTAATTCACGTTCGGTCTCATCCCAATCGGCTATCTCATTGGTCCAGCCCGTATCTTCCAAACCTCCAATGCTAAGTTCTGGATGTTTCGAGGTGGTAGGTTTGTCCGAAGGTCCCGGAGGTGGGCTTTGAGATTCTTGATTTAATGGGAAGGTTGGAACGCTCGCTTCTTTACTTCTGGTCTCCAAGAAGCCTTCTCCCATTTCGGTACTATCAGAAGTTAGCGTCCGCGAGAGTCGCTTATATGTTGAAGTACTCGAGGGATGAGGGCCGGTGGAGGAAAGATCCAGCCTAGGTCGTGATCCCATGGTCTGCTGTAAGCTTCCGTGTATTCCCTCCCGTTGTCTTTCTGGTCTTCGCTCACATACCTCGGGACTAATGCCGAGTTTTTTGATGCGAAGAGATCTTTTCCGGGGTTCCCATTCTTTGGAAAATGGCTAATTGGGTTTGTGAGTCGAGGTGCCACTTCTGGAGAGTCTTCAATCTGGACAAGCTGTCTGCCAAGCCGTTGTAATACCCTGGCAGGTACTTCGCTATAATGTTGATATGATGTAGGTGAGCCAGATTCGTATTTTCGAGGCTATACTGAGGAGTTTCTGGGATTTTGTTCCTCCTTGTTTCCTTACGTAGGACGCTGCCGTGAGGTTGTCTGTTTGAAAAATGATAGCTTTCCCTTGAAGTTGTTGCCATTCTCTTTCTAAGACCTCGAATAACGTCCATAACTCCTTCTGATTGCAGTGCCAATGAATTTGATAATGCTTCCAACTGAGAGCTTTTTGCTGTTTAATATTGCTCCCCACCCGAGGTCTGAGGCATCGGTAGGTATGAAGGCTGAGGGCGGAGTTATTTGGATTGCTGATGAAGCGGATAAATTTTGGAGCCACCAGCGAAGCTCTTTTTTTACTTGGTCGGTCAGTAGAAACAACTTGTGTCTTGCCGTGTCAGGGAGTGGCTTTGCTGCGATTTGAAGGGGCCTGCAATGAAGAAGGCCCAATGGTATTGCGTTAGCTGCGAAGTTTAGTTTCCCTAAGAGATGTTTAGCGTCCATCAAACTCCATCTGCCCTTTTGCAGAGTGTGGATTATGGTGTTTTTGATATTGCTTATCTTTAAATCGGGTAAGTATTTTTTATTTCTCTTGGAGTCCCAAATGAGGCCCAAGTATTGAATTCGTGACTTGGGTTGCAAATCAGACTTTACTGTGTTTATATGCCAGCCTAGATCTTTCAAAAAATGGACATTGAGCTTAATCTTCTAATATGGTCGCGCTCCTTATTCATTAACAAAAAATTGTCTAGATATACAGTAACTCTAATTCCTCTCTCTCGGAGTAATGATGCTACCCAGTTAGTAACTTCACTGAAAATTGATCCAGCGCTTGAAAGGCCGAATGGTAACCAGTTCATATTGTATGTCTGGCCTTCGAAAGATATCTTCTGTGCGACTTTGAAATTGGGATGTGGTAGTAGTCGTGAAATGTGTATTTTTATTAAGTATTCCCCTTCTTGTCTTTTCTCTTAAGAATATGGGAGACAAGTAACCACGATTAAAACTGTTTAGGGAGATAGCTCCGTATGTGAGGAGTTTTGTAATTTGCTGAGACATTATTTGTGAAGAAATAGGTTCAAAATTTTTACAGTTTCTGTGTGATAACGATTTAAGCGGCGGTTTGCGAATAAAAAGTATTCGGTAGCCCTTCAGAATGTGAAGGAACAATCCTTCACATTCTGAAGGGCTACCGAATACCTTAGCGGCAAACCGCCGCTTAAATTCTGTGGAACTTTAACGATTCCCACAAACCAATTTTTTCTTCTAACTGGCTAGCACGAAACCTTAGAATTTTCTTCCCGAGGTTTGGGGAAGGTTTGGGTTTACTGTTATTGGGATCGTGCTTCCCTGAGGGAAGAAAGTTCCGGGGGGGTTGCTTCCTACTTTGAACTTTTTTCTTTTTTTTGGGGCTCTCGGTGAGCCTTACTAGGCCCTTTTGGTAGGGGAAGGTTTCTTTTCCCAGGTTTATAAGTAGGAGATATCTCCTTCGGAAAGAATTTATACACCCGGGGGGGGGGTATAATTTTATGTTCTTTTATTACTTCCGTAAGTTTCTCTTCGGAAAAGAGGTGCGTATCCGAGGGGGGTATATCGTGTAAGACGTCATTAATAATTTCGGCTCTTCTGCCCCATGAATACTGAAGCAATCCGTCAGAGACTTTCCTAAACGAGCAATTGGGAAAAAGCAAGTTCATCTGAATTTCTTGCTGAGTTTTTTCGCAGTCGCAGTTTTCTGTTGGTTCCGGATTTTTCGGGGATTTTAGCTCGGCTAGTTTACTTTGCGCGTCTGCTATCTGCGCTGTTAGCGCCGCTTCTTGTGCCCCTAATAGATCTTCATTCGAAGGCGTAGCATTTTGGGGTACCACGCAAAGCGATGGAGCTTAGAACTCTTCTACTGACAACAAATCCTTCAAGTCGGCAGTCGACAGGACTGCCAACTCGAAGGATTCGTCAAGTTGCGAGGGTCCATCATAGCTTTTTGTACTTAGGGCCGAGACTTGGGCCGCGACGCTCTCGATGGCCTTGGTTTGGCCTGTAAGAACCAGCATCATTCTTTCGAACAGAACGCACTTAGCGTCCCCGCTCAAGCTGGACTCACGACGAGGTGTTTTAGCGGTAGCAGGCGAGCTCCCTCATGACGTGGATAACCGTTTCCTGGTGGGTTCATCGGCCGCTATGCCTCTTGAGGTGAGCTTAGGTTTGAGGAGCTTCACTGTGTATATAAATTGTTCGTACGATTTGCTATGGATTCTTTCCATGATGTTATGTGGAGCATATATTAGTGCACGTCCAAGGGACCATCCCAGCAGCATTTTGATTGCACGGTATCTCTTCTCTGAGAGGTGTGGGTCATCGGGTGCATAGGCTGTAGCTAGATCCGCTGTGGGGATCGCGAATCGTAGTTTTGCTTCAGTTTTTGGGGGGATATCCCTGCCAAAAAGATCTTCGAAGGGTAGGTCTTCGACTTCCCAGAATTTCCAACCCTCAGGGGTGGTTGTCTTCTAGGGTTTCAACAATCCGTTGGAAAAAATCTCTATCTTCATGTGAAACGGCTCTAGTGCATAGGTCCTGCATTGTCGTCGGAGCCATGGTCTGGGAAAAAAGGGAGACATCACATTAAGTGAATGGGTGCCCAATTAGTAAGGTGATTTAGCCCGATTGGCACGATGCGTCGCTTCGCATCGGTTAATAAGTTCCCTTGATTGATGCGACGGGTCGTATCGGTCGATACATCGAGTCGCGTCGATCGATACGGCGGGTCGTAACCATCGATAAGTCGCACCAATCGATACGTCGGGTCGCATTACCCGATACGTCCGTCGCATCAATCGATACTGCGGGTCGCATTGATTAATACGTCCCGTCGCATTGATGTCACGAGCAGTATCGATCGAGACGACACGGCTGTATTATGTGTCTATTCGTCCTGGTATATAAGTATACTTGCTGCGTTACCTGACCGAGTACCCGTAGGTAGTCTGGAGGATTTCTAGGCAATTTGTCGTTCATTGCGAGACGACGGGAAATATCACAGGATTGTGATTGCCTAATACATGTGCCTGGGCGACATGCGTGCACCGTTAACTATGAATTATTTTCCTATCAAACTAAGGAAATTCACAGATTAGGAAACTATCCAAAATAGTTGAAATTACCTGTAATATTTTCGTCCGTAGGTGATATACACTACCGACGACACCTAAATTCAAAAGCGTACTGTCCAAGAACGCCACCCTGGCGTACGACCGCGCTGACTCCCCCCGCGCCCCTACAGGGGACATTACGTAGTATGCAGTGGATTACATCGGAAACTGCCAGATGGCGCCGATGTTCAAGAAGGTTTATCTCACTTTGGGCCAGGCCTGAAGGCTAGAACACCTAAATAAAATACAATCTAATAGAATAAACTGCCTCAGCTTGAGCGCGGGAACATATTTCATAAATAATAAGTCCATATTGAACTTGTATCCGTCATTGAAGTGTGAATATCATTAATTATTAACACTTTCACGGATAGTGAACCAGACACAAACGTTTTATTGTTATTACGTCTACAGGCGTTCAGTGTCCGCGAAAGTGTTAAAGTTGTATGTTTAAGCTATAAGTACTAACATACTCAAGTGATTTCTTTATTTTGATTACAGAGCCCCCCACCAGTAAGTACTTGTTGAAATAAAAATTGTATCATTTAAAAATAATGTAACGTAATTTATATATAAACAAGGGAAGTACTAACTTAAATAGGTGTGTTATGACTTATGTATGAGTATGTGTAAAGAGGCCGGGCATGGACCTTACTCCATGTCCGTTATTGCCGATTTAGGCGGAGAATATAATAAAGGAAAAATTACAATTAGGTACTTACCAAATAGGCTTCAAAATTCAAGTGACAATAAATGTTCTAATACTCACTGCTGCGTCGAATTGTAGTGCGTGATGTATTTTATGAGTTAATGTGTGGTAATAAGTGTGAGCAGAGAATAATGATGATAAATATTAATAAATTAGTATTTTAAGATAAAATTACGCGTTCGCGCCAAGAGCGGAAAATATGAAGTAAAAAAAAAATGAAAGGCAAAGGAAGGAAATTATATTCTTCCCTTTTTACAAGCATTCACAATAATTGTGCTAAGTATTGGCGCATCTAACGTGAGTGTGGGAACTGTGATTATGTGTGCACAAGAAAGATAATAATTTAAGATTTGATGAGTATGAGATCAATATCGTCATACACTTGTCCCTGCACCATGAAGAAACTAAAATTTTACATGCACGAGAAGTACGGGAGTAAATTTTAAGTGCTTTATTTACCTACACTACACTAAAAAATGATAATGGCGACTTGTCCAAGCTATCAGACATCTCTCCGCTTCACAGACTTTGTCCGTCCGTCCATGTTGATATGAGTCTGTGTGTCCAACAACTCTTCCTTTAAAGTCCTGACGATCAATTTGGTGGCTCCTTTTTACCGGCTTATTATGGAGGACTTCTAAAACTATGAATCTAATTTCTACATTACCATCATACTAATTGAAATGATTAATTCCCAGGCATCAGAAGACGCATCTAGCCGGGTTCCCAGATTCAGTCAGGTGGCTACCGGTCAGGCAGCTTTAGACTATGACTTCAATGCGAATAGAGATCCAGGTCCCAGGACAAAGTAAGTTTAATTGTTAACCTCTCTTGATATGTACGAACAACACAAAGTGACATAAAAATAATATTCCACTGAAGAAAGACCATTTTTAGACCCCCCCCCCCCCCGATGCATCAGCATAGTGAATTTGTTTCTCACAATAAAAATAAGAAAAATATGTATGTGTCTATTGTAAACGGACAGCGGGTCGGGATTAGAAACAACATGACCGTACACTTCTTTTAATCCTCAACAGCAACAAACAAAATGACCGAACTTATGCCAGACACGGCTATTTATAGAGCTGGATGACATTTAACAATGTTTACCATTGAATAACTTATTGTATCGTAATTATATAAAATATCGATAAATCAATTGCAATATAAATGTTAATTAAATATAAATTGATCTCTTCAATCATTATTTTTATAAATATTTACTATATCTTTCCAAAAAACTATATCAGTTATACAGTGTGGAAATTAAACTCAGGCCCTGGAGGGAAACTACTTTAAATCCTTAAGCTAGCTCATTTTACTTAAAGGAGACATTCCTTTATTTTTAAAAAGAAACAAATCTGCATTAAAAGATTTTTTAAAACTCGCTTGCTTCGCCCGGGACTCGAACCAACTAAAATTTAAAAAATAAACACTCCTTATTTTATTATACTACTCGGTAGTATTAATATTCAGGATAAAGTTTCTCTAAAAAATATTTGGTTACTGTTCACTTTTAACAAGTAAAAGACACGTAACAGTTCTGTTATTTCTCCAACACTCAAAGACTTCGTATGAAGTACACGCTTGCTAATTTATCGTTAAGTACCTTGTTGAAATCATCGATAAGAAAATTGTTCAATGGTGGTAATACCTCTATGCACATTTCCTTCTTACATGATCCGAGGCGTTCAGTGGAGAAGTTTAAAAATGGAACGTTTGACTTTGTTTGCAAGGCGGGACAATAATTTTAAAATTCGAACGATTTTTATCAACAGATTTTATTTAAGTAGTGTTGCTTCCCTTACGTAATTAAATTATCTCATAATGGCGTATCAAGAACAATTCGATTTATTAGAAGCTTACTTTGTTTGCAACAAGAGCTACGATTTAGCTCTACAGTGGTATCGCGAGAAGTATCCAGACAGAGAACTACCATCTAGAAAGGTTTTGTCTCGAATTGTGAATAATTTACTGACCGTTGGAAGTTTTAAAAAGAAGACTGGACGCCCACAGCAACAAAATTTGGACTATAGCGATGTTGAGTTAAACATTTTGACATACTTCGAGTGTTACCCGAAAGCTTCAAGCAGGGAAGCTGTTCAAGAGATAGGCATCAACCATACTAGTATACTTAAAGTTCTGAAAAAATACAAATACAAATGTTATCGTGATGGGCGATTGGTGCAGAAACTACATCCCGGAGATAGTGACAGGAGATTACAGTTTTGTGAAAATATTCGAACAGAAATAGCCCGCAACCCAAATTTCTTGGACTGTATTGTATGGTCTGACGAAACAAATTTTAGTAATAATGGAATGTATAACAGACATAACAATCATTATTGGTCTCGTCAAAATCCATTCCGTGTCCGTGAAACGAACAACCAGGTCAGATTTTCGTTTAATGTTTGGTGTGGAATCAAAAGTAACAAGGTTGTTTTGGTGCACATTTACGAAGGACATCTGAATGCAGCAAAATACATTGAAATATTAGAGCTTTTACAAAATCAATTAAACCTTCTGCCAGAAGAGGAACGAAATAATATCATTTTTCAACAAGATGGTGCACCTGCCCACAACAGCAGAATTGCCAGGGCATACCTTAATGAAAATTTCAGTGCCTGGATAGGTACAAACGGTACGATTAGATGGCCTGCAAGAAGTCCAGACCTGACGCCCATGGACTTCTTTTTATGGGGTCATGTAAAAAATGTTGTTTATGAAACTTGCTATGAAACCGTTCAAGAGCTAAGGATTGCGGTAGAAAATGTTATTAGGGGCATACACCACAACACTTTGCTGAAGGCTACAAGAAATGAATTTCAACGGCGACTAATGTTGTGTAGCCGGAACGACGGGGCTCATTTCGAACAATTTATCAGTTAAATAATTTAAGTGTTACAAAATGGATAGTAAAATAAAGTTGATGTTAGATTTAACGATTATTTTTATTTTTAAGACCAAATGTTTGTTAGAGAAACTTTATCCTGAATATTAATACTACCGATTAGTACAATAAAATAAAGAGTGTTTATTTTTTTAAATTTTAGTCGGTTCGAGTCCCGGGCGAAGCAAGCGAGTTTTAAAAAATCTTTTAATGCAGATTTGTTTCTTTTTAAAAATAAAGGAATGTCTCCTTTAAATAAAATGAGCTAGCTTAAGGATTTAAAGTAGTTTCCCTCCAGGGCCTGAGTTTAATTTCCACACTGTATACACAGGAAAACATTGAACGGAAGTGAAATCAGGAATCGTTTTTTTTTTTGTTTTTTTTTATGATTGACTGGATTCGCGTTTGACCACAATCTCACCTGATGGAAAGTGACGATGTGGTCGGAGATGAAGCACGCGATCTCAGTAAATCTTACTAAAACAATTGTTATTTACATAATAATAGAAGTTATAGCTACAATTCATTATGGAATGGAATGCCCATATAACTACTACTGTATATTAACACTGTACACCTTATTATTTATTGTATAGGTACCTGAAACCTAAAACTAGTATGGTCAAATCACGTATAGAATCGATTCCGGCTATAAAAATCTGGGTATATATTTTTTCCTTAATTATTTATCTAATTACAAACGAAAACATAACAGCTCAACAATCCTTTAATTTAATTTAATTTTTTCTACCCACGAATTACAAAATATTATGATCTAATTGGTGTGTATCGGCTTTTTGGGATACAAAATATACCCTTGTGTATACTTACCTAGTTTGTCATTTTATTTTACAGTTTATGGGAATCAATATCTCACCTTATAAAAAGTGCTCTAGGAGGTGGTGTGGTCTCCATCCATGAGGCATACATGCAATGTGGTCTGTGGACCGCACTAACACTTAACGTATTTTTAGGCATGGCCGTTAGCTACGGGATGTATGTAAGTATATCTATGTATTATTTATTACTCTTCATCAAATGCTGTCACAAGACTCGATGCCTTATCGGCAATGGGCATATAATTCTTTTTAGGATGGACGGAATACGCGTCCCGCAACCCCATCAGCCCCCATAGCATGAACATCGGTTTTGGCGCGCGTTTTAGTCTATTTTTTATAAAATATTGATACCTGTTTCTGAATTTCTTTCATCGATACCTATCATTTGATATCATACTAGATGGGGTACTGGAGTTATTTGTCGTGAAGTAAGCTACTATCGAAACTTGTTTGAACGTAACGTCCAAATCGGTTAAGGCGATAAGGATGTAGGTGGTAGGTAACATATATTCAGACGCATTGAATACATTACCCTCCTCTTTGCTTTGCCGTAGTAGGGTAAACATCGCGTATAAGGAAGTGCAGTGTTAATGCCACTACGCTAGCTTTGGTTGCGTAGAATAGAATATGATTGATTAGCTCAACTCAACTCAAAGTATTTAAGCTCTTGAATAGGGTACATTACATTAGGTGTTATTACAATAAGATCCTCCTAATTCAGCCATTACAATGACATGCAAATGAGTTAAAAGCTCTCACGGCTCTGCTTAGAACAGACTCTTCGCCCGCCGCCTAGAAGGAACCTGCATAAGGTAGAAGTGACAGGATATGCTTAGCGGAAGACAGTGTGGCGTTGGGATAGTCCTATATCTGGCAATGTCCTTGCATTGCATTGGGTTTACGATTTGGAGGTCGCGGATTCGATCCCCAGCGGGGTACATGTTAAAGTACTCGGTTTGGTTGGTGGTAGGGCATTTTAAGTGTCCGCCTGGCTAGCTACCACCATCTTATCTAAATCTGCCGCCAAACAGCAATGTTAATAGCAATGTTGTGTTCCGGTTGTCAGAGATAAGATAGCCAGTCACCCAAATAAGATGGGGTTTCCGGGTCAGTACGCTTCCACCTTCGGCCTCATCTTCACTTAACATCAGGTGTGATTGAGGTCAAGTGCTAACCCGTTGTGCATAAAAAAAAAACCTATTGTTATGCTTATTTGATCTATTCCAACGGATAGTAGACTACGCAGGACCCTCTTAATTATATGGTTTGATATACGAATAATTATCTAATTTCGAAGGTTTTTTCACTGCAAAGGTAATTATCTCTTTACAGATTCTAGCAACATCAGCACAAGTTGCATATGGGCGTACTCATACTCCAACGATGTCTTTCCCTGATTTAGCTGAAGCAGTTTTAGATATTTCGCATGTCCCAAGGTTGAGGCGACTTAGCAAAGTATTTAGGTGTGCTATGATTTTTCTTTTATTCTAAGGGCAGAGCGTACGCGCCATTTTTTCTTTGTCAATAACCAAGTTATGAATGACAAAAAGTCTCAGTTACCCTGGTATTGGAGTGGACAACATAAAATACGCCTAAAATAAATACGTTCCAATTATTACACGTCTGGCCACACCGACTTATCCAGATTTGTTCAAAGTGGGTATTGTTAGACCGATATATTAAAAAGGTAACCACTCTTATTGTAACATCTACCGACACCAATATGCATTCTATGATGAATATAAACAAAACAATTTAAATAAATATTTTATGTAAAAACTATAATAGCAACTTTTGAACACCAATAAAAATCAAAACCAAATTAGTAACATGATTGTCACTTGTAAAGACACGATAGAATGTTCGATTATCGGCCTTACAGAATATTTGCTATATGTTAATGATAATGTTTAACGTTATACAAAAAGTTTCAATGTATCAGTTTGCAATTGATACGTTGGTCGCCCATAAAGATATACACGAAGCTCAAGAAGATGTGCAATCAGACTTCAACCAATTATATAAGTGTGCTCATAGTATAGGGCTTGTGATTAATGCTTCTAAAACAAAAGTCATACATTCATCTCAAATAGAGCTCCCAAAGACAGGTGTTGTGTTTGACGGCGTTGTCTGTGTGTATCCATTCTTTGTCCGGACGTATCGCAAAATAAAAATAGGTGTTTACTTACCACAGAGTACTTTTGTATATACGGAGATTATTTACGCAGATTTTAGGGTTGAAACACATAGCGCAGATCTTTGTGCTTTCGATATTGAAAGCAAACATGGACGTTATCTCATTTTTTTGATATCGATGCTTATCGTTATTTTTGGCATCATCGCCACGATTTTCGATACAAATGGATGTGGGAAGATCGTTGCCGTTAGATACTTCATGCAAAAGAAAATTATGATTGCATTTGAAATAGTCTTTAGAATAACTTTAGTATGGGCTGCTCATTCCAGACGTTGAACTTTACTAATCGAGAACGACTTAACGGGTATGTCAAGTCTACATCATGAACAAGATCTTTGTGCTTTCGATATTGAAAGCAGATATGGACGTTACCTCATTTTTTTGATATCGATGCGTATCGTTATTTTTGGCATCAACGCCACGATTTTCGATACAAATGGATGTGGGATGATCGTTGCCGTTAGATACTTCATGCAAAAGAAAATTATGATTGTATTTGAAATAGTCTTTAGAATTACTGTAGTACGGGCTGATCACGCCAGACGTTGCTTAACTTTACTAATCGAGAACGACTTAACGGTTATGTCAAGTCTACTTCATGAACCATAACAATCTTCGATTTTCCAGGTATGTGGTGGATGTAACGATAATAATAGATCTATTTGGATCATGTTGCTGTTATCAGGTGAATATATTTGTCTTATAATTATGCACTCAGCATAGTTATTAATACACTTTTTTTATATGATCAATGTGTGGCTATGCGCAGTTTTTTTTTTAATTTCTATCTAAAACAGGGCGCAATATAAATAGGCAGCATGCTATCATTAATCTTGTAACATAAAATATAGTAGCCTTGTGAATTTATTGTGGATGCGCCTCTATACCTTGTAACAATATCTTTGGATATCGTTCACACAGCCCTTAGGCCATAGCCAACTCCTAATAACAGGCGCGTGTTGGTAAATGCACCAGGGTAATATGATGCCCTAAAACTTGGAATTATTGGTTAGTCCCGTCAGCCTTCATCATCAGCCCCTAAACATCCTACTGCAAGGATATAGGCCTTCCCTCCTGTAATGAGGGAGTATGGGCCATAGTCCGCCACGCTAGCCTAATGCGTGTTGGGGACTTCACATGCTTTTGAAATTTTATTTCTTAGGCATGCAGGTTTCCTTCACCGTTTTAAGAGCAATCAGATGAATGTACATAAGTAATTTAATTTAAAAACTCATTGGCCTGCTTGGGAATCGAACCAGGACCTCCCAAATTGGGAGACCGCGTCTTAACCGCTGAGCCACCGACGCTCTCCTTAACTTTATTTATTTATACCAAGGCATTACAGACCCGCAAGTACCTCACCAGGGATAAAATTACTGAAGGTGTCTAGTACAGGGTTCCAGCCAAGGTTTTGTCACCTTGAGTAACGAGTATATAGGTAAGCCACTATATGCACTCCTCACACCGGAACAGATTAGATAAAATAAGTACCAGGTCAGTCTACGTCAAGACAAAGCAAAAGAGGCTATTGCTGAAGGAGCTGTGCTGATTATTGAGAAAAGTTGGAACCCTATTGTTCTTTTGATATCCGCGATTACTCCCAATTTGTCTTTATTTAATCAGTTTCGAGTCTAAAGTAGATAGTCACGTTCAGACAGTGCAAAGTCTTTCCTTACCAATGTTGCATGGAAGGAATGTCGTACTCATTGTTATTTATAATATCCAACAGTGCATAATGGCCCGTTCAATCAAGCAATTGGTGGAAGCTTCTGATGTGATAAGCGACTCTGGGAATCCTCCCATAAGAGTTTACATTTTAGGCGTACTGCTCCCGTGTATTCTTATATGTATGATCACAAAATTCAAATACTTGGCTCCGTTCTCGCTAGTTGCCGACATGTTTATCAGTAAGTTTCTTTTTATTTGGCTCTTGGTTTATATAACCTGTTCCCACGGGCGATTTGCAATACTTACGCTACCGCAAATGCATCATAGAACAGTCCTCCCAGCGATGAGGTTTGTGTGCAGTAACCTCTTAAACGTTATCGATTGGTGTAGTGGATAGGGACCCTGCCTTCGAAATCGAAGCCAATGCGGGTTCAAATCCTGCTAGGAGTAAATGTTTGTGTGATGAATTTTTCACACTGAGTATTTAAGAATAAGAATAAAATTTTGTTGAATAAAATACATATTGAACACTATAAATCAGCTGTCATTTTAAAGAAATAGGTAACTGCAAGGTATTCATGCTTAATTTTACCTCTGGCTCCCAAATTAAGATACCCTGTATCTCTGGAGTCATTAACAGACGACTTAGTTTTAGAATTATTTATTTAGTACTATTGAAACTTGCGTCGACTCGAACAGAAGAAGAAGTATTATTTGGCTTGCAATGGGCACAATTACAGGATAGTTTTAATTTCAGTAGTCTTGTAGACTATTATGTATTCTGTGCTTGCAGGTATCCGAGTGGGTGCGTAGATGTATGCATGTGGCTAACTTGAGTGTGTGGTAGGTGTGTGCATTTTGTGTGTGTTATGGATATAAGTGTATGCAAAGTGAATCTGAGGTGTATTCGCAACTTTTTACATAATAAATTTTAGCATTTTTAATCCTATACCACTAAAGCAGCTGACAGGTTATTAAGTTCTAGCAAATCAGTGTTCTAAATTTGAGATAATATCTGACTCGGAAGGTCAGAAGTTTCAAGCCACATGCTACGTACATCTATATTTTCCAAGAAAATGAAATGATTTATTCGAAATTTCTATTTTTGAATAGACATTGCTATATAGTTCCCATGTAATTGCCATGAGTACATCTAGTGCTTATCAGCTACACCATTTTCAACATTTAACTTTTCACATAAATCTGTTCTTTGGCAAATTGGTGGACTGCAGATTTTTATTATATAAGTCCGCATTTGTACCTAATATTAAGTCAAAGTTATTCTAAAATTATGTAAATTTTATGAATTACAATAAAGCGTTTACAAATATACAAACGAAATGTTACAAAAAAAAACCTATGTCTCAAAATTTGGACCTATTCATCACCTTTTGAGTGCGACTGTACCTATCACTGTATACATGAAATGTTCAAGTGTATATACATTTATTACTTTGGAGAGTAATATTAAACTGATTATGGTGGTACCGAAGAAAGGATTTATTAAGATTCGTACACAAATACATACATACACATACACACACGCATACACACACACATACACACACACATTCACATAGCTACAAACGACCACGTTGAACTTTCATAACAGTTAATTAAACTCTCACAATTTCTCACTCGAGTATTCCATTTTATTATTATTGTTAAGTTTCTTACTAAATTTACACTGTTTTATTTAGTAAAATAATATAACATAGCTATGGAAGAGTGAGGTCTTCTGATACAGGTATTGCTATACTTACAAGGAGGCCATAACAACTCATTTATTAAAACTGATATTTTACTGAAAAAATAAAATAAAAAAAGAATAAGAAAAAAAAAAACAAATCGAATTTATATTTCTATAAAATATTTTCTTGTTTTACAGTTATCGTTGCAATTGCAACCATCGTGTATGGCTCACAGGGCGCAACCAAGTCACCCACTGAATATCCAGCCTTCAAATCGGTGTCAGGATTATTCGAATTCATAGGTGTCTGTGTCTTCAGTATGGAAGGAGTCGGGGTGACATTGCCCATTGAAAACCATATGCATAATCCTCGCAGAATATCGTTGGTACTTGTATTAGGTAAG
Organism: Oegoconia quadripuncta; assembly: GCA_949316235.1. Classification (NCBI taxonomy): domain Eukaryota; kingdom Metazoa; phylum Arthropoda; class Insecta; order Lepidoptera; family Autostichidae; genus Oegoconia; species Oegoconia quadripuncta. Next base: position 32,651,321 of record OX438741.1, on the reverse strand, counting down.
GCTCAATATCTCTTAATGTGCCTTGGAAAGAACTGTTAGGTCCTTACCTATGAAATTGGCGTTTTGTGTGAAGAATTTCATTAAGACTGTTTTCTCCATACAAACATTTTTGATTTTTTTTTGGGAACGGCAATCCAAATTTAGCTAAACTTTGTGTGTATTAGCGGATAACATTAAGTATTGGCATCGTTAATATTTAAAAGTAACCGCTTTATAAAAGTTTCATCGAATCTAAGAAATGATTATGGAAGCACATGAAAAGAGCTCTGTTCAAATTTTTTTTATTATGTGATTTAGCCCAGAAATTAAAAAATATTTCATGTGAAACCTTGAAATAATATTCCATTTTCCAAATAAAAAACAAATTTGGATATAGCTTTGAAAATCGCAGGAATTGGTACATATGATTAACGAAGAAAAAAAACTCAAATTTCATAGATAAAGACCCAATATATTCGGAGTTACTCTGAGTGATCCACCCCAGTAGTACATATACATTTAGTAGCCAGGAGGACGTTGTATAAACTAAACTTTGCCCCTCTTATTGCCAGATACTGCCGTGCTGTAAGCATTTATATGACTTCTATACAGCCAGTTTTGGACTTTTGTATCGTAATTAACTATTTAGGTTACTTTTCATTGGCGTATACAGAATGAATTTTTAAAGTGACCCTGGATGTCCAAGAGGTAGAGAAAAGTACTCAAAGGAGCCTCGGGCCCGATTTTGATGAAAACTAAAACTGCATCATTGGATTTTTGGTATCGAACCCGCCATTCGATAGTGTCGCTAATAAGGAACGAATTTTAGGAAGTAATGACATACGGCAAAAGGAAATAGCTCATTTTTAACAAATAATCATTTTTTATTTTTGACGATAAATACCCCTGAAACACGAACTACTCGTATGACAATTTCAAAAGTTGTCACCTATCCAACGAGTAAAGCGGTTTTAATTTTCGCGTTATGCGGTCATCCTTACGTATACAGTTGACTACTCAAACATTATAACTAATAATAACTTTAAAGTTCTAATAGTTTTACGTTCGATAATTTATAACGTATATTTTACCATCACAATTTATACTTTAATGAAATTTATTACAAGGCTTTTTGTAGTTAATAATATTTATTATTTACTAAGTATCCAAAGTGCATAAATAATTATAAAATTTAACATAAACTCTTGTAATATTTTCATTCAATCACATTCAATCAAATCAGGCGATAACGGATAGGTTTCATAATATTAGATTTCGATAAGCGGTAGGTACAGTTCTTTAATGATGGCGTTTTACTTACCAAGAAAACGCTTATTAAATAACTCAACATATCTAAAGCCTAAAGTTGTAATTTCTCCCTGTGCCATAAAAATAGTAATATGCCACAATGGAGTAAGCTGGCGAACTAAAAGATTCATATAGGCAGATATCTAATATGACCGCCCAATCAGCAAAAAGCAAGCACTCGTCTTAGGCTTCGAATATGGTAAGTTATTTATATCTAAGCGTTTTCTTGGTAAGTAATACGTGTCATTAACAGTAATTTAACCCTGCTTAGTTTTAATCCTGCTTTAAGGTTACTGGGCACCTTAATGTATGTAATTCATTGAGTGTCAATAAATTTGAATTATTGTTTTTTTGAAGTACCTATATGTGACGCATCTATCCGAATGCTGCCCAGCTTCTTCAGTTAGACTAAATATTACATTACATTCTAATTACCAAGATAACATAATTTCTTTCAGGAATGTCTGTGATCGTATCTATGGTTATGACTGTTGGCTTCTTCGGCTATTGGGGTTTCGGTGATAAGGCCAAATCACCGATTACTCTCAACTTCCCGTTTTCAACGTAAGTATAAAAGTATAAAACACGGAGGGTCTCCCTTTATGGCATTGCTGTCGACAGGGTTTTTGCCAGGTTCCTGTTTATTCCAGAAGTAGACGTGTTTGTTTCGCTCACGGCGACTGCTAACTTGAAATATTCACTGAATCAACAATGAATTAAAATATCCAAACATTAAAATATTGATAATATAATTAAATTAGAGGAACAGTAGTATGGGATTAGAGAGATAGTGTGAATAAACAGTTGGCAATAGGACGTGTAGTTACTGGTAGGGAAGAATAAGGTCAACTCATTTCTTCGCTAGAATTCGTGCAAGACGGCTCAGAGAGCGTGAGCATAATAGCATAATTCATTAGTGTAGATCTCTAAAAAAATAATGGCATCTTACGCCTAATGGGAGAATTTATACATAGCAGTTGACTTCTACATAGGCGGCTGACGATTACTTGCGATGATTGTTAAACATTTAGAATTGGAAACTCCTGCTGGGTTGGTACCTACACTCAAAAATTTTTAAAACGCCTCAATCTAATCCTTAATTTCCTTGTTCCAGAGTAACAACAACCTTGAAAGTTTCAATGGTTTTCATGATCTATGTGACTTTTGCTCTTAATTTTTGGGTGCCCTTTAATTTGATCTGGGTCTACCTGAAACCTAACCTCAAAGAAGAACGACTATGGCTAACTGAAAGACTTTATAGAATTCTCTTCGTCTTTATTATTACCGGCATCTCAGTAGCTTTCCCTGATGTATCAAAGCTAATGGGTGTGGTAAGCATTTCTTTTATTAAACTCTCTATTACTTTATAGTCGGAATAGATCGTAATATTATAAAGAGGCAAAGAATTAAATGATAACGACGAGGTCCATACCTAACAGTGGATGAATAATTATGAATTTTGAATGAAGAAAGATGTGATAAATGATTATGAATTGTGGAATGCAAACTGCCCAACCCCTCCAGGGTTTTGCGAGGTAAAAGAACCTCACAAACAAAAGCCGACCTGGAAGACGCTATATTGGCTGCGAACCCATGTCTATCGCCGCAGAGAAACCAGACGAAGTAAGACTTCATAGACCAGTCACAAACTCACTGCGGTTTTGAAGACCCATCCTAAAACATATTTGCTCTGCTGTCCACTACTACTCCACCTGCGCATACCCGTCATGTCGCCTTATATTACTAACAGACTTAGAAATTTATTATTTAAAAATTACAATGAAATCTATCATTATCATAACATTTATTGACTTTAACTGTCATCATAAAACATAATTGTTGTATTTTTTGTCTAATAAAACCTGAAGCTGTAATTCACAGTAATCGATCCGATATGCTAAGACTATGGTAGCCGGTGGAACGCGGTAGACATATTGCATGACCCGCATGGCCAGCAGTCAAACTCGCATGCGTTCGGTCAGTAAATTTGGTACAATGTAAGCGTCATAGAAGTAAGGATAAGGCGATCAACGTTTAATAGAGAGCCGTATCGAGTTGCCATTAATTTACTTCTACTTCGTACCAAATTTAGCGATCCAACTCAAGTGAGTTTAACGTCAAATTTTTGGCGATCAAACGCAAAATTGTTAGGGTTAACCTTATAAGCTACCCGTATAGGATCATTATTGCCCTTCTGACTGTCCGTGTGTCATAGCCCTTTTTCTCAGGAACGTCTGGAGGTATCCAGGTGATATTAACATCCAATACTCACTGCTGACAAATTCAAGATTATGGTATAAGAATTTAATGCAATAAAAAGAAACGGATATTCAAAGCATGTTTTTAAGCTAGAAGTACCACTCACTGACAGGTCATCAAAACCCAATAGGGTTCTTTTAAGTACAAGCTTCAAATTTTACTTATGACACAAGTGAAGAAATACATGCTATAATCAATCCCACGTGGAATTATTACGAGACAAACATTATTTGCTGTTAAGGGGGTTTATTCCGTCCAGTGGCGCCCTCAGTGGATAATTTAATACAAAATAAATAAACAAATCGCTCTGATCTGCACTCGAGAAGCCTAAATGCTAATTATAAATAATACATATAAATAGCTTTAATTAATAATCTTTTTAATAATCGTATTAGGCTTGCGAATGACAGTTCAGAGCAATTTTTATTTATTTATTCTGTATTTAAAAATAAATCTTAATTTATCCAATGAGGACGCCACTGGACGGAGTAAACCCTCTTAATAAGATCATCTAAGTAATTTAACTCACATACCTATTTTAGTTTGTCGGTTGCGGTTTAAAAACTTTGTCAATGGCGATGTTATCAAATCAAATCAAATCAAATCAAAAATGCTTTATTTTGTAGGTACACAGGGTACTATTAAAAGAGTCAGATTTTACATTTTTAAAGCTGCTACTGCTTGTTCAAAAGGCAAGTTCAATATCCAAGGTTCCGTGGTGCATACCATCACCAGCCGTAAAATATGAGTTTGTCAAGTATTAATTCCACTAGGGATTTATACGACACAAACTTATAACTTATTGTCTGCTTATTCTAATAGATTGGTGCCTTCTGTCTTTCCAACATGGGCTTCATCTTCCCGGCATTCATAGATTTTTGCCTCTGCTGGGAGGACCCTGGTCTTGGCAAGATGAAGTGGCGTCTTTGGAAGTTTATTGCTATTTTACTCTTCGGTAGTGTGCTAATGGTTTATGGTACCTATACTAATTTTAGAGAGTTGGTCAAAGCTGTATATAACGTCTAGTAAAATAAAGTTTGGATTGTTTTTATGCAAAATCTGTACCTATTTCATAAAAGTTCTGACCCATCAACACGGTTCTCATAGATTCACACAATCAACTATTTACATCAATAAAAGACGATATAATAGGGCTATAGTATTTGTGCGTTTTATTTAAAATTCCTTGTCACTGTCACTATGTATAGGTCTGAGTGTTGGGCAATGAAGGAGACGACTGAAAGTAGAATGCATGTGGTGTCACTAGAAGGAATAAGATCAGGAATGAATACGTATATCAGAAGAAATCGGAAAGTGACACCAATAACAAAAAGTTGAGGAGTAATCAGCATAGTTTGGGTACATTATGGGGAGGGAAAAAATCACGTAACGAGACGAGTGCTAAGAATAAATGAGGAGGGCTACAGAGGTAGAGGAAGACCGAAGAAGGTGTGGGTAGACTGCATGAGGAATGTTATGTGAGTGAGTACGGAGATGACGGTTGATGGAGGAGAGTGATAGACATCATTAACATGTAAATATCTTAAATTGTCTCACATATATTTGGTGCTTGCTGTTAGTTCTCCAAAAAGGAAATAAATAAAATAAATGTGCCGATCCCACCTAAAGTAGGAAATGGGCAGTAAAATTATGATTTCGAATTCCTGGTCCTCGAAACAGTTATTGGATAAAATTTGTCGAAGAGTTTAATTTAGAAATGACTTCTAAATTTCATTTTACCCAACTGCCCAAGAAAGGAATGTATGTTAAGCATGTATGTATATCCGTTCCTGTAGCCTAAACGTCCTGACCGATTTCGAAGTGCATGGTGTCGCTAGATTCATCTTGATCCCTGGAGTGTCATAGGATATATTTTATGGTAAAAAATCCAACAGGGGACGCCCTGTTGGAAAATACAAAATATACTGTCACGTTGGTTTTAAATACTTAAATAGTTATTATTGTAGTACTACATAGTATTATATTTTTTTATGCAGAACGGTTTTTTAGGAGTCCCGGGAAGGGTCTTTTCTCTTCTCACATAATTCACTTGCAGGCGTGTGTCAAAGTTGCTTTGTTGTGTGTCTGGAAAGTTCGTCTAGGGTTCAAGCGGACCCTTCGCGAGCACTTCCGTGACTTTTTTGGAGGTACGATTTTTGTTAAACCATTGCAAAAACATAAGAAGCGAAGTATGGAAATTGAGAGACCCGAATTTTCTACGACACCGCCTCCGTCAATTCCCTAAGGCACATGTATCTTTTGAGCAAGATCTAGATACGTGAAAATGAAATCACGATGCGCTAAATTTGTAATGACCATTTGAGTATGCTATGTGCTGAATATGTCTCCAAGAAATATATGTAGTTTCTAAATTGTAAAGTGTGACGTTAACTTATTAATCAATTTAAGACCTATAGACGCTAAGTGTTTTGTTTTAGTTAATTTTCTAGATTCCAAAATAAAAATCTGTAGTTTTGTTGTACGCTTCAGTTTGATTTTCAAAATGGGATCCATAAGAACCCCACGCGAGCATCTATGTAAGTTTAGGGGCAAGCAAGGGTTAACATTTATTCCTAGATGTTTATATTAATATGTTTGTTTATTTTGTTATGCACAACGGATTAGCACTTGACCTCAATCACACCTGATGTTAAGTGAAGATCAGGCTGAAGTGGAAGCGTACTGACCCGAAAACCCCATCCTATTAAGGGGACTGGCTATCTTATCTCTAACAGCCAGTCTTCTAATTCTTCGAAGCTTTTAAACTATATGTATGATATAATCATTTCTTTCCTCAGGGGTTTTATTATTTTTCCAATGTATAGTTATTGAGTGTTGGATTTTAAACAATTTTATTAACAGCTCTATAATTTATCAATTATTTCAAATATATATAAACTAACTCGCAAGCATTTTATGTCCATACATTTTGAATGGCAGTGTGTAACCGATAACGTTACTGTACAATAGTTTAACCGATTTAATCCGAGTAAATGTTTGGCCGGAGATAATAGACGGTGGAAAATCTCGCAGTTTACTGTTGACTAGGTAAGTGAGAAGCACATCGACAACGCCTTAAGGGGACATCCTACAAAATGACGGTGGACGGTGCCGAAGTCATAAACAAAGAACGTCACGGATAGAACGTCAAGCTGTAGTTGATTTAGATTTCGATATTTTAAAGTACTGCAGACAGTTTTGTGCTGCTCAGAAAACGATTTTAGTTAGCTACCACGATTCGTTTGAATGTTTGTGGATAATCTGAGCAATACAAAAGTATAGCAGTACTTTAAAACATCGGAATTCGACCAGACTATATCTTGACGTTCTTGTTTTTCCCTGTTATGGCTTTATGTATTATTTACTTGAGTGGCATCATCGTCGAATATCATTTCATAGAGTAAGTATCCCTTTAAATAGCTGCCGATCGATGTATAAATAACCTTCTCTTGTAAATTTTTCAACGTCCACCACTCCTTTCATTATACAACTTGCAGCCGGGATTGAGCGGATCCAGTCAGGGAGGATCACATACTAGAGGTTCAGCCTTAATAGGCTCCAACTTGAACAAAAATAAATCTAATTAAAAATGTTATTTTATTGCTTAAAAAATATTTCTCAAAAAAAAAGGTTACTTTATTAACGCGATACCCATGCCTTGATCGATATTTGGTTCGTATTAGATATTATTTGAATAGAATTGCCAGCTTCAACTTTCATTATCTTAATCATACTATCATTGCCGTCACAAATGTGTATTTAAAATACAATAAAAAGAAAGTTTCTGATACAGTGAAGGGCCAGACATCATTAGGTTAATTGAATTGCTGATGCTATCGACCGAGAATGGATAAAGCTTATCGCGAGTATCGCTGTCAGAGCGAGATCAATCGACTGCCTCGTTACTGCCTGGGGTCTAGTGAGTTTCTCAACATTGTCACAAGCAGGGATCGAAGAAATAAAGGGCTACTATTTGAGAATAAGTAGGTCGCAATAGATAATGTTTGAGCACCACTGCCGTATTGACCTCAATCGAACGTCTCTTTACGACGTTGAAATGCTTTAAGTAGTAATAAGTGCTAATAAAAAAAGGTTGTTAAAATGTACAGGAGGAAACTGACATTAGGTAGATATTTACACTCATCAGTGTTTAAGTTATTGACCAATCACAAATACCAAAAACTTGTACTTATTTTTCACTCGAATAAACCAATCCGGTTCACTACGTCCGCTTCCTAATTTGGTGTACTTCCTATAACGTCCATTTTTTAAAAGGTTCACTCCTAAAAATATCATTTCCTAAATCGTCAACTATGTTAGACCAGTTCCTGAAACGTGGCGCAGTTACATTTGCTGATCGTTTTCGATAGGTATGTGAATATCCTTTCCGTCTTCGGACTACGGTCTAGCAAAAAAATTTGCCTGTACGTTAATCCGGGTCCTAATCTGTCTACCAACCAATTTTCATCCAAATCTGTCCAGCTGATTAGGCGTGAAGAAGTTACAAATATACATACATACATACACGCACACAAACATTCGCATTTATAATGTTAGTTGGGATATACCAAACATTTGCACTAAGAAGTTCGACACTCCATTCATAATACGAACAGCCAGGGCATGGAAGTCCCTTCCCGGGACTTTACTTTTACGTTACTGGGATCGCGTGCTTCATCTTCGGCCACATCGTCTCTTTCCAGCAGATGAGATTGTGGTCAAACGCGTATTATAATATAGTTAATCATAAAAAAATCCTCCTCCATTCTCGAAGTTGTAGACGAGTATGTCTACCTAGGACAACGGATCCGATAGATAGGTCCAACTTCGAGAAGAGGTCAATCGACGAATACAACTGCCCGCGTTCGCGAAAATGCGCAATATCTTCTCGTCCAAAAACTTCAGTCCTTGAAAAAGAAAGACTTTAATCAATGTGTGTTACCAATGATAACTTATGGCACTGGTCACAAAATGTGGTCTCTCACTATCATAAGAAGGCTGAAGGTCACACAACGCTATGGAAAAGACAATTAGGCAGGCAGGAATTAAGAAATCCGTAGATGAACGAAAGTGAGCAACAAAGCCCAGCGGAATAATAAGTTGAAGTGGCCGTGGCCAGGGCACATAACTAGAAGAACTGATGACCGGTGGGGTCACTGTACGATATAATGATATCCAACGGGATCAACGGGCCGGTGGCGGTTTGCCTACTGGCCACCACTGGTCTTGTTGCTTCTCTTGGCCACCACTCTATGATTGCCATGGTCCACCGTCTGTCATCCTGTCCAAGTGACCCGCGTACCTCCACCTTAGTCACGTTCGACTTTCGAATCGACAATCAGAAAGAGAGATGTCTATCATGGAAAGATCCATTGATCTTTGTACCACCTTATTTTTGTATATATTCTACTTAGTGAGCATCCACGTTTCGGCACCGTAGGTAAGGGTCGGCAAGACACATTGGTTAAACACCTTCAGCCAAATCTTCAGGCAATGCTGAAGTTTGGTTTTAATATTTTAGAATGTCGTATGGGTGAGTTTGAATTGGTGTGATTCCCATCAACTGGTGACGCTACTCTTGATTACGAACCACTTTTCCTAACGAGCCATAAGTCGATTTCGATGAAAATATTTTCGATTACCCATACAAAGTAAACCATTCTGAAACGACCTTTAGTATGGAAGTAGAACAATTTTCGGGCGGAATTATGGTTCCTAGTGAAAAGTTGTTCGTAGTCAGGAGTGGAGTCACCTGTATACAGAAAGTACACCAATAAAATTTTACCCTGTATAATTATAATATATGCAATAAGGTAAGATTATTTGATTTCAAAATAAAAGTGATATTTCTAGCATGTCTCTACATGTTCACTTTTTTGAGACCTACTGCTGCGTTGATTATCTGTTGGATGAACAGTTGTAACAACGGCAGGCCAATTAGAAGTTCCACACTTATAAAAGCTTCTTTGACTGCCGTCGTCTGCAAGAAATCGCTGTCACCAATTTCATCGCCTTTGTCTACTTAACACTGTTAATTTTTTTTTCTTATATGCCACAAATACATGCATACATAACGTCACGACCTTTATTCCATGGGGTGGTCTGAGGTATCCCAAACATTAGTGTTTGGATGTTCCAAACATTAAGAGTTTAATGCTTGAAACGACATCCACGATTCACCTTACGAAACATACAGAAATGCACACGTGCCATGCGGCGAGCCCATAGCCGTCGAAGCAAATGCAAATAGTGACAACCAAATAAATGACGGATATGATGGAATCAGTTACGTCTCTTAAGAAGTCCTATTTTTCATACAGACATACAAAAAGTCACGACCTTTTTCCCAAATAGGGTGGTCAGAGATACCCCGAGCATTTGCGATTGGGTAAAAGTTGAATGCTTGAAACAATTTCCACTGTTCACCTTTCGAAATATAGAAAAATGCACACGTGACAGGGGGTTAGCCCACCACCGTTGAAACGTGCAACTCTACAGATGTTTTTTGGTGGAAAGTCCCTTAGTCGCCTTTTGCTACACCCACGGGAAGAGATGTGTTGGTTCTATTCTTTTTACGTGTCGGAACCACACCGTAATTTAATAATAATATATTTTATTTAATATGCATATAGCCTGGTGCTTATTATTTCTCTATGTCGCTTAATTGAATACACCGTGTATAAAAGGCAAGGCTAATGACATTGTTAGACATATTTTATGCATGATATCTGATGCGAGAAACGAGACAGGTTATCCCGTAATACCTTTTTTTAATATAGAATGTGGTTTGTCAGCCCCTATCAAAGCCGTAAGTACGGTCCCATGAAAGCCAGGACCTTCGTCAAGTGAGGACCTACTTGACATGGCATAGGATCTTTTCAATTTCATCTGCAAGGGGACCTCATGATCAAACCGATATTAAGTCTCCAGTGGCCCCTGATTTGCATAAAACTTATTAAAATGTGTGTAGACTCTGTCATCGAGTTCTAAAAAACTGTATAATACTTGCAGTAGAATTAAATGAGAGGATTGGACTTTCGTGTTATTTTTAACCTGATGAAGTCTGAAGTCTGTCAGTGTGGGGAAGTAGACGTCAACCTTTAAAATTGGCTTGAAACGACATTATAAAAATACATTTCAGATTATGCATAAATACGAAAGTGGACCTAATAGGAAAGTGGGCCAAGATTGTACCTGATAGGTACCTTTTGGTAACCGCTAAGTACGGCGTTTTGCGAATAGGACCTTATATGTCAAAATGTACGGCATTGTGGGCCAATATTTTTGATTGGGAAATTTAATTTTTTCGAAGGTGGTATTAGCGGGTAGGTACTTAGCGATATGTTTTTAACCGCCTCTGTGGCTCAATGTAGACAACATTGGGTTGACGATTCGGAGGTCGCGGGTTCGATCTCCAGCGGGGTACATGTTTAAGTACTTGGTTTGGTTGGTGGTAGGATATTTTAAATGTAGATTCGGAGAAACTTTTATAAAGCGGCTACTTTTAAAAATTAACGCTGCTTATAGTTAACTTAATGTTATCCGATAATACACACAAAGTTTAGCTAAATTTGGATTTGCGGTTCCCAAAAAAAAATCAAAAATGTTTGTATGGAGAAAACAGATTTAATGAAATTCTTCATACAAAACGCCAATTTCATAGGTAAGGACCTAATATTATTATCAACTTTGATGATATTCTGGTAAAATATACAAGTAATAAACCGGTCTGGACACGTAACGGGGAACGACTAGCTAGGGCTTCACATGCGCGCCCACGCGAGGGCTACAGTGCATGTCTCAAGTATGTCGTTCGCCGCTACAATCCATTTGTCTCTACTAAACACAAGTCACTTGTCTACCCATCAATTCAGCGATAGAAACACAGTTGAGGCAGGAACAAGGAACGACCCAGGCATAGTTAATTTTTTTCCTAAGCGATTGGAGACTTTCTCCTGGTTCGAACCAGTCACGCTGTTGCCCAGTGGTCCGTTGTTAATCTCTTCTTTTACGACACCCATGGGGAAAGACTCGTGGTGCTCACGAAGTACATTTTATGATTATAATGTTATCTTTATTAACCTACATTACCTCAGAGAGTTTAAATGTTGCGAACCATAAAGCACTCGTCTCATCACAGGGTTTGTACCATAAATTTAAAAGCCTTCGTTATTCGTCGGCTTGTAGGGCACCCCTCCATTATCATAAAATTACGCGGTATCACTTTCTTTTGATGTGTCGTAAAAAATGGAAATACATGGGCATACACTCTGATGGGCGTTATGGAATTATATGTGGGGTATCTAATTAAATTTCATGGTGACGTTTGCTCTTAAAATGAGGGTAACTGCAGGTCGAATGAGAAATTTATTTAACATGGAACTATTTCTAATCATGAAATTGTAGACTAAGGGACTACCCATTAAAACAGACACTCACAATAGGAAGATTTAACTGCCTCTGTGGCTAAACATGGGTTTACGAATCGGAGGCCGCGGGTTCGATCCCCAGCGGGGTACATGTTTAGTACTCAGTTTGGTTAGTGGTAGTTAAATGTCCGAATGGCTAAAAGTGACTGTAAAAGTTAAATATCTTCGAAACCGCTAAACCGATTTTTATGAAATGTGGCGGTGAACCTATTCGCTAGTTTTTTATTTAATATTGAATATGAAAAAAAAACACATATATTGGATCATGCAATTGAGATACCGGACAAAAACTGCACACACCGCCTCCTTTAATTTTTACCTTTAACCGCCTACGTGGCTCAATGTAAACAATATTGGGTTTACGATTCGGAGGTCGCGGGTTCGATCCCCAGCGGGGTACATGTTTAAGTACTCGGTTTGGTTGGTGGTGGGGCATTTTAAATGTCCGTCTGGCTAGCTACCACCAGTTGGGGTTTCCGGGTCAGTACGCTTCCACCTTCGACCTCATCTTCACTTAACATCAGGTGTGGTTGAGGTCAAGTACCAACCTGTTATGCTTAAAAAAAATCATCAAAATATGAAAGAACTATGTTACGTGAAAGCTTAAAGTGTTTTTTCTGTACGGATCCAAATAACTCCGCATTACAAATGTTTACCTCGTAAATAATATTCAGTTACCGTAAGCGCCAAACGAAATTTCCTTTGCAATGAATGCGAAATTATTTAAACGGATAAAAATTTTCAATGCAAACAAAGTCAATGGCAATGTCGACTTAAAATTAAATTTGCGGCGTTAAAATAACGTTTCTGCCAAATAAGGGAATATAATGTAAACATTTTGAATTGTAACTTTCGAAAAAGAGTAGTAGACTGAATATACGAGTAAATGTTGAGGTTCCATATAAATCAGAAAGTATTACTGACAGGTGTTGGAAATTCGATAGTTTCTTTTTTAAAGATTATTGAGATTTCCGGTGCTATGTAAAGTCAAATTGATTCAATGAAATTAATAATATGAAACCCTTCGTTGGGAGAATATTTCCAAACACACAACATTTTAGAGTATAACAGACGCTCGTTCTCGCGCACTCGACATTTCTCTGTCGATAGACATTGGCATGTCTATCTTTTACACTTGGGTAGCAAATGCAAAAGTGACAAATCTATAAATGTCTATCGACATTGAAATCTCGAGTGGGTAGAATCAGGGCCCAGGACCCCTATTCTCGCACACTCGACATTTGTCTATCGATAGACATTGGCATGTCTATCTCTTTCACACTTATATACGTGTGTAAAAGTGACAAACCTATTGATGTCGTTCGACATTGAAATCTCGAGTATGTGAGAATCAGGCTCCTGGATTGCTCAACGTAGAAGAGCCAGCCTGCATAGCATGACAGCGTTTGTCACGCCTGACGTGACGTGTGAGCGGGATAGTTTTATGTTTCGTCCAAACGAATGAGCAGGACAAATGTTATCTTGCGCGTCATAAACGTTTATCGCATTTGTCATACTCCTAGTGCTGAGGTACATACTGAAATTATTTCGCACCTTCATAATACCACACAAAATGCTTACAAACACCTAATGTGCCGCATACAGCTTAGTTAATAACAAGATAAGTATTTATTTGAATATATGTTCTACAATCATCTACATAATTATACAGGCTGAGTATTTTTACTGTAAGGAAAAAATAGGACATATTAAGTAAGTGAAATAGAAGTTATTGGCATTGGTAGTTTTTTTTTTTTTTCAAAAACGCACGCGCAGTCCAGTTATTGATATGCGACTGGCGTGATTCATAGGGTCCAGAACTCATATTTTCTCCAAGTTTTCTTTATTTATTTAAATTAATGATGTAATTATGTGGAATAGGTTACAAACGTGACGGTCAAAATGACTCAATTAAAGGTTTTGATGATAGTTTTGAGAAAAAAAATAAACTACCTATGCCAATACCTTCCATTTCACTAACCTTATATGCCCTATTGTTTTCCTTACGGTAAAAAAACACACCAATAGGTATATACAACTTCGTTGTTTTCCACGTAATGGTCTTAAATATAACTGTGGTACTATTTAGGCACAGCTTTTTGAGTAAAAATCTAGTAGTATAATCTGCCATAGAACGAACCATTGATATTTCGAAATAAAAACCGAATTTATTTTGGAGCCAGTAGCCGAATGTTTCGTCCCCTCGCTTCGCATATCAACACGTCAGTATATCAGTTGTGGGCTACCATTTGTCAGGGCATGACTATTTATAGAGGGAAGGGATTGGGTGATGGACGATATCTACTTATACATACAGTTGTATTATAGTAGCTTTTGATAAATAGTCAATAGTCAAAAGATTTTATTTCATAAAAAAAATATCAGTTGAAACGTTATATTTTTTAACTTAATATCAAAATGGCTATTCATTCTCAAAGCAGATTCCCCAGAGATGAACTAGCAAGAAACTCAAGGGTTGCTCTTTTTAAATAGGTTTTGGGTTACAATACTGTACTGTATAATTAGACGGAGCGAGCGGTCGTCCATGCTTGCTTATCATTCAGATAGTCAATTTTTTTTTAAATAATATTTGTTTTGTGGGTTTTGAATTTATTTAAATGCAAATTTTGAATATCTACTGGAACCTTGTTATAAGCGTATACTTACAATCTTACATGACAACACGTCTGACAAGAACAACAAGTTTATTTTTATATCTTGTAACAATATGGTATGCCACTATTTTTCTTAAAAAAATCTATATTTTTCTTACATACTCTGGGACCCAATTTGTAAAACAACGTCTTCTCTCTACGCTTTGGCAATCTGATATTAACTAGCGCCAGTCATTTCAGTTGTAAGAATCAGTAGTCCAATCAACGAGGACATTAATTCCTCCATCAGTGAAATTTGTATGATAAAGTAGATGTTATAAATTACGATTGACAAATAATTTAAAAGCAAATTTATTGATCATTTGTGCATCGCAACGTACATATATTCCTTTATGACTTTGTAACGTTTTGACCATAGAGGAATTTTATTATTATCCGGGTTGCTTATTATAAGGCTTATAATTCTTGATTAGGTTACAGTATGTACAAATATATTTATTTGAAGAAATGATACATTTGTTTCGATGCGGTTTACAGTTGCATATGAATCATAAACCTACTTATACAGGATTAATCTGAATCATGGACGCTCCATAACATGACATTCATATCATTAAATTTAACAACTTTATAAAATCCTGTAATTTTTTTGTTGTTACATTGGAAAGAAAAACTATTGTATTGAATTATTAATCAATTAATGACCATTAATGACAATTAGTGACGACCGGTTGGTGTAGTGGACAGTGACCCTGTCAGCGAAGCCAACGGTTGCGGGTTCGAATCCCGCGAGGGGTAAATGTTTGTGTGATGAATACGAACATTTATTCCCGAGTCATGGATGTTTATATAAATATTTATGTATGTTTATCCGTTATCTAGTATCTATAGCACAAACTTTGCTTAGTTTGGGACTAGATGAATGGTGTGTCAAAAAAAAAAAAAAAAAAAAAAAAAAAAAATGGAACTCTGCATACAACATGTCAATTTTATTGAATACTTCTGATGTCACTTTTGTGATTTGGTAATAAAATTTTTGTTACAATCCCTTCAACATTTATTTTTGGCTTAAGAGGCAACTCAACCGGAGAAATCTCATACGCGGATAATTTTACCACACTTTAGAAAACTGTAGCGGAAGGCTCACGGTTTGCAGAATTTTAAAAAATTGTCTGTGATACGAACTCCGTGATAAGAGATTGACAGTGATTTACAAGTAGACCCTGTAAAAAACAATGGTGAACAAAAAATTCACACTGAACAGATTATAAATGGATCAATAGATAATTTCGCATTAATCAAACATATTCCACTTGATAACAAACATTATTATCAAACAATAGAGGGCTGTTATCTGGAGTAATTTAACCCACCGAAGGCGTGCCTATTGACTATCACAAAATTTACTTTGCAAACAGCCTAACTGCCCTCGAGCTGTAGCTGAATTGGAACATTGTCGCAATAAAACACAATATTGCTGTTGTAAGATACAAAGAGCTACACTGGACGCAGTCATTAGTGGAGTTAGGACATTACGGAATCGAAATAGGCCATTGGAACTGTAGTATAGGTTCCTAATATGAGCTATTAACTTCTCTCGGAGATGGAACATTGTGATACCATTTAACAGTCGAGATGGGTGTTAGTGATAATTACTTAGGACTTCGAGATATATTAACTATAACCTCATAAAGATAGTTTGCCGTCCGTCGATTTGTTTTTAGGACCAATGTATTTATTATGTGCAAACTACCTGCTTTATTTACTGAATTTGATAAGCTTTATTTATGCTTTATTCAAATTGGATACCCAGTTACAGTTATTTCTAATTATACCTATTATTTATTTGGTATATATTAATTTAAATATTCCGTGCTCAAATATTTCAACCTTGAGATTATTACGATCTTTCCATGTTCAAAAGCAAGTCTCTCATAGAGCAATTTGTTATCCATGGGAGGATTTAATCGCATGGGCAGGCAGCTTTGCGTTCGTAAATTTCTTTGGAGATCCGCATGATAATTACAAATAAACACGCATCATTACTAAACAAAACACCTTAAGAACAGATAGACACAAATGGCCAAACCAATAAAACGTAATTACACCCTCCAAGATTAATCAGGAAACACTCAAGTAAACGTTAACCAGGTCAAATTGCTCCAAAAGGCACCCAACGTCGTGAGTAATTAAGAGGATCGCCAATTGAGTACATAGTATAGAATAGCTACGTTAAGGATGTAACCGCAGGAATTCTGAAACGAATTCCCCTTTTGCACAACGAATGGGACTGTATAATGCGATGTCCCAAATACCTAGTGAAAATTTAGAATTGGTTTTGAGTCCTTCTTCAGCTTTGCTTAGTCGAATGACTTTGCCTAAAGACTTGTCCATTGCGAATATTTTGGAGCCGTTGTTGCTCTGTATTATCTTCTTAATACTTTGTATTACAGATATGGATATTCGTGTCGCAAGGACTGCCATTTCCGTCCATCGAGCTGCCGATATGCATCACTCCCCTATATCTCCCAATGGCTCCATTCAGAAACTATACTAGTCCACTTCTGGACATAAGCCTCTCCGTGATGTGATTTTAACAATCCTTGGAATTATTTGCCTTAATCACCACGATGGGCCTGTCCAGTCTTGGCGATTGCAGAAGTTTAGAAGCTCCGACCTCCTAAGTCATATTTTACGACACCCATGAAAAAAGAAGGAGGGTCCTATTCTTCTATACTGGAAACCACATGACTATAAGTACAAATTATATTTCTTCAATTTAAAAGCTATGCTCTTGTCGGTGGAGTAATGACCACGTCTCTTTTTAACCTCTTGGTACGACACGACATTCACCTTTTCTTTCACTTCCCTTCTTTCCTTCAATCTTTCCTTCAATTATGTTCTTCAAAAAAATATCATGTCGTATCAAGTGATCTATCATCTTTTCCTCTTCGGTTCTCAACTGTGGCTAACAGGCATCTCTTCACCTTTACCATCATACAAATTATCTACCTATCCCAAATTATGTAACAAAAAGTAAATTGGCTTAATTCGTAATTTATTTTGGTGCAGACCAGTAATTTTCCGTACAATTTGGCACAAGTCATCAACCACGTATGCATCATCGATCTTCTGCACGAGTATTACCTTTCCAAACGATGTTAGGGTTGGAAAAGAGGTTCTCCAGACATGATTCAGCATTTTTGACTAAGCACTCCCCTTCTAGCTGCCACAGAGTTGATGACCACTAAAAATAATGATCATAGTTGGTTTTGAGTCTAAATCTATCTCCCTAAATCCGTTCACAAAGTAACCTTTGCAATAGCAATTACTATTGAAGACATTGACATTGCACTAGAAGCAACTATCACAAGGGGAGGGAGCAATAAACAATAACATTCATAAAAGGGAAAGTGTCGCAAAGTACACAGTACGGCATAGAATCGGTGCCAATAAAACAGCGTGGCCGACACCAAGCCGACACCCCATGCAATAACCAAAGGAGAAATAGCGCGGAAACATTGGGGGAAACAGTATTAATACTTATGGTTAATTGTAGCGGGGTTTGGAGAGCTTAAAATGACGCTGGATCGTCGGAAGCCTGCGGAAAGTCGGTGAAAGATTAAATAAATTCGTTTTACGGTCTAAAACGGATAAACCTACAGACCTACATAATACAAGTTACGTTTTCTTAGGAAATATAGGAGGTTTTTAATATATTTTTATAATTAGTTACTGCAATTATCGACTTGAACAATAAATATAAATACATTAATACTTTGTTGAGAAAACTTAATTTGTATTATGCAGGACTGTAAAGGTTTATCTGTTTCTGGCTGTACTAATTATATCGTATTATTTATGCCATATGATTCCCGGAAGAGTAAAAGCGAACCAACCTGTCTCTTCCTATGGGTGTAGTGAAAGAGAACTAAACAATTGTGAGCAAAACAGTAGATCAGTGATAAGCAGAAGCGCCGCGAACTGTTGAGACTTCTATCCCTATCATCACTTATTTTTCAGTTTAGGTCGAAGCAAAGCCCGCAGAGCCTAGCTGCGGTTTAAGATTAAGACTACATAAATTTCCTGTAACATGAGAATTGCAAGGTAGCATTTTATAATAGATACAATTAATATTTTCTTACCAATTTCAAGCAACATTTTAATACTCCACGATTGAAGGGTAACTCCGCTGTCTTCTCCCTAAGAGACGTGTTCGGACTCCAGAATCGCCCTCTGAGGTGAGATGCGCGCAGTTCATTAAAGGCAGCATGAATAGCAGCGAAAGAATGGCTACCGATGTATTGTCATCATCCAACAAATTGGTTTTGATAAAATGGCCCCCGAATTCGTAGCCCTCGAAGCAGATAGCAATCTGAAATTTAAATTTTGCATTCTGTAAACTACATTTACGTTTGCTAGTTGTGATTATTTTTCTTATTGTCTGTAAAATGATACATTTCGTTTTTATACGTACACTTATTCATGTTGACTAATCCCGCTTTAAAGTAGAACAACAAACTCTTGAGAAACGTCACCAATTTGTTTCAATTCAACACAAAAGTGTTTTTGTCAAGGGAACTTGATAATGTTTTACATTAGTTATATATAAGGACCTACGTATGGTATACCGAATTACACTACCTCGAAAAACGTGGATCGAATTCCGATACATTGGGGAGATTGTTCATCATTAAAATTTTTAATTAAAACCAACTCCGCAATGTACTCGGAATTCGATCAACCGTTCTTCGGTCAAACGTGTTTCGGGTTAGTGTAATTCGGTATACCATAGCAACTCCATATATAAGTAGGTACCATTCTTTCTGCATTTAATAGACAGTAGTACTTTAATAAATCGAGTACCTATTGAGTCGAAATAAATGTCCTATATACATATATTTTTTACTTCTTTTAAGAAATATCCCACATATTAGCTCTAAACACATTCATTATATACATTCGCTTTGAACTGAATTATGTATCCGTTCAAAAATCTAATTTTATTATTATATTTTTTAATGGACATAAAAATTTACTTCCAAAATAAAAAAAATCTAGAGCATAATCTTTTGTAGTATAGAAGGCTATAAGGTTTTTATAAATACAAGGCTGTAAAGGGAACATGAAAAAAAAAATTAAAATATTTTCAGCTGACAAATTTAATACAAAAATAACTAACTAAATATAAACATACCGAAACACGTTCATGATTTCCTGAGATAACTAACGTATATTATGCGGGCCCATATAAAGGCTTATCGGTTTCATACTGTACAAAATGACATCTATTAGGTAATGTACCTACATAATATTGGTCCGCAAGTTCCCCTCTCCATCACTGACAAGTCAACCTGCACTTGTCTAATAAACGTGGAATAAAGTTTTCTGTGTCGTGAACAATATCCATTAGAGAGAATTTATCATTGCGAGTAATAAATTACCAGCCCCCCTCTTTAAAAAATGCTCTTCGTACCACCGTCGCCGGAAAGCTGTATTTAAACAAACTACATTACTTTGTAACGACCAATTCAGTCGACAATAATTCGAGTTATGTATGATAATTTGATCAGGTGATAGTCATAAAGGGCTCAGACCCTCCTTTTACGCCCCCTACTGGTTATTAGGCGAACTAATGGCGGCTTAAGCAAAACAACTACCGATATTGCTCCATAAAAAGGTCTATTGAAATTGGACCCCGTACGGCACCCCTTCGATTATTTTAAATTTTCCATTGTTATTCACATTTATGCGTTTGGAAAACAATACGGAGTCATGTTCAATAGTTGATGTTTGTCGCAAGGATTTGACGGGGCTCTTTGGAAAATTTTTAGTTTTATGTTTGAGAAGCACTGTCTCAATTAATAATTTCTAAGCACTATGTTTTTAATTTTTTCTCCTATTATAACTGGTAAGCAATAGAGTGAATAAATAATTTTACATGGATTATACATATTACCAGAGATTACTGACTATATAACCAAAGATATTAATCCCAATAATATAATCGTAAACCCACATCTCGTCACCAGTAACAATTCGTTTCATGAGTTGGTTTGGAATTGACTCGTTCTAGCATGTCCTCAGCGACTCATATGCGATTGAGTTTTTAGAAAATTCAGGTAATTTTTAGGACTAGCCGAATGGCAATCATATACCCAAGTGATTATTTAAAATGGTACGGATCGACTCGTGAGATATATCTCTCTTACAGTTGAATGACTTTTCAGTCAGTATTTCCTTCACATTTGCGATGTTAACTTCAGTTGCAAACGTTGATGGCCTTCCATCTTCCATCACATGTCGACCGCTTTTGAACGCTTTGTACCACTCATAAACACGTGTTTTGATAAAGTCGATCCACCGCAAGCCTTCTGTAAGATTTTCAGTGAGTTCGAATACGAAATTCCATCGGCGATGCAAAATTTAACACAAACTCTTTGTTCGATGTTTTTGTCCATTATGAAATCCGTAAGACACAGATATGATATAACTAAAAACAGCACAAATTTTATATAAATAATAGATGCAACTCAAATTCCGCTCCAAAATGGAAAGCAGTTGTGCCAATCTAACAACAAAAAAAAATTTGGAACCATATACAAATACAAACAAATCATGCACTCTCGATATTTTTTTAACTGAACGTCATCCAGATAAATAACCCAACTGTGTTAAAAGCTCAATATCGTCAAAACACCAACACCAGCTTTCGAATATAAAAAAAACGTTTTCAACAGTTCAGTCCTTTTGGTACCATAAACTATAACACCCCTTTTTTCTTCGGGGGTTAAAAGAAAGAAAATAAATTACACAATCATCACAGTTAACGGAACTGTTAAAGGGAAACTTCTTTTGATCTAATCTTAAGCATTTCATTGTTTTCCCCTGTTATCTCATCTGAAAGAAAAATGCAACAGTTTCGTTCCTGTCTTGGACGCGATAGCGAAGAAAAAGGATATACATTTAAGTATAAGTGGCGTAAAAACTCTCGATTTATCCATTGAATACGTGATTGTTTAGTTTCAAAGTAATCCAAATAACAATTTTGTTTATAAAAATCTAAATAACACACCGAACGTGTCGGCTAATAGTACCGCTGCATTACTAATTTATTTTTTGTTATCTTTTTTATGGAATTCAAATTAATTGTATGTACTTATTTTTAACCTATTATGATGATATTGCATATCGACTAAATTACAAAGCCTGTAATGTGTTGATAGTTTCAAATTAAATTAAATAAACATATAATATGCTACCACCGTCTTATCTAAAGCCTGCTGTCAAACAGCAATATTAATAGCATATGTTGTGTTGCGATTATCAGAGATAAGATAGCCAGTACCTATAATTAAGATGGAGTTTCAGTACGCTTCCACCTTTGGCCTCATCTTCACTAAACATCAGGTGTGATTGAGGTCAAGTGCTAACCCGTTGTGAATTAACAAAACAAACAAACATATTCATATGAACATCTATGACTTAGGAATTAAATGTTGATATTTCCCCCAAAAAGTCCCTTCCCGTGACTCGAACCCGCAACTGACAGCAGAATCACTGCTCTCTATTTCGATCGATCATCATCTAAAAACCAAAAGCAATAATTACGCGTCTATACTCGAGACAAAGCCAGTTGAGCCCTTAGGAGTAGAGGGAATCCCGTTAAAAACATTATTGTAAAAAACCAGGAGTAATGAGCGTAACTTTGCGACAGAATTTAAGAAACCTTTGTTAAAGAATCTAAGTAACCATGCTCGACCAACCCTATTGTACAAAATAACTAAAAATAATAGTAATAATAGTAAGAGGGTATATTCCGTCCAGTGGCGCTCTCACTGGGGAAAATTAAGATATCTTTTTAAATTCAGAATAAATGAAAAATCGCTCTGACTTGCACACGAAAAGCCTAAGATCTAATTATACTCGTAAGTAATACCTAAATAGGTATGATAACGGTTATATTCTACGGTTATAAAAAAGTGGCCGTAATTTGAAATTCCCGAAAATAATTGCAATTAAAGCTATTTAGGTATCATTAGGTATATAGTTAATATACCGTTCGATTCTTCATTCATCATCCGAACAGCCAAGGCATGGAACTCCCTTCCGGCAATAGTCTTTCCTGAATCCTACAACCTTGGGATCTTCAAGAGCAGAGTGAATAGGTATTTACTGGGATCGCGTGTTTCATCTTCGACCACATCGTCACTTTCCATCAGGTGAGATTGTGGTCAAAAGCGAATCCAGTCAATCATAAAAAAAAATATTTATAATTAGTTTTTAGGCTTTTCGAGTGTAGGTCAATATTTTTGATTTCTGCTGTATTTAAAAAGAAAACTTAATTTAGCATAAATTGATATTGTAACATTATTACAACATTGTTATGGTATGAAGGACTCTTTGTTAAGGTTTGTTTGTTTTCTTTGCGCCGTTAAACTGAGTAATCGGTTTTGTGGCACTAATTTGTAAATTGTTTTCAGGAGAACAAATAAATGAATTTATTTATCAGTGTTTTGCTCAATGAGCAATCTAATACACTGAGCTATGACCCATTTGTACTGCTGCAGCACACACATGCGTTAGTGTTACAATATTATGTTATTGTTGTAGATGTGTTACCTTATCTATGTATCAATATGTAGGTATAAGCTAAATGTATGTGTGTGACTGTGGAAACAAATAAAGGCTTTATCTATGTATTTGATTTTTTTTTTTATTTAGTTATTATTTAGACCAACATGAGTTGTAATCTGGACCGATGTGGGTTCAATAATTTGTACTACGCCTAAACAAGTGTTACAATATTATGTTATTGTTGTAGATGTGTTACCTTATCTATGTATCAATATGTAGGTATAAGCTAAATGTATGTGTGTGACTGTGGAAACAAATAAAGGTTTTATCTATGTATTTGATTTTTTTTTTATTTAGTTATTATTTAGACCAACATGAGTTGTAATCTGGACCGATGTGGGTTCAATAATTTGTACTACGCCTAAATAAAGTATGAATTTGCATGGTAACAGGCAGAGGGATATCGAAGAACATGTGGTTAGACTACTTGAGGAATTATATGTGTATGATAGGGGTGAGTACGGAGATGACGGCTGATAGAGGAGAGATGGAAGTGGAAAACATATTGTGCCGACCCCACCTAGAATGGAATAAGTATAGGAACTTTCTAACTCCGTGGCTCAATGTAAACAACATTGGGTTTACGATTTGGAGGCCGCGGGTTCGATCCCCAGCGGGATACATGTTTACGAGTACTTAAACATGTATCCCGCTGGGGATCGAACCCCGTTTGGTTGGTGGTAGGGCATTTTAAATGTCCGTCTGGCTAGCTACCACCATCTTATCTAATTCTGCCGCCAAGCAGCAATGTTAATAGCATTGTTGTGTTCCGGTTGTCAGAGATAAGATAGCCAGTCGCCCAAATGTGTTGGGGTTTCCGGGTCAGTACGCTTCCACCTTCGACCACATCTTCACTTAACATCAGGTGTGATTGAGGTCAAGTACGAACCCATCGTGCATAAAAAAAAGGAAGATGTGATCTTTACATATTTGCATATTGTTTAGTAGTTCGTAAACAAATTTCCTTACGGATTATATGTATAATAAGGAATTATCTAAAATTTCGCTTGGACAAAATTCGGATTGAAAATTCGGGTAAAATTTTTGTTTATTAGCGCATGTGGAGACAATACAAATCGGTAAAAGTGGGTATGGTCGCCAAACGAAATAGTCTCTCGGTTTAATCACTCCTTTGCAATTGAAAATACCTTATACGGACTTTTATTCCTGAGTATGTTTGTATCCGTAGTACAAGCTTTGCTTAGTTTGGAACTAGATAATTGGAGTAAGTATTCATCTTCGGACTACTAGGCGCGGGGAGGGATTCCACCCGTATGTAGTTAACATACCGAACATTCGCACTAAGCGGTTCGATTCTTCATTGATAATACGAACAGCCAGGGCATGGAATTCCCTTCCGGCATCAGTCTTTCCTGAATCCTACAACCTTAGTATCTTTAAGAGCAGGGTGAATAGGCATCTACTGAGATCGCATGCTTCATCTTCGTCCACATCGTCACTTCCCATCAGGTGAGATTGTGGTCAAATGCGTATCCAGTTAACCATAAAAAAAAATTATATTACAAAAAATTTACCTCAAAATGTACAAAATAGACCCATGTGCAAAAAATTAGAAATTTGCAGATTATTGAAATTTATTGCAGATCATAAAACGTTAAGTATTTAGACGTATTTACAGCAGGAAAATTAAATAAATAAAATATTTCGGATTGACAGATTAAAAATGTTTTGGTAGCTTGCTTTATGGTGTAGATATTTCGCTGTAAACCCTACAATATTAAAGTAAAGTTACCACTGTGAAATTCATTGCGCTGTAGACGACACAAGATTTCCTAAAATTATTTTCTAAAAAAATAATCAAGAGCTACTTCATATTTCTTTTAAATACTTTATATTGCATGACATTTGCTCCTTGGGGAACTTTTAAAAAATATAATGAAACTATTGATCGAGTTTTTATAAAATTGTTACATGAGTTCTGTGTATCTTCTGCGACGCAATAAGTTCACAATGGTAATTTTACAATATTGTATGTTTTATAATTTAATACTTATACTATACCTAAAGAGCCCGTTACGTCGGGATTTTTTACTTAAGACTGGACGAGTTCGCCGCTAGCCGAGTGGATTTGAGGACACACATATATGGGCACACTACATACAGTTTACAGTTGTTACAATGTTTTTTTTAAAAAACATTTTTATCCGATCACTGATAGGTATAATTTTATAAGTTTATCGGAAGTTTCGAATCGTTTGTTTACTAATAGGGAATAGTGGAATAAGACCACTTTTTTGCCGATAGTACCTACCAAACCCACACTGTACTATGCGTGCGCCGCGCTCGCTCGAACTGCAAGATTGATGGTAGGTTCACATGACACCGCTTGCCCTGAGCGAAAACTCCCACCCTTTTGATGACTTCACTAACCGTTATTTATGGACCGGCTTTCCTCTGATCCGCAGTTAAAATCCGCGTCCGCCGAATTTAAAAAAATATTTTTTTTTATTCACTAGCCTCTGTCTAAAGAGATTGAGGTTGGGCTTGTTGATCTTCCAATGGATGAAATCGGAAATTCGAAATTTATTCATAACGCATGAGAGAACTGAAAATATTGGATTCGATTGCACGGATGAATTATTTTTTTAATAAAGTTTCGCATTGAGAATTTATAAGTAAAAAAAATAAACGTTGCTATTTTTTAAAGAGTATAAAACAAAGTCCTATATGCGTCTGTTTGTGCGTTGAGTACATCGTTCTAATTCACGCAACGGATTTTGATACGGTTTCTCTAACAAGTTCGTAACGACGACCTGTTTGATGTAGTGGTTAGAAACCTGCTGCTATACCAAAAGGTCGCGGGTTCGAATCCCGCTAGGGGCATATGTTTGTATGATGAATACGGACATGTGTTCCCGAGTTATGGATGTTTTTCATTTATATATGTATTTATTTACAATAAAAATGTATTTGTGTAGTGTATCAACCATCTGGTATCCACAACACACGCCTAGTCACTTAGTGTGGAACTAGATGGCGCTGTCTGTAGATGTCGAAGGATATTTTTATTTTTATATAATGTCGTCAGGTAGGTAAGCTCGTACTATGGATACTAAATAACGGATAAAGATACATAAATATTTATATAAACATCCATGACTCGGAATAAATGTTCGTATTCATCACACAAATATTCACGGATTCGAACCCGCAACCGTTGGTTTTGCTCACAGGTCCCTAACCACTACACCAAACAGTCGTACATAAAAGAGTTATTGATAAAATTGTAATAAAAAAATTGGCACCTACAATACTGGAAAGTGACAATCGAAATTTTAGGGATCCGTATTCATAATAATTTATTTATTGTCAAGAACATGGGTACAAAAATAATACATGACAGGGGTTAATATCGATCCATACATGTTCAACCATTTCTGGTGTCCAAAACAGGTGTAGCAATCCTACAATTTATTAGTATCTATTAATTATATTATCACTTATTATTATACGAGTATAACCAAATTATCTAAATTATTTATTATTATTAAACATTAAAATTACAACTTTTGCATGAATAACATTTTTAGTTAGAGTTAGATTAGACAGATATTAGTTAGACTAGTCAAATTTAAATTCATCCAATACGCAGAAGACCATCATAAGCAGAAGCGTCTGTAGCTGAGCGGTTAGCACTTGACCTCAATCACACCTGATGTTAAGTGAAGATGAGGCCGAAGTTGGTAACGTACTGACCCGTATTACATACTAAACCTAACATAGTGAAAAAAATCCAACTACAACGCGTTAAAACCAACAGATAAGGAATTATTTACAGCCTGCCAAACTGAATTAGAAACAAATTCATGAATATTGTTATATTGGGTCTTTACCTATGAAATTGGAGTTTTTTTTTTTCGTTAATCATATGTACCAATTCCTGCGATTTTCAAAGCTATATCCAAATTTGTTTTTTATTTGGAAAATGGTACATTATTTCAAGGTTTCACATGAAATATTTTTTAATTTCTGGGCGAAATCACATAATAAAAAAAATTTGAACAGAGCTCTTTTCATGTGCTTCCTATAATCATTAATTTCTTAGATTCGCTGAAATTTTATTCAATTAGCTTTATAAAGCGGTTACTTTTAAAAATTTACGCTGCCTATACTTAACTTAATGTTATCCGATAATACACACAAAGTTTAGCTAAATTTGGATTCGCCGTTCCCAAAAAAAAATCAAAAATGTTTGTATGGAGAAAACAGTCTTAATGAAATTCTTCATACAAAACGCCAATTTCATAGATAAGGACCTAATATAATATGTTGTTTTTTAACAAGCCTAGATCAATATTAGGGGAATTCAGGATATCGAGACTCGGACCAATTCTCTACTTTGAATTACGAACGTCACAAATATTACTCAATTTACTGTTCTAAATTTAAAACTAGTTACACCCCGGCGCGGTGCCGTGTTGCTGTATATCGGCTAGCGAGGGTGATTCTAACGAGTGACACCGTGCGCGGTCACAACCGATAAGTCCGACGACGGCACGACGGTGACCCGATACTTATATTTGGTGGCAGGATTAACGTTCCATGAACCAATTAGGCATTCGCTTAATTTAATATTTTTGAACGGTTGAGTTGCTTTCTTGTTAGGCGGTTGTTTGCCCCGATTGCCCCAGGAAGGAGGGTTTTTTCGGTTATACATGTAGATAGATTTCTATGTAACCTCATGTAACCTAAACGGCTTAAGCGATTTTGAAGTGCATTATGTCATTAGATTTGTCATGATCCATGGAGTGACAGGTATATTTTATGGTAAAACATTCAACATGGCGCCAGCAAAATATGCTGGCGGGTTTTTAGGTTAATAAATACCTATTCTATTAGTATGTTTGCCATAGGTTGGGCATATCCCAGCGGTACTTCGACCTAATCGGGATCTTTTGTGCATTTACCCTACTTTTGCTCACCCCTACCGCCCTTTTAAATACTTAAATTGTTGTTAGTCGCCAAGTCTTTATATATACATTTTTTGTAGTTGTTATACAATTTTTTGTTCTAGAACCAGCTTTTAATTTGAAATCCGAATCAGAATTTTTTTTATGATTAATTGGATACGCGTTTGTCTATAACCTCACGAAAGTGAGTCGTCACACGATCGAACCTGCCCTTAGATTATGTAACTTCATCGATATCTTCATCGATTACGTTGACCAATGGGAAACCGTCAAATTGCCGAGCGAGCAATGAGCCAACCAATCATATGTCTAAACGTAACCGATGACGATAACGATGAAATTATTTAATAGAACCCCGGGTCGAAGATGAACCACGCGATCACGCTATTATTTTAAAGCAACACTTCAGTAAAAAAAAAAATTTTATTCTATAAAACACAAATGCTGCTCCAGTGACCGCTTGTCGCCGTTAAAAAACCAGCGTGTTACTTTTTCGGTTGAAAATGAAAATTGTTTGATTATATATCTATTAAAAATATTAACCTTTCCGGGACTCAGTGGTCCTAGTCAGAGGTATGGACTGTAGGGTATAAAATAATTGGTTTATACATCATCAACCAACAACCTGGTCCTACGTTGCCTACACCTGGTCCCGCGTCCCACATTAGACCATAATAATTAGAATAAAAAAGCAAAACAAACATTAAGTAAATAAGTCAAATAGTTTTATCGGATATACGACAGTGGCATGCGGGTGGCGAGTTAATAACGCGATAAGTTCACGCGTTGAGCACGCATTGGCATACGCTGGCACACGCCCTTTTCTAATCCTCAAGTTCCATGACCGACCGATTGGTTGGCAACCAACGGCTGCGGATACGAAGTTGTTAAGAGTACAATGCTGTGTGATGAACTGTGTGTGAAATGTGTGAGGATGATTTAATCCCGACCCAGGGATGTTTATATAAATATATTGTATATTATTCATTATCTAGTATCCATAGCTTTCCTAGTTTGGGACTAGATATTAGGTGTAAGTGACGGAAATATTTCTTAATATCTTTATTGTACAAAAATTGTTACAGAAATATGCATTGTATATAAAATGTACAAAGGCGAGAAATTTTATCCGGAATAATAATACTATCGATTAGTATAATAAAATAGGGAGTGTTTGTTTTTTTAATTTTAGTTGGTTCGAGTTCCGGGCGAGGCAAGCGAATTTTAGAAAATCTTTGAATGTAGTTTTGTTTCTTTTAAAAATAAAGGAATGTCTCCTTTAACTAAAATTAGCCAGCTAAAGGATTTAAGGTAGTTTCCCTCCAGGGCCCGACTTATCTTTCCACTTTCCGTATAGTACGAAGTATAAATAAGTATACTATACATTATCAATACTCATATTATGGTAAATAATTACTATAATACTGAGGAGAAATCATAAAGACATATAATGCTCTTTTACTCTTTTCTTGAAAATTTCTAACGATGTCCTTGCGCGGATTGCATCGGTGTTGCGAAGCATTTAGATATTTATATTTATCCACATGAGAATATGCATGTACTTACTCATGATTACAAATAACTTTCCCAAAGAAACAACTTTTTAAAATCCAATTTTTTTTATGAACTACAGCATAGCTCTTGAATTCAATCGCAAATTGGAGCCGACATGGCAACCATCTCGACATTGCTACAGACGTTCCGACCGTCGGCTATCCAACCATCAGTCGGCCATTGCCAGTATTGCCAACTTAGTGAATTTTCCGCTAAAACTGGTGGCATTGGCTTCCCCTTTAGTGAGGAAATATTGCTTTTAGTACCAGGTGGAATTTTGTAGTTGTTAAGTAGAATTGTAAATTACGTATAATCAGTGGCGTGCCTCCCATACAGATACAAAGGCCGTGCCTACCCTAGTAAATTGTAAGCTTTCCTCAAAAGGCATTGTCAAGACCGCTGATTCATACTGATATTAACAGAGAATAATCTAAACAGTTGCGAAGATTGGTAAAAGAGTATGTTATTATTTTCTAGTTGTATTTTTTCCAATGGGAAAATTCCCATTAAATATAATAGCAAATTTTACCATTCTGCCTACCCTGTGACAAAAGATTGTGCACGCGTTTACTGTGTAGGCACCAATGAAAGACGAACGAATGATTCCATTGATTCCGCTCGTTACGCTATTTGCGGGGATTCCGCGTACAATACTTTTTAGTAGTAGTTTGTTTACGATTACAAAACCCAGTCAATTCAAGTACTCTTTAGTAACTTGTTCTTGGACTGTGTGTCGTGTCGTGTTATTTTCGTTAGTTCAAGCGTTAATGTCTAAACCACAATATAGGCAAAAGTTTGGGGATTCTTGGCTTGAAAGACTAGCTTCAAGTTATTAAAAGTACTCCTGATCAAGCAGCGAACCCCAATTTTGAGGTATGATTTTAAGGAGTCACTATGGAGATTTGAAATCTCATGGGATGTCGAAAAAGCATCTACAATAACAATACGAGTTTAAAAACTAAAAAACCCATCAGCATTTTTTGCATTTCGCGGACGCCATGTTGGATTATTTACCATAAAATATATCCTCCAATATATACACTCCAGGGAACAAGACGAATCGAACGACACTTTGCACTTTGAAATCGGTGAATCCGTTTCAGTTACAGGAGATAACATAGAAATCTACACACATACATACTTACATAAATATGTACATACACTCGAAAAACATTACCCTCCTTTTTTGGGCAGTCGGGGAAAAACTTCAGTGTGTGCGAGTTTCTTTAGTACACCATTTCAATCATAATTACTAAACGTCTTAACTATAACTACGGACTTATTGATTTACTAAATTGTATTTGTATTGTTGGTCTATTAAGTAATTGTTAATATTTCACTACATAATAATAAAGAAAACTAATTACTAACGTGTACTGTTTTCTTTCATAAATATTTACTAGTTTGTTTAGTGGAAAATTCAGCGATTATGAGAGTAGGATGTTAGTGGTTTTAGAAGTTGAATCTGGTGGAGAGCTAACTTATCTGTTGGCAACACTGCTTGTCGGATGCACCGGCGAGCCGACCACATCCAACCAGTATTAATAATAATTATGTTGGGCCGACCACCTTACAGATGTTCCGTTTTGGTCGTGGTTGGGTGGTCGGAGCATCTGTTAGGGCTTTTAAATGAGGATAAGGCCCAAGATGGAAGCATGCTCACTTGGAACCCTCAACTTATTGAGTGACTGATAGAACACAATGCTAGCAATAGTTTTGGAAATATAATAATTAAAAAAGTTCTTGCTTTGGGAAAGTTGTTTGTAATAATTGAGTACATGCATATCTTTCGGTATCAAGAACTTATTAAAATTCATCCAACATAATTACGATTGAATATAATAGGTATAAATGGTTTCGGTACGTAAAAAAAAATTAATGGGTATAGTAAAAGGCGACTAAGGGACTTTCCACCAAAAAACATCTATAGAAGTTCACCCCGTTCCCGTGTGCATTTTTGTATTAAATGCATTTTAATATTTGAAACACCCAAACCCTAATGTTTGGGATGTCTCTGACCACCCCGTTTGGGATAAAGGTCTTAACATTATGTAGGTAACTATATAAGTACTTAAGTATCGTACTGCATGTGTACTCTCACTTAGTTTTATTGCTAGGAAGAGACTTCGTTCGAAAGAATAAAAGTGTGGGCAGTTTATTTTGTTTTACATGCCACGTTGTGATCATAGTCATATGACTTTATAAGCGCAGCGAGAAGCGTTTATGAGCGTTCACCAAACATTGCTATTGATTTATCCCCTTAATAGCAATATTTGGTTTATGTAGTTTATCCCGATCTTAATCGGGATAAACAATCTTATGGTTTCTTCAATTTCGGCTTAAAATTTTTAATAAAATTATCAATGTAAAATTTACAATACGTGGGTCGCGGATTCGATTCATGGTACATGGTCATTCAGGGTACATGCCCGCCTATCCAGTTTCATCATCTTATCAATATAATAATATATATATAGGTAAGTCGGAGGTTCCACGCTTCCACCTTCGGCCGTATTAGGTGTGATCAAGATCAATTACAAACCTGTCGAATAAACAAAGCCTTGATGAGTGATCACACGGTAACCATTCTATGACAGTAATTTTTCACACGACATACGAGTGAGTGAGTACTAAACCGGAACTCAACAACACAATCGAAATATTGGTATCTGGTAAATAAATGGAACAATCTAACCCTACTTGCTAATCGAATAGCGGCAATTACAAAACTCCCTGCGCCCTGCTCAGAATGACTATTATGAAAATCTACGTGTACGATCACCTCGATTATGCATTTTCTCACCTCAGCACATTCCATAGTAACACGCTTTTCTTTCACTCATACATAATTAGTTCACGTTCGCCCATCATACAGTAAGCACACATACTGTTAGTATTTTTATAAATAAATCACGTAATTATTATGAAGTTTATCTTTGTTCCTTCATCATCATATTAGCATCAACTATCAAGCTGTATGAGTCGAGCAAGGGCTCATACACTATGTTCAGTAGCAGTTGATGTTATACCTATATGACGGACACTCAAGACGGTTTCAAAACAAATAGAAAAACCCAAAAGGAATTAAATCAACGACCATTCCTCAACCCCTAGTAAAACCCTCGTGCTGTTAGGTAAGGAGTCAGAGATTCGCTATCGCTCGTGCATGTGATATCGCCATATTCAGTCTCGTTTCAACCGCGTTCTGTGTCGGACGTGTGTACGTGAACGGCATGACTTCACAGCTCGTTTGGCGGGAAGAATTGGCATGTTATAGAAATGAAAGCCGATTTCAGACTGCACACGTAAGGCAAAGTAGGTATGTATGAGTATCTCAGACAAATAAAAATTAAGTAAAAGAGATTTTGGTTTTTTCTTGCTTCGACGTGAAACATAATTCAATTTTAATATTGAGTTATTTAGTCATAAAGGACTTACATAAGAAACTATCATAACAATTTAATTGGATTTAGATACTAGTTGTTCCCTGTAGAGGAAAAAACATACAACAGATTTGAGCGGGTAGATAAGTGGCATAAGTTTCTATAACGACAAACGCTATCGAATCATATCTCACAGTTGATTGGTTGTCTTTAAATTTCGAACGGTTGATAGCCAATCTTTGCGAGATTCCAAGCGTTAGCGTTTGTCTTTATAGAAACGTTTGCACCTTGAGTGAGGGGGGTGTTCCTGTGTATTTCTATCGTGTGAAGTAAAATATGATTACCGGATCATGAGCGTATAGCACTAATGATGATCAGCAGTGTCATGGTGTCTACTCCCACAAAATCTTCCTTCAATCCGCCTGCCCAGCGTGGTGGTTAAAGAAATCAATTTATTTTTATACAAAATATTTTGGGCCTTCCATGAAAAGCGATGAAAGATGCTCCAGCTCTTGATGTGTGGTGCATGTGATGGAAATTTATCTTGGAATGTGGTGACGTACAGACTTCTAAGATGTTATAAATCAACTTGATTTTAAAATACCTATAAAGTACAAGAAATAATACTACCGTTGGTCTTATCGGTGATGTCTGTGTAGCAGCCTCATTGGCACTCCTACTTTACATACATAATTATAGTCACGACCGTTATCCCAAATGGAGTGGTCAGAGATATCCCAAAATAAGCGTTTCGTTATTCCATGATTAAAAGTTTAAATCTTCAAACAATCTACATGGTTCACCTTTCGAAATATACAGAAATGCACACATGACTCTGCCTCTTCCAGTCATATCTCTCTTTCGTAAGTCTGCTGGAAGAAATTTCATTGTATAAGCAGAACTTGTTGTGTCGTCTCTATTATGTTGTATCAGTATGTTTTTTTTCTTGTGTGCAATAAATGATAAATAAATAAATGACTGGGGTGAGTCCATCATCGTTAAAAAGTGAAAATCTATACAGGTTGATTGGCAGAAAGTTCCTTCCCTAAGGATATAGACATACGTCTTTGTTCTTAGAGAAGGGACTTTCTGGGGATGGGCGGAAGTGAACACATATGTATTTTCATCTTTTAATTCCAAACCCCACTTGCTTTACCATTCATTATCCTGAAACGACTGCTATCATTATAATGAAATCGGAATTGGTTTAGCAAGCTTCGGAACTTCATAGCCGTTTTAATCGTTGTTAAAACTTTGAGATTAAATCATTGCTGGAAACAAAACAACTTTTGTCTTTGGTATATTTAATTAAAAAGAAACCTATTCATCATTTCCATTATGATGCCAAGATTGTGGCCGCTACCTGTGGAAAGAAAATAGAAAGAAAATGTTATTTAACCTACTTCATGACACAAACTGTCGGGAAAGAAATACATGATCGAGAAAATACAAGAAGCAAATATGGTGTTTGCCATTTAGTTATCGGTGTTGCATGGAACGGTTTACTAAAACGTTGATTTTTAGTGGAGGCCCCAGCTCAATCAACTTGAATGACACTAGTAGCTCTGACGAAGAACAGGGATTGTTCACTTCGACCAGACGCTGAGTTCGAGAAGACTTCGAAGCTGAGCAGAAAACGCTTATATTCTCTGTATTTCAGGAGTGATGTGTCTTCCCAAGAAAATTGCGAAAGTTAGAGATTTCTGTTATGCCGTTTTCATGTGGTGCAAACAAAAACCCTTGATTGAGTCCCACTCTACTCACAGTTGTACTCTCAGAGGTATTGACGAAAGGAAATTAATATTATAATATCCCCTATTTCCTCGTACTAATTCGCTTGTAAATTATGCAAATTGTTAAGAGGCATCTTAATTCTTTTTCTTTTGTACTTTGGATTTTGTTATACAGGGCGAAATTTAATTCGTGTAATGTTTACTCGTGGCTCCATTCCTGATTACGAACAACTTTTCCCAAAGAACCATAGTTGAATTCGATCAAAAAAATTTTCGATTACCCATACAAAGTAAACAATTCTGAAACCACCTTTTTAGTATGGAAGTCCAACAATTTTCGGCTGAATTCGGCTATAGTTCCTAGTGAAAGTTGTTCGTAATCGCCGTCACCAGTTAATGGGAATAAAACAAAATCAAATTCACCCTGTGTTGTATAATTACATTACCGGGTAAACAAGGGTATAGCTTGCTGAGTGGGCTATATGTCCACTCTGACTTTATACAAGCAAGAGACGTTAAGAAGAGCTCTCTCGGTAAGCTTGGGCTTTTGAAAGACTATCAGCCATAGTCATACTAGTTAAAAAAAAAATAGATATTGGGAGTTTCTGATCGATCGATCAATATTATTATCCTTGTATTACCAATTATCAGCAAGCCTACATATATTTGTCTTAATTTTATTGACTTTTCTGTCTTTGGTATTGTTACTTGATCCAGCGTACGGATCAGACGCATCTAATTTTTTTCGAATGTACGCAGCCTTCACTATTTGTTGCGGGCGTCTTGAGCCAGAAAGAGATACGTGGATTTAATGAGATAGGGCTACGTTATCGTTACTCGTCGCCCACCTAAAACGATGAAATAAAATAGACAAAAATCTATGGGTAACTTCTAACTTATCTCATAATGCTTAAATCTGTCGTGTATAAAAGCACATTACAGACACTGACACTATATTTATAACCCTTTGTGAACGCAGACGTATTCTACCCATTAGCGCGTACGACTCGCGAACTATTCGAATTAATTAAATTTAATTGTGTAGAAGCGGGAGAGAGCTTCGAATTCGCGCGGCGTAAACGTGAAAATAAATTTACGGCGTTGTGTTACGTAACTAATTATTAGTGACTCAACGCTGAATAGAGATGTTTTTCACATTAGGATTATCTCAAGTTGTTCAGAGTTTTTGAATAACATCGTATCGGA
The DNA here is from genome assembly GCA_949316235.1 of Oegoconia quadripuncta. Lineage (NCBI taxonomy): Eukaryota > Metazoa > Arthropoda > Insecta > Lepidoptera > Autostichidae > Oegoconia > Oegoconia quadripuncta. The sequence continues at coordinate 32,615,287 of OX438741.1, read as the reverse complement.
CACACTCAATATCACCGTCACTGTCAGATAAATACATACATATTACTACGACCTTCTTCCGAAATGCAGTCAGAAATATCCCAATATAAGTGTTTGGATGTACACATTTAAAGTACACGTCCACGTTTCACCTTTAAAAATATATAGACTGCTACGCGACAGGAAATGAAACACTATACAGTTTCCAGATGTTTTTCATATAAAGTTCCTTAGTCCCCTAGTACGACATCCACGAGAAGAGACGGTTTTTCAATTCCTTTTACGTACCGGAAACACTCTCGCATTTATGAGACTGCCTATTTCATTATTCACTTTATAAGCTATTTAGTAAAACGCCGCTGGTGTGCATAAAATCTGGCACGACTTCCATCCGATGATGGTACTGTCTATCAGTGATACTAGTCTAATCTGAGCTTGTCTTGATTCGACCTCCAGATTTCTCACGCTCATATAAAGCATGCTATGGCTAAGATCTTCAGATGAGTTAATTTAGATTGCTATATCCATAACTAGGGTCGCGTATAAAAGAGTTTACGTTTTATTGGTAAGTTATTGAAACACAATGATTTGAATGTAAAAATTTAAATCTCACAGGGTTTTAATTTGGATAAAAATAAACAAGAATTCTACTTTCATCTTATATTCCTTGGACTGATCAGAATTCTCATCTATAGGAGCCATAGCTACAGTGGTGGGAACCATAATGTGCGCTAAACTAAGTATTAATAAAAACAAAATGGTCGTTCAAAGTTATCGCATCGCTTTATGTTTTTCCTAAAGCCGGTCGCGCCACACACGTTGCAGAAGGAAGGTGTATTTTTAATCGGTGCACCTCGGGTTAAAATACCTGCCTCTATTTTCTTTAAGCAGAAAAGTAAATAGAGCGTTATTTTATCTTCAACTAAAAGCTCTAAATACACTTCTGGTTATAGTCTCAGGTTCATAAGAAAAACAATTTCTACGTCGTTGAATAGTCGGAGAGAAATATTTTGAATATTAATAGTTGTTGGCGACACCAACACTGGCCGTTTTATAATTGTCTGCTTTATATTTTCTGTATTCTATATTTGTATTTTAAACGGTAATTGTTACTGTTTTTTATACTAGTCCGTTGTTCTATTATTTTGAGAAGAATAGAAAATCTGCTGGGTGGCACTGGGTGTAACCTTCATCTTAGAAGACAGTGACATCGTAGTTCATATACAACCAAAGCAGCCGTATGCAATTCAAGTATTAGGGATATGTAAAAGGCGATGATTTAAGTGTGAGTGAGAATGAGTGAGTCTGTGTATGTGTGCGTGTTAGGCACAGACCATGCGGTCTGTAATGTTAGTGTACCTGCATTTGACCCTACGTCCACCTCCTTCCACTGTAACTCCTATAAGCAAGGATCAACAGTGATACTCGACACGGCGTCGCGGCGTTTACTGAAGGTCTAATTAAAGAAAGAAGTTTCCCACTTCCACTCATGACAAATGCTGGTTTCCTTCACCATCTTCCTTCTTATCATAATGTTAACAGGTATCTAAACTATTCTACATGATATAAAACACTTATTTTATTTACAGAATAATCAATTTAAATTGAGATATTCGTTTCCTTATTTATTTATGGAAGCCGATCAGGTTTCTTCTTGTAATCCTGTTATTTCTGATGATTTTAGGTTATTTACAGACAGGATTATGCATCTTTTGGATCCCCAAGTTTGACTTAAGTTTCTTTAATTTATTAGATTTATAAGTTATCCCTTTCACGCGAAATGAATCTCACTCAAAAACAGATAAAAAGTAAAATGTCTTTGATCAGTAAAGACCATGGCCGAAATTTTTAATTACGCAATGTCTTTCCTTTGGCAATGGCTCCAAATTTGTTTTTGGGCGAGTAAACACAATCTGCAGTAAGTATCTTCAGAACTTAGGTGGAAAACGATTAGTTGTTGAGGTTATGGGGAGAGAGTTCGTCAAGCTTTTAAATTGTTCGAAATTATTTCATTACTTCTAAATTGTTTGGGAGACTGCGCAACGTCTTCTCGACCAAAATATATTAATGCTTAAAGACGAAAGTCGTTAATCAGTGTGTGTTACTGAAACGTGGACTTTATATAAAAGATCAAGGTCATGCAACGAGCCGTGAAGAGATCGATGATCAGCGTTTCACTACAAAATCAAATCAGAAATATCAGATGAATGCAAGGTGACGATACAGCCCAGGGTAAGCACTACTACATTCAGCAGTAGACTTCCTGTGGCAGACATGATGATGACGATGATGAGGTCTAAAATATATTTTATATTGCTAATCACAAGAGTATAATTTGTATTTCATTTATAATTTGTATATAATAGTATAATTTGTATTGCGTTTATCACGTCACTTCATTTTTAAAGTCATTATCATGCTTAGTAAAAGATAGGCAAATGAACTTGACCCTTATAATTTTAGTGTTATTTTCGGTTGAAGCAAATAATAAAAGCTACTAACTAAATAAATAATACCTAAATAACGTCGATTTCTGTTATTTTCACTATTCACTATTATTAAAAATGTGACTGTTTGTATCAATCATTTGAAATTCTCGAAACCGTAATTAAAGCTGTTTAGGTATTATTTATAATTAGTAGTAGTATATAAGTAGGCTTCTCGAGTGGAAGTCAGAGCGACTTTTTTAATATAAACTGTAATAAAAAAGAAATATTAATTTATCCAACGATGGCGCCACTGGATGGAATAAACCCTCTTAACGGCGCGGATTTCACAAGCATTTTTGATTTCACTCTTAATGTTTGGGATATCTCTGACCACCCCATTTGGGATGAAGGTCGTTACGTTATTTAGATAAATAATCCTAGCTCATGGTATTAATAGAAATAAATGTGGTCTAGGTTTAATTTGTCAAACAGAATAGAGCATTTTCATGAAACCCCAAAATGGATTGGACATTCGATTTGAGGTTATCGAAATTCTAATGCAATTTTCATATCAATCATAGTTCAATTGCAATACTGTATTAGTTTGGGTATTAATATTCCTATACGGTTCAATTTTCCACTGCTTTACACAAGCAGCGGTAACAGAAACTGACTTTCTGTTTTCCAATTTCGAAAGTTCTTGTATAGAACATGTTATAACTAGGTGTTGGAGATAATATCTATGACGTGTGTCTTTTGGGATAACATGACATTATAATAAGTTATCTGTCATATACGAGTATGTCAAAACACGAAATTATTCTCATGTATACCTGTTGTTTGATGTACGTCCGTATTATGCAAGGTAAGGCAGATTCACATCACATTAACGTTCTATAGAAGACACCAATTTATCTCATTGGCGACACTTCCATTGTACGTCCCATATAGGAATCATAATATAATGCTGTTTTCAACTTTCCCTTTCTTTAATTAATCTGGGGTTCTATTACATAATTTCATCGTTATCGTCATCGGTTACGTTCTGACATGTGATTGGTTGACTCAGTGCTCGCTCGGCAATTTGACGGTTTGTCATTGGTCAACGTAATTGGTGACGATACCGATGAAGTTATAATCTAAGGGCAGAGGTCTAACGACTATAGAGGTACTTACGTAAATTTGAGTAGGCACCTTGCAGAGAATAACTTTTGATTGTGATATAAGAAAAGCAGTGCAGAGGTTGGGTATGCCGAACATAAAGCTTTTTTTTTATTTACTTATCTACTGCTACCCGGATACTGAAGCTCTTATGAGTTGGATATGTCCATGGTTAGGGTCTCTTCTTGCTAATTTTAAATTTTTCTAGACTAAACTCGCATTATATTATGTATATAATATAATGCGAGTTTAGTAGAGGTATCTCTACATTTGCTTGCACGTCATTTTCTTGTTTAAATACCTATGCTTAATGTTTTCTTTATTCAGTAATCAAATAACGGGTACCTGCTGAACATAAGCCATGGTTTTCCATTGAATAGGGTTTACCCTAACTAATCGCCAGCAGGCGGTTGGACGGATGCAGATGTTTTAAGAATCCGCTACCCGTCTAAACTGTTTTGCAGCATTTTAAACCTGAACTTGTCTTTTACGATCGCGTTAGTCCTATTTTTGTGATCCTCACATATCATTGAACAAATTTAATTAGAACAAATAAAAACATGTCACTTAAAGTGTCGAATCACGTATTTACGTATTGCTATTTCACGATTAAATTGTGAACGGCTAACCTAAAAATGTTACCACAAAAAATGACAACGCTACCCGATCCGGGTCTCGTATATCATGAGGATTTATTTTCTTCTGGGCGCCTTCCTCGATTTCTACGTTACACCTTAATTTAATATTAAATTTTGCTCTTTCCCCGCTCTCGCTACAAGTAAGCAGATGTCTTAACACGTTTTGTTATTCATATTTCACTTCCGCGCATTTTGTTTGGGGTGTGTGCGGAATGCGTGATTCGAGTGTAAGTACCCAGATTATATAATTTCGGAAAGGCAGTCAACTACCTAATTTACTGAAATACTTTCCCTTACTTTCAACGGCACATATGTTAACATTACACATTGAAGTAGAAATTGGAAGGATAAATAATCAGATCTAAAGTTAGTATTTATTGTGAACAAAGTTGATAATGGACATGTCTCTCGAATAATAAGTACTAGAAGGAGAAATTATAGCACGTAAGGGTTAAAGGTGTAAAATATTTAACAAAAACCTATTAGTTTCAACGGCGATGATGGGCTCACCTCCCTATCACGTATATACCTATTTCTGTATATTTCGGAAATTGAACTATGGCAATTGTTTCAAGGATTAAACTTTTAATGTTTTAAACACTTTAATGCTTATGTTTGGAATATCTCAGATCACCCTAATTGGGATAAAGATCGTGACGTTATGTATGTACCAGTTCTGCAATCCTCTGACAGACAACTGTTAGAGCCATGCAACGAGAATGCGAGTTGCAGTACGAATTAATTTCCTTATTAAAATCCTCCTGCCCGGTTCCCTTTGAAGAGTATTCCTGGATTCAAAGGATTTTAAAAGCAGTAAAGCGTAAAATTCAATATTGAAAAAGGCAAAATGCAATGCATTTTAATCAAAACGGCATTAGTATAATCTTATTGGAATGTGCGTAACGATAGTGAGACACACTGGCGTTATGTTCATAACGCGTATCGTTGTCCGATTTGTCAGCGCCTATTCGAAATAAAATCGGACCTAAGTACGAATGACGGGTGACGGAAAAGGTCATCAAACAATCGTGTGTATATCAACGGTCGATGTACTCGTTTCACTATATGGGTTATGGTGGAGATGGCCGGGACAGTGCTGATGCGAATATCGTCCCTGTAACATAGTGTGGTAGCCTAGAGAAGGGAAGGAACCAACCCGTTAGTCAAATGATATTGTATAGGTGGTTGGAAGTCATTGGACTATTATTAGGGATCGGAAAAGATGACATGATAAATACGATGCTATCAATACATTTATACGAACGCAAAGAAAATTAAAGATTGCATACTTGCCTAGATGGGTCTGTGTGTATCAAAATATTAACTAGGGGTGGCACGTGATCACACCACTAGTCCACCCTATGCAAGGGGTGGTAAAGCTTTAATTTAAGAAGCTAATGCATTGAAAGTTTTATTTGTCTTTGCACTTATTTTGTTGTATGGTAAAGTTTCAATTTTTTTAATGTAATCTAACACTAACATAAACGATATTTAAAATTCATTTTACCCTGGTACTAGAGAATTAATACGGGATTCAAGGTAGCCATAGAGTCATGTAGGGCACCATCTAACTTCAGTAGGCGCGCTGTCGAATGAGTACCACTGTTGATTCTAGCCTAAAGGACTTAGGGAGTGTGGAAGCGGGTTTGGTAGGTTACTAAAGGCAGATATTAAGCAAAGAAAATTTTATTATATTAAATGATGATGATAAATACGTCATTACAGTTCATTTTTGTTAAATATTAATGTGTGTTAATTGATGACTGCCATAGCAGTCTAGTGGATGTTAACGTGTTATGATGTAACTGCCCACCATTCCAGCTAAAACAATTATGATATTGTATTTATTTCACTGTTAATCCTAGCATATAGGAGTTATAGTGTGAGGAGTGTGGAGGCAGGTTTTGTACTGATATCGATCAATCATAAAAAAATTTACTATATTTATACGACTTTACGGTTATTCTTTGTTGTATCACGTGAGTTAATTTAACGACTGCCCTAACAGTCCTATGTCTGTTAGCTGTTAAGGTGTAAATGAACACCATTATTCCAGCTCAAACGATTATAACGTTGTATTTATTTCAATGTAGAATAAAGATAATATTATTTTTAAGACCGCTTACCTAGTTTTTGGGGATTTTTTTTTATATAATAATTGGTAACAATAACGAGATCTTTTTATTCGTTAGTCAGAATATACTTGGTCACCACCACCGCTTCGAAACGGAAATCATTTCTAGAAAAAGAAGTTATTGTACCAATACTGTAAAATTTCTATTTTCTTTTTGAACCATTGAGAAAGAGAAGCGAATTCATTAAATAAAACAAGCGTTCATTTAGTTGATTTTTTAGTTTCTAAAGTGAATGAATAACAGAATGATGGCAACACAAAATAACACACTCTGAAAGCCCGCATTTCTCGTGTAATTATAAAACATAACGGAAGAGGTCGGCACATTCAGCAATTTTGTTGTCGGTCGAACCTAAAATATGAAATGTACACACGAAAAAAATTCACAGAAAACACGCCGACGTCCGCTCCTTTCCACAGAATAAGCATTTCAAAAGCGGGTTTTAATCAGAGTTACAAATTGAATTTACCCACCGAGCCCAATTGGGGACGATATCGGAATAATTTGCATAGTTATTATAAACACGGGTCAGTCCTGCATAAACCATGCTCGATGACGGGCCCTGTCTCTCAAATGCAAATATAACAAGAAATTCGAGTAAATGGAAGCGACATCAATTGTCTTCCTTTATTTATTTATTTGAGTTCTGTGTGTATACCATACACTATACCATAGTAAATACATAGGTAATAATTAATAGGAATAATTATGCTTTCTGGATAAAGTTTAAGAGTTTTCACCTTCCATAAAAGGTTCCAACCATATTCTTGCTATATTTTTCCTAATCTATGTCATAAGCTTCCATGGTTGTATATAGCTCTAAAAATAATGTATTTATTGTTTATCAATAATAATTTTGTGAGCATTTACGGTATTTTATAAAACAGATGACCAATTTAAATGAAAGCAATAATCATGGACTACGGCTTTTCTATCATTTTATTTAACGACCTGTTTGGTGTAGTTGTTAGAAACCCTGATTGCGTAACTAATAGGGCGCGGGTTCTAATCCTGCTAAAGAAGGCTGAAAGAAAAAAAATCTTCGATACCTATATACTATCAAAATTTAGTTAAACTCTATCAAGTAAAATGTTTACATAGGGGAACATCTTTATGTTTCAAAATTTACCGGTTGTAAACTACTGTATTTATGTGTGGTTAAGAAAAAATTGTTTACAAAAAAAATTTGTTTGTAGTATATCAACTATTTGGTATCCATAATAGAAGCCTAGTTACTTAGTGTGGAACAAGGTGGCGCTGTGTGTATGTGCATAGCTATTTATTATTTATCTCACAAATTTATTTAAAAGCCTTAATTCTTTAACACAGAAGTTTTCGTTATTAAATGTGATCTGTGATCTGATCACTTATTCCTTTTGTTAACAATTTATATTAAATATTATATGACTATTCCAGTAAATATCACGATCCGTACATTCTAAGGATGCTTTACCAACATTTCAGGTGAGCGCGCCCAGACTGATTTGAGCCGCGATTATGGTTTCAATCACCCCTTTAGCTCCTTGTAATCTGAAGAGCTGGAGGCGATTGGAAGTTCTTGCGGTTTTGGTATTGATAATATAAAGGCATATTACATATATTCACAATCTATCAACCACAAAGGTTTCTATTTCGCTCATATATCTAATGGCGTTAATAAAGTTTATGGAAAGCGTTATTGGTGTGACGCTCCTGGAAAATCTGCTATCGCCAACATGTCTACCAAGTATAGCGATTGGGGCCAATCTTCCTATGGAAAGTGATGCAAATGCGCTATTGGCGAGGTTTGTCTAACAGTGAACTTCTATAGCCCATGCATAGACACATAAACAAGTGTATGTATGTCAAGCATTATTATATTGTTATTATCATCAACAGTTTTTAATAATTCATGTCACATCACGTCGCATCCCTGGGTCTGGCTTACCTACTCTTACTTTTGCCATATCTTCATTCAAAAAATCAGGTCATATAACTTTTCGCTAATTCACTCAAACTTATATTGCGTTGTTGTTTTGTTATAGTTTGTTGTCTCTTCTTCGTAACCTTTCAAGACTCCGGTGTTAAGTTAATAATTAATGCTAAGGTGCTAAGTTGAAGCCGAAGGTGAAAGGGGTGTAATACTTAATATATCAACTTACTTACTTCATACTAATAACAACCCTCTTTGTGTTGGTAAAAATTCTACAAGTAACTGCGAGCAAGTCTACTTAACCCTGCAGGTGACAATCCGATCAAATGATCAATCTGACACACACACACACACACACACACACACACATACATACTTACACACCACTCACTGTCTTCTTAACTCACTTTTACACGACCTACACATTCCCACTATGTCCTGCATGAATTGGCAGAAAAGAGGGATTGATTATTATTGTATCTTTAAATAATATAATATTTTAAAAGGATTCAAAGATCTAAAAGAAATTTGTTCGATGCATAAACGTAGCAGACCGAGATTCAAGATTCAAGTCATTGTATAAATATAGGACACACATACTTTTGCATATGTATTGTTAATATTTGGCCTGTTACGACTACTACTACTACTGTAATTATAGATAAATGATTCGATGGTTGGTACCTAACTTACGAACACCATATCTACATAAATTATATGCAATACAACTCATACTTGTTATAAATAATTGATAATCTTTAATAAACCATGTTTGGATAGAGAAAGAAATCATAAGATACGTACCTATTTGAAAGAATAACAGATATTTTATTGCTATTTTAAAAACTTTCTTCAAGTTACTGCTCCCGTTTCTATCAGTGGGTGTCGTTGAAAGCAACTAAACGATCTTGAACTTAACAGTACAGGACAAGTGATGAGAAGTAGATTATTACTATAAAAAAGTCTGCAATCGCTCCCCAATCCCACGGAAAGCTCGACTAGCATCGACTTTTATAGGCTATTGATGTGTATGTGCGTCGCTTCTTACGTTAAATAATTTTAAAGCTGTAAGGGATTTTCTGCCAACTCAAACCAGTCACAGCAGACTGGTCGATAGGGATTAAGGAAAGGTCTGAACTGAATAAACAATGTGACGACCATGACTGCCCCTCACGTACTCGCCTGCTCGCAGTGTTAATGTAAAAACGGACTTAGGTATCATTTATTTATACCCATAGTTCGTCCTAAATTTGAACACAAAATAGGTACATTTTTGTTACAAGGTTTCACTAACGAGCATAGCTCACTTGGTTGGAAGATGATAAGATGATAATAGGAATAATTTTATGTAATAATGAAATGTTTATATTAATATTATGTCGGTTGTTCGCCTACGGATTTCATCATTCATTCATTCACATCAAAATCAGCGCCGTCTCCATTGCGTGTCCATATTCAAATTTTACAATGTTGGTCAACTACCTACCGAAGTCATTGATGGGCGAAATGCAAAAAAAATACCTTCGTCAATGCATCTATAATGTTATGCATCTATAATTTTCATAGTGTCGAGTGGTCCTTATTTTTTCCAAGTACATCTTCTTCTAGCTCTATTTGTGGGACGATTATTAGGTCATTTCAAAATTAAGTGTGCGCTAAAAGGACAAGTGAATGGAAAGATACCATCTGACCAAAATAAAAATTCAATATCTGAAATCTGATATTTCAACTATTTTAAGAAAACATTTTCAAGACACTTAGTTACGTCACTTACGTCTTTCATTTCTTCTCAAGTTTCATTCCGCCGCAATCTTCCGACAGAGTCGCATCTCTGTCATCGATTAGATCAGAAACAGACACGCGAGTAGGTAGATATACGGTGTCGTGTAAATTGGAGATTTACGCATGCCATAAATCAGTCAGGGATCGAGGTAAGCCCGCCAATATGTTACCCTCCTCGACCTCTGTCGCACTGCACTCACCTTGGTAAAAATTCTGGTCTAGAAGAATTGAATCTTACGTCTATATGGTCGTAGGTATACGTATGAATTTTGAATTTTAAATATTTAGTTTAGTAGGTATGAAATTGATTTTGTAATCAACATCATGTGCAAAGAAATCTACTTTTATTACCTAACGAAATAGTATATTATAGCATAATATAACACTTTATATAGAGGGTAAAACAAAGTAACAATAATCTTTATTAGCTCCATAAAGATTTGTATATTACAAGTCTTAGCATTGTTATAACAAAAAGAAAAAAAAAAACAATCAAAAATCTTTGATAGACACTGTAAGGTGAGTGAACTAGGTAATGCCCTGTATTTCAGGTCCCCAGGTCTCCTCCTAGTACTATAAAATAGGTACAATAATTATTAATGGAGAATTACATGCATTTTAGAGTGGAGTGAGCATAATATGTATAAGTGTGTGTGCGAATGCGTGTGTGGGGGGGGGGGGGGGGAGTATATGTAGCGTGTACCTTTGTGTACGAATAGTCAGCTGCTGCTGCTGAATGTAATGTACGAATGAAATTGTAAAATGAATAAGTATCGATCATAGATTAGAAAAATATTAAAAACAAGCCCATGCAGGTACTTTCTGCCTTAAATCAGTCCTATACATAAAATGGAACACGTGTACAATAAAATATACGCCGACAGACGGCGACAGCGGGCTGTGTTCCACATTTATATACCTGGGATTTTTCTTATTATTTTTTCTGTAATTCATTTTTCACAATTACATTCGTACTTCCTTTTACACCTTGTGCAATCAGAACCAAGCATAAAATATCTTGCCTCAAGAAACTGTCATGCGTGATACGTCCGCACGATGAAATAAGAAAACAAGGAATAGCACTCTCGGGTTCATTATAGTTTGAAAGCATGTTGGTTGTTTATCATTAAGTTTTACGCGCAAACTTCGCTTGCGTTTAAGAAAAATGACGTCATAAATCCTATGTTGCTGTACGATACTGTACAGGTACATTTTATGAGTATAAAAACCTTATGGTGGTGTGAAAATATAGGAATTAAGTGTTGACAAAGTCTTTAACCAAATCAAAAAAAAATGATAAAGTTTATTTTCTATTTTTTGTAGGTACAAACTATAGACTAAGGTTGGGATGTCCTATTAAGTATATGTATATTCAATCAATCAATCAAATACGCTTTATTGTTTATTCGTACATGCGCTCTTCTATATCATCTAAATGTTACATTGAAAACAAAATTATTTCACTATGTTAGTTGGCTAAGTAGTAGTACTAGTAGATTTTTTTTTGATTGCCTAACATATGTATGCTTGGTGTGTTTATGTTGGGTATGCGTGTGTTTGGATGTGCGCATGCGGTGTGTGATCATGTGCGTAAATACAATTATAATTATGCCTATATATAAACGTTTAATGTTAAGTTCAACGACCTGTTTGGTGTAGTGGTAGAAATGGGGTCCACATATCGAAAGGTTGTCGAAACGTCTCAGTTCTGCAGTGTTCGCTATTAAAAAAATCCGCTACTTAACCGACGTGGACACCGCGAGGCTGGTATACTTCAGCTATTTCCACAGCATAATGGCTTATGGCATTCTGTTATGGGGAAATGCCGCGGACATAAATTGTATTTTTGTTCTGCAGAAGCGAGCGGTTCGTGCGATCTACAAGTTAGGCTCCCGAGTATCTCTGAGGAATAAATTTCAAGAAATCAATATATTAACTTTGGCATCGCAATATATTTACGAAAACTTAATGTACGTAAGAAAGAATCTGTATTTGTTTAGGAAAAATTGTGAAATACACAATGTTAATACAAGATATAAAAATAAACTTGCTGTCCATAGCAGTCGCTTACACAAAGTCACTAAGTCATTCAAGGGACAATGTATACGCTTTTACAATAAGGTTCCGGTAGACATTCAAAATTTGCCTTTAAATAAATTTAAAACAACCATTAAACGGAAACTATGTGCCAAAGGCTATTATAAAATTTCTGACTATCTGGATGATAAGAATGCATGGACATGAACCGCTCGCCATTATCCAGTATATTTTATTCTTATTTTCTTTGTCGAATCATAAATTTTACAATTAGGTATCTCAAATTGTATTTGTATTGACTTATTTAAAAAGAGCAACCCTGGAGTTTCTTGCTCGTTCTTCTCTGGGGAGACTGCCTAGTGAATGAGCGATAACTGTATGTCATGACGATTTCAAATGTTATTCTTATAACTTACGAAATCAAAACATTTTTGATTTTGATTTTGATTTTGAAATGCCTTCTATGTTTAGAGGTCGCGGCATCTACTCTCAATAGGGGCATATGTTTGAATGATGAATATGGACACACGTACCGCAGTTATGGAAGATTTCTTTTATATTCTGTATTTATTTACAAAAAACAACAATACAAGCCAAATAGATTAGAATGGAACTAGACGGCGCTGTGTGTATGTGCAGGGTTTATTTATATCAAGTTATATATCATACCATAAAATTCCCTCTTCCAAAAAATTTTGGTTTGGTTTTGGATCCGTGAAAAAATTCACGGCTGTAGTATATACCTATAACGAATTTAAAAGGAAAGCTATCACAGTTAAGAGGGTTTACAAATTAATAAGTAAATACTTTAGTTGAAAATTATTTATCATACAACAAAAACCTCCTTATTCTTTCATTATATTAGTAAGTTGGAATATATATTTACGCATATTGTGACGAGCAACTACGGAACTTTACTGCGCGTGGCCACACTTCGCCGGTTTTTTATCGAACACTTTGGAAGTGTCTACTGATAAAATTTTACTCATGTCATCTAGAAACAGACACTATTTCTAACTGCAATTAGTATATAACAGGAGATAAGTAATAGATGTACAAATGAAAAAATTTTAAACTTATCCGCGAAACACCAATACTTCGTTACAAATGATAATAACTCCACAAATAAATCCGAATGTTTTCGTTATCAAAAGCTCATGAATCGGCCATAAATAACGCATCGAAAGCATTTAATGGTAATTACTTCATAATGAGCGGCACAATTATTCCGTGCGTGGTGTGCATTGGCCGTGGGGTGCGTGACGCGTGACAATATTTTAAATTTCTGGACACGCGGTCGGTTAGTTCGGTCAATATCGACACGGTACCGAAATGGTGCATTATTTCGCTATGAGGAAATTCGTTCACCATCAAATTAGCCACAGGATGTCCATAGATAAACATAGGCCTCCTCGTTAGTGTAATATATCGGTGCTTATATCCGAACGTCAGTTCAACAAGCAAGTACAGACCTAGCAGCGTTGAGCAACAACGCTTTAAAGATGATGCGATCTGTCAAAATAACACCATGTGCTTTGGTACAGACGCAATTAAACGAGTTGTGAAACAGTGTATACGTGTAATATCACTTTGCACCGGACACCTGTAGCGCTCACGTCATTGCATTGTAGTATGAAGATCCTAAAAACTAATAAACCTGGTGCGTATCCTTCCAAACTCGTATTTCCATTAATAATACAGTTAGTATTCCAGAGCGATAGATTGGAAGTGGCCTGCATCTATCGATTTCCCGTGACCTTTATTAGGTCGTCTGTCCACCTTGTGAGTGGACGTACAACGCCGGACTTGTCAGTGTGTGGTCTCTGCTCGAGAACTTTAATGCTTCACCGGCCATCAGTTTTTTTTTATGCACAACAGGTTAGTATTTGACCTCAATCACACCTGATGTTAAGTGAAGATGAGGCCGATAGTAGCTGCGTACCTACTGAGCCGGAAACCCCTTATTTGGGGGACCGAAAAAATCTTATTTGGGGGACTGGCTTTTGTTTATTTTTTCTATTCCTAACCGAATACTAAAACCGTGTACTAAATATGTACCCCGCTGGGGATCGAACCCGCGACCTCCGAATCGTAAACCCAATGTTGTTTACATTGAGACACGGAGGTGGCTATTTTATCTCTGACAACCGGATCACAACATTGCTGTTTGGTGGCAGACTTAGATAAGATAGTGGTAGTTATCCAGGCAGATATTTAAAATATCCTACCAGCAGCACAGATTACTAATAAGTTACTAACGTAACCAGCATCCAAACTGAGTGCTAAACATGTACCCCGTTGGGGAAACATGGAAAACCATCATAACATTTAAAAATAAAATGACCATATTTTTGATGTTCCAGTGTTCATAGGACAAGATTTTGCTAATGTTTCGCGAACTTCTCTGCCTTGTGTCCCATTACGACTGACGTAACTGTAAACGCTGCGTTTGCGTGACGAACCTTTTTAGTAATAATCCTTTTGGAACCAAACACTTTCAAAAGTGGATGTTCCTCACTTTTTAAATTACATTGACAAAATCATTGGAAACGATAAATATTTTAGGAATACCGGTATTCGGACGGAATATAGTAAATAGAAACTCGCCAGTCTTTTTTGCCATTCCTCCTATTTGCTCTGGACTTCCAGACCATTTTCGGTTACCAGCACAATGTCATCAGCGAACAGCATAACCAAGGAGCCTCTTGCTGTATGTGCGACGTGATAGACGTGAAGAGGTTGGTGCAAGCCTACAGCTACATTGAAGCTGGCAGTAGTGCCAACTGTGGACCGAACTTTGAAACTGCACATTTTTTTTTAACAGCTGCAATGGAGCATTATTAAAATTGGTACGATTTTGATAACACCTAATAAAATAAATAATTAAATTTGTTATTATGCATACAGTTTATAGTTTCTTGGCTAAAAAGAATAGTAATAGTAATTAGTGAAACGGTTTATTTCACTCATCACAAATGAAGCTACAAAAGGTATGACTAAATACGAGTACTAAATAAGATATTATATTACACTGGTACCTGTAAAGGAAGAATCAGAATCATGGATGTTTAAAAGTCGGCAAATCAGTGATATGCATGGGGTTATCGTGGATATCCTAAACTACAACTAAGGATTCACCTTTAGCAAATTATTATGGACAGTAAATTAGCGGACAGGACAGCAGCAGTCTCTTTAGTGAGGCTAAATAAATATTGTTATGAAAAGCTATGTAAGGCGCAGGTAACACATCAAGTTTTTAAGTTTGTTTGAGTCAGCTATTGACGTACCAAATTAATATAGTATTATGACTTAATTAAGAAAAAATGTGATAACAGCAGTGCCTTAATGTAAGATAGGCGTTAAATCAACTAATGTTAGAGACTTCTGCTCTCCTGGTACTTTGAACTTTTAGTCCTTGCATTAAAATTTATGAAAGCAACATTTGCGACATTCCCATTTTTGGCTCATCAGTTGCAATAAAAGCTCACCATGCCACTGGACGCGGCGAGACTCGAGAAATCAAAATTATGAATGTAATATTCATAAAAAGTGTGTAACAGTTTACAAAAACCAGCTAAGTTCCGTTCCGTACTTGCCCGTCACAAGATGCGGAGTTAGAAGGGGCTTTACTATTTCGCAAGTGGATCCCTGAATCGAGAAACTGTTTAAAATTACCTGTAGTATTCTTGAAAGACCTATCCAACATCGAACCGCAAGATGAGGTACAATAATAGAAAAAATGCATGCCCTTTACGAGTACAGGAGCCATGCCAAATGACAGCTTTCTAGTATTAAGAATCTCCGAACTAAGCCCCGGACATACAGGCGGACATGGCGAAACTATAAAGGTTCCTTAGTTGATTGCGAAACTCTAAAAACGGAGAACATGCGTTGGAATTGCATGCAATTATACACCATGGAATCCATCTTAGGACTACCGGTGTGGGGAGAGTTTCACCCTTTCGTTGGCAATGTACTGAACTTTTACGATTTGATTTCAAAAGAAGGAAAAGGTATGAAACTCTTAAAATCTTGGGATCTCCAAGTCTAAGGCGAATTTACTGGGATACATGCATCTTCTTTGGCTACATCGTCACCAATATTTTGGTTAAAGCATATTGTAAATTTGTTTAAAGTATTTCATGAATGTTGTTTATTCATCGTATACCATTGAATTGTCAGTTTATTGCATTATTGAATCAATGGATAATTGAATTGTTCAGTTATTGAACTGAAATGTGGTAAATTGAATAGATTCAATGTTAATTATGTTTATAAATATTGATAATGTTTAATAATTTCATGATTGACTACTAAAAATTGAAATTGAATACCCACAAATTGTTACTTTGCAACAACATGTCAGTACTCAGAGCCTTTCCTCAAAGACCTATAGAGAAAGTGTCACAATATAATTTATTTTATTTACCAACAAAGTGTGCACATTTTATGAGATTTATACTGCAGACTTTTTGTTAATTAGTTCAATGGGCAGCCTCCTGTGGAGTTCGCGAAATAAACTCAGTGAAATATGGTCCACAGTATAAACGGTTTTTATCCGCCATCCATTCAGTGTGAATGGTAAATGCTTTTATTTTTGACTTTCGCTGTGAGGTTGCCGAGACTTATCAATATTTGCTGTATTCTCTATAGAGTATTACTTATTATTTTCATTTATGGTCAAGGCGAGTATATCAAATGAATAAGCAGACCTGGCAATTGTAATTCACCATGACAGTTCGTGATACGTTGCTGGTTCTGTTTAAACATATGACATAATGGTAACAAGTCTGCTATAATGCTCAATAATGTATCCCGAGTTGACATTACGGAAGGTGATCTAGTGATTACTCTTGCTCTTTACACCGCGCGTCCAAATACAAACGCGTAACTCTTTAACACTAGAACACAACAAAAACTAATATTTCTTACTATTAAATATAATTAGCCGTGCACACTTTGAGTGTCGTAAGTAGGCGTGCAATCAAGAATAATAACAAAATCAGACACTGCTATATATAATAAAGCCTTAGTTTTGTTTGACGCTATTAGGTCCATCACTGATACTACAGCACTTTTATCAAGGTGTAGCAGAAATATGACTAATTTAGAAATAGGAGAAAAACAACATTTTTATGTTATGCACAATGGGTTAGCACTTGACCTCAATCACACCTGATGTTATCTGAAGATGAGGCCGAAGGTGGAAGCGTACTGACCCGGAAACCCCATCTTATTTGGGGAACTGGCTGTCTTATCTCTGACAGCAATCTTACCGGAAATAGTAAAGTGTACTAATTATTATTACTTGCGATTTCGCTAGTATTCACACCCATGATATTATGTCGCAGGCTACATAAATATCTTCTAAATTAAAGGGCACAAGCATATAAGAGACATTACGGCATGAGGGTAGTTCACACAATATTACTCAGTTTTTAAACCCCTAAATAAAGAGGATTGTTACAGGTATGTTTGTAGCCCATGTGTGCCTACTATCATCATCTGCTTTACACGATCCCAATGTATAGCCTGCTCCCACTACTGGTAGAGAGTATGGGTCATAATCTTTAAAGTCTATCAAGGAGTTTCAGTGGTAATATTCTGGCTCCATCTTCAGATCATCATAGGTAATGGAAAGTGCTCATGGCAACAAAACAAACTAGCCCAAATTCGACTGTCTTACCATTTACCACCAGGGAGTTCCAGTTCCTACATCCGGGCTCCATCATCAGATCAGCTCGATGGTACCATAATATTGCATTGTCACCGAACTTACATAAATATGCCAAATTTTAGCTCGTTCCCAGCAAGTGGTTGAAAAATGGTTTGCAAGTTTTGAAACGGATAACATACTTACATACGAACATTGAACGCTAAATGAAAGCTTGTAAAAATAATCATATCAGCAACAGCACTTCCATAACAGATATGTTTATTAACTATCTAGAAGACATTATGATAAGATATTATCTAAATAATATAAGATTCAGGATGATTCCAGCGAACTCTCCCAAGAGAGTTGGTGCAGCTCACGGAAGAACCGAAATGCTAGATCCGATGCAAATAAATAAAACTTGGATTGTTCACAAGAACTTCACAATCAGGAGAATTTAATTACTCATAGTTAAACGCAACGTAAATTTGCCTTGACAACTCAACGTTGAGTTTTTTCTTAAACAAGGGCTCTTGATCCAATTACCGAACTTCAAAGAGCCAAGTTATAAGGGACAAAGAATAGTGGTAATATCAAAAACTACAAGTTGCCTAATATTAAATGTCAGCATGTTTGCATGGTGAAATTCACGAGGAGCTGAGATTAGATATAGATAGAATCACTTTGTTGTCCGTCTGTCTGTTGGTGATAATCACTTGTTCCGAAGATATTTAACTTTTTACGTAACTGTAATTAAACGTGCAAATCTATATAGATGTTTTTTGGTGGAAAGACCCACAGTCGCCTTTTACGACACCCACGGAAAGAGACGAGTTGGTTCTATTCCATTTGAGTGCCGAAACCACATAGCACACCGGCCATTTAGCAGGACCAAAAATTCTTCACCGATTCCTAATTATTATATTATGTGGAAGGAATGACTACCACATATTATGTTCGTGTTCGTTACTGTGACATATTCAATTTATACCTACTGTACCCATCTGTTTTAGTCACTCATTGCAAATACAATGCGGTCGAGAGTGCGGGGACATCAATTATTCAACTTCGATTAATTTAGGTTGCATGGGGGACATCTTTTCTTTTGTTTAACTTTTTCAGTTTAAGTACTAGGATTCGGGATTAGACTATTACGTAATATATGTAATAACCTTCAATTTCAAAAGATTAGTCGCAACATGCAATGGGCAATTAGTAGGCTTATATTTCCAATTTCCATTTCGTGCTTTTTTTTCAATCGTTCAATACAAATAGTCCAGTTATGATACACTTTTAACTTCCCATAATCTTAAAAATCTATCCATGTGCAAAATGCATGTGCATGTGCGAAATTATAGCTTTAAAACTAATTATAACGATTCAAACGTAGTCGTACAATATCGTATTAGAATTTAATGCGTGCAGTTTAACGTCACGCCATGTGAATAGTGGTGCCTTTCTTTTTTGAATATATTGAAAGATTTTGAGTGTAGAATTTTTCACACATATTCGCACATTATGTTCACAGCATATTCGAAAAAACAGACTGAGCCCTGCCAACTTGACGTTCACAATCAAATGGCAATAGGTTATTACTTCTTTGTTAACAGTATTTTCTACTCCGTCAGGAAAGCATGGAGTTTTACTAGAAACCTAATAATAATCGACTAGGCTTCCGCCCGCAGCTCCGGCCGGAATCAGTTTATCGTCCCGAGGGATTTATTTCGACGTTAGGCGTTGCAGCTATTTGTTTCTCGACTTTACATTATTATGGTCGAACGCATCGCGATAGGAAGCTAGGGCGAATTTGGAGGCCGTGTCTGTTGTATGTACTCGTCATTTAATTTACCAGATTAAGCAGCCACAATTGATAAACAATGGCTTCCGTCAACCATTGATGACCCGACGTTTGAGAGGTTCAAACTTTTCTGCTACAGAGAGAGCGCTAAAGAGATAGATTTTCTACCTAATAATGGAATTAAAAAAAATAATGATGTTATTGAACAGGATGCTATGATACTTGACATGAAAAGTGACATAAACTCAATGTAAACAACATTGGGTTTACGATTCAGTGGTCGCGGGTTCGATCCCTAGCGGGGTACATGTTTAAGCACTCGGTTTGGTTGGTGGTAGGACATTTTAAATGTCCGCCTGGCTAGCTTCCACCATCTTATCTAAATCTGCCACCAAGCAGCAATTTTAATAGCATTGTTGTGTTCCGGTTGTCAGAGATAAGATAGCCAGTCCCCCAAATGTGTTGGGGTTTCCGGGTCAGCACGCATCCACCTTCGACGTCATCTTCGCTTAACATCAGGTGTGATTGAGGTCAAGTACCAACCCATTATGCATAAAAAAAAAACGAAAGACCCACACCCACGGTAAGGGATAGGTCGGTTTTACCTGTACTTCTAAAGAGACCTTTGTACTATTTTTAGGTAGATATATCTCATACAGATCTCTCTTACTTTAAATAGACTTTATCATACATTTTAACTTTCAGTGTCTAACTTTTAGTTTGCAGTGTTCGTATGTAGGTAAGTAAGTTAGCCATTTCAAAATTTGCACACCATTTGTCAACCACTTGGTGGTAAGTGACTGCGCTGAAATTTGGCATATTTCAGCGCAATCAGAGTTCGGTGACAATGCTATATTATGTATATATAATAATAATATCGAGCTGATCCGATGATGGCAAACCCCTGATGGCAAATGGCAAGATAGTCGAATTTGGGCTAGTTTGTTTTGGACCAATGAGCAATTTCCATTCCACATGATGACGAGGGTCTAATGATGGAGCCAGAAGATTGCCACTGGAATTCCTTGATGGATTTTATGTTAGTAGTCTTTGTAATATGTGATAATCATGATGGAGTATTAAAGGTTTGTTTTCAAAAGTATTTTTAATGTAGACCTTATTTATCGAGTGTCTTTTTTGGTTAAAACAGAGATTTCTGGGTGTCTCTTATTTGGGCAACACACAGCTTTTTGTGGACGTGTAGTTTACGGCTCGTGAATAGAATTCCTCCTCCATATGTATAAATAGGACAAAGTTCTCTTTAGAAGCGGGGTTAAACCAACCAATATCTTCCTATGGGTTCAGTTTAAAGCTATTAGAGGACTCTACATCTTTAGACTTACTTACCCGCTTACTTACTTACTCATCTTCTGTCACGTGTATATTTCTATACTAATATCTTTACATTAAGCTTTTAATGTTTGGAATACCCAAACGCTAATTTTTCATAATTTATCCTAAAAGATAAACGTTGTGACGTCATGTGTGTATATATGATTAATGTGGTAACCCTGCATTTGTGTACCAATTTTTCTTTTAAAAGCACCAAAGTCCTATTCCACAAAGGCAAGCTAACAAATTGATAATCGAATCGTCGCAATCTTGTTTCGATGGCGACAGCTCGTTGAATAGTCCGTTGACAGCTGTTCGATAATTGAACTGGGAACAATTAGCCATCGAGTGGTTAATATCCGCGGTGCTGTCACAACACGATTGGGTCCCTCGGCAATGGACACTTGACATCGTCGAGTGTAAATCGATTCCGTCGAGATGTAAGCGGTGATGAGATGATTCCAAATTCTACCACTAAAGGCCCCTGTAAAACAAAGTTCGCTAAACAGGCCCTTCGTAGAACATAGATTTCCAATCGCACTATCGGTTTACGAACATGGCTACTTTTATAAGTAAACTATTTTAGGAGTTGTTAAATAGTGATTAAATTTTTTATACGAAAATGATTTTTAACACAAAGATCTCTTTGTTATATATAGTGGTCCAGAGGTGTAATCTAGCGTAACATCTAAAAAACTGCTTACAATTTATAAAAACACCTCGTTAAGGTGATGATGCTATTACTCCGAGAGCCATTTAACTACTAAAAAGTTCTAACCATCTGCGTCCGTGAAAAACTAGACCCGTTTACGGCCGAGGCGCCGCCGTGTACGAAACGTTAACAATGAAAACTCCTCTTTTTCTACAAGCCCGGTGAATGCCGTCGAGTTGTGAAAAAATACAAACAATAAAAGACCAGAGGATACGAGAGACGAGCATTTTACGCCGCCCTAGCCGTAAAATTAAATGGGGAAAAGGGCTTTTACAAACGCCCGGTACGTGCAACTTTTGTAGGGATCACTAAGGCGAACCATCAACCGACTCGAACTCTAAAAAATCATGTTTGAATATTTCCGGATTGTCAGTTTTGATCTTATTCTTGCGGTGTCATTGTTATAATTATCGTTATGTTTCAACTTTTTTATTTAGGGACGTCAATAGTTATAACTTTCCAAGTTTATACTTACTTTCTTATGAAAGTCGGAAACTTCTTTCGTTAGTCGAAAGTCCAGACGCGAAACTTGTTAAACTTCCCCGAATAAAGTACAAAAGCAAAAGGGTACATTGTAGGGTTATTTAGTTTGTAATTTTAAAATTCCCATCGAACTCAGTATCTTTGTAATTGGAATTTTCATCAAATCTGAGATCTGAGGGATATTTAAGACTGACCTTTTAGTGAACAAAATGGATCGTTGGAATTTGTAAAGATTAAGGTCTCTGAAATTGCTCACCGAAATTGTATAAACCTACGTCTTTCCTCCATTTATCTAATACCTACTTACCTATATTAATTACATAAACCAAAATTGCAGGTGTAAGTGACATCGCGGAATCTCAAAACGTTTGATACCTACTTACAAATTTAATATCAAATTTTAAGCTGCCATTATTATAGAGCTATTATCCTGTTCCGGTAACCCCTCTCGCAAAAATTTATTATCCAAGGGTATAATTCTGCCTAACGTCAGTGAAAGCTGTACTGTATACGATAAACTCGAAGGCCGAGGCGGCGTACGCGCAAAATTGCCGGTCTCTCGTGACTTATTGGAGTAAACATCGATTAGCGAGATCGTAGGGCGGCGCGGCTTGGAATTACAGTTGGCAACGCATATGCGGACCACCTGCATGGACAGTATCATTAGATGTAACCTCGGATCTTAATATATACTTATTATAACCATAGGCCTTCCATTACCACTATAGACACACGTTGAGATTCACCGAATCAGGGTAAAATTTTTGTTTCGTAGAAACCTGTCAAAATTGGTGCAATTTGTGATTGGGCAGGTCCTTAGCAATTTCCAATGTTTAGAATAACCAAACCCTTACGTTTGGGATATGTTTACCACCCCATTAGGCATAACGGTCATGAGTTTATGTCCGTATGTATGGTTGTAGAAAACGGTACTGTAACATTTTTCGAGACTGACACAATGGGTATTTTCTTCTTATTAATGCTTTAATATCACAGTCCTTGTGTATTATTATGTTAATGGAACATACCACAATGTTTTCAAATTGATTTGAGCTCATTTATTACGTGAAATTTATGTTAATTATCATAAATGACTTCATAGAGAAAAGCTCATTTTGAAACGAATTTACTAAATATAAATGTTAAATAATAAAACGATTTGTATTATGTGTTAATTCATAAACATTGCATTCCCAAAATGCTCTAAATATTTACCGGCTTGGAAGTCAAATCGCATACTAAAAGCTTACCGGTCAAGCAATGTAGTGTAAAAGTACAACCATATTGGTTGAAATTATGGCACTCTAAGTACATCAACATTCCTTTTAGACCACCTGCGAGGTACATGGGTAGCAAACTGCAATTTACTTTTGCCAATGACTTTGGTATGATACACACGGCCTTGTGAAATGAAAAGCCAATCCAAACAGGAAAGGGTTGAGTGAGAACTTATAAATACAAATATAATTCGGTTAGTCGTTTGTTTGTTTCTAAAGATATAAGTAATGATTCAGCAGCAAAATATCTTTAGATTTATATGTGTTTATTACAATACAAATACACTTTATTGCACAACTGAAAAGAAAATACAGTTACAGAAAGTGGTAAGAGTAGGACGTATAATTTGGCGACCTCATCACTAAAAGTTATTTCTTCCAAACCCTTGGGTATAAGGACTATACATTTGAAATAGCAGGTTTGGCAGGTATGTGAATAGATTTCATATACTTATATAGATCGATAGATAACTATATACTTAAATATAACATATCATAGGATATTAAATACAACAAACTCGCGAAGGGCTAATTTCTACTTTTATGTCTATCACGAATGCTTTCCCGCTATTTATAACTTTTTTTACTCCAACATTGTCATCATGGATTGGAATTAATCCAGAAAAATATAAGATTCGCTTCAATTCTTAACCGTGACTTTAATTTAGTAGCACTAATTAGTAGGTATAGTCTTTTAAAACGCCATCATCAACTTTGGGTGAGTGAGGTATTCCTTTATTTAACAATCGTGGAGAGTCTCTCTAAAATTATACCAAATTATAGTTTAACCTAGTAATTTGACTTAAATACATTATAATAGTAGATTAGCTTTTTGGTAGTATAATTTCAGTGTCATTACTGATTGTGTCAAATATATTTTATTAGATTTTCATGTCTACTTCTAAAACTCAGTTAATTCCGACTTCCGACAGTCAACATAGAGGAAATGACATAGTTTCGTAGTTTACATGTATAGCCGTTTGTGAATAAATAACAGCTTTGTTTGTTCGCTAAGTCTTGCATGCAGAACTTAACAACTGTGAGTTCTAAAGACAGGTTCCCTTGATGTTCCCTATTAGTACAACTTGATATCCTAGATAGGTAGGTACTTAATATATACAGGATGATTTTTAAGTGGGCCTGGATGGCCCAATCCTAAGCTATGAAGAATAGCGAAAAGTACTCAAAGGAGCCTCGGGCTCGATTTTGAAACTAAAACTGCATCATTGGATTTTTGAAAAATTAATATTCCTAGCCAGGCATTGAATCCGTTGATTTCGAAAAAACAAACACATCCTGTATTATTTCACCATTCCATAGTGTCGCTTCTATGGAATGAATTCTGGGAAATAACGACATGCGATGTGTTTTTTTTTTTCAAAATCAACTGGATCGATTCCTGTTTCGGAATATAAATTTTTCAAAAATCCAATGTTGCAGTTTTAGTTTGCATCAAAAATTCACCACAGTTATTAGGAATTAGAGGAATTCAAATTCAACCTGTATACAGATACAGGGTGAATTTGAACTCCTGTAATTCCTGTTAACTGATGACGCCAGTCTTGATTACACACAACTTTCCCGAAGGAACCATAGTCAAATTCGATCAAAAATTTTCGATTACACATACAAAGTTAACAATTCTGAATCCACCTTTAGTATGGAAGTCCAACAATTTTCGGCTGGTGACTCCATTTCTGATTACGAACAACTTTCCCCTAGGAACCATAGCCGAATTCAGCCGAAAATTGTTGGACTTCCATACTAAAGATAGTTTCAGAATGGTTTCACCAAGGCTATACAATATTTATTTTTGTATGCCGGTGAGTTTTTTTAGCGTAAGGAAAATATTAGGGCATATTAGGTAAATGAAATAGAAAGTATTGGTATTAAGTATTTATGTTTTTCAAAACCGTAATCGGTTAAAGCGTTGTGTCATTTGACGCGTCGCGTTTGTAGCCTATTCCACATAATACATCATTAAATTAAGTAAATAAAAAAAACTTGGAGAAAATATGAGTTCCAAATAAATAGAACATATCAATAAAATTTCTGTCCTATGTTTTTTTTTTTCAATGTATATGTATACATTTATATGCAATAAAGTATTAAATAAAATACATAAATAATAATAAATCAATCTCCGGCCGGCGCGTCTGTCGATGATGGTTTTGAAAAAAAAAAAAAACTACCTATGCCAAAAACTTCTATTTCACTTAACTAATATGACCTATTTTTTTTCCTTACGTTAAAAAAACTCATCCGGTATATTATATAATCTACAATAAAGGCCAATTTATAGAATCTGTTATTATAGAATTCATTTAGGTTAAAGATCATTGCTAGGGCGTATTCAAATTTTTGGCAAAATCCTCAACCGAAATCCGTTATGAGAAACAGGCGACACTTAGGCAGAGCTTAGGTTACCTACTTTGGAATACTATCCTAAGGGATTTCGCTGCCACGTCGTTCAACTAAGACGGCCGCAACGTACTGGATTAACTCAGCCAATTAAACTTTACTCAAAGTTTCAAACATTCCATCAGACAGACCATAAATAATCTCCGACTCACAATATAGCCTCTAAACTCATTACACCTCCCCACGAAGTTGGATGCTAATAGAAAATTTCACAACACAAGGAACTGCGGAGGCATTCCCATAGGCGCCGTCCGATCGCCAAGATTTATATGCGAGTGAACTGAAAAATGAACGGAGGTGAATGATAAAGGAGCCACTGTGAGCTAACATAACTCATCGTCCTGTATAATTAAGCGCACATAGGTAAGGATGCATGCACATTTGTGGCGTGTATGATAAGTTTGTAAATCTGTGGTACCTATAGTATGTACTTATTTGCCTTTACAATAACTACACAAAAATCACTTTGGGTTCAGATTACAACAGCAAGGACATCAGTCTCTTCTATAGAGGCATTTCGTACGAAAGGATTTGCCCCAATAGCTACGCAGAGCAGATGAGTCGGCGATCGCAGATTTTTTGGGAGTTCTGCATCAACAACGCTGCAGCCCATCACATTTTAATCCCCGACGAATGTGTTTGATGGTGGTTTGTGTCTTTGTCCGGCTCAGAAAATTAGTTCGATTTGAGTGCGCTTATTTTTTCACACTATTAACGATAGGACAGGTTCTTAGCCATGTTGCATGAAAATCGGTTAACCCATTTCGAAGATATTTAGCTGTAAACACAGTTTTTGGGGTATTGCGATGATATCATAGACTTGCGGAGGTTTTGTAAATTTTATTTTGTTAAGTTCATGATTCTTGCAGATAAATGCTTGACGGAAGTCAGTTAAGCCGTTTCGAAGATATTTACCGCCTTTTATGCGATTAATGATATGCTGTAATGATATATGTTAATTTTGTTAATTGTGTAATATAGAGTATTTGTTTCATTGATTGATATTTAGCTTTTAACATAGTTTAACATAGTATGGTCTATCCGGACGATATGAATTATTCATCTTTACGACACGACGGAAAGAGACAGGTTGATTCTATTCTACTCGGCCGACAACCATACAGCAGACTTCTTCTTTGATTTAAGAACTATGTTCTTGTAGGTGGAGTAATACCCCGCCTCTCACTGCAGATTAACGAGATTAAATTCTTTATGAAGTACAATATTGGTCTAAATTTCGTCTAAATCACCGCCATCATGTAAATTCTAATTGTTCTTGTATTTCGTTTCTGCACTTACTAGCTATTTTTATACAAACCATAACTATGTTTTCAATATTTTAGTAATGAAAGTTAATTTAGTAGAGTTTAGTGAAATTTCCTCAGTTTTATGTTATCATACAAAAAAATAAAATGTCGAAATAATTTAAAAAAATAAAACCCATCAGGTGAGATTTTGGTTAAACGCGTATCCATTTAATCATAAAAAAAAATTAATACAAGACTATACTCACGCCAACGTCTAACTTTTATGCAATGCAATGCAATAGCATTGCATTACAATTACTAAAGTACAGAAAATATTGCATATTTTAAGTGAAAAAATTGTAAGTGAAAAGGTTGCCTGGAAGAGATCGCTTTTAGTGATAAGGTCGCCAAATTGTACATTCTATTCTTACCACTTTTCTGCAACTGTATTTTCTTTTTTTGTTTTGTAATAAAGTGTATTTGTATTGTATTGCATTGCATTGTATTGTATTGTATTGTAGTTTTTAAGCTGTGGTCTATTACAATTTGTATGAAAACTAGTGCTCTGATTTACCCTTAACCCATTTTGCTGGTATCGACTGTAAGAGCACAGTTTACAAAGAAAAAGTAGGCCTTCGGTCTCCTTACAGTCAGACAACTCAAGATCGCCGCGGGGTTTTAGTGGGTATACCTCCCGACAGGGAGGGGAGTCCCACATCACCGTCTCGCCGTCCCCCAGGCGAGCGGTATGCTTAAAGCATTACCCCGAGTAAAAAAAAAATTAGCCCTTTTGCCATTGGCACATACAAGTCTATAGATATTTTTGGTAGCCATTTATGACGCTCACGGGAAGAGGCAGGTTCTATTCATCTTGAAAATTCTTTACCATTTATGAGGAATAATTCTACGAACAAAAAGCAACTGCGAATAATGAATCATAGACAATATAACAATATAATGCCGACATCAATAAACTAGTCTGCGAGTATAATTTCGCATTGCATTTTCAATACTAAATTGCAGCTGTTTATTACAAGTGAAATACCTTATTTTCTCATTATAACTTGACTTTGATGAAATCATCGAATTAAGGTGTATTAAATTATTCTCGTACTAGACATTAATAATGGTCGTACTGCCATGATCGATTCCCTGTCAGAATAACTCAGAAAACCGGCGAGTCGTTAGTTAATAAGAAGTTGATCATGGGATTTGAGCAAGGAGGAATTTATTGTATGCTTGGTCCGTCTGAAATCCACAGATTGCACGCGAGGGCCAAGTTGTATGGCATGAGAGGCGTGCAAATGTTTACTATTCACCAGTAAGCATATCAGGTTTCATGATCATAATCGAATGTGAATACATTGTCTATTCGCCTATAGTAGCTTGCAATAATATCGCCATTGCCCGAGCTACCCTTTACCACGCGACTGGCACCATCCCGGTAGCTAGCAACACCCACACCCCATCTCCGATATATATATTTTTATAGTAACTACGGTACAAGTTAAGGCAAATGATTACCCTTTATTTGTAGAACTGCAGTAAAACAACTAATAGCACGGAACACTCATTGCTTCGCACTTGGTTTTTATGATAGACTAGATATGAGTTTGACAATCCCATCTGGACACAGGCTCGCTTTCCTACCTACATAGTAGTACAAATACCAAAACACGTTTAACTAAATAAAACAAACATAAATAATTTTTTGGATTTATTTATTTAGAATCCATGTTTGTAAACAGATTTGTAAACTTACACATATGGTCTGTTTTAAAAAAATATAAATATGGCTACAAAAAAGTACAGTTACCGAAATTTGGCTAAAACAAGTCGAAGGAAAAATGTACAGCATAAGTAACGTTAATCGCAAGTCTTAAACACAATACTACAAAAGGTATTTAGGTATGGACAGTAAGTTCTACCTGAGCATGAAACGTAAATTTCGAAAATAAATTATTACTTAACATTTAAAGTGAATTCAAACGGATCGTTCTCTAACAAATTTTGCGTCGAAAACAAGCCGTTTCAATGCTCTTTAATTTTAATAAAGGATTAAATACACAATAATTGTCAAAAGAAATATCTTCTATCTACAATATACAAGTAACAAACATTTATCTATATACATTTAATAGTTCGGACTAGTTCACGATCGTAGTCAAAAAGTGCGACGTAAGGGATTGTTTTTACAAAATTTACAAATAGGAACACTGCTGGCAGACGGAGTGTTCACTTGTTTACTTCTCGCACCGGCCACTGAACCTTGTAATTGCGATCGATTTAATGCCGACACTAGAGAATTTCAATGAGACTTCCAGTTGTTCTCATTATAGTGCCACTTAGACCTGACTATAATAAATGGTCTCGGCTAGGTTATTAAATTGATCTAGATATATAAAAAACCTAAAGCAATATTAACGTCAATTGAATTTCTCTTTATGTCGCATAGAGTGATTTCCTATAACTGTCTCTAAATTAATGATTTAATAGTTAATACAGGCTGTAAAAGAAAGTACGAAAGAAATCTTGAGAAATAATATTTATTTATTTAATGCTTGTAATATTATAATGAACATTTATTTATAATTTTACAATTGAGGACATAATTAAAGATATTAATAAAAACAAATATGTAATAATTAAGTACAAGAATTGTTTTTGTAACATAAATAAATATAAATAATTCGGACATTTACACCTATTATCTAGTCCCAAACTAAGCAAAGCTTATAACTATAGATACAAGATAATACATAAATATATATAGAAATAACCATGACTCGGGAATAAATGTACTATTCGTCACACAAACATTTACCCTTAGCGGGTTTCGAACTCGCAACCGTTGGTTTGCTATCCACTACACCAATTGGTCGTCAAGTACCGATTATAGATTACAATAAAAATATTTAAAAAATTACAGCTAATTTTGCAATAGAAAAATACAAAACGGAACACGTGTTAGATACTTTTTCTGAAAGTAAAAAATATGCGTGCTATTTCGCGTGTACAATTTTTTATATTATTTGTATTACCATACTCAAATATTAAAAATATAAAAAAAAATATTTTTTTCTTTGAACTATGATCGACAAGTGTCCATGAATCATTAAGATTGATCGGAAAGAATCAGGGAATAATTAAGCACTCATTTCCCAAAATTACATTAGTACTTTCTTTTACACCCATTATTGCAAGGTACAGTCACAAATGCGTTAGTAAAAGGACGTCAAATGGATAAACCATGACTCGGAAGATCTGGACGAAATTTAAAATTTCGCACACAAGGAAGTTCACTACTATCCTGTACATGCGGCGCGTCCGCATAAAGCTCTCTTAAAAATTACAAAAATTCTCAACGTACAATAATTAACCTATCTACTAATCTATTTACAATTATTGCTATCAAATTTTGCGCTTTTAACGCTCCACTTTATAATATTTATTAGCTTATTGCCATCATTACTAAATTAATTAAATTATTTTTTTTTGATATTCTGTTCAAAATTTCCATCCAAACACGGATACATACAACGCATTGAATTGTTAACACTTCATAATTGAACTTTATTAGATAATCTCAAGAAAATAAATATTAGACAGGAATACAAAGGGAAAAACGAATAAGGTGTTTTTGTAGAAATTTTAAACAGAGGATCAGACAGAACTTTTGCATATGCAACTAATACACCTCATTTGATATGCCTTTTAAATTCATTAACGGAATGATAGTATCTAATAAAGCGACATCAAAAGTCACAGTTTTTATATCACTAATAATAAGCAACGAATACCTAGTTTTCGTGTAGCTTTCTTTAAAAATAATTTTCTGGAAAATGATTTTGCAGTGAGATGAAAAGAAGTTACAAAATATTATGAACAAAAATTTTTAAAGCTTGCACTACTAATGAATTCTTCAAAAACAGCGGAATCCATAAATCTTCCATTTTACTTACCATGGATATTTTAGCACGTTAAAATACATAATATTAAAATAATGTTGTCAAGAGATTGGTTGAACAAAAAATATGTTCATGTCAGTCTTTTTGTCCGCTAATAAAACGCCCCTCTCTGATTAGTTACCATAAAAAACATTATTTATTAAACTTGTTTTTCTCAACTATTGTCATTGTAGAATTTATAATTTCTCTTTGTGAAGTTATAATAGACGTTAATATACGAATAACAGTAACTAAAAGACAAAACGAACCAAAACAATAAAGATAAGAGTTGAAAAAATTACAAGCGTCTATAATAACCCCACTGATTATTGCTAACACCTTTAAAGCGTTTCAAGATTGCAGGGATAAAGCTATTCGCCTTCGAGTGGCGCGGAAGGTTCGGTGTGGGCGAGGGGTGCGGGCGGTAGCGCGGCTTGCACTCGCGCCCGCGCCAGCGCCTAAGCAAGCGCCGGCGCGGCGGGCCTCGCTCAGGGACGATGAGGATGAGCCGAGCTCAAAGATGAACTACTCACACCTGAATCACTACTCTTTTCCGACGCACAAGGCTCACCACCCGCCACAAACTTCACAACATTTAATCTATGGTCAGACTCGCAAGTGTCGTCTCTAGCACCGCCGGGTAGCCCACCGCTCCGGTTAGTCGTTCTCTCTCCTACTGTTCCTGGATAACGTTCGATTCTATCACATTCCGCGTCATCGGGTTGCCGTCGTCTGATAGATCGCTTGGCCTGAGGCGCTGGTTCTGGAGGCCTGTGAGTAGGTTCGTCAGTTCTGTGTACTAGTGGTGAGGTGCGAACTCTTACACCTCCAACGCCTACCCCGGCCTCGTAGCAACCGGAATCACGAGGGAATTGCCGTCGACCAAACGGCGACTCGGCCCCTTCGGAGCTCGAACCACCTCCTTCGCCCTCTCCGTCTATTTCGCCACCTGTTAAAGAATAAGAAGTTAAATAAAATGGTAGAAAAATATCGAAATTATATAAGTATCGTTATACAAAGTGAAATTTAATAAGTGTAATTGCTTTTTACTGGTGACTCCATTCCTGATTACGAACAACTATCCATTAGTAAGTAGTAACCATAGCGGTATTCCATCAAAAAATTTTCGATTACCCATACAAAGTAAACCTTTCTGTAACAACTTTTAGAACGAAAGTACAATAATTTTCGTCTGAATTCGCCTATGGTTTCTAGTAGAAAGTTTTACGTAATCAGGAATGGAGTCACCAGCCGAAAATTGTTGGATTTCCATAAAAAAGGTGGTTTCAGAATGGTTTACTTTGTATGGATAATTTTTTTTTTGATCGAAAACGACTTGTCAGAGACAAGATAGCCAGTCCCCCAAATGTGTTGGGGTTTCCGGATCAGTATGCTTCCACCTTCGACTTCATCTTCACTTAACTTAGAGGCCAAGTACTAACCCGTTGTGCATAAAAAAAAGACTATGGTTCCTTGGGGTAAGTTGCTCGTAATCAAGAGTGGCGTCATCAGTTAATGGAAATTACACGAATTCGAATTCACCCTGTATATAATAAAGGAAGGCTGGTCTCTAATTATTTATTTATTTATTCATTTATTTAACACTTTATTGTATATAAGCATACACGTCAAACAAAACAAAAAAACAAGAGAATATAAAAATATACAAAAGGCGAGCTTATCTCTATAAGAGATCTCTTCCAGCAAACCTCAGTAATTAGGACATGAGCTTTGCTATTCAACGAGGCAATGCTACCAACCTATTCGGGACCCTTCCGGCCGTGCAAGATCTGGGACAATTTTTTTATTTAGATAGGTGTAAATATTTTTAAAATAAAAATATTTAGGTTTAATCTTTAGCTATAGGTTTTTATTGACATAGTTTTAGTAATATATTTGTATCTCATTAAATTAAATCAATAATTTATTTTTAATTAGTTTGTTAAAAAATTATGACACTTGGAAGAAAATCGATTGTGATTGCTTATAGTTTACGTTTAAGTGCTTTATTTAAGTACGTATATTGCTGTTACTATAGGCTAATAAATAAATATCTCACATTCAAGCTGGTGTAGCAGTTGCACAGCGGCTAAGATGCGCGTGCGATGCTCTGGAGTCATTATTCCTAAATAGTCCAAATCCGATGGCTCAATCTCTTTAAATAGTTCTATATCTTCATAACCGTTCCTCGCAAAGGCCACTGTGTACTCCGGCAAGTCTATCCTTCTTAGAAGTTCTTCTACCGTTCTAGGTCGTGTCTCCCAGAGCCTTTCACGACTTTTGCACCATTTCGACGATCTTGATCGAGTTGTGTCCCTATCAGACAGAACTTCTACATTCGCGAACTTGAAATTTCCAACTTTATTATTCATAACTCCTCGCCAGATCCCCGATGCATTCATGTTTATTACTTCTATGATGTCGCCTTTCTGTTGACAAATTACACACCATTATAACTTTCTTCCGCGATAAGTTGATAGCAGGTATGCTATGATATTAAGATATCTTACCTTGTATCTCAGGGCGTCTTTCTCGTAAATATTAGGTGCGTAATCGACGAGTGCTCGAGCTCGGCACAGCATTTGTGGCACAAGTAAACTCCGCCCGGCTGGACTTAATTCTATGTTTTCTTCTGCCGAGAGAGATGAGTGATTACTACCGGCGCGTACCAAAGCTTGTGTGCCTGTACATAAATAGTTGTATACTTAGGAATCAAAATAAATATTTTCACAAATACTAGTACATTTGAAAGTCAAAATACCTGTAGACACATCTTTGTATGACTGTGAATAGGTAGGTTTGTTATTTAATGATTTTAATGTAATAAATATATACAAAATAATATTAGTGGAATTGTGAGTAGTTTTGGGGCGTTATGGTACAAAGAAAGGAAAGACAAACGTATTTACAAAAACATTTATATTAACACAAACAAGTAACTCAATAAATCCACTCACTACTGCCTGATCCGCTGGGAAGACTTTCAAAAGAA
The DNA here is from genome assembly GCA_949316235.1 of Oegoconia quadripuncta. Lineage (NCBI taxonomy): Eukaryota > Metazoa > Arthropoda > Insecta > Lepidoptera > Autostichidae > Oegoconia > Oegoconia quadripuncta. Next base: position 32,581,349 of record OX438741.1, on the reverse strand, counting down.
CTATTAGAACAGGGAAATGCTTGGTCGCCGCTTGTTCGTCTATCGACGCCTTCAGGTCCCCTCTCTTGCCTTAATCTTGATATTTTTCTTTGCACATCTTGCCTAAGACCTCTCACTTTCCCCGCTAAGTTTGATACTCCTTCGCATTCTTCAGCTGACTGGAACGACACAAAGAGTTAGTTGGGCAAAGGTCATAAAAATCAAAAGCAATATAAACTTGTAGCAGTGAATTTATTTTGATTCAAAGTGCCAATATACGGAAACATTAAATGAGCTAGCTAAGTTTAAGATACTACATTAATTACCTTGTGAACCGTGGCTATATGTTGTGAATCGGTTTCGCTTTCTTGGTCTTCATAATCTGACGACGCGGGTGACAGTGGATCGGTGTCTATCCGATACCCTGACATTTGCCTGTAGCCTCTTCTAGAGTCCCGTTCGGACCGGCTAGATTCCAACGATATTCCAGACAGTCGCGAGCCTATAGATTGTATGTCAGACGCGGCGTAATCCCCGCTCTCCCGATCCCTCGCCGTTCGCAGGGGGATCACAGTGGTCGGGTAGGGGCCGCTTTGTGGAATTATTAATCCCCTTCGAGGGGCCCTTGCTAAACTTATATCGCCAGCGCTTCTTAAGGATATTACGCCTTCACCTCTAGGCTCGTTACGAAGATTGAGCGTGAAGCATACACGTCCATTTTGAAACGATGCTGCCGGCGCGCCTCCTCCCATTAGGAAGTCCTCAGGATCACTCTCGTAAGGAGGCTCATCATACCAGTGGCCTCGTCCTGAGAGTACTCTCGCTTCATCGTCGTACATATATGTGTCGTCTGTAAACGATTCCACTATTAATCTTCTATGGTATGTAGTTTTAACAATGCAAACAAAAGGTGCTAATTATTATGCCAAAAACTTTACCGTTAATAAATGCCCTGTGATAAAATTGCGTTTTCACTGACAACACTGCGTTTAAGCTGTATACGAACATCATAAAGCCGTGCGTGATTGATGCAAAATATTTTAAAACAACATGCAGCACTTCGTCGCAAATCAAAAAACCTGATGAATGAAGATGATGGAAAGTATATAGTTGATTTTTCAATTAAATATTATAACGTTCATTAAGGTTAGCTGCAGAATGTTTATTTCATTTTATTAATATTTTAAAACCTCGGTTTATTGAAATAAAATTGTGAAGTTATGAATGAGAGATGTACATCAAAAGCATACCGCATGTTTTAGATACGTACAAAAAACAACAACATAAAGAAGCATTCCGTAACAAATTCGCCAATTTTTATAAGAATTACGAGTAGATCGTGCAAGCCTCATGCGATAAACTCATCGATAAATGCCCTTAATTTTGACGCTACAATATTTCGATTTATTAATGTTCAGAGCGAGACTTCAAGGTAATTTTCATATTCGATAAATTCATATACTGCAAGTAGTTACAGCCAAAATATTAAGTAGCGACTAAATTTAAACAAAAATAAAGGCCAATTGAAATAAACTAATTAAAAACGAATCAATATCGAAACAAATAATTTTGATCTATCGGATAGTTTACTAGATGGATGATTTGATAAGACCTTCTCCAATGACATAATCAAAATTAATATGCTTAAAATTTGAAAGAAAAGGTATAATTATTTACTTTTGCGTAATTTAACAAAGCATGCAGAATTGCAGAGGTTTATTAGATTTAGGCGACGCAATTCTGATCATCATCCAAAGGACATGGCACGATGAAACAATGCCTTGGAATAAAAAATTTATATGGAATGGAAAAACTTTTACTCGAGTGCATCCATGTATTCCGAATTAGTACAAAACTGTTTGGAAAAGGTCTTCTTAAACTTTCGCGAAGTTTACCTCCAAAAGGACCTCGAACACCATCTCTGCCCATATTCATAAGACCATGTCTTATATCCCTTAGAATCTGAAACAAACATGTAGAATTTGAAGCTATTTAATTATTATAAGTTCTCGCCAGGGCGAAATGCTACTTTTGAAAAATTCAAATAGCAATAAAATACTCCTATGTATTGACATTCGGAGTCTTCACGTTAAAAGGATTAATTTAATATTTTACCCCACTGCCCCAAAGAGGCGGGTAATATTTAAATAATTTATTTACTTAAAAATAGAATAAGTAGGTATATTCTTTTTAAATCAACTGCTTAATATCTAGTCAGCTAGGTACTTGTTTGTTTGCAATTTTGTTTCATGCTCAAAGAGAATGCCGAGGAAATGACGCCCGTCGTCATTCACACATGAAGATAAGGCCAGTTGTGGAAGGACGCTTGGCCAGAACCTTCAATTGGGTATAATTAGGTATCTCAAATAGCAATTGTCTGTATATTTCGAATAATATAATAGTCGAATAATTCTTATGACGCGGCGATAAAGTTACAGATCAAACAAGTCAAAAAATATTATGCTTGTGTTACGCTTCAGACTGTAAGTGGTTGATCTTAGCCGCTCATGACACATGTAACCTCTCGTAGGTCGATGTGTTGCTTATATCAGCCACAGGACATCCACTGCTGTACATAGACCTTAACAAAACGCAAAATACAAGGAAAGGGGTCCTAATGACACAGAAGTAACGAGTAATAAACCGATAACTCTTGTGACTCTCTTTACATCGGATCAAAGCAATGCTTGCCTCCAATGGAGCCCTATTAAGTTAACCTGGCACAGTTTTTACTACTACTACGGCCTACCAAAACGTACATTAAAAATATACACGATTTATAACTACAATGCATTTTAATATGATAAAAATAAAAGATAAGCTTCGGAATAAGATTCTATCTCGAGAAATACCAAGAAACGGTGACTTTAAATCATGTTTACCTCCACCACACCATGTTTAAATGCCAATGTAGCAGAGTAAGACATAAAACGTTTATGGGTTTTAAAAAGAAATAACATTTCTTTATTCATCGTAATCTCTGACTCAGCGAAAAATGTACGATATATTATTATGATGAAGATGCACATACATATTTAGCACGCAAATGATAAACGGCCTGAGAAAAGTTTTCAAAGTGTTTCTTACCAAAAAATTTTCTTCGAAAAAATGCGTGAACACGCTAATAAATATTCGAAGGAGGTAATAAAGCGACCACTTTCACGTAAGTAGGAAAGTATTGGACATTAACTTAATTTATGCACACGTTGTTTCCGAGGCGATGGAGTGCACGAAAGGGATTTGGTTACGTGTAAATGAGATTTGATGTCGGCATAGTCTAAATTAAAACAACACAAACGGTGCGGGCGATGCAACTTTGCAATTGATACTAAAAAATATTGAAGTATCCTTACAAGTTCCTTTAATTATTTCAAGCAAGCTGTCACATTTTTGTTAACAGACCTAGTTTTTATGATGGTAAATGTTCACTATTCCAACTTCAATAAAGTTTACTCAGCGTGTGTATTTGGTGGTGATAAATATTTAAATTGACAACCTCTTTAATTTTTAATAACAAGGATCTCGTCCCAGACCGTGTCACCCAAATTCGAGCGGCAAACAGTTTATTACGGCCGTAAAATTTCAATGTTCGATATTGCAAAGTACCAAGGCACCATAGTTTTACGAGCGTTCAAAATGTGCTGAGCAAGGGGCTTCCGAAGTTTCGAAGGGAAGCGATACAACTGCCTCTAATAGGCTTAGCTTCAGATTAGGGCACGATTAGCCCACGGCTCGGTTCGCGTCGAATACTTGAGCCAGTCGGAAGATTACAAGTTACTGTGACTCTCACATCAGATTAGTTATGAATGTGTTTGTTATTTTAAGAATTTTTTGTGTATTTAAACTATCAGATTTGTTCTGATTAATATACATTATACTCGTTACCTATGTTCCTAACCAAATAAGCTAATAAGCATCAGGAGCTTCGAATCACATTCCACCCCTTACAAGTTTATTCCGATTATATATTGAGTAGGTACAATTTTTCTCTACCAAAGAAATTTTCTGCATAAGATGATAACGGTTAATAGTGCGTTCAAGCTCAAATCCATACATCTGTAATTTGAGCTCAATTGAGGCGAATTTTAAGTCAAACCAAACCTACCAGAATTTCGAACTGTTACGGCCAAAATTGGAAAAACGTAACAGGAAATCACGTCGGTGTCTGTCTACTTAAGTCGGTGCACAGACTATTTAAATTTTGTATAGGTATTTGTAGAAAATTGTGGCTCAAATAGTAATGTAGTTTAAAAACTAAAGTTTCGATTTTAGAAGTTATTACGACGCTCACGGAATGGAAATTGCTATGAGTCTTACCACACGACGCGCATTTATCAAAAAAAAAAAATTCACTAATGTGATAAAAATAATCGTTGTACTTTGTATGTAATACCTTAATACCTATACCTAATACAGTTGTGAAAAATACTTCGTAATTAATGTGCCCCAGCTCATCTATAAAAGTACTACTTCGCTTAGGAAATTCAGATAAAGTCATGAACATTTTGGAAGGAAAATTTTCAAGCAGATATGCATTAGGTACCTTCAATAGTTATGACTTTATTTGGGCCGAAAGTCTTTGTCATTTATTATACTCTTTATTTTTCTTTTCTAGTCGTAGTTTGAAGTACAAAAATACATGCTCGTGATTTAAATTTTGCTACTTTTTTAGTGAGATTTAATCAGAAATATTGTTAAAAAGCCTTTCTTGATTTTTAGAGCAGAGTTCAAGTACCGATATAGACAAAGCTTCGTAAGGTTCATTCAACTACACTCTGTTTACTAAAGAACATAGTTGAAAGATTTAATTATGACAAACTTAGAAACTTTTTAACGACTGGATTATTGAAGGCAAGGAAAGTTGTCAAGTTACCTCTTCTTGCTCTCTTGCTAATTTGTCTTTTTTCTTCATTGCTTCTTGTACTTTTAACTGTAACAAACAAAAAAGTATTAGTAGCTTAAAAGCTAACAGTCGTCTCTTTGATTTACCGTCTTATTTTCTATAGCAACTGGATACAATCTTACACAAACATTTTAAGATGGTTGTTGATATTGTTGTAAGACTTTCGTAGTTATGTTTGAAATACTTATTAAAATTGTGACGAACTCTTACAGAGAATATTACTTTTGTTTAGCACAAAAGTAATAATATTTTGTTCGTTCGTTCTCCGACATTTTGATGCTGTTGGAAGTACCGTGGTAGACCGGAATACCTATTCCGATGCTATGTTCTTGTTATAAGTTAAATTTAGCCGTATTTGTTGTGGGATAAAGATCAAAGTTAATCAAATATTTTATGTCATTTAAATTTTTCCAAACAGAAAAATACTAAATGCAGTAATACATTGGGTAGTCCGGTGCTATTTTTTTGTATGTCATATAAAAATTTTTGTTCAATCCCACAATGAATACGGCTTATTTTAAATTGTTCTACCTATTTCGATCTATGCATGTTCATGGTTTATATCGCGAGTGGACTGGAACCAATTAGAATCCATTCCAATGTTTGCTAATAGATACCTACTAATGTAAGTTCTAACCAAATTACCATTGCACCTATCATTTAGCGTATGATCATTTTCTTAATATTAACCAACATTTCATAAATTACTTGTAACAAATACAAATAATAACAGACAAGAAAAAACTAACTTAAGTACATGTTATCGTGCCATCATGCATAGTGCAATGTGAACGTGCAAATTATTTGTCGTGCATTGTATTCCAATCTACAAAGTGTGGTGTAAAAACAATACGTGCAGTTGTTCTACCGCGAAACAATGTAACATGTAGAATACGAAATATGGATATGAATGACGAAGTATTGAATAATGAATAGAATTAACGCAATTAGCCCGTAAAATTTGTAGATCCACCTCCAATTCTTTGAGCATGCCGAATCAAATTTGAAACCAAAAATGCAGAAGACAATTATAAAAATTTTGAATTTTGATACTGTTACAGCTCTGTTGGCAAATACAATAATATTGAAATACACCATTGGATCATAAATACATAACGATACTTTTTCACTATGAAGTTTGCGATTATTAAAAACAAATAACTTTTAGTTGTTGGACACCATGGAAAAATAATGGCGCAAAATATTTTGAAACCAAGATACAGACATTAATTAAAATAAAGCTATTACATACTTTACTAAATTTAAGCAAACTACACTTCATATAATAATAATAATAAAATAATTGCATTACTCGACAGACAGTAGTAATTATATAAATATATATTATTATAATAAATAAGCATTTGCCATCCAGAGCATAACAGAAGGAGCGTATTCCTGCTATAGATTTTGATAGATTTAACAATTGGATTCAAGCAGAAATAACATAGGTATTGTTTTATTTCAAACTGGAATATAATATAATCGCTTTCGCGAGACTATCATTATAGCTTTTAAAAGATTGACAATTGACTTGGTGTAGAAGATATTTATGTCAAAATTTTAGCAGGAATACGTAAGAAAAGCTCACCCTATGTATAGTCTCTTCGAAGGTGTTAGGTTGGGCGGCACTCATTTGAAAGAAGCGGAGGCGGTCATAGTCTCTGGGGTCAACCATAGACCTCAGAGCCGTATCAGGGCCTGGTCCTAGACCCAGGCCACTTTGTAGCACGCTGTCCGGAGTGTCGACCTGAAGGAAAGTTTGTAGCTACAGTTGATCGTATACAGACGCCCACAATATTGGACCTGGTTTTTCACATTACCTAAATGTAATAAATAATTTCAAACCGATTCTATACAATCTATCAATTTGGATGGATGTACTAGCAGATGTGCATCGAAGTTAGTCTACTATAAAACAAACAATAATACTTCTGGTGGTAATAAATACAATACAGGTACGAAGATACATATTTAAATAAGTTATTTTACATATGTAACTAGTTAGTTAAAGAGATGTGTACATACACAATAAAGGCTTAAACATCATACATTTCAAACACGGTGGTAAGGTTGAATGGTCGGTCACATCTTTTTAACTGTGCTGGATAGTTTACGCGTTTCAAATATGAGATAGATATTTATTGTCCTATTTAGTTATGCCACTGAAAGTAATTCTTTTAAGATCAGCTATGATTCATATTTTTTAATGATACGACTTTTTTCTATAGCCAGTCATTTATTCATTAGGATAATCAATATACAAAGAATGGCTTATCACTGATTATGAGGAAGGCCTTTCTTATGCATAACTTTTTAACGAATCATGGCAGGTCCGCTCTATGATATTATGATAAATTAATATGAGGCTAAATTTCGTCGGGAAATCTTTGATTCTGAGTAATGGTGTTGGTAGTAAAGTTTAGACATCTCATAAACATTAACTATTTTCAAGATATTAATATTTATAATAGAGTTTTCTATTAGCCACAGTTGAAATCAGTTTATATTATCTATGATTTATCATTTAGCTAATAGATCTAAAAAGAAATTTTTCTTTATTCATGTAAGCATAATTGGAGGACTTGGGCTCACATCATCGTCAATTTTTTTAAAGATTAATTATTTCGATTCAACTGGCATAATTAATTTTAAAATAAAGGTCCAAGTCGAAGTCAATAATACTTACCTAGATATAAAAAAGAAATATATTCACCGCGTTAGCACGATACAAGTTCTGGAATACAAACTACGTCTACAAAACAAACAACATATACACAGACAAACAAACAAAATCATTCCACACTAATTACCATACGTTCGCCGGAACAAACGAACTAGCAACAGAGAGTCTCGCACACAAAAACGTTTCATTTATCATCTACACTTTAAGAACGGAAAAAGCTAAGGATATCTGCATTACAATGAGGCTATACGGATGAATCAATTAATCATAGGACGCACAAAGCTCGCCCATTAACTTCGCACTTGATAAGGGAATAATGCGAGTAGCCGACAATAGCCGCTTCTATAATGCGACAACCCTACGGAACCTAAGCTCGTGCCGTACAAAATTTATTGGACCGTTATCAAATTCACACGTTCTCTTTTAAATTGAATATATATCAGGCACCTTTAACATTGCACTTGTGAGTTATTGGAAATTGTGAATGGGCCATTGTGAAGCTCGAAATTTCAATATGCGTTTTTCCTTAAAAACATGTTGATAACTTCCCTTTGCTGTATTTCTAATTCTGTAGTTTCAATATCTGTTAGATAAGTTTAATCAAGTTTTGTTGCCTTTTGTGTGATGTTTATTATTGTCGCGATAATTTCCTCGAACTTATGTTTAAATCCCTTAAAGACCTAAAAGCTTATTTAGATCTCTCGATGACCCTGCAGTGAAATTGCAGAGCATGTAATAATTACCGGATTTAATGTTGATAGACGTCTGAGCATCGGTATCTGATGGGGCCTGATATTGACACTCTGTAATTGGTTGCGATGTAACATGTTGTACACAAATAGAGAGTTTAATCAATTTCCCGAAATTGTTTCATCATTTCCCAAATTATGATTGTCAGGTCAGATATTGTAGTTGAGTAAGAATCACAGCAACTTAATGGTTGTTAATTTTGCATCCATAATCCAAACAATATATGTCCATATTCATACTCACATAATGATCTGAATGCGAGTCTGCCTGTAGATCTGCCAGGCTTTCAGGCCTACACTGCTAAACCGATTAATTAGAAATTTAGTAGTAAAACCATCGGGGCATTGGCTATTTTTCATTCTAAAAATTTCCGCGATAAAGTATTTCAAGCTAGTTAATATAACAATAGTATCACAAATCTGATGTGCTATTATGTAACTTTAGCATTCTCGCCATAGGTTACGTTCTCACGTGTGTTTGGTTTGGACCTCGGTTCCTTCGCTTTCACGTTCTTATATGAAGATACGTAATAGAACTGTAGTTCATTCTATAATTATCATCGTTGTTTGCATCTCATCAGTGGGAAGAGTAATTGTCACACTGGGAAAGTGTGTTGGAAATCTAAATTTTAAAAATATTTAAAAATTATCTTAAATTGCTATATTTCATCGTGTTAAGTTCTGTGATGCTATCTAAATTTATAAATAAACATTTTAATTGGAAACTGAAGAATCAATATCACGAAACTCTTCGTAAATTTTATGAAAATGTTTTCACGTCCATAGCGTTAATACTATATTAATTCTGTGTCCATAGATTGTATTCGGAGAATTATTTGGAAAACCATTCTGTGTGCCATAATAAACGTTAAGTTTTGATTCTAGCTTATTATGTAAAGAAGCGATTATTTCTGGGAACCAGACGGCAATAAATAAACTCCGAAATTGGCCTAACTAGTACACACTCGTATGTCCCGGACTAAGGCCGTACGTGAATGACACGAGATATTTTTAGTAATTTTATTCATAGTTTTTATATAGCGTAGATAGATAATAATAAGTACACAATGCTTTGGAGTAGCACATTTTCATTTACATTTGAACATTGTTGATTCGAAATGTAAATCCACAAAAACAGAACATTTCCAACTCACGTACAGTTACTTTATTCACAGAAAAGTAATGTGTGTCAAAAACATTGCTATGAAAATATTACCACAGTAAACGTGATAAATGTGCCCAAAGGAATAACTTTCGTAGTTACTGAACTTTGCTATGCATTCGTTGCGGTGTAGATTGAACTAGTCCAATCTATTTTATGGTTTTATATCAAGCCGTTTGTAGGTTTCTCTATCAAATAGGCATTACATAATTCTGAGTAATACAACCACCATTATACTAAATAAAACTGATTATCTGTTCAACAAGCTTCATGTTTGCTTCGATTTATATACTCGTATATATATGACGTGGTCTTTCTATAAGGACGGAGAAAAACTTACCGAAGTTTATATATGTACGTTATCCAGTTGTAATTGTAATCAAATCTGTTTGCCCCTGGCAGATTATATCTTTGAAGTTGACATTCCGGAAATTAAAGAAATTAAAACATTTAACATTTTTCATTTTTGACTATAAATTAAACAATTTGTCTCTAAAAAGAGTATCGTGCATTAGAGACCTTGGGTTAATAATGGATAGCAAACTTTCATTCACTAATCATTACGATCATATAATAGGGAAATCTTACAGAATGTTGGGTTTCTTAATTAGGATAACTAAGCATTTCAAGTTTAAGTCTTCATTGTTGATCCTTTATTTTGCATATGTAAGAAGTATCTTAGAATTTGCATCCCAGGTGTGGTCCCCGCATTATATAACCTACAAGAATAAACTCGAAGGTATTCAGAGAAGGTTCGTAACTTTATTGGGGCGACGTGAGCGAGTTCCTTCGATTGAACATTCCGAAGCGCTTATGCATCACAAATTACTCCCTTTGGAGTCCAGGCGGCTAGTTGCAGATGCTGTATTTCTGTACAATATCTTACACAACTTCATTGACTGCCCCCAGCTTCTGGAGCGCTTGGGATTACTAGTACCTAATAGAATATCGGCACGACGCCAACCTAAAATGTTTAGTGTGCCTTCTGTTCACACGAACTATGCACAAAATTCTGTTTTGCTGCGGTGCATGCAAGAATATAATAAATATTTCTTGGAAGTTGATATTTTTAATGTTAAATTCACTAAATTTAAGAATTCAGTAGTTGAGGTTGTAAAGAGGTTGGACCTTGCGCGTCCGAATGCATGAGTTTTCGTTTCGTTTTAAAATTGTTTCCATTCAAAGATATTTGTTTATTACACTCCATCCACATTCTACACTCTCTCACTCACACATACACACAAATGATGTAAAGCAATGCCTTAGTTTTTAGCTTATATACTAGCAAAGTTAGCTGAGTACCAGTTAATATTCAAATTGCAAATTAGAAATCTCTATAAATTTGGCTTTAGAAATTTTAAGAAATATTTTTTAAATGTAATTACATGCTGTGTGATTTCTATATAAATAAATAAAAAAAAAAAAAAAAAAAATAAAAAAACTATTTGCCGCCATGTTCCTCTTGTTTCTCAATATGCAAAAATGAATGAAACTACGAAGAAATTCAAAAATGTAACACAAGCCGCAAAAAATAAATGTGTGATTACCTAAAGTAGTATCAATTGTGCAAAATTGGTTCACGAGTTTTCAACCTGGACATTTTAAAGTCAAAGATATAACTCGTTCTGTAGCTCTGCTAGTCAACGGTTTTACCGTTCGAACAGAACGTTTTTGGTTTTAGATTTAGCTTTAGTTTAGCTGAAGAAAAAATGGTATCGCGTTATTTTTTGTGAGCGATTATATCGTTGACGCTACCAAAGTAAAACCAAACCCAAAATGTTTAGAGCTAACCACAAGTATTTAAAAAAACTAGTTTAATTTCCGTTCCAATGATTAGAGCGATACGAAATGTGCTTAACGTAACGTTTTTGGTTATGGTTTAGCTTTGGTATTATCGTTCAAACTTAGCGCGATCGGCCCCCATTATCGACACATTAGTGGTTGCAACGTTGATGAGTAACTGGGTATTGTCACAAAATGGCGCAAAAAGCGTTTACAAACAAACTTACTCCCCGACCAAACATGTAGTTACATACATTATTCTAACATCTTACCACAACGGTAGCTTATACTCAAATCTCACAACAATAAGTGCAGCCTGCAATAGCGTTATCGACAAGAGCAGTTTATTGCGTCCCTGTCCCGATGGAATTAACTGTAACATTTTACTGCCAATATCAATAGGCTATCCATTAAAATCTCCGGAAATAGAGTAGTAAGTACCTACTAGGGAATTGATAGAGATTAGCATATTTTCAACGGTTCATTTCATTGCCGATCATCCGTTAAACAATTAACGGAGTTGCAGCGTGCTTAATTAGTGGTTACCGATAAAGAAAGAGAATAAGACTATTTCGTCTTTTCTTTGACATTAATCGTTTAATCGGTCATTGAACGTTATTTCGCAGAGCATAATAGCAGCATAGACCATTCATGTGCAGTAGCGTCTTTGGAATAGATATGTAATAATTCTACGATTGTCAAGTAAATTTTCTCATTTATATATTTCGCAGAGTTATCAGCATTATGTGGATATCACTCGCAATATTACGCTGCTGACTCATCCATTTCCTGGTATGATACAGGACACAGAATTCGCAATCTAATATTGTTTCCTTCTTCCTTTCTTATGATTGTTGTTTATTTTAACATGAAGCCATATTTCGTGTGCCAATGTATTAAAAAAATCTAATTTTTTAAATTCTAAGTCTGCAATGAATAGCGATGCCAATGGAGTCTAGGGATTCATTTTGACTGGTAAAGTTGTAGTTATAAACTAAGTACATCTGTTAAATAAATTGGTACTCATCCACGCTTCCTATTTTAATTTTCAGTATTTATTCCCAATTTTCTACTACTAATTACGTAAACATAAACTTGTGTAACGATACTACAAAACTATTGATTACGAAGCGATTCTTTGCGTTTTTGCGAATTAAAAATTTATCTAATACTTATTTTATTGTCAAATCCACGATAGCTTTCACGAACATCAATATCACATCTATTTTAACGATAAAGTACATTCTATTGTTTACATTTCTTACTAAATACCTACGCAATCATAGTAGCTGATGACAAGCAATAATCGTAAGCTACAATATATGCAGCTTGGAATAGTCTTATCGACAAAATGCCAGCTATTTACGGCGTACATGCTCCGAATGGTAGTGCAACTATAACGTTTTATTGCCTATATCAACAGTCTACGGAACCATAATCCGCGAGCAGTGTGGTCTTGCTTTCCCACAAGGCGTTTCGGTTGCCGGCAAGGTGCCAATACTAACTACTCAAATATTGATATTTGATACATGAATGTGCAGCTTTTGCTTGTGTCTTGGAACATTATTGCATAGACTATGTTTGTAATGACAAATTACAGCCGAAAGTCAATGTGATTGTTCGAGCTTATAGTCTGAGTAGCATCCTCAGTGAGTTTTACTCCAACGCGAACATTTATGACACAATTATTTCCGCTTATGCTCTTGAAAATACTGATCAATGTATAATAAAATTTTACGTTATCAGAGCGTCATATTTTACTCAATAGTTCGTCGATACAAATAAACTATAACTGATGATAAGGCGCATATTTGTATCCATATAATTAATCCATTGCTGGGGGCCTTTTTATCACGCTATCCTTTTCGGTCCCTTGCCAATATTGTCCAATGATTTCCGCGATTACATTCGCGATGTCATTCGACAGCATTATTCCTATTGTATAAAACAGTGTGTAATTTATAAATATGTTTTTAGGTATTAACCGCGTCCATCACGCTAATCTTTTTTGTCACTCAACATTGTCCAATGTCGACCGGTTGGTATAGTGGATCACTACTTCGCCTGTGAATCCAACGGTTGCGTGTTCAAATCCCGCTAGGGGTAAATGTTTTCGTGATGAATACTAATGTTTAATCCCGAGTCTTGGATGTTTATATAAATATTTATTTTTATCCGTTATATGTATAGTATCAATGCTTAGTGTAAGCTTTGCTTAGTTTTGAACTAGATGGTGTAACTGTCCAAAAATATTTATATAATGGTGTCCGAGTGCTTTCGCAATGTCATCTGACAATATTAATGCGGCATTACATAAAAACAGTGTGTTGTTTAAAAATATGTTTTTAGTCATTAACCGCGTCCTTAATAAACATCAGGTTTCCAATGCAAAGATCGTGGGATCAATCCCCAAGGGGTGTATTATATTTAGTAATCAATTGTGGTGGGGCACTTATTAATATTTGATACGAAGTAGCAGTATTGATAGCATTAATTTAATACTATACACAAACAAGAGAAAACATGTCGCAGGAAAACAGGAATTGCTCTCCAACTCAATTATTAAATATGTAGAGTAAACGCGTTGCCATTTGCCTTTGACCTTATTAAAGCGATTGAAGTCAAACGCTAACATTATTTACATTATGTATATAAAAATGCTGACATGGTTGTTTGTCACGTTTTGAGTAGGTACTATAAACAGTTAGATTTAGAGGTACCCAAGTTTTTTTTACCCTTATTATCTTTCCCTTCCTCAAATGATTTACAAACGCATATTTTTCAATAATTTTGTTATCACAACATTTTTATTTGCTTCAACAATAAAGATCATTTTATCTTTGAAAATGTCCGGAAGATTTGCTAGTAACAGACATTTTCCCAATGGTGATAATTCGCGCAAACCGACACCGAAGGCCAACGAAGTTTATACCCGGATTAACCAAGTAATGAGAAGTGATGACGAAGAAATTTATTTTGCCCAAGTCAAAGGTGTACTGCAATAAATAAAACTTTGGTAAGAGGGAAAGTTATGAAGAGTATTTGTTTAAGTTTTTGTTTAAGCGTTTGACATCGATTACACCAGTTTTTAAATGACAATGATGACGAAAATGTCTGCGTGCTAACTTTTTAAGATTATTTCAAATAGCGATAATACAACAATGGTATCAACATTGCAGTTGGCGGTTGACTAAGATAAGATAGTGGTAGCTAACTAGGCGGATATTTAAAAGCACCGACCAAATCGACTAATTACTAAACTTTGTACTGTAAGTTTATAATGGTGGACGTAGTTTACCAGGTGGAAAGTGATAACAGTAGCCTATGACATCTGTAATCTGCCAGATATAACTTCGATAATTGCACCTTGATTATAGGGATCATAATATACGTTGCCACCCTGAGGGCAAGATGGAATGCCTCGTAATTTACTGGCTCCTGCCATTGACGTGGATATTGAAGTTTAGTTGCAGAAATAAATTAGAAGATAGTACCGGGTGGTACCTGATATGGTCTCCTGATAAAGAGAAAGAAGTCAACCGCCTGGGGAAACTCATGAAATATCTAACTAATATTATAAATGCGAAAATTTGGATGTTTGTTTGTTTGTTTGTTGCTCAATCACGGTGAAACGGATAAACGGATTTGGATGAAATTTGGTATATAGGTAGAATATACCCTGGTAAGACATGGAATATTTTTTATCCCGATAAAATGAGTATTTCCCGCGGAATAAAAAAAATTCAGCGATAAAGTTATTCCACCCAGGCGAAGCCGTGGGCGAAGCCGTGGGCGAAAAGCTAGTAACTCATAATTCCGTAAACATTTAATAAGGGTCAAATCAGCCTAAAGTGTGATAATGATATCAAAAGGTGAGAAACCTTGAATGACTGTAATGAGAACACAAATAAAATTAAACGTTTTTGAACGTAGCCGTACCTACATATATAATGTGATGGCCAGTGGGTACTACTACCCACTGGCCTTTGAAACCAACGATTGTGGATTCGAATCCAGATAAACAGGGAATAAATATATTTATGTGATGAATACTTATAATCGGGTCATGGATGCTTTTGCAGCTGTAGATATACCTATGTTTATCCGTTATGTACTATTAGAGGCTGTTCCTAATTTGGGAATACTTGATATTACGTTTCATATAAAAATATTTTTAAGGAACGACTGGACTTACCACATTCGTTTCAAAAACAAGGCAAATGGTTTTTTGAATATTCTAGGCTGTAGACAGACTAATTATTAATAACTTGAGGTCAGAGACGTCTTGATCTATTGAAAAGTTACAGATATTATATACAAATCAAAAATACAAATACACAATACAGCCATATAAACATCATGTTCGTTTATATTACTTTTAGATTAGGTACTTATATAAAAGTTATAATTAATAAAGCAAATTATAACGTAGCAATTGTGCAAAATATGCAATTTGTTCTTATGTTCTATTATTTATTTTGCACTTGATTGATTGATTGATTGATTATTTGTTTATTTGCTTATTACTTCACCCGGCAAACGCAGAGTGCTATGAGAGAGTTACGATTCTATAAATTTGTTTATTATTATATATTTTTCCCTCTAAACTTTACCCTTTCCAGTGTTCTTATATATAATCGTAATACATAAAATACCCAAATTTCCGTTTTTTTTTTATATTTCGGATACTTACACCAATCATCTAGTCCCAAACTAAGAAAAGCTTGTGCTATGGATATTAGATAACGGATAAACTTACATAAATGTTTATATAAATATCCAAGACTTCGGAATAAACGCCCTCTCATATAAACAAAATAAAAAAATAAAAAAAAACGTTCGTATTCATCACACAAACATTTACCCATCGCGGGATTCGAACCCGTAACCGTTGGTTTTCCTGACAGGGCCACTATCCACTACACCAATCGGTCGTCGAATTTGTAAATTTATTAAATGTGATCACTAACCCGTTTGTCATTCATTTCATTACATTTATTTACATCTGCTTGAATAAACTTCGTATTTTCATATTTCATTTTGCCCTTCCTTAGCCGTTGTTTTCTTTTTCTCTTTGCATGTATTATTTTCCCTATTGAGCTATATCTCACTTCTTTGTACTTTTGTTTCATACCTAACAACATTCCCGCATACATTAAATATTTTTTGTGTTTATTTATGTGTTAAAACTGTATTAAAGATTTACTTAATCCAAATAAATGAAAATGCATTTAGCTATATTGGAAAGAGTGTAGACAAATTATATACATGGTATTATTTTTAGCGTGCTGTTAAACAAACATTGAGTCATATATACTTATAGTATATAACGTAAAATAAATGAAAAGCTGGTAAGTTACTCGTAAGGTACGCAATTGGGATTGTTTACAAATATTATGATTAATATTCCAAATTTGCAGCATAACACTCAATCAGACTTGTACGAAACCACATTTGGCACAAGTTTTTGTACCTACTTATACCAACTTTCGCAGGGCCGAGTAATTTCCCCAAGTCTAATACACACCGCATAGATGAGCAACTCATCACGGCCGAATTAAGTGCTACATTTTTCCACGTCCACCTATATATTTATTAATCTCCGTTGGGGTGGTTACGTCACCGCATGCCTTTTGAGAAATGACGCCTGCCAAAGTTAAGTCGGTGGAGCCAAGGCGACGGGCCCTGAGTTATGACCGTTTGTAGAGCCAAGGGATAAAGGCCATTAGGGCGCGGGTATAATCCTTATCAGGCAACTTGCACTTAGGATTAGTCCTGTCAGAAGTTGCTTTTTTCGGGTATTGGCGGAGTTGTGTCCAGCTGTGATTAGGGGATCAGGGGGGTCGTGGATATTATTTTTATAGTTTCCGAGTGTTGAGTGATACTGAGATGTTTCTGTTTTATCGTATTTCCTTTTTTTTATTGTATAGTTTCCTAACTCCTCGATTTCATATAGGTATACTTGTTGATAATGATTTAAATGTTGAAGGTGGTGTGCAGGCATCAGACGGAATGTCGATCTCAGTGGCGTGTCCTTCATACAGACAGAAAGACACTCCCAAATCTTGCAAATAGTCCTACAAGTATCACTAGATAAACAATTTATCAGACTTTACTATAAATGGAACAGAATTCAATACTTGTTCAGATTTTTGCAGTGGCTGTAAGCTTTCCTAGAAATGCATCGCGAATACAGCTGATTCATACTGATGTGAACACAAATATTCTAAACAGTTGCGAGATTCCTAAAAGAATAAGATATTATTTTGTAGTTGTATTTTTCTCATTTAATAGCAAATTTTATCATTCTGCCTACCCTATGACCAAATGCTGTGCACGCAACTGGTCGGTCTACTAGAGGGTCCATTCCATCTAATTCCCTTTGCAGAGCGAAGGTTACTGTGCGTCGAGTTCAGTCGGCCTACCAATTCTTCCAGTCATCCTGCAGAACTTCACAATGTACTCGTATTTCACATAATGCACTTCCCCTTCTGCTATTCTATCTATATAAATTTCCTTTTTAAACCAGAGATTAATTAAAATGATGATCTGACTGATTTTGTTATTCAATTTAAATATATTTATATTGGCAGTGGTTATTTTTTTTCGTCATTTATTTATGATTTCATATTATAAGTTACGTACAATACGCAAGGAATTATTCGCACATTGTGTGTCGTATACTGAGACGCGACATTCTAATTGCTGCGAGTGCATATCAAAGACGGACCGGCGTCGCGTCGGATCTACATAATGGCGGGGGGTTGCAAAAGGGAATGTATGAAAAAAAAGAAAGTAGACGCTGAGCAGACGCCGCGAGCGAGCGTGTGGATTCACTCTGAGATTCAGTTATGAAGTTTTTGATTGATGAGCGCTGGAATATACTAGGTAGTACTTTTCAATTAAGAAACTACACAATTTGATACAAGCTGGAGTTCGTTATGCTAGAGATAGGTTTGACCTCTCGTTATATCTATAATAAACATTAAACATAATCTAACTATTTTGTAAGATTAGGAGGTAGAAGAACCTGTTCAAATCCTTGCATTACAAAGTATCACGTCATTTCTTTTACAATTCAAGAGTTACGGTATGGAAAAAAATAGGGCATATTAGGCACGTAAGTGAAATAGAAGTTATTGACATAGGTAGTTTATTTTTTTTCAAAGCCATAATCGAATAAAGCGCGTTTGTAGCATATTCCATATAATTTGAACATTAAATTAAATGAAAGAAAGAAAGAAAACTATTTATTGCCAACAAATACAGAAAATTTCGTAAGGTATAACATTTTGCATAATTAAATGTATTTGTGGCAAAGGGATTGGGCGTCAGCATTTGCTGCCAATATGTCGTATGGCAATTGACAGCGCTGGTTTTGGGCGCAATCGCTCTCTCACTTAGGTTTTCAAAATAAAGCTTTAACAAAAGTGCCACGCTCTATGATCACATTGTGTTTATCAGTTATCTACACATTTTCTCATCTAGGTTTATTTTACAGGAAGTATTTTCAAATAACAAATGTGCATTTGATTAATCAAAACAGTCTAATAATTTGTATATTATCTACTTTTTCATATTTTATTACTTAAAACATGATAAACATACATCAACACAATAATATTGATTTTAAAGGCTACGCTTAGCTTTGTATTGAGTGTATATTTATTTAAAAACGCGGTAAAAATTGATGAGACGAGATAAAAATTTCATCAGTTGCGAGTTTAAAAAAATAGAAAAACTTCAAAAATAATTAGAAACAAAAAATTTAACCTCGGCCAGATCAACAAGACTAATTATCTTTTCTCGTACATCTGAATAATTTACTTATTTATTTAACTATGCAGGAAAAATTAAAGATATTTTTAACTACAATTAGCAATTGCTAATCCTGTTTCTTTTAATTTTTTTTTTTTGCTGTTCTAGTTACTTTTCCTTGCAGAAAAGTCATACGTTAATACAATATGCCATTATAAGTTCTAAAATCTAATCTAATTTCCTGCTTATATTAATTGATATCAATTTTGGAGTTTCAAGAATTTATGAAACTTCAAACTACAAGCATTTATTTCAATGTATGATAGGTACATGATATCATTCGTTGAATGTCGATTTAAATCTACTGGAAATAAAAATAGGGCTTAAGCATTTTTCAGTCAGTCAGTATGTCCAAGCTACCACCGTTTCGGAAAGGGAAATCATCTGTGGGAAAAGAATAATAATAAAAATAATATGTAGGTACGACCCACAGGATCATTTTTCTTTTCTTTTTCTTATATTTTTAAGTATACAACTAATACAATTTTATAATTTTTGAGAGCTTGGCGAAGTACCTATACCAAGCGTTTTTATCATTCAGGTAGTCACTAATTTTGTAATAACCTTTTTTGTTAATGTTGTTTTGACATGGTTTTTAAATTGTTTTTCATTTAGATTAATGATATTCTCAGGTATAAGGTTATAAAAGCGTATACAGTGTCCCATAATGATGTATTAACTTTGCTCAGTCTGAACATAGGGGTGGCAAATTTGTCCTTATATCTCAAATTTAAATTATGCTTATCACTATTTTTTGGGAATGCAGAAATATTAAATACATAATATTCTCGTAAATAAATTGTGAAGGAACAGTTAAAATATAATTTGTTTGAACCTGTCCCGAAGAGTGTTATATCGACGCAGATGATATATTGCGCAGACTGTGGACTCTTTTGCAAAATAAAAATATTTTCAGTATCAGCTGCTCGTCCCCAAAGCAAAATACCATATGACCTGATACTGTGGAAGTAGCTAAAGTAAACTAATATTGCAGTCATATCCTCTGACTCGTATCACAGATTATTTTGAGTACTATATATCATTAAGCTCCATATCACTCTTCTGATAATTATGTTGTTTAGGAATATATCTAAGCTAATATTTCAGCACTTATCTAAGTTTGCAGTCCATGAGTTCTTTCAGTGGCCAAACACAAAGAGATGATAATATCATTACACTTGTCATTATAATTTTTCCAATGTTAAATACAAGCAGAAAATCCGTCACTCATCACTATGCGCTTTTACCTGGCTGTAAAGAAGGTTTATGTTTTTCTGAGTTTCATGCTTCATGCATGTAAATTTGTCTTGTGAAACAAAATTTATGAGTGGTTTATAAACTTCAAAAATGGAATCTTGAGAAGTCATCTCTTCATTTTTGGAGTCGGTTAATACGATTAATGTTTATTGCTACTTCTAAATACATAATAATGTAGATAATACTCACCCTTTGTGGAGGTAGAATTTGCCGAGGACTGTTAGTATGTTTAGGCGAACAGGAGCCGTGTTTCTCTTTCCTATGGGACTTCAATCCTCGCAGCAGTCTTGAGAATGTTGTCACCTTTTTCTTTGCAGTTCCGAGACAATTATCTGCAATGAAGACTGTGGTTACTTATAATATAATTTTTACAGCCATCTAAGTATTTTGTAAGACTTTGCTTATAGTCATTTTAGTTATATACATAGAAAAGGACCTTTTAAAAATAGAGTTAATTTTGTTGGACAAAAGACAAATAAATTGGTGTATTATAATATATTTTTTTAAGTCTCAAATATTACCAATCTGTGTCACTTCCTTAAAAATTTAATCACTGCTGTCTAACATTCAAATGCAACAGCATAAAGCAAAAATTTGAAATAATATATTGCCAAAGCCACTTTATTTTGTTGTTTCAAACTTTATAGATCACTATCAGCAATTGCTTCCTTTTGCACGCGAACATTCAATTTTCCCTTTTATAGATTACATTTTCTCTAATGTTCTTCAAATCGATCAAATTTACCCAGCCGGTGGCTACATTTGTGATTAATTTACTCGAGGTGTCTGTAATTATTACTAATCTAATTGACTAAGGTAATTGGCCTTTTGTAGTCACTAATTGACTAATTGTAGCCAATGTTCCATGACTAAATCTAATTGCTTGACGATACTTTGACGGCAATAAAATTAAACTCACCACTAGGAGGAAATTCGTAAAAATACGCCGACCGCGGGCTGAGACAGCTGAAACAAAGGAAAGAGATGATATAAATACAAGTTCCGATTTTAATGCGTTTTGAAGACTTTTGAAACGATTAATAGATAAATTAATACATTGACATTGACCTATGTTTTAAAATAAAGAAACAAGAATGAATGAATATTGGTTAAAGAAACGCGAAGTGAATAGCCTGAAGCTTAACATCTCGTAAAATTAAACGAGCCCTTGAATAGCTCAGAGTCTTATGAATGGAGTAAAGAATGTTAAAGTAATATTTCAAGATTATTAATAATAAATATTATTACATAGCTATTGTATTTTCTTTATTTGTGAAGGTCTAAAAGAAAAACATTGATAAATAACAATAATGAATGATATACCAAATTAATATAGAAGTAACAATGGCTGATAAGTATATCAATTAACATTAGCTGAGTACAAAAATGTCATAATTCGGTCTCATTCCCGTAAAAGTTCAAAAGACAATGTTAGAGCTTTGATGAACCCGAAAATGTATTTGCCAGATATTTACAATTTATTTCAATATGGTTGATATTATGATGATAGAAAGATAGGAAGATGTTAAATATAAATTTGTCTACAACGTTAATTGGAACAGTATACAACGAAACATTTTAAAGGAACATTTAACTACACTATTTATAATATATGCAATAAAGCGTATTTCACGTATATGATTGATTGACTGGTTCACAATTATACATACAATCAATTAAATGAATGAAATATAGAAGCAATAGAACGCTACGTGTGTATTAATACTCTTTTCTCATAAATATTTGAGCGGATAGATGATCCGGTGAAGGTAAAAACCGTTGATCGGCTGAATTCCACTGCAAATGAGAAATTAATGGCCATCGGCATTAACAATACCCCGCTAATGAAGATTGTAAGCGAAACGAGCCTGTTTTAATGAATACGTTAATTCGTAAAGGGTTTGGTTTCGTATTATCGACAGGTTGCTTGGACAATCCGAATATTGTCATAGTGTTAATGATTTTTTGTATGAATTAATCTTTTTCAATTATTATTTGTGTAATTTACTAAGTTCCGCAAATTACGATTATTTGTTTAGAATTTATGAAATCATATTAATGGTAAACGTTAGTGACGTTTTCATACAAACTTACAGTTGTAAAAAATTAAGCGATATTTTCGATATTTTGGTAATAGAAGTTAGATAATGCTTGTTAATTCATTCACGTAAACCATCTTTAATTTTTATTAGATGCAAAAAATAATTCTATAGTTAGAATTAAAATGGGGGTAGGTCCTTAGCCATGTTTGTTTTGTTTTTATTATTCTTTATTAGGCTTTATTCTTATACATATTACATGGTCTTAACAAAACCGTTTGCACAGTTTGTCAGTGGGAAATCGATGTAAATCGGTTAAGATGTTTCTCAGATGTTTAGCTTTTAAGACAGGTGGTTTGGTTTATCTGGGTTTTTAGTCTTTATTTATTTTTATTTTTTCTAATTTTCGATTCTTATTGTTATTTCTTAACGGATCGATACTTGGGGCTTGTAAACAGTTCAGCTCACATTTCTAAGTTTTCCAAAAATGAGTAGAAATACAATCCATTTCGACGTTAAATCTCAAGTATATTAAGTAATTTAAAGTAATACGGAGAAAAATAAAACAATTCTAATTTTATAAGAAAAAAGTAATTTGATTGATAGCGTTGAAATCTATAACATCCTTTTTATAGAATAGAATAGAATACATTTATTCGTCGACCATGACACAAGCTATAATAAATAATATTTAGTGAGCCACCAATAAGATCCCAACAAAGAATTGTTGGGATCTTATTGGTGGCTCACTAAATATTATTTATGCGGGTAGAAACCCGCATTATATTTTCTACCTATATCTATCATCATCGGTTTCCTTAATCTAAGACATAAGATTCGTATTTGCTTGTGTTGACATGTCATTTGTTTATGTCAAGCGACCTGCAATGCAAGTTGCCATATTCGAAACGCGCAGGTGTCGCCGTAGACTGAGCTACTCGCATAATATGCATCGGCAGAGATGTTGGTAAAAGAAACTAAAAAACTAATATTTGAGCTTTATTGGAAACTTTGTTATTAATTTTATACATTCAAAATTACAAGCCAAGGACTAAAGAAGAAAGTCCAGTGTATTTAAATTCTTAGATATTAAATTTCTTTTCAACTCGAACTTGATTTATGCAAAATGGTAGTTGCAGTATTCCAGTATCGATCGGTAGAGTCATATTTATGAATAGCGATAGTGCAGGAAAGAGCTTTGGAAGCGAGGATGACTAAAACGAGGTTCCTAACCTAGGATCTTGGAAACATGACCTCTTCAAGCTTTGATATCTTCAGCACCTAGCTCTTTGAGGGAGGTATATTTTGTTCTTACATCGTTCACCAATTCAATAAAAACATTAACATAATAACAAAATCGACCAACGAGACCTGTTTTTTGTAAATGTAGGTATATCTACTGCTACAGATTTTTTGCAAAAATTCTCTTAATGTACGAGTAGACACACCTGCAATTGAAATTAGGTATAGCGTCTAGCGCGCTAGATTTACTTATTAATTATATCGTCTAAGGCAAAACAAGTATAGATATCAAAATTTCATTTTCTGACAACACTACACATCATGGTATTGTTTTGCCTTGCCTTGAAAATGAGGGTATACCTTTAAGGCGATTGGGGATCAAAATAAAAAACCTATATTATTTTCAATGCTGTGATGAAATAATAATATATTTAACCCTGTTTAAAACGGAAACATGAAAGTGCGATTGTTAAAATGACATTTGCATGTCAGTAAACATGAAGATTTTGCATCATTCGTGCAGGAAAATAACGAACGCAGTAATTCTGTTTACGGTTCCTGAGTGACAAAACAGAATAAGTTGACAAAGGGTGGTAAATCAATGTGAGCAGTTCGTATCGGCATGCGACGATGCGGATGCAATGAATATTGATTTTCAAACCAATCGACTACGACAAACGTAAATAATTTATTTTGTTTGCACCACAACAGCATTTCGGTATGGTCATTAGCTTTAAATTTTTAGGGTTCCGCACTGAAAGAGTAAAATGGAGCAAAATTGCTGTTACTCTATATGCGTATCTGTCCGTTCGTATGTCACGAGTCTCTATCTTGTAAACTGAGTGACATAATTCTGAAGCTCAGAACTTCAATATGAAAAAGGAGCCATATTTTCTTTAACCTTTAACCAACCATGTGGAGTGTCATTATCTAGAGCTAATTGAGTAGAGTAAAAGTATATGCTTTATTTGCTGTTGTTCGCGACTTCATTCGCGTAGAACTTTTCGCCAAACCGGTTTAGCAAAAAAAATTGCGTATTATGTAAATCGAGGATGATCTGTGTTTAGGCGTGAAGATGTAACTAACACACATACACACAAATTTTCGCATTTATAATATTAGTTGGAAGTTGGATAGACCGTTGATGAATAATTATTGTAAACATGAAGTAAAAGTCTACAAGATAGCAAAACCTTCTAAGAAATGTGCTACAAGATACGTCTTGCTTGACAAACACGCAAACGTCTTTCGTCACCCAACCATCTACGAAGAAACCGATATTGATAAAATTGTAGTCATGTTGATCATCGTCAATTCACACATTAGGTACTCCCGCGGGTTCGATCCCCAGCGGGGTACATGTTTAGTTGACGGTGCATTTAAATGTCCGCCTGGCTAACTACCACCATTTCATCTAAGTCTGCCGCCAAAACAGCAATGTTAATAGCATTGTTGTGTTTCGGTTGTCAGAAATAAGATAGCTAGTCCCCCAAATAAGACGGGGTTTCCGGTTAGTCTGCTTCCATCTTTGGCCCCATCTTCACTTAACATCAGGTGTGATTGAGGTCAAGTGTGTGCATAAAAGAAACTCCTAAAAATAATGTTTAGTGAGCTATCACATTCAATTTGTTAATATGAAAATGCAATGGGAATAGTCACCATTCCCATAAAATACGAGCCGCCAACGTCATAAAACTGCTTTTAAAATAAAACAACTCTAATAGAAACCGGTCCTAATTTAAACTACCATCGAACTACATAAGCCTAACAAGAAAGCAGATAGCAATGTACGTAACGAAGCATTGCGCATTTATGCAGGCACTTAGATAAATCCCGACGAGTTAAACGACGTATCCCGCACATCCCGCGTCTCGTATCTCGTCGTTCCTCGCTATTTCTCGCCAATTCTCCTATCTCGCAGGGCTGCAATCGCGAAGCTTGTTAGTCGGAATCCCATCGGCGGCATAGTGTTAATTGAGTAACGAGTTGGTATACATAGAGTCTAGGTCATAATATTAGCATTCGAATATTATTGTAACTAATTTAAGGGGTTGTGTATATGCTTTAAAAATAAGGTTTAAAATATGCCTTTAAGTAATTGTAAAAACTATGTGCAAAAAATTATTATAAAATTTCTTTCTATTTAGATGATAAGCTAGCCAGCGTGGATATAAACAGCTTAGCGATATTCAGTCCCTGTTTCTTCAAATCACAGATTGTATAAAACTTATTAAAAAAAATCATTTTTCTTTTAATCAACCCTTGGTAATTTATGTGTGGAAATAATTTGGTCTATGATGTATTTATAGCTATTTTACTTTAATGATTTACAAAGTACGGTAAGTTTCCCGAATAAAAAAATTGAATAATTTAAAGTCTATCTCTTAAGAACCTCTAATTAGCCTTGAGAATGAGCGGTAATTAAACAAATTATTTGATTTATTGTTTAACACGAAATATTGGTGTCGATTCGCACGACACACTGTAAATCAAAATATTTCATTATTTTTTTTTTTGACCACGATCACACATCAAGAAGGACATGACATTTTAGTCCTGTAACTAACTGTAAAAAAATCATAACGCCAAACGATTTCAATAAATTTTTAGTTGTCATGTCTATTATCCAGGCTTTGTAAGAAATAATCTAAAGTGACTGGACTAAACAGTCATGTTATTCTTTTTATGTGCACTAAGTCAAAAATAGGATAGACTAACCTAAATGTAGTCTTTAGCATGTACCAACGGAATCGTAACCACTACTTCATATTATCCTAAGAAGAAAGGGACCATGCACATTAATTTTAGTTCATATTTATGTTATCAAAATCTGTGCCAGTATCCAAATAATAACTATAAATAAATTCAAAATTTAGCTAAAACCATACTATCTAAAAACAATTAGAAAAATTGTAACCCTACCATTTCGATTTGCAGGAGTTTGGTAAAAACTTAAAATAGTGCGGCTTAAACTTAGGACCATGCCCAATTGACCCAAGACATCTTGTAGTTAATTAATTACTTACACTAAGGCAATTTTCTCATTCAACTCAAGATCTTGACGATTCCCGTGGATCCCTCGGGACGAAATGGTACCTTTAATGGTACCTTTCTCTACCAGCAAGCAAAATAATTTAGGGAATATGTGTAAACAGAATTCGTTAGTCGTATGTTTAACTTCGTTAATTCAGTGAAATAAGATTTGTATAATTTATATGTATATTTGCATATGTTGGTTCGTTAGTAATAAAGTTTCGTCGCTTCGTAACGTTGTTTATAATGTGTAATGTGCCCAAAATGAACGTAGGTGGACGTAGTGTGATGTACATCCAGCTATCAATTTGCATATATGAATGGATTTAATTGGAAGTAGCAGAGAACACAAAATATATCGATTAATCGTTTGTTTATAACTTCTTTGTGATTTATTAAAAATGTATCGTTAGAATAATTACTGTACTGATCTCTGAATGTTATGAATTTTGTACATATTTACAAATAAAAAATTGTCCCAGTTCTTGCTAAGGGTGCCTAAGAGGCTAAGTGCGTTTCCTCTTTTAACAGCGAGACTTAACCTCTAAACGAAATAGAAGCCAACCTTCCGATCATTTGAAGCTTTGATCAGACGCTTAGATATCTCTCGAAAAAGACAATGAGCGGCTGGACCCCACGGCCCAAGGGTTCCACCCCTGAGCAAAAATGTAATCTCCACTAAGTCTAGCATATTTGCGCCAATTGAGGTTCTCAGCGGTTGTAGCAGCAGATCTCGCGTTATTAGACGTTACTGGAAGATGGGATACAAGTGTCAATACGCTTTACTTTGGGATGTTACTTAAGCATCCCAAAGTAAAGCGCATCCAAAATTCCATGGCAGAAGAGTGTGACTTATTTGTGATACTATTTTTTAAAAATGAAATGTTTTCTCGGAAGCCATTCGTGTTCATATTTTATACGCTTTTCGGTATTACAATTTAAAGTGTATGACTGTAACTTTGGTTGGCTTATTAAATGCATACGACTATTACGTTAAGTGAAGCTAAAAATAGAAATTAATAGTAGAATTCATTGTATAGATAATATTTGGGATTGAAGACCTGAGATTAAATAATCAAGACTATTGTTAGAGATGGAATGACGTATACATAAAATATTTATACTCGTATACATATATATCCTTTGTGTATATTAGCAGTAAACATAATATCACGAAAAAATTATTAAGATAAATTAAATTCTGTTTTTAAAAGAAGTATAAAAGACCTTTCCCACATGAGATGAATAACTGTATATACATTCAGTGTACTAAGTATCGGGAATTTGTCAATAAAACAAAAAATACAAATTATTCATCTAAATTTATTTTATCGCCTTCAAAGTAGGCCCCATCGCTTGCAATACAACATCTCCACCGCTTCACCCAGTCTTCCATACATTTTTCATAGGCTATTTGCGGTATGGCCTTTAGCTCATTCAGCGAATTTTCTTTTATGGCTTCTATCGACTCAAAACGTTTTCCTCGAAGTGGTAATTTTAACTTGGGAAATAAAAAAAAGTCAGACGGAGCCATATCAGGTGAATACGGTGCTTGGTCGAGAACTTTTGTTGAATTTTTCGCTAAAAACTCTTTCACTATAATGGCTGTGTGTGATGGTGCATTATCATGGTGCAGCATCCATGAGTTGTGTTGCCACAAATCTGGACGTTTTCGGCGGATACTCTCACGCAAACGCTTCATGACGCCTAAATAATATTCTTTATTCACTGTTTCTCCCTCTGGAAGGAATTCGGAGTGAACCACACCACGGTAGTCAAAAAAAACTGTCAGCATCACCTTGATTTTGGAGCGACTTTGCCGCGGTTTTTTGGGTTTCGGCGCGTTTTCGAGACGCCATTCTGAAGACTGTTGGCTTGTTTGCATGTCGTACTCATAAACCCATGTCTCGTCGCCAGTTATTATACGTTTCATAAAGGTCGGATCCGTAGAAGCTCGGGAAACCATGTCTTCAGCGACATGCTTTCGCTGCGCTTTTTGAACAAAATTGAGCTCTTTTGGAACTAGTCGAGCGGCGACGCGTTTCATGCCTAAAATGTCAATGAGAATGTTGTGGACGGACTTAAAAGATATGTTCACCTCACTAGCCAACTCTCTCAGACTCATACGTCGATTTTCGAGCACTAGCTTCTTGATTCTGTCGATGTTTTCTTTGGTCGTAGCGGTTGAAGGTCTACCAGAACGAGGCAAGTCTACTACTACTTCTCGGCCTTCTTTAAAAGCCTTATACCATTCATAAGCCCTTGTTTTCGATATACACGATTCGCCGTAGGTATTTCGCAACATTTTTAGTGATTCACCACATGAAATATCATTTGAAACACAAAATTTAAGGCACACTCTTTGTTCAACAATATTTTCCATTGTAAAAATCGCCGAGGACTCAAAACTATGACCAACAAAAAGTGTAGTTTAAAACAAATTAAATGACAGATCCCGCTCAAATTTTGCGCGCTAAATCAGTACAGTGCTACCAACATGCAGTAAAAAAATTAGAACGACCTCTTTTACGCGGATCTCTTTATTGACATATTCCCGATACTTTTTACACAGAGTAGTATACTCATCCCTCCAATAAACCTCTCTCTCAGAATAAAAATCTATAAAAAAAAAATATAAATTTATTCTTTAAAATTTAAATATCAGCGAGGGGTATGTTTTTAGGTAGGGGTATTGTAGCGTAATGTTTATGTGATCAATGCGAACATTTATTCCCGAGTCATGGATGTTTATATAAGTATTTATGTATCTTTATCCGTTATCTAGTATTCATAATACAAGCTTTGCTTAGTTTGGGACTAGATGACGAGGTGTAAATGTCCGAAATATTTATTTATTTACATATACTCATCGCTATCCAGGTCCACACTAAGCAACTAGGCGTGTATTATGAATACCAAATGGCACAAATTCATTTTTTTATAAATAAAAACATCCATAACTCGGGTACACGTATCTGTATTGGCTTCATCAACCATTGTGGACCGTCTGTCGGTGTCAAACCATAATTTTGAATTACATCTTTCAACAGATAGCTCAAACGAAAAACCGTAAACGAAATGATTGCCCTTCTGTTGAACTGGTAAAAAAAAATTATATTACACAGAATACCAATGAGAACTCAGAACATCTGTTTGTACGTACTCTGACTCTACTAAACCCATGTGGGAGAAATGGTAATTTTATTTTAATACTTTAAGGAGACGAGGTTTGCTCTCAGTTCCTACTTTAAATATAGACCGACGAACTTTCAAGGTTCTTTCGAAGATATTCCTTTGTTAAAATTATTCAGTTGTTTGTTTTATAAAAAAACTTCAAGTCTTTTTTTGGTTAAGATTACGTGTTACCTAGAGGTAATTAAAAGACAACTTTTATATTCTTATTTGGATTATTTGTGCATTCAATTCACGTTTGTTAAGGATTATATTCTCTCACTATGGGCATTATAAAAGCTCACGGTCACGCATCGAGCTATGGAGATGGTCATAGTCGGCATTTCACTACAGGATCGAAAGAGAAATGAGGAAATCCGTTGAAGAATGAAAGTCCCTGACATAAATTGACGTGGTGGAGGGCACATAGCTCGAATGGAGCATTAAATACTGTTGAATTGAAGACTACGCACCGGCCATCGCAGCGACCTAATGGGAAGTTGTATACACAACTTGGTTGGTTGGCAAACCGCTGGTCATATGTTCAACAGTGGACGTCCGGTTGCTGTGACTGATATTATGTGGCCGATGAAGAATGTAAATAGATGGCAGCCTATTCTGAAGGGTCTTCGACTATTGAAGTTGAAGGCCTGAATCTTTTCAGGAACTCAAAGAAAAGGCGGAATATAGAGAAGTGTGGAAAGGACTCCACCGACAAGAGCATAGCTCTTAAATATAAGAGAGAGAGGTACTATGTACAAAAGTTGGCTGGTGAAGCTGCCAGTCACCAATAACGAAGGTTTTAGTGCAGTAATCCAATCACAGCACATTTATTATTGTTAATAGTTAAGGATTTCAGGTCTCCCTACATCAGATCTTGATTAAACAGAACCATCTAGAGAATATTTGAAGTCAAAAAAATCAACTACGTCACGGAAACTCGAAGTACTTTGATGTAGCATTATAGAAAACTTCTTTCTTGGAAAAATTGTTTTGCTACTAAACTGCTGAGCTCAAAAGTGACAATTAGTTCATAGAGTTAAACCTGAATACTTATCTGTGCGTTTCATTTATTACGAGTGGATTATTCACGCTGGATTCGAAGACCAAGATTGTAAACGCCCGTAAAGGTACCTCGTTTGTTTCCATTTGCAATTAAGTAACAAGTTTATGAGGTGATTAATTAAGTGGAACAGCGAAAATAAACTAATTAACATTGAACAACACTTTAGATTAGGCGTGTAGGCGACAATAGGTGTCTGGTGATTGCCTAACGAACGTTAAATAGGCAAATTACAAATGTCGATGAGCGTAACACAAGAAGGAATTTGGCTTGGCATCGACCATCTTTAAAGCGACTTCAAAAAGGAAGAAGTTATGGATTTGGGGCATTGTATTTTTATGTGTGTACATCACATAGGTTGGTTGTCGATTCACAGGATTCTTTTTGTAAATGAAAACGGATGGTATCAAGTTATTCTCAATGAAATTTAATTATAAATATAAATAAATAATAAATACCTTTTGAACATAGGTACACACAGCGCCATCTATAGTTCTACACTAAGCAACTAGGCTTGTGTTATAGATACCAGATGGTTGATAAATTACACAAATACATTTTTTTTTGTACATAAATACATAATATAAATGAAAAACATCCATAACTCGGGAACAGTATTCATCGTACAAATATATGCCCCTAGCGGGATTCGAACCTGCGACCTTTTTGTATAGCAGTCAGTTTCTAACCACTACACCAAACAGTTCAGTAGTATTTTCTAGTTAGAATTACAATTGCTACTTAATTGATTTGTTCTGTTTATTTGAAAGGTGTCATTGTAAACCCCAAACACTCAAAAGATTTCAAAATTTTGTTTTGTTTTCGAAAGCTAGTGTTAGAGAAATATTTCTTCGCTGTGTATGATGGAAATCCGTTCGTTTCGAAGATATTTAACTTTTCTTGTTGCTTTATGTACCTACCTATGATTGTTCTTGTTCTAAATTTTGGTTTATATTATTTATTAACAATGCATTTGAAATTGAGTTTGACACCCGATGTTAAGTGAATATGAAACTGACATCAATTTATGAAAAAATGACTTACTGACTGCTGATTGGTAAATTTAGTTATCTAAGCTATCTAATCCTACCAAAAACCTTATGTGGTCGTCTTGGCAACATTTTACATGAAATGTTTTTGGTGAGATTTCAGTTCTTTTTGTAAGTTGTTAGGCAGTCTTTTTAGGGTTTATTTTTTTCTTCTTTCTTTGGGGTGTATTTCACATCAGCAGTACCGGTTTACATAGCCCATTCTCTGTCTTTGCCTTTTTTCTTTGATGGTTTACCATAAGCGATAAAACAGGGCGATATTTCGCTCTTAAGCAATTATATTCAACTATAGCTGAATGTTGTGCTTTAATACTAGCAAAGTCTATATATTTATAAGGGGAACACCTTGTAAATTGGTAACTCTAGAGAGTGCTACATAAGCCTGACCACAACCCCCCGATTCTTCATGATCCACAGAGTATGTTGGTTGAAGTTGGTCTTGGTATTATCTCTATGAATGTCTTTTTATTTGGACTACATTTATGAATTTTGGGATTCTGGTCAAACTAAGAGGCTTTAATAAACAGTGCAAATTTCATGTGTCAAATATTAAGGGGTAAATGGTTCGTGTAAATATACACACGGTGCTGCGTCGCCAGGTTCCTTGTGAACTTGGCTTGACACGCTACCGCGTATCTAGATGTCTAGATTAATAGGTTTTTTAGTTACTGTCTACAGTCCCGTGTAAACATTCATGTCCTGATTCATAAAATTGGTGAAAGTCTCATATAAACTTCCACCCCCCCATTTTAGGAGATGGGGAGCGAAAGTTATAAATTTTTTTGTTGGTTGTATACTAAACTTAGATTACATACCAAATTTCAGCTTTCTAGTACTTCAGGAAGTAGCCAAACATTTTGATGATCATCAGTGTGTCAGTAACGAAATCGGTGTATTTTAGATATCAATAAAATCTAAAGTATTAGAGCTATTAAGACTTTGTATGTTTAATTAGTCTATTATTGACATCATATCCTGAGAATATGAACTATCTGGTACATCGGAAACTAACTCTATGAGGCTTCAAAAAAACGACGAAACACTTCGAGAAAAGGTAGATAGTGCCCTTGCGCTTCGCTTGACTCGTCTTGGCGGGGGCACTACCGTGCCCCCAGATAATATAAATGCGAAATGTGTTTAGTCTAACTGACATTAATTCACGAATAGTTATCCGAAATTCAAACTCAAAATTTTCTTATCGTAAGATCTTCTTCTACTCTACTACTTTGACTTCGCTCTACTTTAGTTATTCGAAATTCAAATTCAAAATTCTTTTATCGTAAGATCTTCTTCTACTCTACTACTTTGACTCGCTCTACTTTATTAATTCGAAATTCAAATTCAAAATCTTTAATCGTAAGATCTTCTTCTACTCTACTACTTTGACTTCGCTCTACTTCGTAAAAACAACATACAAACGACCGAATTGAAAACTTCCTACTTTTTGAAGTCGATTAAAGGTAACAAATATAATTAAATTATACACATTCACAAACTGAGACTTGGAGAAAAACGAGCAGGAAACGCGAAGTGTTTTCAAAAAATAATTTTACAGTTTGTCATTCGACAAACAAAAAAAGAAAATAATAATTGACTTGATGTTGCCAAGCGATTCACGACCACTGCATATTTAGATTCAGTCAGAAATTTTATTACAGATGGTTTACGTTTTGTCGTAAATGATAAAAATACATCTTGATTTTGGTAAATAAGGGTAACAAGAAATACTTGCGTCTTGCATTTAAAACTTTAACGTTTAACTTAGGCCGTGAAAGTAAAATCAAAGTATTGGACATGGTTGAAGGTAAATATTTAAGTCGGAAATCTATTTGTAAATAAAATAGTGGTAGCTGATATTTGCAGGCCTTTGAACAGATGCCATTCATATTGTCAGAACGAAGACCGGTCTAGAACATACCTATGTTCTTTGCATTGCTAATTGACGTAGCTCTCTACGTAGATTTAACTTTAAAGTGGATTTTAAAGTGGAATCCTGTTAGAGGCTCTTGTGTTAAACGCAGTTCTACAGCTGTTAGAATTAGTCGCTAAGTCGATTTGAATTAAAAATATGAGGGGCAAAACATGCTATGTGATGGAGCTAATGGCGAATAAATGTCATTAATGTATTCTTATGCTCTACCTACTTGTAAAAATTACATAGTCGCATTTGAAGTTAAGCAGTGGGGACAGTGGATAGTGGATCAATAGTATAATTTTCATACAGTGGTTCGATTTTTGCACAAAGAAAGAATATTTTTTTAAGAAAGAATTTCGGACACTATTGTACACTATTTTCTGCCCAATCTAATAAACACTATGTATCTCTAAGGTTTGCTGGTAGAAAACTCTATCGGAGTTAAGCTCGCCTTTGTACATTTTATATACAATGCATATTTCTGTAACGATTTTGTGTACAATAAAGATATTAAGATATTAAGATATTAAGACACTTACACCAATCATCTATCCCCAAACTAAGCAAAGCTTGTACTATGAATTCTAGATAACGGATCATCATCATCATCAGCCCGTAAACATCCCACTGCAGGAAAATAGGCCTTCCCTCGTATAATGAGGGATTATGGGCCATAGTGCACCACGCTGGCCCAATGCAGGTTGGGGACTTCAGATGCCTTTGAATTTTAATTTCTCAGGCATGCAGGTTTCCTCACGATGTTTCCTTCATCATTTAAAAGCAGTCGGATAAATGCATATAAGTAATTAAATTAAATTTAAAACTCATTGGTGCATGGCTGCCTGGGAATCGAAACCGGACCTCCTAAATTGGGACACCGCGCTCCGATAACGGATAAACATACATAAATATTTATATAAACATATTCATCATACAAATATTCAACTGTTTAAAATTCAACAAAAATATAATAAAAAGTAGTAAAAATGTACAATTGGGTAGACTTATCACTAAAACCTTGCCATACAAACTGCCACAACAGCTAATCAAAATTGCAAATTAGACTGTACTTAACTCTCTTACAGATTAAAAAATTAGGTAAAGGATAACTTATAAAGTCAGTATACTGAAACTAAAGAAGTAGTTTCCATTGAAATGTCTGGCAAACTTGCCTTTCCTCGAACCGAGTTAGAACAGTGCATCCATCACTTAGTTAATTTGAATTTATTTACTTTGCAGAGAATTGGTGAGAGTTTATTCTGGGCTTTCAATTTCAATGATATAAAGCTATTGATGTAAGAAATTATGTTTAAATTTAACACGTGAAAAGTTTTAATAAAGTCACTGATTAATATTGTGTACTTTATGGGTGATTTGATTGTATGTAAAGTTTGTTTAACAAATTTGTTGTGCAATGAAGTACATTACAAGTACAATTACTTGGTTGATTGATTCTAACAGAATAACTATAATTTGACAATATAGAAAATCCCAGAGACTATCAAAATATCATCTCCGTACCAACACTTTTGGCGCTTTATTGCCACAGACAGTAACACCACTCTTATAGAGTCGGGGGTTAAAAGAATAATGTTTCTTAATATGATTTATATTTATAATATACATACTAGTACCTATATAAAAATTGTAATAATTTTGTAATAAAATATTGTTTTTGTTTTAATTTGATAATAAAACTAAATAGACATGTGTCTGCTAAACAAGAATAAAATAAATAAAAATGTAATTCTTAAAATAACTTGTAAGTCTAAAATAAGACATAAAGCACGACGATAAAACGCAGATTAAGCCAGTAGTGTTAATACGATGTTTATATAAATAGCGACTTAAATATAGGTATATTCTGAAAAAAGAAATTACATATAATGTAGTAGTTCCGTACAAATTTATATAATAGTACAATTGTTACATAGAGATATACAATATTCTATATTTATAAACAATTATTATACAATTTATATTAAAAAAAAATTGCAAATAAAAAACTAGCCCCAAGTCTCTGGTTGGTGGAATGGTAATGGTATTACATATATCATTTAAAAAAATACAAACGGCCGAATTGAAAATTTCCTCCTTTTTGAAGTCGGTGAAAAACGTGGCTCTCAAACGGTTTCCTTAGTAGTGAAAAGCACATGTCATTGCATTTCATTGATACATACTTCAATGTTATAGCTAAATGTAAATACACTGTATTTTTAGTCACACACGTTTTCACTTGCTACACCCACAAAATAAGATATCTATGAAAGAGACAAGCCTATAAGAAATTCCTGTTAATAGAGTTCGCTATCCAGATCGACCGGGCCTAACCCGTAACTATCCACATTCTGGAGACCGCTTCTGTCGCCAATCGAATGTCTGATTTCAATTTAGATTACACGCTAAACATGCAGCGTAAAGCTTATCTAACGAGTACACCTGTTAAAGTCAAAATAATGTATGATTGCCAGTACCATTCCAGTAAAATAGGTAAATTGCCTCACTTCAATGAATAGAGTCGTTTCCTATGACGAAGTATAATGCCTATGACTGAATGAATTTGAAGCAGTATCTATAGTTTTATATTTAACGGCCTTATAGTTTTATATTACACAGTTATTGAAAAATATTAACAGTTGGCATAACGAGGCAGATTAAATTTTCTATTAGGTATATTGTTCAATAAATTTAATATGATTCTACTCGTATACATAAAATTTTCAATGACATATTTTTACGACTATACCCAAATTGATGTCAATCGATTCACGAGCCTCTAACTGAGGTGTGA
This sequence comes from Oegoconia quadripuncta, assembly GCA_949316235.1. Classification (NCBI taxonomy): domain Eukaryota; kingdom Metazoa; phylum Arthropoda; class Insecta; order Lepidoptera; family Autostichidae; genus Oegoconia; species Oegoconia quadripuncta. The sequence continues at coordinate 32,544,710 of OX438741.1, read as the reverse complement.
ATTATTCATTCACAATAGATCTTCTTCTTAAACTGTCTTGTAAAATATGTGAGGGTTTTTTATTGACTTGTCCATATTTATGGCACAGCTTCGTTATTTATTAAATGTTAAACCTACACACAAATTCTGGCTACGTCTTTTAAAATTTTAGTTATTGCTTCTGACGTTATGATTATTTTTATAGATTCCCTTTTGATTATCTACTTTGTTGCAGTTAATAACTAATTATAGTTTATCTGCTGTTTCTAGTAATTCTAGCAATATTATTATAATCTTTGAGAATTACATTAATATGTACGAGTACAGTCCATTGTTGTCCATATATTGTCCAGCAGTGGACGTCTTTCGGCTGATATGATGATGATGATACGACTACATGTGCAGTTGCATGAATATCCTTTGAATCTTTTTTTTTTATTCACAACGGGTTAGCCCTTGACGTCAATCACACCTGATGTCAAGTGAAGGTGAGGCCGATGGTGTAAGCTTACTGTACCGGAAACCCCATCTTATTTGTGGCACTGGCTATCTTATCTCTGAAACCGGAATACAACCATTCTATTAACATTGCTGTGGAGTGGGGCAGACTTAAATAAGATGGTGGTAGCTAGCCAGACTGGCATTTAAAATGCCCTACCAACAAACAAACAACACGGTTCAGTAAAAACAATATGCGAGGTATAACCATCAATAGCCTTACACGTCCCCAGTGTTGGGGCACAGCCTCCTCTCCAGTCTTATATTTAATACATGTCTCTTAATGTCTCAATGAACTGCGTAACTAACTACAATTAATTTAAGTTTGTCAGTTATAAAGTTTGTTAATGGTGATGTCATGCATGGTCTTTTACTTCATATTGTCTTACATTTTTGCATGTCAAGTTCAAACCCGAGACATCGTTTTAAAGTTTAAAGTTGCTTACCTCTGATAGTTGTGCGGCTGATTGTGCATCAGAGGTTGCGTCGGTTGCGCCAGCAACAGCTGTTTCTGTTGTTGTTGCCGCTGCAACATCTGCTTCCCGAAGACTCCGTACCCGAAGCCGTAAATCTCATCCTCTTCCTTGTCGGTGAGGCAACTCGACGGCTGCGGAACAAAAGACTGCGTTGGTATGTTATAAAGCACTAAGGTAATAAGGTACAGGCTGTGAATGATTGTTGAAGAAAAAATTATGTGAGAAGAGTGCAAACAAATACTATTAAGGATCAAAATACTTTTGCACGCTACAAGTAGTAAATAGTAGTCTGAATAAATTAGTTTAAGGCAAGAGTATAACGTCTCATAGTCTTTTTTTTAAACCGTAATCATTCTTAATCTGCACGGTTCAAATAGATGATGAACAGATGTTTAATTGTACAAAATATATAAAACATACAAAGACCTAAGGTTTTAGTAACTTTCTTTTGAGTTTTAAGCTAGCAACAATAATGTTTCGATAAGGCTAAACAAGTAGCTATTACTTTCTGTGAAAAATTCATGGTATGCTTTGAGAACAGCCACCGAATTATTCTGTAGTACCTACTTACTCGTAAATATATATTCTTTTGAGTGAATCATTTGCTATCACGTCACAATTATTATTTTTCCAACACAAACAATATTAAGGTTTAAGCAAAGTAAAAATAGTAACTGCTAGGTATTTGAGATGGCTCCCAGGTGTTAATTGATGGACTGGCACTTGAACTTTGAAATTTCATTAACTGTGGACCGTTCGACGTTTTGAAGTCTCAAATATTAATCTCCGACCAATAGGTCAATAGACCGATAGACTTTTGTTTGTTCTACCATTCGCTGTCGACTTATCGACATTCGGCCATTTTGATTTTGGTTAATTTGATTAAACAGTGTTTCATAAATTAGTTAGATTGTGAAAACATGTAAGGTTATAATAAATTTGAGGTAAAATGAATTATAGACATCTAAAATTTATATAATAAGTATTATAGAAAATATTGTGAAAATAGATCAAAAATATGAAAATAGATCAAAAATATGAAAATAGATCAAATAGATCAATAGACAGAAGCCAAGTCCAGGCATCAAAAGGTATTATTTATGATAACATTTTCTCTTGTCTTATTTCTACATGTTTATGGTCTAGTTCAATAAAATTTTTAGAAAATATCTTTGTTATGACAGATACGGTTGTTAATTCGGGGAAACGTGCTAACATTTACATTGCATTTTGAACTAAGTAAGTTAACTAGCTACAGGGATAAAGCAAATAGGTAATGCATAAATAAATATCTTTGCACATACACACAGCGCCATCTAGTTCCACACTAAGCAACTAGGCTTGTATTATGGATACCAAATGGTTGATAAACTACAGAAATTTTTTTTTTTTGTAAATAAACAAATACATGAAAAACATCCATAACTCGGGAACACATGTCTGTAGTCATCATACAAACATATGCCCCTAGGGGGATTCGAACCTGCGACCTTTTGGTATAACAGCCAGTTTCTAACCACTACACCAAACAGGCCATTACAAATCAATCAATCAATACAAATCATAAGTGCTTACATAATACAATATATAATACATAAGTATAGGTAGGTAAGTGTGCAGATATGCCAATTCACTAAGAAATGATCAGGTCTCACTATTAAGACTTTAGAACTCTAGGATCAGAAATAAGGTGAAGGTGAAGCAGGTACTTACCGAATATTTTCCAGGCACATAAATGGGCTGGGAATGTGACGTCGTCAAATTGTTTAAGGCCAATGATCCGGGACTGGCCGATGGAGGTGTCTGCGGGGTCCCGGGCCCCCCTAACACCCTCATCCGTGGTGACATTTCATCCCACTCGTGCCTCCTCAACTCTTCTAGGTGATCTAGAACGTCGCCGTAGTGCGTTGAGAATAGGTCAGCGTATCGGGATGCCAGGCCTTCCAGGTAGCCCCGGTCACCATCCTGTTGAAGAAAATTCTATTGTAAATTTAAGTCATAGAGCACAACAAATATAAACAGACACAAATTTGGCTTTATCAAATCATAGACACAATTGTATATTAAAAGGTAAAGAATAATAGAGTTAAAGAAAAAAGTATAAAGTTTGTTTTTATTTCTCATTTGCTGCTTCAAAGCGAAAAATAATTACAGTCGTAAAAGTGGAAGCACCTAGATTTGCTCTCATTTTTATAGACTAAATCCAGTATCACATTAGTAAACTTTACGTAAGATTCTACCAGAATAGTGTCAATAATTAATAATGAAGTAAATTGCTCAAAAAATTGCGGGCGACGTTTTAAACCTAAAAAAAGAACATTAACGTGTATCTGAAGAGCTATTTGCCCGAAGTGGGCCCTTCCTTCCACGCAATTTCCGTTGAACATCGAAAAAAGGGGAAATAGATGCAAAGGGAGGCAATTAAGATCATCAGGACACAATTTATTGTCTGGATTTAAATTCGAGGATGGTTACAATTACAAACGGTACTGGAGTCGTGTAAATAAATTTCACCCTTTCAGAATTATCTTTAGTTGATTATGAATTTTTGACGGCAAGTGAGATTTTTTTATTTTCAATAAGATTACAATTTTCATGATTGAGTGCGCAGAAAATAATAAAGGGTTTACAAATTTCTCTGCGGATAAGTGATTAAAACGTAATTCCTATTAAAATTAAATTTGTAAATTCGAAACCAATAACTTAGCGTTAACGTGTCATGTGTATCAGTTTTAGTCAGAACTTAAATAGTCGACCAAATAATAACATGCTTTTGTAAAGGTCGACCCATGTAGCTTTATTAATTCACATTAATTTTAAATGTAAAAATTGCTTACTAGCTTTCCGCCGGCGGCTTCGCCTGCGTGGAATAACTTTATCGCGGAAATTTAATCTAATCGAATCGGGATAAAAAATATCCTATGTCTCAATCCATGGGTATATTCTACCATATACCAAAGTTCATCCAACTGCCGTTATGCATAAAAAAAAAAAATCCGTGTATCCGTTTCGCCGTGATTGAGCAACAAACAAACAAACATCCAAACTTTCGCATTTATAATATTAGTTAGATTTCTAAACAAAATACTTACAAGGTAAAATTGTAATATATTACGTCACAGAATTAGATCGTATTTCTTGACATTTTGGCAGTTATGTTCTGTGAATTAGCCAGCTGCGAAGTAATCGATATCAATCCAAAGGGTTATAATATGTTTGTCTAGTTTTTGTAAGAGAATCGGTAGATAGTGACGCTGTGAATGTAAACGAATATTTAACTTTATTTTAAAAGGGGCCGTCATTTTGATAGTTTTGTTACATTCATATGGTGCTTCTGAACATTCTTATATCTCGGAAGTTGACCGCCCATGCCTTCGCTTGTTCAGAATAGAAGATGCGTTTCGCCACTGTCTCATCTGCCAAATGTGATACGTGACCACACTACCGAAGCTGCTGACGCTTTAAGTAGGCCTCAATGCCACCAACATTGGATCATTCAGACTATACAAAGGTGACATTTTTATGTGGTATAATATTTTTTAAGGATAGCACCCAGCTGAACGAACTCGGTATTGAGAAAACTTTCTTCTAATATAATTCAGTAATATCTTTTTCCCCAACAATATTTCTTTACGCTCTTAAAATATCTACTTTCAAAGGTCGGTCAGATCAAATCTTTATTGAGGTATTAAATTGAAACAAGCCCAAGAGTTATCAATCTTTTCAAATTGCTTATAATAGACTTGACCCCTTTGTAAATCTAAACCTGACTGAACCTAGGATTTAATTTTGACGTTATTGTGATTTATTGCCATAATTTATTCCATGTTATAAAATAACGAAATAATGTGAGATGGAGTAAAAATTGCTTTGTTATGGTTTTATTTGCCGTAAATCTTGCCTATTAGTGGTAACAAAATTATAATTAAGTATTGCATGAGCTTTCATTCATTACGGCATTTCATACAAAGTTTCTAATCAGAATCTTCGAATTAAACGCACCGATTCTAAGAAATATTTGTAATAATAGTATTGAAAATAGAGCGACTTTCAATTGTCCACAAGAAAAATGTCTGTTTTTATAACAACCATGAATGAAATATACTTTTAATGGAATAATTGGGATATTTGGAAATGGGGTGGATACATATATCTGGAACAGGCATTTGAGTGTTCCAGATATTAAAGTTCACCTTTCGGAATATACAGAACTTCACACGTGACAGGGGGTGAGCCCATCGCCGTTGAAACGTGCAAGTGTATAGATATTTTTTGATGTAAAGTACCTTTGTCGCCTTTTATGATACCCACGGGGAGAGAAGGGTTGATCTTACATGCCGAAACCACACGACACATTTCCTATTAATGCGTATAAAGTTCATTACATATCACAAGCCACAGGTCGTCTACTATTGAAAATATCTATAATAAAAATTTATATAAAGCAATTTTCGTGGATTTGATGTTAGGTATCAGATTTACATAAATTCCAATTTATATATACATTAAGCCTTCAATGGCACATTTTGTATTCAATTTGCGGTTACAAAGCTTTTTAGCACAATCCATTTAGTGAAAATCGTTTCAGAAACAGAACGGCTCGCACTTCCTCAATTATAAAATTGCCCATTATATAATATAAAGGCGTCGTCGCAGTCGTAAAATACGAGCTCAACCTAACACATTAATGAAAACAGAACTAGCAGTTATAACAATAATAGAATCTATTGTAGCTATATATCAACTTGTTAACCTCTGCAACACCAGAATATGAGTCCAGCTAGTCGACAATAAGAGAGCTTCATCACTACACTGGACAGGCGCACTTAGAATTCAACCCGAACGGTCGCTCTGGAGTCAAAGATGGCCGGAGGTTTATTTCCATTTTTAAATAAGAGCGACTGAGAGCTTTGTCGGCTAGAGTTTGTGCTCTGCGTTTTAAGTGGATTAAATCGCTCCACGCTCGTAAAACCGACAAGTGCTCGACTAAAAATTAAAGTAACCGTTCGACTTCTGCATGAGAAAGTGGACGCTCGCAGCGCAGGGCTTCATTCGCACTCACTTCTTGCAATTTGATGCAGACTTCGTCTGTTTTTTTTTGTTCGTTCAATTGGGGTTTTAGTTGAAGTGGCTTCCTTGTGAATACTTATTGTTATCGATTAAATTACAATGAAATATATATTTAAATTAATAATGAGTTAACGCGGCAGAGCAACAAATGTAGTATAGAAAACAATAGAATACATTTTACGGAACTAAGTCAAAAAACTACAATAAAGATAGTAATAAATAGTGTTTGATGCGTTCGCAAAAGGCATAGGAACTGCTGTTGAATTTAAATGGTTATATTTAGACCGCGTCCACTCGTTTAAGGCATAGAAACGGGTTCATTGAATGGTCCAACAACGACAGGAATGTTTACGAAAAACAACCCAACGAAAACTTAGGTAATAGAAACAAAACATTAAGTTCATGGAATAACTTTGTCCAATTCAAGTGTTAGCCGTAAGAACTTTATTTATAAACGCTGTTTCTGATGTTGCGACGAGAAGAGATTGCAATACTGAGCAACTATGTATGACATCGAACAAGAAAATTTGAGGTTTTGACTAGTATGTCAAATGATTTAGATTATGATCAAGCCAGTATTCCAAGTATAAACATTACAAGTCATGCATTAAATAAGTAAGTTTAAAAGTCTGTAGATATATAAATTAAGGTATGACATAATGTAAAAAAAAAACTGATAAAGACTTCGGATAATGCAATAAGGCATAATACAAAAGTATTATAAACAGATTTGACGAATTCTAAACGAAACGTCAGTCGCCAAATTTTATTACGAAACAACAAGGAAGACAATTTCAGCTGTCCTTCCAAAAGATTCAAAGCAGGCAAATAATCGATTCCGGCCCGGACCCTGCCGAAACGTCTGCGCCATCGAACTTTACTTTAAAATGAGTATAAATTGCAAAACTTGGAAATTATTTGCGTCTCTCTTCCATGGCAATTTACTCCGTTTTTCCAGAGTTTCATTATAACAAGTTTAATTGAAGACCTCGTCCGGTACATAAATTTAAACTTTTGGCATGCATTTTAATCTGCTTACAGTAGTTAGTCGGCAAGGTAATGACCAAAACAAGTTACTCAGTTTAAACTATTTAAAGAGTAAAGCAGTTTACTCTTAGTTGTTAGCTATATTTCTATTGATATTTATATGTACGTACAGCAATAAGGATGTACAAATTTTTTGTTATTTTCGTTAGAACGCCTAAGACCCTAAATTATAAAGTATTTATTTATACGATACATCGATTCAGATTTCGATTAGGAAGATTTTGAAGAGAATTGAGCGCCTATTGCTTTTGTTTTGGTACGCCTATGTTTATATCACATGACAGCAAGTTTCCAAATACTAGATTTCGCTCTTCACAAATTTAAGATCATATATTACTCAAACTTAAATAAAAACAGACACGTGCGTATAGTTTACTAACAGGTATAAAGTCAGGAATGGATGATAGAACCATCGAAATATAAACGTCTGGATTATACGCAAAGACTTGCAAAATTTATAACACGGATCCGAGAAAGGCTTGATGTCTCTGTACGCGACAATTTAAATTTTAATCACGAATTAAGAGCACGTCCTGGTCCTGTACGTGTCAGCAAAAAGCAATAAGGAGAAAATTAAATGTCGCATTCCCATGCGATGATTAATGCATAATGAATATAATAAGTTATAAAGTACTGGTTTAATCGGTAATTTATGCTCATCAAGTGAGCAGATGCAGACAAGCTAGGAGTTACCATTAAGGCTGTGTCATATAAACTGGTCTCGGAAGCACTATAGTAAGTTACTCTTACAGCGACGGCAATTATTTGAGAAATAAAATTGATTTAATTTCAAAGTGATCGGGAGGTTTTATTGCATCAATGAAGATTACCAATTACGTTTTTTATGTGCAGTTAACGGTTTAAAGTGCAGTTTTATGAGACTCATTAGAGATTAACCGAAAGGCATTATCGGATATATGACTGAAAAATTTGTTCGGATATATATTATGTTGCATAAAAATTGCACTGATTCTTTTACTTTCTTTCGTGGTTTATATGCTAGTGTGTAAGTTATTTATTTGTATTTAGTACCGTGTAGTTTCGACACGCAAAAAGAATAAAACCAACCCGTCTCTTCCCGTGGGTGTCGTAAACAGCGACACCTATAGACTTGCACGTTTCAACACAATGGGCTAATCCCCTGTCACGTGTGCATTTCTCTATATTTCCAAAGGTGAATCGTGGATGTTGTTTCAAGTATTAATCTTTAATATTTGAACGCTAATGTTTGCGATATTTGAAGTAAAGGTATATATTTGTATGTCTGTATGAAAATAATTCAGAGTATACGTAATTTAGTTATTCGGGTAAACGAAAATACGGACATGTGTACCCGAGTTATGGATGTTTTCATTTATAATAAGTATTTATTTACAAAAAAAAAAGGTATTTATGTAGTGTATCAACCATCTGGTATCCACAACACAAGCTTATAGTTGCTTACTGTGGAACTAGATGGCGCTGTGTGTATGTCTAAGGATATAAAGGATATATATATATAAAATAACTTGTTCCCTTTTCAAGTTGGAATAGTCGTTTAGAAAGTGCTATATATTAAAATTAACTACTTCGTTTAAAATGATTCACAGATTGAGAGATTTCAAAGGGAATGGCATCACGTAAAGCCGAACAATTGCAAGTATAACTCGTGCGCCGAAGATTCCGTCAATCAGTTAATAAAATTATGAAAAGTTAGTTGGGAACAGTGTTTAATTTTTCCTGAAATATTTTTATTGATCTATAACCAAAATTTTGACTCTAATTCTTCATTACTTTAGCTTCAATTAAGTTAATTAATATCACAACTGTATTTCCACACATTCTAAAGCTTTGTAAGCGCCATATTAAAATAACCTAGTTGAAAGAAGCGAATAAATAAACATGAATATAAGGTACATTTTGATCCTGTCCCAGTAATTCTTGAACTTGTTCATTTGTTAATTGGCCTTTTCTCGCGATTTCAGTATTGCTACCATAGCAGAAATTGTTGTTTGAACATCCATTTGATAAGTCCTTAGGTATATCGAAAGGGTCTTATATAGCTCAGTTACCTACCACCACGCTCGCTACATCAGTTAGCCGAGGCAGGCTGTGACAGTGCGGTCCTTTGTGAGGGAGACGCCTGTCCGCTTGATGCTGCACCATTACTTCTATTGTATGTAGACGAGTTCAATGAACTAGTCATGGGTGCATTAATTTGGTTTCGTAACTTGGAGATTAATGTCGAAAATGGTGTTAAACGAAAAGGATACTTCTCCTGTCAAAATTACAGTTGAATATGATAATCATATTGGTAAGATATATATTTGGTGTAGTGGTTAGAAACTCTGACCACTAAATCAAAAGGTTGCGGGTTCGAATACCGCTAGGGGTATATATTTGTATGATGATTACGGACATGTGTACCCGAGATATGGATGTTTTCATAAGTAATGTATTTGTGTAGTATATCAACCATCTGATATCCACAATACGAGCCTTGTGGAACTAGATAGCATTGTGTATATGTCCAAGGATATTTATTATTATTATTATATATTAAGATAATGTGGTGAATTGATAATTAACTATTTCTAAAGGAAATATTGATAATGAAACTATATAAGGTATTTACTTCTTGTATTGTCTTTACTTCTGCTTAAGAGGGTTGTTTCTTTACAATAAATTCACAATAACTATTATTGTTAAAATTAGAAATTACAACATTTGCCTTTAAGGATGTCTCAAAGACCAGTAAACTAAAACTATAGAAATATTCATCATCATTATCCACTGCACAATCAATTGCTGGACATAAGCCTCCCCTAATGTTCGGCTTTACAAATCTAGCGCTTCCAGCCTATCATGTCATGATCATTATTATATATTTACCTTCGTCTCACCATATAACCTCATTGTGTCATCTCTCATGTCAATAATTTCACTCATTTGTGGGGAATCATAGACTTTGACACAGTTTATCTATCTTCGGTGTCTGGGGTCCACTCTTCTAGTTGATTTCAAATGTATATCAATAGCTTTAATCACAAGCTTAACATAAAATATATTGCAAACTTCTGGTAGCAACTACATCATATGTTTTGCCATCGACTCGAAAAGTAGAAGATACTTGGGTAATAAATAAATGATTATTAAAAATAATTATTGTAATTTATTTGAACTTAATTAACACTGGTATTTAGTAATACATTCCATACGTAAGAAAACAGAATGAGAAACCAATGTAATTATGAGAATTACTTTGCACGAGAATAACATTAAAAAGAAATGAAACAAAAAATATTATAGACATGCCAAGATTTCTTATCAACATGATCTCATGGACCTTGGGTTATGAAAATTTAAAATTTCTACGAACACGTTGCGATGTTCAATATCGAAGGCGTCAAGTATTAACTTTGTAATTTCTTCTATTAAATTAATATTTGAATTTTAATTGAGACTTCGCCGACCACTTAATCACGGGGCGGAAGTTAGCCGAGCCATAAAAACATTTACAGCTATATTTTACGTTTTACGTAACCTCACTTTATGGTGATAAATAATGTATGAGTATGGCTCTTAAATGTTTCTGACCGACTTGAACTGGCCATATTTTGACTTTCATTATCAATTGTTTATGTTTCATCATCATCTCCATTATTGGGGCACAGCCTCCTCTCACTGAGAGAGGGTATATGCCATGATCCACCACGCAGACCCCGTACGGATTGGCGGATTTATGTGAGACTAGTTGGCAACCTCACAGTCAGTGTTTTTTGTGTAAGCCGCCCGTGTAAGCCATCGACTTTGATTTTCGACCGCCTACAATTGAAAATACCTCTACTATGTTTTGTTTTAAGCACCTACATATTTATAATGCCGTACTAATCTTTTAAACAGTGATACAATACAATAACAATGAGTGATAGTGATAAATGATGTCAATACAAGAAATAAAGATAAACTTACAGATCATGTAAGCAGACTCCGAAAAATCAGTAATTCATTCAGAGGGCTATGCATACGTTTTTTCAATAAGGTTTCCGTTGATATAGAAAATTTTCCTTTCAATAAATTTAAAGACGCTATATAACAGAAACTTCTGAGAAAGCATATTATAAAATAGCAGACTATTTGTATAGTCAATTCGTTCGCATACCAGGCTATTTCACAATCTAACAACGGAATAAATTGTAGCTTTTGCAATATAAAAACCAGATAAAAATTGCAACCCTTCGTGTTTCTTGCTTGTTCTTCTCAGGAGAAAGTTGCTTTCTGAATAAGCAGTAGCTTAATAAATGTAACAACTGATTATTTTAAGTGTACCATACCCTATGTACCTATAAAATATAATTTTTTTTTGCTTTGATTTTGAAAAATACTTTATTATGCATTATGCACAACCGGTTACCCGTAAACCTCAATCACACCTCCTGAGTCCGAAGGAACCTGGAACCTCTAACTTATTTGGGTAAATGGCTACCTCAAACAAGCGGAACACAACAATACTATCAACATAGCTTGGAAGCAGACTTTGATAAAATAGTAATAGGTAGCGGATATTTAAAAATGGCCTACCACCAATCCAGGTGAGTATTTAACTGCAGGGAATCGAACTTGCGGCCTACGTTTTTCTAACCTTAATAAATAAATGTAAATATTAAATTTAATATACAGACATTTACCCCTCCAAGATTTATTACCTACATATGGAGATAATAAACAATATTTGTAGATTTTTATTGTCGTCGGATTTTTTTATTATTAATCGTTTACAAACGCTACGACGTGTTCCTGAACTACATTGTACACTGGGAAAGTAATTTATTTAGTATGAAAATAAAAACTTTTCTTTAACTAATTTCGACTGATGTTCTTACAACACTTTTTAAAACCAATACCACAAGGATGGCGTGGTTAAAATCTTTTTGGTTCTTCAAGCTTTAAGTTAGATCACAATGCAACTAAATTATCATAGTTATATAGTTTAATCTTATATCCGTATAAATATCTCCCTGTATATTTTTTCTGTTGGGTACAATAAAAAACGTTGCTTGTTCTTGTTTTTTCCTCTTATTGTCCAAAGTTAGGAGGCACATGAAATGTATTCAGTAGTTAGAATCAGAATATCAAATATTAAGAGCTCACGAATCTAAAATAGCTTTGCTCGCTGCTGCTGTCATGAACAAAACGAAACCAAGAACACAATGGGCGTTCACTGGTGCAATTTAACTTGTCTAAGTCGAATCGGGGCAAATCGAAGACTGAAAATTACTATTTTAAATAACGGTTTAATTTTGACATTAGGTTGGTAAACGGGTTTCCTCAACATAGGATGTCTGCACATATCTAGTCGTTCTAACATATGTAATTAACTGAGCTTGATTATAAAAAATAATATTAGTTATAAAAAGACGGATAGTATTATTATCCGAGTTATGGATGTTTCCATTTATAATAAGTATTAATTTCTAAAAAAAAATGTATTTATGTAGTATATGAACCATCTGGTATGTACAACACAAGCTTATAATTGCTTACTGTGGAAATACATGGCGCTGTGTGTATGTCTAAGGATATTTATTTATTATTGCGTTGTAGAAAAAATTGGAAAAAACTTAATTATAACTGAATTTCGTACAAAACTTGGCACACCGTAAATTTCCGGTATAAATTAGTGGTTCAGTGTAAAGTTCAAATAGATTTAATCGTAAATTAAAACTTAGCTGTTAACAATGTAATAAAGACTATCTGGCTAAGATAAATAAACCAATGAAAACAAATTCTACTTTGTTCCTACAAAGGTAAATTTGCTTACAAGCACCTTAGTTAAAGTTAAGGCAAGTGATAAATTATATGAAAAAACTCATGAAAATGTAAGCGTAAGTTCAGATATTGAATTACAAGCAGAGTCGGTCTAAAGAGATTGCAAATCCAAAATAGCCCGTCCCTCCTTTGAACAAAACAAATGGTGGCACAATAAGACGAGGTTCCGCGTGCCACTGCGGAGGCGACGCTGTGTCCAAACAGAATTTATGTGTGACAGTATCACCTGTCCCTATGTTAAATCCCAAACAGGGTAGGTATTTTCATTCATGCTTACCCTATGCCCTTGTAACTACGGACCTGTCGTAGATTAGAAGGTCGCCATTCTGAGTTTGTTTTAACTTAGCATCTACTTTGTACCCGAATGTGGTAAAGCTAATGCAGTTATGATTATATGTATGAAATATAACAATGGTATGTAGTGCTTTGGAACTGACTCTCCGACTTTAAGTGTACATGTATTAAACAGTAAATTGGTAGATTTCCTACTTTTCGCAGTCGGATTACAAGTCGCTCGGAGATATTCTTTATTTTTTTCCTTCATTTGTTGAATCACAAGCTGTAAAAATATTTATTTAAAATACAGCAATGCTCGTATTTCTTGTTCGTTCTTCACTGGGGAATAGCATTGTGAATGAGCGGAAATGTGACCACCATTTCAGATGTTGTTTTAATAATTGAAAGAATAATTTGAACTTGAAACTACAAATAGATTTATCGCAAAGTTATTACTAGAAATAATACGTGTGCATATCTGGTCAATTCGTTTATTTTGTGTAAACTTAATTCGTTCCCTACTAAGTTTATTATACACATTAAAGCTAGTAACTTGATCAATAACCTATGACGTAACAATCCCTCTTCAGCAGACCGAGATGTAGCTTTATCTACATTGAAATAAACAGATTTTATATCTCTAGCAAATGCCCATAAATCTCCCTCAATAATTCCGGCGGTTTCTCAATTTGCCGAGTCAATTTAGTGCTCGGCTGTACTTATGGAATTTATATCCGTCGCTGTCCCACGAAACTGCTTCTTCATTATTTAGTGGCAGACACGACCATCACGACTGAAGGCAAATTGGAAGACAGTTACTTCAGTAAGTTAAAGGTTCTTTTAGAAAAAAGTAATTGTGTGTTGTATGACAGAAATAGTAGACAAGAATATACACTGCATAGATATAAGAAATATAAGAATGACGATAATTCTAATTGTTATTAAATAAATTTATAAAAGGAACAATTGCATTAAGAAATAAAAATGAGAACTAATATTTTGTAACGATAATTTCGCTAAATGTTTTGAATTTAAAGAAATACCCATCATTTGAACATTTTTTTAATGGAAACACATTTTTCAACATAGCTTAGTTATTTACGTAGTACTTGCGTTTTTTACCAATGCTTATTTTTTAGCAATTGTTACTGCATTTACAACACTTTATTAAATGTTTCCAGAAAATCGCGGTTATTCGTTTTTCCGAGGTCAAACCGTATTTTCCCTGGGCTTTTGGATTGGTGATCATTAGTGACATTTTAATACGAACGTTGCCGTGCTTCACATTGCACGTGGAATATTCGGTCCCAGTTATTTTCAAACCAAGTCGGTGGTCAATAGGAGCAGCTTAGAAACACTGTCAGGTGGTCACACAAATCCGCCAATCCGCCAATCCACATCAATGATCAAACCCACGTTGTGAAGTATAACCCACACCCTCTCCGAGTGAGAGGAGGATGTGTACTAACAGTAGAAACATTAACATTGCCACTTGATAACGATAGCTAGCTAGGATTTTAAAATACCATATCCGCAACTAAACCAATTGAAGCTGCTACCTCCATTTTGTAAACTCGATGATATTGACATCGAGCCAAGAAATTAAAATGTTGACGAAAACCTACCAGACGCAGAATATTACTATTCTATTAATACTTAAAAGTAAATAATAAAGAATTAGGCCGCGAGGCATATAGGATCCAGTACCTACGCAAACAATTCCTTTGCTGTATTCATACGTTAAACGAACAATCAGCCAGCTCCCTGGTATAACCTGTGACGTCACCAAAGCATTCAGAAATATTAATTATACCTATTTTTGTATAAGTTCGTTGTAAATACATATTTACGCTAATCTATTAATAGAAATTTACTTTGAATTTGTAACAAACACAATCATGACGTTTTACATTAGAACTCTATATTGCAAAGAACTAACGTAAAATTATTTAACTAGCACCTGCCTGCAACGAAACAGAAACTTTACAGTTATTTCTGAATCTATTCGAAACACTAGTTATGAGTATGAAAAGCTATTAGCTGAGGATTACCTACCTAAACAATACCCAATGAAATACAAGTCTACCGAGCATGATCGTAAAGTTTAATGCCGCAACAAATATTGGAAAGGCGACTTAAAGAGATATATTACAAAATATTATCCCAGTAAATCGCGGAGCATAGAGCACTTTACTTGGAGAGGAAATGTGAAATCTATAACAAATGTATCGGACGGATATTGAGTTTTGATGTCATATATGATGCGTGTCTGCACCATTCTCACGATAATAAAATAATACAGCCGTCTCTTCGTGTAGCTGATATGTTGATATAAAATAATTTTCGCAGGAAAAATAAAGCGACTCGGAATTTTTGATTTCCAGTCATTGCATGGTGTTGTATCATAAAGCAGCATATAAATTACTCGTAAGTAAAAAAAGCCTAAAATTGTATAATAGTGAAAACATTTTGTATTGTGCATTGAAGACATGGCGTGAAATATAAAAATGAGAAGAGGTTATCAGAGTGATAAATTAAAAAACAGTTGTAACGTTAGCGTGAGCAACTATGGACGTAAAACAATTCAATATTAATAAAATGCAATTGTCTTTGATACTGGAAACATAACACACATTAAAAATTTTGAAAAACTCCGAGAAACTAAACGTGACATTATCCGGGTATAGAAAATGTATTCGAAACAGCTAAACCGATTTTCATCAAAGATGACGGCGAACTTATTCACTAGTTTCTTTTTTTGAAAAACCACATAAACGTACAAAAACTACACAGACACATAGCCCTCAAACAGATAACACCCATCGTTTTTAGTGAGAAGTTAAAAATATAAAGTATTCTTTATAACACAACACAATTTACAATAAAATACTTTGACAATCGAAATTTCACAAGTGTATTTGTACTAACTACAGTTGCAAGAGAAGCAAAACTAAAGAGAAAACTCAAACGTGACAAATACCATGAATATAAAAACAACAGTTATAATGAAATACATCATTTTGACAAGTTAATATTTAAATGCTGGTCTAGCTGCCAGTTTCCAACAGACAGACATAAAGAAAGTACCAACGCATTTTTCTACAACTATTTTCCTTATAGACATATGTTTAATTTAAATATTTAATGCAAGACGAAGTGATCGTAAAATTTGATGGAACCAATCAATAGTTGACAATGACGAATTATTTCCTCAAACATTCAATACTTGAGTAGCCATAAACCACATACTGCATTTTAATATAGGCGTGGGTGAAACAGCATGATACCTTCGTCTACGTACCAATACGCTTGTGAAATAACATAGCATTATTACATGTATGACTCATGAAGCGCAGTATAGAAAAATAGTGTTTAATACACGATGGTACTGTAAAATGACATTTTGGGATCCTCTTTGCAGAGGTAAAAGTTAAAAAAAGTATGTCAAAAAAACTAAAAGACCTTTTTCTTGTAAATGTGAAACGATGATACGAGGCTATTTATGAGTTATGCAAACATGCTAGAACACGACCTCTATTCTCCAAATTGTGCCAGATAGAAAATGCTACTCTGTGGGAGATGCCCAAAAGACTGGCAGCATTACATCGAATGGCAGGGTTAATTTATTGCACGAAGTAGCTACCAGGCTAACACCCGAGTTCTCAAGTAAAAGCGACAACAAACCTTTAAAAAGATATCTTCATTTCCGGTCCCAATAAGCCTAAGGTTTCAACTCAAAAAGCACAAATACGCAACCTGCAACCAGATTGCTCCGGTTCTTCTAGCTTTCCGGGCTTCCCCTAGCAGGTATATTTTGCACCATGTAGAATTAATGTGGATTGAAGAAGAGAAGCAATGAAACTGCCAGTTTATAGGGTATGACTGCAGGTTTCTCATAGTGACATTGAAAATGCATAATGCATGCAAAATGCATATTTGAAGTTGGAGTTTACCGGTGACAAAGTCGGTACTGATTGATCGCTTTACACGGTGTACGCTGCTTGTTCGTTAACATTCTTTTCATAAATAATCTAGAGTAACATATTTCTTAAAGTTTATTTACTAGATATAAACAAATATTTGGTATAAGAGCGGTAAGATACAAAGACATTACAAGTTATGTCTAAGGAAATTCTGCACGTGCAAGCTGTTATGTAAAGGGTCTTGAAGTAAAGTCAAAGCCGCGGGCGTATTCTGTTACCCATAAACCACAGAGTGCATAAACAAAAGCATTTGAATATCTCACGTGGGCAGCGACTGACAAGCGACGCGTGCTACACATTCACCCGACCGAACCCGTATGCGATCGTAAATATTCAGATTGGTGTATTTTACTGCGGACCTCTAGAATGTGTTACTGGTATAAAATACATTTGTCGATCGATACGACATGTGATATGTGGCAGTAGTGTAAAAGTTTACCATATTTACGAGATCATATGTATTTACTAACATTGTAGGCATAGTAAAAATCTGAGTTTAGTCGCGAGTCTATTCCAACTGTAGTATTAAACAAAACACTTAGTTTTATTTCTGTCGCCTATAATGAAAACACTAACATAGTTTCATCGAGAATAAAATGTGAGACCAAAATCGACACACGATATTTCATCCGAAATTCCAAACAAAAGATAGGTCTCTTCTAAATTTAAAACGTCCAATCTGTCAACGGTCGAGCGCGCGTGTTGTGACGACGAATGGTTGCAAACGATACCTACCTACATCTGTTATCTAATTTTAGATTTGTCACTGTTGAGACGACTGTCTACACCGGAACTTAACTATCTTTTTTTCATACATAAGCTGCGTAATGGAAGAGAATGACGGTATTGACACATTCGTAAATCATTTTGTTTAATTTGTTTATGTAAAACTTTTCGCACACGAAATGAACCGAACAGAGGGACGAGCGCAGCCTCCCTCGCTTATCGCAAAGCTTTGTACAAATGCATTAAGCTAATTTGAATGGTGGAGACTGGAGAGTTGTTCAAAAAGCCGTTGTATGAATTCTTCCCTTTGGTCGGTTGCGGCGCGATTGTCGGAGCCGACTGCGCGGATTGTATTCTGTTCGTCGCACAAGACGACAGACGCAATTGATGTCGGCTTTTTGATTTAACCGAACGCAAGCGCACCGCGGGACCTTGCATTTGCTATGTAAATGACGTACTCACATTACACATACAGTTTTTCCATATAACATTTAATTTTGCCTTTCTTGAAAGTTAATTGTTTTTAACCACAGACCAGTCAACCACTTTAAACTGATCATTTAAAAGCATTTTAATTATTTAATTAACGGTCAAAGTTGTAAAAGTTTAAAAATAATCATTTCACGAAATTATGTTATTGGTGAACTGTGTAGAATTAGTCCTTGCTCTGAGAAAATAAAGTTAAAAATGCAAAATGAATGTGAACGTGATGACGAATGTCTGAGATGCGATGCCGTGGGCGAAACCGGTGACAAACGGCCCTCTCTGTCACATCGGTGATAAATAACTGATTATGTTACACTGCATTTTGCCTTCATAATTAATTGACAACAGTTATCTAAACGGCATTACTGGCGCAAATGACTTTGATTGCTTACCGAGCCAGTTGAATTTATAATTCGTAATATTTCTACGTCCATTATAAAATACTGGCAATTATTACTATCGATAATGGATGAAATGGAAACGGCAATTTAAAGCTTACCATGCTTTGAATAATGTACCCTGCAGTGAGAGAAAGAGTTATTTTTATTACTTTATTATATTATTGGCATTGCAATCACAACAGCCTCTCGTTTTTAAGGTTTACTTTTCTACCGGTTGGGGGGATATAAATTCCGCAAGGCTTAAACGCACGCCTTATGCCAGGGAGTACGAGTAGCAACCACATTAATATTGACCAAGACCATTCGTTACGCCCTGGAAACGAATGCCTTCTCCACGACCTTATAATAAGCAACCAAGAATGATATGAATGAACTCGTTTAGAACACACAAGTTATATTATTCAGACTATTCTCTTTGATGTGCTCGTTAGTATACCTAATAATAATATGTGAGATCTCACTCAAAAAGTATTTGTTGACAAAAAATCGTAAACAACCGAAAATAACGAGCGAAATGATCGTTCACTAAAATAGTGTCGGGTTATTCTGGTAGCGTCGACTTGTAGTTAATTGCGGCATTTTTTTCTGCGCTCGACTGCCACGGATTCCGTAATTTGTCTTCTTAGAAATGAGTCGCGTCGTCGGATGCAAGCGACATATAGATACGGTCGTTTTTTTATGGAGATGCTCTGGATACCCCCTCGGATTTCGGCCGGCGTAAATTACGTTTTAGTAGAACACCCCGGGGAAACGTTAGACGGGTTCTTTCGTAATTACTGTTTTAACTGCTGGGACAGAAATGTCAAAAGTAACTTATTATTGTGCATGAAATTTCCCGTTGATATTTCCCTGTCGTATTTTGAGCCGGGCTTGTTTTTTGTGTTGATCGATTAAAAATACGTATGCCGTCTGTAGTAGTCGGAATAATTGAAATCGGAACCGGGCAATCGGCAGTGCGGTCGCATTACGGGGCAGCGCGTAATGCAATCAATACTTTGACGTCCACAATGCGGTCTGCTTTACGATCGCTCGAAGATTTACGCTTACAGCGTATGCTATTTACGCGCGCCGCAGCCATATTAACGACTAAGCTCACGCATACTACAAACGTGGCCATATTATCGTGGCCGTGAACCTGTGAACTGAATTCAATCATTATGTGGCCATTAATAACAATTTAAATAATTATAAACCAAAAACCCAACATCATATTTTGTGTTTTGTCGGCGCGATATTGGGTTTTTAACCGACTTCAAAAAGGAGGGGGTTCTCAATCTCATGTATCCTATGACACTTTAGGAATCATTACGAATCTAATGACATGCTCAAAATTGATCAAGTCGTTTAGGCTCCGGTACGGCTTGACCAATTTTAAAATTTGATAAGGTGACATGGATACACATTAAAAACATTTCTGGGGCTAAAAATTACATTTAATAAAGAATATGTTCAAACATGACCTCCATACTTAAGTTTTCATGGCATAAATGTTGATCCTTTAGTATTGTTATATCATTAACTATTCTGTTAATTGCTTAACACGTTAACTGCCGCGACGCAGACACAATTGAAAATCAATTGTTTTCCGGTCACCGGTGACCGGCGTGGCGCTCAAAGGCTTAATAGTCTCACCGGGTCAGATAAATATGTTTGCCAACCGGTCGCACTGGATATCTAAGGAGAGGCCTATGTTCATAGTAGTGAACATCCTGTCGGTAGTATGCTGATCTGTTTCAAAATTTCATTATTAATCTAAATATAACACACTCAATTTACATGTTTTCAAATCGGGCATTCTATACATTTTGTGTTAGGTAAGTCCATTAGTAGATGAAACATAATTTTTATTTCATGTTTTATTATAATGATTTTTTATAATACATTACTATCTATTTAATATTTCACTATTCGTCTAGCAAAATATTTTGTTATATTTATAGTCCACACAAGTGGATGACATAGATTTTTTAAAATAAATTAACATGTGGCTTTATATAACGTACGTCTTGAAAAGCAAATGTTTCAATAAAAACATTTATGTGTTTCGCGTTTGATGTCTGTCTGTGGTTAATTTGGGTCGGTACTTGAAAATATATGAATTATTATCACTATTACAGTCTGGCTGCAAGTGCTGTAATTATCTCGGAACACATTAAGTTAAAAAAGGCAATTAGTATTGGTTAGATAGTGGATATTAATAGTAAATTCTTAGTGTTTTTTTTATGGAAATGATTTTCTATTTATTTTTATCAAGATAGCCAAAACAATTAACTAATTTAAACAACTAATAAAAAGGAGGTTCACAATTCGACCGAATTTTTAAAATTTTTTGTATGTTTGTTATGAGATATCTTCATCAATTTGTTAACCGACTTTGATGATTATTTATTTCTTTGATGGGGTTTACCACCAGAGTGGTCCGATAAAAATTTGGTTAAGATCTGATGGTGCACTCTGGAGATAGAAAATATATCATATCATTTATTGCCTCATATGTTACATAAGATGTCAAAATATAAATTCACTCACATAGGGCACTGCAATACAATAGGTGGTTAGCTGCATTTAAATATATGTTATAAAATTTTACTTCTACTCTCTCTACTTCCTCCTTGCTATAACTACAATATAGTATATCCACCGACTCAGAGCTTCGGATATTCATAGTAATATATATATATATAGGTAATATAGTTGACTCAATAACAGCCTACAAATTACAGTGACTATCCATTGTACGATAGATAATTTACTGTGCATATGTTATCATCGGTAATAATCTAGGCGATGACAAGGGAACCTGAACTACGTATTTTCTGTCTATGGAATGACTGGAATTTTATAACGTTATTGTTAGTTAGTAGTTTTGAGTTTGAGTTGATATATTTTATTCTTATAATATTTTTAGATGTATAGCTTGTTAGGTAGAGCATAAAATTTTGTTTGCACCAAACAATACAGCAAAAAGATGCCAATGACACAGGTTGTTTGCCATTGATAATGGAACCCATAATATTATTCCTATTTTTTTTTTATTATCGTCTTCAATTAACTATGCTCCTCTTTGTTACCAATAATTATAGAAAATCAGTGAAGAATATTGCTTCTGTCACATTTTGTGGTTCGTGAAAGTGATATAAATAAGTATTTAAGATTCTAACAAAATTTTAATTCACCTTCAAGTCGCTTGTTTGTGAGAATCTGAGGTTTCAAAAAGGATATACCTGTATTGCATACAGATCACCAGGTACTTACCCGTAGGACAGCTTTTAAAAACAATTTGGGTTGGACATGAACAAAATTGATTATCATAACAAAGAAGTTCATAAACAGAATTATACATAATAAAAGAAAAATAAATAAGATAGTCGTGCACTTGTGCATCGAGAATGTGTATAGTCTACGACAACGAATTGAGACTAATCTTGTCGAATTAGTTTCCACTAATTCGTGTGAGTGTGAGGAATTGTATGTGTAGAAGCACATCCAATAACATACCAAACTTAAAAATTTAAATCAAATTCTCCAATAATGAGATATACTGCCTTACTCGAATGCCTACAGTCATAGAGATACTGGATATACATACGCAGAAGATACACAAAATATTAAAAAAAAATTTCATGACTTCATTATTACTTACGTTTTAGTTCATGAATAAGTACCAAATTCTGCAGTGTGTAAGTCTAATAGTGTAACTACCTATATCTCAGGACTGGCTAGACACAGTGTTACTTAAATATTTAGCACGAAGCACGAATATAGTGGAACCGCTGGCAACATTCATGTGAATACCCAACTTAAGATATTAGGTATAGGTACAGCTATATTGTGTACGTGTACCTACATAGTCTTGTAATTAAGGTTTATGGTCTTGCTAACATCCATGTAGTGACCTAGATTAATAAGCTTTGCCATTTGATTGTATCGAATATAGTTGGAAGTAGACCAGTAGTGTTAGGCAATCTTGTCTAAAATATTCAGCATAAAAATAAGAAAACCAGTGCAAATTACTGACAAATGAAGGCTAATCTAAGTAATCGTGCTGGCAGTGTAAACTATAATCTCTTAACAAAAAGATTCTTTTTTCTCAATTAAAATATATTTACCTAAAACAAATAAGAGGTTGAAGATAAAAGTATATCTCAACTTATTTGGGGGACCTGGCAACCTTATCTCAGACAGCCGGGACATAGTAAGCTTCTGTTTGCTGTCAATATTGATGGTTGAAATGCCACAAACCGCATAATAAACACTTAACCTGCTAAGAATCGCATCCACAGCCATCGCAAATTCTACGTTATTTTGCCAGAGGCAGTTAAAGTATCTACATACAACATCAAACAACATACAATATCAGAAGATCTATGTGGTTTGATGCGCGAAGATAATTTAATTTTAAATCTGTGGACAATATAGTACACAACTAAGTATGTCTGATTTGCTACTAGCTGATGATCGCGGAACGTCCCCAAGTATTTTGGCAAAGGCCAATATTCTCGTGATTTTGTCTCCAAATGTAAAGCAAATCCAAACTCAGCGTTACCGTTGCCAAATCTCCATAAGCTGTTCTGCAGATCGGTATGTATACTTAAGTAAGTGCCTCTAACTGCTAAGTCACTGAGTTAATTTGAACAGGGCAAAATTACGGTTTGTAAATTATGTCTACCTGAAAATTCCCAACGAAATAGTATTTCAAAGGATTTGAAGTTTCTTGGCAGCATTATTTTAGTTTTAGAACTCTGTCCTAAGATTCGTAACTATGCACATTGAGGGGTTGACATGGCCTATTCCCCGATAACTACACGTCATTCAGCCTTGCAACATTAATATTCAAGATATTCTCCAGACAATCGCTGCTTCCCTAATATAAACGTATACATTTGCTCTATAGAGAATAATGGCAAAACTTACCCTTCAAACCTAATCACTCAAAAACTAAAATGAACTAACAGTTGTTTTAGGTAACCGGTGCGACATTGGAACATTCCGACATATACTTATTTCGTTTAATGGAAACTGAATTCAAATATCTAATATTTATAGTACACATAAAGTATTTGTTGTATACAAAGTTTGATTAATAATAATCAAAAGTTGAAACAAGTCTTTTAACCATATCAAAATTGTAGTTCAATTGTAGTTTATGCTACTCTAAGGTAAAATAGAACACGATTGCTGTGATACGAGTAAACCTATTTACGCAGTTTGAGATTTTCTGCGACCATGCAATATTTATGTAAAAGATGCATAAATAATAAAATAGGTTGATGTCTGATAATAGCGAAAACTGTGTGTGTGAGTCATCGAGATCAAGCGACCACACAAGGCACGCGACGGGGGGCCATCCAACCTCTTAGTAACTTCTGTTATCCTGGTACTTTTTAGAGTATAAGAGAGGTACAAATATCACTGAAAATAAATGTATACCAAATAATTGAGCACAACATAGTACTTAGGAACAATGTTACAAACGGTTTTTGATTTCATTTTTTCATAGAGAGTAGAGATATTACCAAATTGCTAACAGAAAAAAGAATTCAGTAGCTATAGGGAAGAGGCAACAAGTTACAAGTCTCATAATTATTATAATAGAGTGCCGTGTGGTTTCGGACACGTTAAAAGAATGGCATCAACCCGTCTCTTCCCGTGGGTATCGTAAAAGGCGACAGTGGGATTTTAGACCAAAAACATTGTAGACTAGCACTTTTAACGGCCATGGGCCCACTCACTGTCACATCTGCATTTCTGTAAATTTTGGAAGGTCAATCGTAGATGTATCGAGTGTTAATGTTTGAAACACCCAAACCCATATGTTCTAAATATCTATCACCACCCTTTTGGGTTAAAGGTCATGACGTTATATATGAATATTATAATAATTCATAATCATATCAGCCACAAGATGTCCACTACTGAACATAGGCCGGCCCCCATACATTTCCAGAGCGACTGATTATTCATAATATCTATATATAATTTTGGAGCTAGCCGTCTTAATGTACTAACCCGCCATTGGAGATCTTGCCAAATTGCTTAGCGTTGCTTTCCATGCGTCATTTAAGTCAGAACGTTACCTCGTCTGTCTGGCGCCTTAAGTGATAAGCTTTAGCGAAAATAATAATTTCTCATTCGAATTATGAATCTAATCCCAGTGATGTATTCGAACTGTCTTTGTGATACAATCAGCAATAAACGGGATATTTGAAACAGCTGAGGACCGCGGTGGTGGACTAAGAAAGCCCTATAAAGACGTCATCAAGTTACAATGTGAAGACGTAATCAATAGATATTATGATTGAAATTTGACATTTATTCGTAATTAACGCACAAAATACCTTTAGTGGGTTCCAAAGCGGTTTTGACTGCTAATATTTGGAACGGCAGCGTTCCCTGAATCTGACAATCTTATGACCTTTAAGTCTATATTGAATAGACATTTAATCCGAACGTCCATTTTCGTCTACATCGTCATTTTAAACAACACGAGAATGTGGTCAAAATGTATGCAGTCTATCATAGAAAAACCAAGTGGAACTTTGATGTTTTTCTTTCAAATTGTAATTAAATAAATAAATATTTTTCAGCATACACACAGCGCCATCTAATTCCATATTATGCAACTAGGTTAGTATTATGGATACCAGATGCTTGATATACTACTACACAAATACATATTTTTTGTAAACACACTATAATAAAAACTCGTAACGTGTCCGTATGCATCATACCAACATAGCCATTAGATTCGAACCCGCGACCTTTCAACAATCAAGATATTTAACCACTACACCAAACAGGCAGTTAAAAAATTAAATATCTATTTGCGAAATCTAATAAAATTTATATACCAACTTTTAGAAAGCAGAAAAAATACGTTAAAGGAAATTGTATAGGTAATAAGAAATCGAAACGGTTCAAATGGCTTAAGGTTACGAACATTTCATTCGCTTCACACAAGGTAACAGAGAAAGCAGAATCCAGTTACAATCGTATATCTGGTCGAACAGCGTGTTTTCTGCAAGATTAGTTCGTTGAATAAAGGATTTACTTGGCCCTCACTTCAATCTTCTGAAATTGGTGGATCTACTGAACATACTTTATAGGTTTATTTGTAAGCTTTCCTTATTGGAGTAAATTTCGAAAAGTGTATATTCGCAAACATTCTAACCACCTCATTGGCTCAATAGTAACATTCTATTTGCTATTTTGTTTTGCAGAAACGAGCCGTTCGTGCGATTTACCAATTGAGATCTGCAATGTCACTCAGAGATAAGTTTAAAGAGTTTAAAGATATTCTAACCTTCTCTTCAAAGCACATTCTTGAAAATTTTATATCAGCCAAAAAAATTGCTTCATTTAAGAAAAATTGTGATAAACATGATGCCCATACAGTAAATAAAGATAAACTTGCAGATCACATAAGTCGCCTCCGCAACGTCAGTAATTCATTCCAAGGGTTATGTACACGCTTTTTCAATAAGGTCCCTGATGATATACAAAATCTGCCTTTCAATATATTTAATGATACCATAAAACAGAAACTTATTAAGAACGCATATTGACTATTTAGATGATGATCATCACTGGATATAACCAGCTCGTTCGCATACCAGCAATTAATAATGAAATAACCTTTTTGTAATGTAAAAGCCTGTTTTTAAAAGAACAAACCCTCGAGATTCTTGCTTGCTCTTCTCAAGAGAAAATTGCCTTTTGAACAAGCAGTTGCATAAAAAATGTAAGTGTGGGTGTAGTAAAAGGCAACTAAGTGACTTTCCACAAAAAAATATCTAAAGAATTGCATGTTTTAACGGCGATAGACGCACCTTCTGACACATGTATCTTTATATTTCCAAGGGTGAAATGTAAATGTTATTTAAATTATTAATCTTTTAATATTTGGGATATCTCTGACTACCCCATTAAAGGATAAAGGTCATAAAGTTATATATACATTACATATAAATAAATATATATAAAATAAAGGCCATTGGGTTGATCTATATACGTTCCATACAATGCAGCTACTAATAGGTAGGGACTAGATCGTTACAAATTTAACTAATATTTTAACCAAAATAACCCAACAATATTGCACCCCGTTCGGGTGGTGTAGGTAGATAGCTAGAAGTCCAAGCGCATCGGATCAATTTTATTCAGGGTCATTACTACATTATAGATAATTATATTTTTTATATTAGTTGATAGATATAATATTATTAAAATAATGCTAGATAGTCATTACCTATAAACTTATAAGTTACGTTTTCAAAAGTTTTTAAGACCGTTACTATCATTTTATACGTGGTCGCGGCAATACAGTAATCTTTCTCATAAAATCAAAAAATAATGACAGAGAAACCGTCACACTAATTGTTTACGCCTCCTCGTAATTTAGTAAAGGCCATCAAAGACAAGCCAAGGACGTAATTATCCACAATAAGGCCGGATGCTCGCTCCATCGCTCGCTTCCACTTCTACCAGGAATTATCGACCAAGCATGTCTCCCTGTCACCTGTCGTGCAACAGAAAGAGACAATAGATTTCAATTGGTACGCAGGTGGTTTCTAATTAAATTTTAATGCTGACATGATTTGGAACAGACATGGACATCGATTGTAAATCCACTTTTTTATTAAGATCCAGCAATGGAAACTGTCAGCGGCTCGAGCGTTTTGTAAACCAGTTAGATAACTCGTAATTTATCTTCATGCTATTTTATGGTCATGCTTAATGGTAAACCTAACTCTGATAATCGATGGTTTTAATTTTGTGGCAACACTTACGACGATCTCATAAGTTTAGAAATATCGTGTAAATTGAGAAAGTCCAAATTCCAAAGTGTCTAATTCTCCGACAATATGATCATTAGGTATTAGAACCACAGAAGATCCAAAGCTAAATAGACCTCCCACCATGGATTTTCTGTGACCTTTATCCACTTTGTGAGTGGGTAAAGTGTCACCTCTACAGTGGTGCAATACTGTAAATAACACCTTAAAAGATAACGAGAAATTCGAACACCCTAATTACTTCGAGGGAGTGTTGCGGATGTCCAAATTGCGTGCTCATCAACAAAAGAGCCACAGGAAGCTACAGTGACAGTAACAAGTGTCGAGAGAGCGGTGAGGAGGGCTCTTTCGATACTCGGCGATGGCAAATCGTTGAGTTTTATTTCGATTTGTCAGTGACTTGGTTGCCTATAAAAGTTTTAAAAATATTCCAATTTTGAGATATTTGCGCCTAAGCCAACGGTTCACTTAACCCCCGACACTACAAAAGGGGTGTTATACGTTTGAAGTGTATGTCTGTTTATGACATTCTAACGCCAAAAGGACTAAACTGGTGTTTGTGAAACGGTTTTTAGCCATGTTTCATGGAAATTAGCTAAGCCGTTTCCAAAATACTTTAAACACATTTGGTTTCGTTTAATGGATTAATAACGCGTTAGTGAATGATTGATGTGACAGGTATGACAAAGACCACAAGGTCTTTGCATGGCTATACGTACATACAGTAGAATTTTGCGGTTTATTGTCTCATGATGATATAAGTGAGAATGGAACCAAAAGCGAGAGTTTTCACCTTGAATACCCAATATTATAGAGGTGACTATTATACTTCAACCAATTGGTGATAGTACGTCATATCATAACAAGGGAGACATGTTGTCAAGTTTGTATCACAAACAGTCACAATATTACAATGTCATATAAGTATACTATATTATTAGGAGAAGCTAAGATTTTGTCACACATTAATCAAATACTTGTCAAAAGTTTAATTTAGATTTTCGCCAAAAGCTAAAAAAATACTCGACGAAAACGTAATATTGGACAAATATACCATAAAGGCATATAATAGGGAAACAACTACTTGTTAAAACACCTAGATTATTATATCAAGTCATATTCATTGATTTAGAAAATGTCCCACCTTACAAACGCGATTGCAGAACTACATCAATCCTACGAACCCTTATTTCATAATTATAAATTTAGTACACACATTTTGAGAATTGGAAATCTCCTAACCCCTCAAAGAGAAAATCCGGTTACATTTTAGGAGCCCCTGAAAGTTATGTCGAAGACATGGCAGTACGTTAGATATTTATCTACGTTAGCGTGGTAAATAGTTGAAGGTACTTACCGGTCAGTTATAAAAAAGGTAAGAGGTAAGTATGATGTGGTACTATACAAGTATGTCAGTCATAGATGTTGTTTTGTGGAAGGTTAAAACGTCTAAAATGACAAATTCTCAAGATAGGTTTTCAAAGTAGAGAAATAGAAGACTAATCTTTTACCACGAGTTCAAGTCCTAATTAAGGTAATTTTACCTAAATTTACTGCCATTTTTAAGTTTATAACTTCCCTTGCACGGTCATGATAATTTGAAGGCTTTGCCGGTCAAAGCTTTATCACATAAAAACATTGCATCGCTAACGTGTTTAAGCGAAACTCATTATTGCTTAAAAATGCACAAAAGGCACACATAAATTGTTTGTTCCCTTGTTAAGTAAGTACCCAAGTGATTCGCTTTGATCTGGCACGACAGAGGGGATAGTTCTATGCATTCACAAGTCTACACGCGTGTTGTGGTATAAGGAATAAACTGAAGGGCGAATAAGCAGTAAAATGCGAAAACACCAAAATAAAGAAGTAGAAGTTACATTATCATATTTCATTTTGTATGAGTATGCCTTCGAATTATACAATCTTATCACCATCACCATTCCACCTTCTGACTTCCACCCCTATGTCGTTGACATACCGAACATTTGCACTAAGCGGTTTGACTCTTCATTAATAATGCGAGCAGATAAGACATGGAACTCAGTCATTTCAAAATCTTCAAGAGCTGGCTGAAAAGGCATTTACTGATATCGCGTGTTGGTTCTTCGACTACATCGTCGTTTTCCAATAGGTGAGGTCAACAGTGGACATAGAAGGCCACCATTTTATATTATATTTAGCGTAAAAGGAAAAATTCCTAATAAGTCGAAATTATATATGTATCAGAAAAATAGCAACTAACTTAAATATATAATTCCCAAAAAATAGAACAGGCAAATGCTCGTAAATTGCACCACACTCTGAACCAGTCTTATACGTGACTGTTCGGGGATCAATACAGCATCAAAGTAAATTACTATGAATGGCCAGATAAACATGCTCGCTTTCTTACGTAGATAATAGAGAATCACGTGTAGACGTAATATGTTTAAACATCTCTGATTGTAAATATAAAACCATTTCCATATTGCGTGGGCTTGAGCCTGTGGCTTGAGCGTTTCAATTTTTTTAAGCATAACTGGTTTGCACTAACGTAAAAGTGGAATCAGGTTCACTCGGGACAGTAAAATTGCCCCAAATTAGATCACTACAAAGCTATCAATACTTTCTTCTTGGCGGCAGACACAGATACGATGGTGGTAGGCGGTGGTGGCTGATGTTTAAAACTGCTCTACCACTGGGCGATGGACTCACCCCCTATTAATTGTGCATTTCTTGTGGATGGAGTTTCCACAATCCATGTTTGGGTATTCCAATGCCCAATTGTAAATCTTTGGGATGATGATGATCTTTGACCTCTACGATGCCACAGACAATGCAGTACGAGTGGCCACATTCTGGCCCCCAAGAATTTGATGTTTTGCCTTCGACTCGCTAAAAAGAAGAATCTTTGGGATATCTGACAATCTTAGTCGGCCGACAAACAGCAATATAGATAGCGTTGGTGAAATCCGGCTGGTTGAAATAAACGCCATCGCCGTTATTGGTGTTTTTTGGTGTCCCATTGTCGTCTTTTCGATACCCAAGGAAGAGACGGGTTGGTTCTTATGTTCCAAAACCATTCAGCAGGTTAAAAAAGTCCCAATTTTGAGTTGGTTCCACGCACAAACATTGTTCAGTTAGCAAGATGAACACGGTCTATGTTGATAAAATCAACGTCCATCCAATTTGCGTATAAACCCACATGCCTAATATCATGGGCAGCAATATTGGCAAAATTAACACACAGGAGTGGGAAATTACATTGTAACTAAGATCGATTTACAATTTACTGCCAATAGTTGTTTTAATCATGTAGCGAACGACATGTCGCGTACCATGTATGACTACTATGATCGTATGCCCCGTAGTACGATAAACGTTTATGTCACGTGAGATGATATATGTCCTGCTCATTTACCTGGACGAAACATACAACTACGCCACTCTCGCTCCTACGTCGCGGGCGACTAACGGTATCATGCTACGGGGCCAGGGGGCCAATCGCGATAGGTTGAATTTGAACGGAAATTAGCCTAGTATTTTTTAATACTACTACAATAGTAGCATGTACTAGTATAGGTAGTGTTATACTAGGGTAACATAATATGTATAATAACAAAACAAAGAATACCTAAGTAAATAACTATTACTTAACTAATGGTATGGTCGTTTGCGGCTTATTCAATTGTTAAAGACAATGTTAGAGAACTGTGATAGATACTGACATTATACATTACTCTTCACAGTCATGATTTCAAAAGGTGTTTCCAAATTAAAAGCTCGTTAACCATGAAATGACACAAAAATTGCCTACAATTTAGTAAATTGACAAGGCAGGTGTCCCCTTCATAAAATCCGTCATTTACAACAATGCTTCAATTTGGGGTCGTTTACTTCACTATTTCTAATGACAATATAATCTTAACCCGGTACCTTAAAATATACCTACTGGCCTTCCACTCGCGACTTTGAATGGATCTCAAAATAAAAGTCCATAACTGAACATTGAAATACAATCATGCGAAGAACTGTTGCTCGAAAGATTGTATTTACGACACTCTATTAGTTGACACATCGCTTGAGCAATAAAGTATTGGACAGAATTTGGATTAGACTAGTAGCACTGACAATCAGTGTTTTTTCGCCGCCTC
Organism: Oegoconia quadripuncta; assembly: GCA_949316235.1. Lineage (NCBI taxonomy): Eukaryota > Metazoa > Arthropoda > Insecta > Lepidoptera > Autostichidae > Oegoconia > Oegoconia quadripuncta. The sequence goes on along the minus strand of OX438741.1, from coordinate 32,513,032 downwards.
TGTGCCTACAGGCACCGTTTTGTCTTAACGACTGCTTTTAATTGAAAACCATCTCCGAATTACGGAAACACTCGTATTAAAATGCCACACATCCAAGGACTATCCGCGCCAGACATCGCTTAACTTCGTAGTCGAAAACGAATAGCGAATGTCACTGCATCACAAGTGCTTCCTTAGGTTTTATGGTACATACCAGTCTAGGTATTAACACGAGTGAATGCAATAAAACTTTCTGATTTATATATTCACCATTCCTATAAAATATAGTATAATATAAACGTAGAAAGCGAACACTTAGATTCTTAAAATATTCCACGTTGAAAATTTCTCGACTACATAACCACTTCATATTTCAATAACTTTTTATATGACCAACTAAAGTGCCCCAAAGCGGAACTTCTATTAGAGTTGTATAACTTCACTTGAGTCAAAGCAGCATAAATTATAAAACTAAAGTCCTTTCCACGATAAGAAAGTGCATTAAAAAATTGTTAGAAGTCGCTTGAACAAAGCTAGCACCAAATTGCTTCCCTTCCCACATTACAATCATAATAATTACCTCTGCTCACTTTTTTGTTCGGTCGAATGATTGTGGGACATAAAATATTTTGACGTGCCCGATAAAAACAAAGAGGCCGAATGTACCTTATCTTATCGGGCCTGAGTGAGGCACTAATGACCAGGCCTACCTACCGCCCATATTAACTCGATGACAACTTCATTATATGGGAAAGCATAGAAATTAGCCCTCCTAATGTGGGCCTGTTAATTGAATCTCTGAACACTATATATAGAGAAGTTCATTTTATTTCGAATATTTCCGGAATTTTTAATCAATTATGCAACCGATTCGAGCACGGTTTTCGCTTTAAACTTTTCAATTAATATTGCCTTTTTATATTTGATACGAGTTATTAAAACTTCAGACTGTTTTGCCAAGGTTTTATATGATTAGCAAAAAATGGATACTTCAGTGGACTGATTTAGCTATAAGAGAATATAACAAAATTAGTTATCCAACCAAAACGGCTGTTAATAATTGTTGATGTGTGGATTAAGCAAGATTCAATATTTCTTCAAATGCAGATTTGCATATAACACGTCATAATAAACTTATTTAGAACTAGCTTTCCCCCCGCGGCTTCGTTTGCGTGGAACTACTTTATCGCGGAAATTTAAACAAATTTCCGCGATAAAGATGTTCCACGCATACGTTCATGGTATAAACATACCACGAGAATTACTCACTTTATCGGGATAAAAATATCCTATGTCTTAAGCCTTTGAGCGCCGCACCGGTGACCGGTGACCGCTAACAATTGATTTTCAATTGAGTCTGCGTCGCGGCAATTCACGTGTTATCCAGGGTAGGTATATTAGGTAGGTACCTATATACCAAATTTCATTCAAAACCGTTCATCCGATTCGCCGTGATTGAGCAACAAACAAACATCCAAACTTTTGCATTTATAATATTAGAAAGATAAAGTCATACATAGTCGGTCCCGGTCATTTTCAATTGTAGGCAGACGAAAATCTAAGTCTTTGGCTTACAGAGGCGGCTTTAAAACAACTAGCTGTGAGGTGGCCACTACTCTGACATATATTATATCCACCAATCCGCACTGGGCCCGCGTGGTGTTCTATGGGCCATACCATCTCCCAGTAAGAAGAGGTTGTTGTCCTAACAGTAGGGACATAACGCTGTTGATGATGATGATACTAATTGCATGGTAAGCAGCAGGGGAACAATGCTTATATTTATGAGTCTTATTAAAAGAAATACAGAAAACCGACTATTTACACGTTGCCTTCCGGAAACCCCAAATGCTTTGGGGTTTCGTATCAGTACGCTTCCACCTTTGACCTCATTTTCACTTAACATCAGGTGTGATTGAGGTCAAGTACAAACCCGTTATTTATAAAAAAAGAAAAAAGACGCAAACTTGTTGCTTTTTTTCACTAACCATAGCGCTCTGTGAAGCGATATACTTAAAAAAAAATAACATGTTGACTTTCAATAAGTGATATTTTGTATCCTACATTGAATAAAATGCTCTAACCACCACTGAGGATCGCTGAAAGAGATCTCTATTAGAGATAAGTTCACCTTTGTACAATATTTCCGACTGATTGTCAACATGTTTTTTTATGTGCAATAAAGAATAATAGAATAAAATAATTTTGACTTACTTTTTTGATTTGTGATACTTATTTTCAGGTTAGCATTAAATTTGATGTTTTTTTATATATCAAAATGTACAGACGGAACATTCATTGCGCGAGTCCCAGCTCATCAGAGATAGGTACTTTAGAATATTATACGTAACGTAATATATTTTCTGACCAACGACGTGCTTATCCTTGAAAACTAAACTACTAAATCTTAACGTGGACGTTAACAAACTTTAGAGAACTTTGCATTATTACAAGACGAAACCCCCAAGCCCTCACTAATTAAACCGAACGATGAGAATGGCTAATCTAAAAACTCACATCTATCCTCGGATCAGACGTTCCAGGTTTATCCTGACGTCTGGGATTAACTCTGCTATAAACGGATATCTGAAAGTACCTTAGCTTGTGGTATAAACAACAAGCTATCGGATGTCAAATATCTCTATGTATGGTCAACATCAAGATTGTATTAATAGCAGAGGTGGTCAAATATACCTTAGCATACAAGAAATGAACCTTAATATCATAGCAATATCATTCATTATTTTCCTACCATACTACCTACCAAGGTAACATTAACATTTTTGCAATGACATAAGGGGGCATTTACAGTGCGGCATACGACATGTTTTATATATTTAGGTTATTTCTTTAAAACGCATAAAAATACATAATAAAGACAAAAAGTACTTTGAAATCTTAAACCACATATAATTTCACTTGATTACATTTCATGAAACCCAGAAATTGATTCGGAATTGCTTTTTATGTAAAAAATGTACTACTACCAGTGACATATAAAAAAAGTATTTCTTTATAGTAGTGTTTTTTATTGATATTTTCTTTACTTTGTACTTTTTTACAATTTCTGGGTTTAATGAAATGTACTCAAGTAACATTACATGCGATTCAAGGCCCTTTATAATTACTTTTTACACATTTTCATGGTCTAGTAATATAATTATTAGCAAATTACTTACCGAAAAAAAGAAAAAGAAAGTCTATTTTCCCTGAAATCTAGTCTACAGTAAAATGTAAAAAAAGTAATTTTCCGCGTGTCAATAAAATAATCAAAAAAATTACGTAAAATGCGACGTTCACAGGTCGTACTACAAAATCAACTTTACGATTTTTTTTATGTTAATATGAATTTGACTATGATTATGACAATATCAATCAATAATATCATCAGGTGTGATTGTGGTTAAACGCGAATCCAGTCAATCATAAAAAAAAAATACAATACAGACAGTAAAAATCCAATCTCTACCAGACTGGCACTTTTCGTATTAGGCCCAAGACATACACGTGTCGATCTATTTAACTACTAGTCGTATGTAATTATTGATAGATGGTGTTCCATTTAAATATTTCAGTAGAACAAGTTTCGATTGTACCATTCTTCAACTATTAGTTAGTACTATTAAGGGTATGCTATTAGTACTATTAGGGGTATGCTATTAGTTAGTATTATTAGTTATTCTGTGACTGGGGTTAACAATATTATTAATATTTATTTTAAAGTCAATGTAAGTATGGAAACGAACAGTTATGGTCGAGCCAGCCAATTAAAACGTTCACATCAGCTATCAATATTTTATTTTATGTAACCAATTATTCCCAAAAGGATTGACAGACGATATGTTTAAACACAATTGAGACTTCCAAACCTTTCAGAATAAGCAAACAAAAAAACTCCTTTTATATTCGTTACAGCACAGCAGCCTGGCCATAGACATCGGTCGCTAATAATCTAAAACCAAGCTCAGACAGGACTCAGCTCCGACAGCAACATACATACATAGTCTCACGACTTTTGTCCCAAATGGTGTGGTCTGCGATATCCCAAACATGATCGTTTGGGTGTTCCAAGCAATTAAAGCTACACGCTGTACCGTTATAAAAGGTCACTTTATTGATACCTTGGACTAGTGTATTTCAAATTTAATTAAACGCACATATCTCATTAATTGTACCACCTCATTATAGATGCAATGTAATCTAAAGAAAACAGAAGAGACTTAAAGATGGCATCAATGTGGAAACCGTGGTTGCTTTAATTATAATAAATAAATAAACCATCGCAATTCTAATCCTTTAAAAGGGTAGTATTATGTGGTACCGCTCTTAATATGGCTGCTACCAGCCTGAAAATACATTTGAAATTAGAATGTATCAAGACAATATCGACGAAATATTTTTGAACTGAGTGGATTGATTTTTAGTATTTTAGTAGTTACGAGGCATGCTTGTGGTTGGAAAATGCTATCACAAAAAAACAACGCTTCTGAGCAAACATTAATATTTGTCGATAGTCGCGGGCGGTTATATCGTAAAATTTTCGGCGCTTCTTCCGGAATAAATCCGGTCCGATAGAATCGTAAATTTTTCGTCTATAATCCTACCAAAACAGATTGAATCGTAGAATATGCACGCATCAAGACTGTGGTTATCCAATGATTGGTCAAATAATATAGGACCAGATTGGCTGGGTCACTTGAAATTTTAACGACGCGCGCGATATTTGACTCCTTCGTTTTTTTTTTGTTTAATACGGCTATTTTACCTTCAAATAAATGATAATCTATTATTTTATATATTTCAAAACTTTAACAATTCTAATAAAAATCAAAACAAGATGCAATTTTTATTGTAGTTATGGCCCCCGTAAAAATTTTTACATTTTTCTGGCCCTCATGCAAAAGTTTTCCCATATACCTGCACTAGACCAATAGCCGACCATACTTTGCGTACTAGGCTATCGCTTCTATCGCACGGCGGCGTTCATACTTTCGTTTGTAGATAACAGAGAGTTTTGCATTTTAAGAGGGGATATAAAGGCAATCTATGTTCCCTGTTTATAGATAAAGTGTGTCGTACTGGAGAGGCACCATATTTGTGCGAAGCTAGCGATGGTTATTAAAAAACTCGCGCGAATGTGTTTTGCCGAATTTTAATTTTACTTATTAATATTTTAGACATGTTTTGACACTTAAGATTTTTTTGAATCGATTAATGTAGTAATAGCATGTGTGCTGAATATAGCCGAAAGTACATCTGTTAAAACTGGAAAAAATACAATAATGTTTTTATACTTTTTGTGTTGTATAATGAAGTTTATGTATATTAAAACAAACTAACAAGCCTAGTGAAATTGTTGTTCTGAAATTAGCAGTATAAACTTTATACCTCCTTTTAAGCACTCATCGGAGAAGTCTAAAGGCTGTTCAACGGAATGTGCAATAATAATTAATAGATAATGCTTTTGTATTTCTTAATTCCATTACTTATGATTCATCACAAATATTAGTACCGACGCGCATGTGATAGAAAAGTATGAATAATAAATTCCTAATAAAATAAATATATTTAAATAGATGCAAGTTGTAAAAGTGAATAAGAACTTAAAGTTATGCAAATAAAATTTTACATATTAAAGAATCCATTGATATAATATAATATAAAATATGTGTGTAATAATAATTATATACTTTACCTATATAATATCTGTTTCATATTAGCATTGAAGCAAATAAAAATATAAAAGAATGTAAAAATAAATATTACTTTTAAAAGTATCAACATTGATATAAACTTAATGAGAAAGTAAATATTTGTTTTTTGAGAATGACTGGAGAATAAGGATGTAGGATGGATAATGAGGCACACGATCCCAGTAAATAATTATTTCACCCTAGACTTTAAAATCCCAGAAAAGGAATATTCGGGGAAAAGAGACTCCACACTTAACACTGAACTTAAAATATCACAAAATATGAAAATGACAAATTTCAATAACTCTCGTTAATTTTATAACATTTTAACAAACAATTTTTTTGATAATAAATAAATAAAATAAAACCTATTATATGTTAAATATATCTCTCTGCTTACATAACAAGCGGGTAAAGTTATTGTGGGTATGTCAAGCTTTGGAAGCTTTTGAGATGTGGTGCTGGAGGAGAATGGAACGTATCAGCTGGACAGAGAAGAAAACGAACGAAGAGGTTTTAAATATAGTAAAGGAAAAAAGGAAATTGTTGCAAGTAATTGAGAATAGAAGAGGGAAAATGCTGGGACACCTTATACGACACGATGATTTTATCAAGACTATAATAGAAGGAAGAATAGAGGGGAAAAGAAAAAGAGGAAGACCGAGAATAAGCTACATGCAGCAAATAAAAGAGAAGTTGAACGTCGGGTCGTATCAGGAGGTCAAGAGGAAGGCGGAGAGCAGAGAGATATGGAAAAATCTCCACCGACAAGAGCATGGCTCTTAAATCAGATGATGATGATGTCAAGCATTCAGATAACGCTTCTCCAAACTAAAACTGATTTTAATATGGTGTAATTCTATTCTTATGATTCAAGGAAGAAAGAGATGGTATCACATTAAAATTTTAAATTAAGCAGTGTCGTCATCAAAATCCACACCTATATATATTTATTAATAAGTAGCATACTTTCAATAACCATTAATTCAAATGGAAATGTATAATAGAAGATAATTTTTATAATAATTATGATTGTTTACCAAATAGGGCCGTGGAGTTAGTGTTTTACAAATAATTCATATATGCATAACTATTGGTATATTAGGTAATAATATTCCGTTATGTACTCTATCCACCTCGATAGGGTACTTAACGGAATATTTTTTTTTTTCACAAATAGCTTAGGCTAATCGAAGATATCTCATTAAAGCCGCAGTAGTGTCGTACCAAGAGGTTAAAACGAGGGCGGAAAGTAGAGAGACATGGCCGTTACTCCACCGGCAAGAGCATAGCTCTTAAATTGAAGAAGAGAAGTGGACCATCCGAAAAAAAATCAAATTCGAGGATAAGTTTTCCACTCTTTAAAAAAGAGGAATGGGAGACTTATCTTGTTAATTCTGTCCAATTCCGGACGTGGATACTGAATATGTTTATTAATAAAAATTGTTGTGGCTTACGCGGTACTCTAACAGGTAAGCAAGTTATTTATCACAACCAAATTCTATTTGCAATATTAAATTTGTAAAACGCGACTCTACTATGCATTAAACAATAATTTCTAATTTCCGTCTCTCACGTCACATTATTTTACGAATAAAAATCTAATACGACAGGAAAGAAATAAGGCAGGTGTATTTACCCCCATTATAATAGATACGCTTATTTCTGTGAGCCGATTCCGGATTCGGCGGCGGCGGCGTCAGGCGGTCGTCTGACATGTGATTTATTCCGTTTATCTTTGAGCAGTCGGGATTTCATCGGAGATAAGACCGTACCTAAATCAAATCCGTCGTTGATTGTTCGAGAGATGAAATTGTAATGCAGCTTACATTGCGATGTTGAAATTTCAAATCTATAGTTATAGTAATAGATTTTTATAGGACTTTAACTGTTAAGTAATAAGGGTTATATAAACAGTATGAGAGTTGTATTGCCTTAAAGGTGCAAAAATTACTTCATGTGGAATTTATACTTAGCAATTTTCAAATCTTTTCCAGGATTTTTCCAATAGAAGGTTTGGCGAAATTTTATTCGATTATAGCTTATTCTCATTTTTTATTATTTCAATTACAAGAGCCAGGAGCCGTCGACAATACAAAGGAATTGAATTCATCGAAGTAAATTTGATTCTCTCATAACAGTACCTACAATTCTATGCATATGACTTTCAATCGATTTTCGGCTAACTCCCCCATTTGAGGACTTACATTTATAATGGGAAGTCGAAAATCTGATTTTCCTCCAACTGCACCGAATTCCTCAATTTACAAAATGTAATTTTCACTTAGAATAACTAACTTTTCACTTCACCGCGCGGCTACTTTTGCAATGTTTTTTTTTTCAATTCAAATTTAGAACGAATTAGTCCCGCACTCGGCAACAAAGATTATTCTTAATATAAATGACTTTTATTTCAAATGAAAAGATAATCGTAGAGACGTTTATTTTGTAGCGAGAGAGGAGAGATGTACCTAAACAAAATTCGTCTTGACGATTACCTTCTTAGTTGAAACGCATACAATTACTTTTTTTTTCAAGTGGTTCGGCAAAGAAAACAAATTCATCTTTAATATACATAGTCTTCTAACTTTAGTAAATGCGAATGTTTGGATGTGTGTTTGTTGAATTACAGCGAAAAGAATGAACGGATTTGGATGAAATTTAGTGTGTGTAGACCATACTTTGGTTTAAAACATAGGATATTTTTTATACCGATAAAGTGAGTAATTACCGCGGGATAAACAAATCAAAACTATCCGCCATAAAGTTATTCTACGTAGGCAAAGCCGCGAGTGGAAAGCTAGTTATAAGTAATTATAAAGGTATTTTGATTGAGTATTTAGAGAGGTCCGGGTTCGATTCCCAGGCAGGTCATGTACCAATGAGTTTTTAAATTTAATTTAATTACTTATGTCCATTTATTTATCCGACTGTTCTTAAACGGTGAAAGAAAACATCGTGAGGAAACCTGCATGCCTGAGAAATAAAAAATCTAAGGCATGTGAAGTGCCCAACCCAAACTTCATTATTTTTATTTCTGGAAAAACATGGCTAATATATTATAATTGCAATATTGAAAATTGAACTATGTTAAGTAAGTTGGCAATAAATATTATGAGTATGACTATATCTTCTCATAACGAGTAGATATTGATAATTGAGCTTATTGGAACGGAAATAGCAAAAATGGGCAGCTTTCAAAATCAGCGATAACTATCTGATACCTATGCACCAACGCTGTGGATTATTACTCTTTCCTAGTGGGAGGGACGCAGTACTCAAGCAAAAAGACACTGTGTTGTTCGCAGGTTCTTTTTTTAAATATTTTTTGACAAAGGATCATACAATATTGTTCATGTCAGTCTCATGGGTGATAGTATTTTTCAATACATGTTTGCTCATTAATGACAATTAAAGAAGAGTCAGTTTTCTATTAGATGATTAACAGTATTGGACCCTGAGTAAAAGTGAATATCGATATTTAAAAAGTGCTACTTAATTAGTGCTGTTATGAAATACATTCGTTGTTAATAATATTACAATAGAGTATGTAATTTACATCGTGATTTCAAAAGAATTCGGTACAATGGCACTTAAACAAATAATTCATCGAGTCGATTGTCGACCCTATTGTAGCGGTCCCTGGGGACCTCTCGAGCGACGACATACTCGTGTGTATGTGAAAACGGAATAAGCTTACTTGAATCTTAACTACGTTTTGAGTGATGAAAGTATATGTATATGAAGAAAAACGATTTAAAAATACATTCATTCTCATGAGTGTGAAGTCTTAACGAGGATTTATAAAATAGGAAACGTCATCTGAAACTAATCGAAAGGATTCCAAATTCTTTATTTTCGTTCAGCCAGACCGTTGGTTTGTCATTCAGTAAATAAATTAATCCTACTGTATGATTTTTATGATAAACAAATATATATACTACGTCACGACCTTGAGGTTTATGGGGTAGTCAGAGAAATCCCAAACATTAATGCTTGCGTGATCCAAATATTAAAAAGTTTAATGCTTGAAAGAATATCCACGATCCACTTTTCGAAATGTACAGAAGGGTGTAAGCCCGTCGCCGTTTCGGTGGAAAGTCCCACAGTCGCCTTTTACGACACCCACGGGAAAAGATGGGTTGGTTTTATTCTTTTTACGTGCCGAAACCACAAAATTCATTTTGGTAGAGTTTACAATAAGTATGCAGTCTGAATTGTAAAAACAAAAATACACTATTTCCTATTGCTTTGAGAGCTGACCGCGACTTTGATAGTGTTTATCAATCCGGTAGTTACTTTATAATTAGTTACTATTAACAAGCTGTAAATCCAATATTATTTAGTATTCTGTGGTAGAAGATCTGGTAAATAATAAGAGGGTTTATGTAAATACTAGCTTTCCGCCTGAGGCTTTGCCTGCGTGGAATTAGTTCATCGCGAATATATTTAATTTTAATTTGTTTATCCCGCGGGATCTATCTACTTTATCAAGATAAAAAATATCCTATTTTAATCCAGGTTATATTCTACTTATGTACCAAATTTCATCCAAATCCCTTCATCCGCTTCGCCGTGATTGAGTAACAAACAAACATCCAAATTTTCGCATTTGTAATATTTATGTTAGATTACTCGTACACATCGCATCAAAGTTTAATTAATAAAAATAATCAAAGAAAATAACGTAAAATCACCTTGATTAACAATACAACATTTTCACAATGCGGGAACTTATAATCGATATCTGTTCGCAATGTTTATATATTTTATGTGCTCATTGTAAGTTTGCTGAAATGGAAATGAATAAAATAAAAAAATAAACACTCATAGAAAAGCAGACTTCTTATAAACCTCAAAGTGTAATTGATTTTTTTAAGAATAATCACCCTAATTAGATCTTTCAATGTTATGACAAAAAGTATAATGTACAAAAACTACGTTCCCACTATTCTTTAAGCAATTATGCTAAAGAAATAAACGGCGAAACGTAATTAAAATACTTTAATAACTGTATCAAAACACAAACAATAGCCAAAAGAATTCAAGTTTTAAATGTAATAGTTATAAAACGGCAATTAGAATACAGTTTAGTGTACCAATAAATCTTTTAATCTTAGCGCGTTATCACAAACGCGCCGCGAGAGTTTAGTATCCCATTAATTTATTATATCAATTAAGGAATTCTTCACACTTGTACAAGAATGTACGTACAATTATTGGTATTAGATTCTGTCGATAGATGGCAGAGTTACACGTTGTATATTGATACTAGATGAGATGGATCACATTGCGCCAACGAGAATTAGGAGACTAACCCTATCTTTTGGAGCAACCTGATTCACAGTTAAAAAAAAAAGGATAGATAGTTATTAAGCAAAATGTAAATTTTCACAAGTTTTCCTTCGAACAAATACGATACTTTTACTGATATTCAGGCACAGAAGTCTCCGAAATCACTAATAAAACCTTTTCCATACACTTTCAGTTTAAGATATTCATTTCTCAAAAAGAATACAAAGTTCTAACCTAAAGAGTTAATTCCATAAAAATACAGGTGATTTTTTTGGCTTTTCGTTTCACGACTCAGAAGCCAGTGAATTCAGTTTTTCCCAATTTTGAAAAAAAAATGAATTTTAGTAACATATTCAAAGGTATACTCATATTTCGCACAGGGCCATTGAAATAGGCACCCTGTACTTAACTTATACGGCTGAAAGTAATTGTATCAATCAATACTACATATGATCGCGAAATTGTATTCATATACTTAACTACAAGTACGCATCTAACGACATTTTATCATACTTAAATTTCGGACATTGTCATTAAAGACTACTGCAAAAAATTAGTTGAAACATCTTAGAAATTTTGGAATAAACTTACTTTCTAGTTCGTAAATCATCATAGACTTTGCGTAGCTGTATTAAATTATTAGATCGCCTTACTATTTTGGACAAATGTTGACATTAAGAACTGCATGCGTTAAATGGTTAGCAGACTATATTTTATTGGGCATAAACTCGGTGTCATATTCGGTGATCAATTAGATTCGTTAGTCATATTTAAATAATGAACCGACGGAATAAATATCGCGCGATTATTAATTGCCTAATATGATAAATAGTAATAAATTAAGACTGTTCCGTTCTCCGGATTCCGGGACATTTATCAAGCGACGAACGAAAACACAAGCCATAATCATAACGTTCCCGTTTTGTCATTCCTTATTTATACGTAAGTTAAGAGAGGCTAATTCACTGCCACATTAAATACTACGGTACGGTGACAACTGTATACGCTTCACTTTTTATGGGTTCCCAGTATGGAATTTATTGCGTTTGTCACTCCTATAAAGAGAAGTAATAAAGTTAGACACGTTTTATTTTACAACAATCACAATCGAGATTGTTTACAAAACATTTACGGTTTATTTACAAAGTTATGAAACCGAAAATTGCCTATCCGGTCTTATCTTAAATCTTGTTACTCGGCATCGCAGTAAACTTTATTAAATTTCGACTCTACGCTCCTAAAGCCGTGATTTTTCTTGAAATAGTGATGCTCATATATAGATATCGATGAATAAAAGATAACCCACTCAAAATAAATGCTAAAACTTTCCTAGTCACAGCACAATAACATAATCCGTCTTTTGTGTAAAGATACACTAAAAGATGAAACAGAATTTCGTCAATACAAATACACTTTGTGAGGAAAGGTCTTGTAAGTGATATCATGTTGACTCGCATCGGAGGAGGGCCTCACAACCTGTTTGCTCTCGCCACAATCTCGGATTGGTAATAAGATGCGACACATGTATTATCCCGATTAAATCCCCTCGGAAAAGGGGCTTAAATGTAGTGATGTCTTCATGCGACATTGAGGTGATCACTCGATTACGACATCGAGAAGTCAGTGTGACTGAGCTGATTAACCGTCGTGAGTCGTCGTAAGATTTTTTTTTTATTCTGAACAATTGAAGAATTACCCTTGATCATTGCTCATTCTGCAGCAACTCTACTGCTTGGTAGAAATAAAAATCAACCTTGCTGAGTCCCTACCGTTATATCACATTATATATTTTTGTTTTATTTATTACTCTTGTTTATAATAATAAATTCCAATTTATTAAGTAAGGTATTTGTCAGTACGTCTATAATGTAAAGCCATGTGACATAATATTAAATTAAATAATTTCGTTTAACCAACACATATAGAATCAAGTCATAATAAATTTGTCGGTAACATTTTTCACAAACCGATTTCTGTTTAAAAATAAATAAAGTAAGATAAGTTTATTTATAAATAATATAGAGACATATCTGGATGATATTATTATCAAATAAGTTCTTATCGATATCGATGTTAAAATACAATTAGACAATCGATACACTTCGATAATCGCAGCTCTTCGAGATGATTGATCGGCCGGTTTCCCTCTCGCAAGCTTGTCAGGACGAAGAATAACATTGTTAGGGCTCTTGTAAACGTCTCACTGCCGCGAAATCCTCTTAACGCCCTTGCCTACGGTAACTTCGGAAATATAACAAAATTTCGTTTCAATATTTCATGGGAAATACATCGAGTTGATTGACGTTTAAAAAGCCGAGGTAAGCAGTGTGATTGATACTCTTACTTATTGCATTTTGTTTGTATGTGTGTCAAATAACCTAATAGCTCATTAAACAGGTGGTTAATCACTTCTGGCATCAAAGACGCTTATCACATTTTCAACCGACTCCAAAAAAGGTAGAGGTTATATGTTCGTCTATCGTTATATGTAGTTTTTTTTATATGTTCACCCATATATATATATATATATTTATATATTTATAATATTATATATATTTATATATATATTTATATATATATATACCGATTTTAATGTTTTTTTTTTGGTTTACTAGAGTTTAGGGATTACACTCTCATATAAGTTTGGTTAAGGTCTGATGATGCACTCCGAAGATAGAATAGAATACAGAATGGAATAAAAAGAAAGCTTTATTTATAGACACGGAACGTTACTGGAGTCGTTTGTTTGGCCAAATTTTAGCTGTTCAATTATCAAGATGTGATAGATATGTGAAGCACTAACTTGGCCACGTCAGTAGTACCTACTACCGTACTATTAAGTACTATGTAAAGGAGCATCACTCACTTCCCCTTGCTAGTGTATATCACCCACGTGTAATGGGTAAGCCAAGGGCACGCATCCTCGATTGCATAGAAATTATAAAACAGAAACGTGTATGTACACATCAACCTGGAGGTACACGTTCCTGTTTACTTAATGGTGTAGTTATTACACAGACCAACCACCCTACAGTTAGTATATATGAAATGACGGGGGCTGGTTAGGTCACCTGCACGAAAAACACAGATGTGTGTGTTGGTCATGCCAGTAATTGCAGCAAAGACTACGAGTTCTACAAGTGGTTATATCAATTTGAATACTCAGCACTACTCGGGAAGTAATCATACTTTAATAATCCAGAGAATAAATTGCCAGAGACAAGATAGCCAATCCCCCAAATCTCATCTTCACTTAATATCAGGTGTGATTGAGGTCATATACCAACCAGTTGGGCATAAAAAAAATCAGCACGTAAACATCCAACTGCAGGGACATAGGCCTTCGCTCGTGTAATGCTAGTTGGGGACTTCACATGCCTCTGAATTTTTATTCCTTAGGCATTCAGGTTTCCTCGCGATGTTTTCCTTCACCGTTTTAAGAGCAGTCGGATAAATGTACATAAGTAATTAAATTAAAAAACTCATTGGTTCATTGCTTGCCTGGAAATCGAACCCGGACCTCCCAAATTGGGAGACCGCGTCTTTACCGCTGAGCCACCGACGCTCCCTCTTTAACAACTTTAACAATATAAGTTCAAAATTGTTGTTCTTCATTCACGTCAATATGGGAAACCATATTTAATTTTTTGGACAAGGACAGGCCTCACAAGTATAGACTACTTACTGCCTTCCTGTGAAAAATGAAGAAACTAGAATCTCATATTATGCAAGTCATTGCTCGTACGCTTACTAGAGGTCACATCTCTAAGACGCCAGACCTTGCTTAACCTTTCTAATCGATAGCAAATGCGACTGCCGCCGAGTACTACAATGTGGGTAATATCAGGTGTTATTGAGGTACATAAAAGAAATAAGTTTAAATATAATGTAGCACTTTCCGCCCGCGGCTTCACCTGCGTAGAATAATATTTATCGCGGAAATTTGTTTATCCCGCGGGGACTACTTACTTTATCGGGATAAAAAATATCTTATGTCTCAATCCAGGGTATATTCTACCTATATACCAAATTTCATTCAAATCCGTCCATCCGTCCATCCGTTTTGCCGTGATTGAGCAACAAATAAACAAACAAACATCAAAACTTTCGCATTTATAATATTAATTAGATTTCCTAAACCTATCTTAATTGCGGCATCTAATTATCCCAGTTGTAAATTACGAGTGTAGCTGCTTAACAACTAACAATATTGCCCTCTTCCGGCAGGATGAGATAACATAGAGACACGGTAAGTCGAACATTCTGTGTGAACGCGCTTCTCGCTTCGACCTTTTATACATCAGGTGTACCTAATGTTCTGTGGGTATACGTGAATGTGCGAAACGAAATTATGTTACAGGGACTACTCCACAGCAAATTAGGCCTACTCTTATGTATCGTATATTTAATATAACTTGCTAGCCTAACAATTCCTTGTACTTAGACGTTCAAACTAGAATATTATGAACATAAAGTAAATAAAGATTAATGATTGGAATATATAGGTATGTATTATTTGCAGTACACTCTAATGAAGGTGTTATATTATTTAATGCTTCTATGATTTACTTTCTTGTTAGTGTTCGGTCCATCTGTCTATCCATTTGTCTAACTGTCAACACTATTTATTTTAAAATCTATTTGACGTAGACAATTTAAATTTGGAATAGCTGTAGAAAGCAGTGGTCCAAATAGGTGCAGAAGTATAGTTAAAAAGCAAAATTTAGATAAATATAAATATCTTTGCACTTACATACAGCGCTAATCTAGTTCTACACTAAGCAATTAAGCTGGCATTATGGATATCAGATGGTTAATAAACTACACAATTTCTTTCTATTCAATTCTAATGAATGTAATTAATTTGATTGACATTTAATATTTAATTTTTATTTTATAATAATAATAATTGTGTTATATTTCTAACCTCCAGTAGGACCGTATGGAAGAGATCTCATTAGAGAAAAGCTCACCTTTGTACCTTTTTTGACTGTAATCTGTTTGCATTTGTTGTGTTTTTTGTGCAATAAAGTATATAAATAAATTTGTACGCCGCAGGGCAAAACCTGTAGGACTTAATTGTAACTTCAACATCTGCATGTATAAATTACTCATGTTCTTACAAATAAAATATCTTCCTTTTTACTTTTTGAAAAACACATATAAATGAAAAACATTGAGAACTCGGTAAAACGGGATTTGGTATAGCAGTCAGAGTCTCTAACCACTACATCATCAGGTCGTCAAAAAGATTTTAAGGGTTTGTTATAGGAAAATAAATAAAAATTTTACAATTTTGAACTAAGTTGGCTGAACCAATTTTCGAGCAATTCATGGCATCGAATTTGTTTGTAAAATGTTCATAGAAAATGCCGGTGAAAATGTCATGCTTAAACTGCTAAAAAACAACGTTACACTTTATAATATAAATTGAATATTTTATAAAACGACCGAGAAACTAGACAATAATATCATGCAGAGTGTACAAAGCAACTTTAGTAAAAGTTATATATTTTTGAAACGGCTTAAACAATTTTCATCAAATATGGCTAAGAACTTTCCCTTTGTTTTAAGATAAATATAAAAAACCGCACTCAAACGCATTATTGAGATACATACGAACAAGACTGGACAACACGCAACGCCATCATATACATCACAACCGTTGTTTTTACCCGGCCATACCAAAAACAGAATTTCTAGAAATTTAAAACTTCCATGGTAAGCCGAAATAACGCAGTGGAATAGTAAAGTGATAATTCAACAAACGAAAAGTCATAAATTAGATAAATGGAAACGATGCAGCAATAAAGCGATCACCAATCGTTTAAGCATAATGGCCTCTATGATCTCGTAATGGATATTATGAATGGGAAAGGAAGTCATATGCGCGACGTCTAAGGTACAAAAGGAGGAGACTAAATCTGGTGGACCACCGGCCACGGCGGCGGACATCAAAGGCGCCTCCCTCACACTGTCTACATAATGTATAATCATCGTGACAAACATGGAAATATTGACACTGGAAGGGTTAACTTTTAAATATATTCCACAAAATTTTCTGCTGTTTAGTAAAATTATTGTTTACAAAATCTACATTCATATATTTTTAAACAGTCAAAAATGCATTATGTTGTAGGTATACATAAGCTTAAAATAGTCGATTTTACATTTTTAAGCTACTGCTTGGTCAAAATGCAATCTTCCTCTGAGAAGAACAAACAAGAAACTCGAGGAGTTGCTCTTTTTAAAACAGGTTATTTTAGTACAAAAGGTTTTTATATTTCATTAAATTTCGTAAAATAGCCTGGCATGCGAACGAGCTGGTTATGTCCAGGGATGATTATCATCTAAATAGACTGATATTTTATAATATGCTTTCATAATAAGTTTCTGTTTTGATGGTCACACAAAAAAGGATCTCGCTTAGAAATTGGTACGAGTTTTTTTTACGATGGTTACGAAAATTTTCTTGCAAATTTCGCTGTTAGTTACAATGGCTTGTGAAGTTTAAAATGATAGTGCATATTTCAGTCGCCATTTACGATAATCACGCACGAGAAGGGTTACTTCCTTACTTTTTCATTCAAACTGCACGTCAAATGCATGATGTGTATACACTTTAGCTCCAGCGATATTACTGTGGGGGAGAGACTTTATAAGGGCAAAGTCATTAGTCAAAGTCAAATCACTGTATCCGTTTCCCTTACCAATTGACTATTGACCTATCACTGCGTTCCTGTAAACATAGGCTGTATCAAGAAGGGTTCGACTTGGAAAATTGCAGGGAAATGACGCGAGTATAATATCCTCAGGTTTAAGGGAAAATTTAAAATTTAGATAGTAACTATACCTACAGAATTATTAGGATAAAAACTAGAAGACTTGGAAGCTACAGTTCTTTATACAGGTGGCACAATGAAAATGGTAAATATTAATCCAAACAAGGAAAGCGGCAAGGAAACTGAGGATCAGGCAGAAGAAGAATCTGTGTGTAGAAGGTTACATAATGATTTAATTTAAGCACAAGATCATTTTAGAGCTGCAGTCAATCAGTTACAGGTTTTTGAAAAATCTAATCTGAGTTTTGTCACTAAAACTACACAATTTAGATTTTTTTTAATGCACGACGGTTTCTTACTTGACCTCAATCACATCTGATGTTAAGTGAAAACGAGGCCGAAGGTGGAAGCGTACTGACCCGGAAACCCCAACACATTTGGGGGACTGGCTATCTTATCTCTGACAACCGGAACACAACAATGCTATTAACATTGCTGCTTTGCGGAAGATTTATATAAGATGGTGGTAGCTAGCCAGGCGGACATATTTCATTATAAATGTACAATTCTGAAGACTGCTTCTCTAACTTCTGGGGAGTAGATAACCATAAAACTAAAACTCACTACTTTATCAACTCTTAAACCCGTCCTCACTCTGATAATTGTACTCGTAGTATCAAATTCTGAAAGATAATGCATTACGCATCTAGTTGACGCATCCATTTAGTGCTCTATAACGTTTATTACTATACGGTACTTTCACGCATCCAGCTTTTATGACAATATCAAAGGACTGGTATTTTGTGCGAGTCTTCACGACTATCTTACCGGCAAGCAAATGCCGTTTCTGTAGTTACCGCAATAGTTAAACATGTATTTACCTGTAACAAAAAGAGACAACATTAGGTATGTGGGCGACATGGAAACCGGAAACATATTGTATAAATATATTGTGTGATAAAGTTCGGTGTATTTTGTGATAGGTGTATCTGGATAAATTCAAAACAAATGAACACAGCTATAATACACGAAATAAAAAAACAATAACTTTTGTTTCCAGTAGGCTTAAAAGTGTACACGGAGTTTCTGGTATATTTCGCAAATAAATTGAAGAGCTTTCTTTATGAAAAGGCGCAATTTTTGAAGATGATGATAAAAGGAAATAGTGGATAGCATATGACATTTTCCGATATATTTATTATATGTATAATAAATTTAATATGCTTAGATACCAATTTATTTAATTTTGACTTGTAATCAATTTAATTGTTTGACTTAGTTAATAATTGAAATACCTTGTAAAGCAATAAGTAAATGATGCATAACTTTTGTTATAAATAATAATAACAATATTGAGAAAGATATCGCCCGAAGATCTCATCTTCACTTAACATTAGATGTAACTGAAATTTTAACCTCACTTTATGCTGAAGCTCATGTTTGCTACCTAAATAATAAAATAATACAATATTGATGAACAGTAGCAGTCAATGTGAAATGAATGAAAAGATTGTCCAAAAAAATATTGAACCTAGTGTATTCGCTTTAAAACGAAACAGGCATTAAATTAATACCATCCCAACATAAAAGTCCATTTTCGGTAGTAATCCCTTTCCAACAGCTTTATACAGAAATATTTATAATCTTTCAATACAGGTTTCGATTACATTCCATTTTAGTGCACTCCCTACAAAGATTTTTATGTGACATGTCATTCGTACTGTCATTCGGTATTTGTAATGGTGGTTATCAGAAGGCGTAGTATTGAATTGTCAGGACATTATCAAGATTTTTCCAGAAATGGTCGCGTCTCGACTCCAAGATAAATTTCAAACGATCCCGCTCTTACCTTTAAGGGTAATAAAAGGGTAACTGTTATTAGAATTACTTTTCGTTATAGAAAGAACTATTTACAAGGTGATTAATGACAGAGTCGCGATGTTCAATTTCGTTGAACGTTCTTAGAAAATTGTTCCACGAATTTTATGGTTCTGCGAGACATTGAAAATTGCTTCAATTAATTAATCGATCGTCAAAGTCAAAATGGGTTGAATGTCAAAGGAAGTTGGATAAAAATTGAAAATTACCTAACGTTTTATAACGGTTTCCAGGGCGAGGTACCTAGTGAATTCGTGACTCAAACATTAAATAACCATATAAAAATTTTATGGCACCTTATTCTGGATAATTCGGACGGAGCCGAGGTAGTTACGGTCATGTTACGCATGCAAATAGTCGATTGGGCCGACGGTACGAACTTTTTGTTACAATATTAATTTTGCTTCGAACCGCGCACGGAATTTCACCTTTCCAATCGTGTAATCCAATCCAATCATCGTGAAATGTGTCGTAAATTCCACAACACTCACTAAAATGGCTCTTTTATATAACTTTCCATACCAATATCGTTTTTTATAATTGCTGATGATTCGAATGATACGAAGCCCATTTGGGTCAGTAAGTGAAACAGGGAGCTCAGCGACGAACGTTCCGATGTAAAACACAAAGAACTAATAAAGGTGTGGTTTATATACCCGACAATAATCTCGGGAGTGGCCTTTATTGCTAGTGGAAGAGGCGACAAGGCCAATAAAACATTTTCTCTACAGAACGCTATTATGGAACCTGATATTCGTGCGCTCAAGATATTCGAACGCACCGAGATCGGGTGGGTTAAGTATTCGATTTATGAAATTAAACTTTCATAGACATATTCGCTGGAGAGTTGAACATTCTGGGGATTGGTTCTGAGCATAAGGTTTTACGGTATTCAATATCTTATGTCGCTTACTTATATGGCTTCGAAAAATCTCTCAATATTTTCAACTGGCAAATTATTCTCCATTGGTTCGGTTTCAGGCCGCATGTTACCATAGTGCCTATTAAAACACACAGGTGTTTAATTTAACAGTAAATGCCTATGCTCAACAGTTGGACTTCCTGTGGCTGATGTGATGATGAACACATTGCTTTTGTATCGTACCAAAAATGCCAAAACTGAGTACTTACGGAATCACCTTGAGGTTTGCCCATCTATATTATATCACCCAAATTGTCTAGCATTTTAGAAACGAGGGATCATATCTAAACCTGTGAAAGATAAATACAAACATTTTAAATATAGTTTGCAAAAATATAACTAGGTGAAAGTCTATTTTTAAATCATCATATCAGCCACAGAACTTCCATACTTCTGATCATAGGAAGGATTTTTACTTGCATCGCATGTAGCATGACTATTTTACCCGACTGTTCCAGGGAGGAGAGTAATGTTTTTCGAGTGTATGTATGTATGTATGTATGTTAGTATGTATGTAATGTAGATTTCTATGTTACCTCCTGTAGCCTAAACGGCTTGCCGATTTTGAATTTCAAGAGATCCTGTGAGTGTCATAGGATACATTTTATGGTAAAAAAATCCAATATAGCGCCCGCATAATATAAATATGCTGTTGAGGTGTTTTGGTTTTCAAATAGGTATTACTTATCAATACATATAATTATAAGTAGGTAATACCTATTTGCTATTATACTAAGGCTAATTATTTACTTGCTTTAGGTCTAAAAGTAATAAACTAATAACTCTTAGACCTAAAACAAGTAAATAATTATCCTTTACTGACTTGGAATTAGAATATTAGTACGTATTTATTTTAGAATTGTTGTATAATAACTCATAGTATACATAGAACACTCATTAGCCGACCTCCGACTTGCACTTGGCCGGTTTTCGAACAAATTTTACAAAAAATCAATTATGCCCAAGAATATAAACCACAACAAAACATTCCGAATACCTAAGTATTTTTAAAAAAACTTAATTCTTCAAACAGCATGAGGCTCGAAATTAAATAACTTTCGTTTTAAATTCCCATGCATTTATATACCTATACACGAAGGCAGTGGAATCCGCTACTCGAAAATTACAAGCAGTAACATGAGGCACAGCATTGGAAGGATCGAATAAAATAAGCTTCAGAGACTTGTAGCCGAGTACAGAAAGAAAGGAAAATACAGTAGTGCGATTTTAATTGGCGCCGTGCTTTTACACGAGCGACGGTTTCTGAGAAACACATTGGAAGGTACAGTCAGTAACAAATTACAAGTTGAAAATGGAACTAAACCTACAGCTTTCGAGTCTTTTGTTAGGTGTATAAACTAGCAAGTAATCGCTGTCTGTGGACCATAATCTGGCGGACACAAGGAGGAACTAAGAGAAGTAGGTGTGCCCTTGACCACTGGTGCTGGCTGACGATGATGAAAGTCTCATACATCATGTCAGCCCGTAAACATCCCACTGCAGGGATATAGACCTTCGCTCGTATATGAAGGAGTATGGCCCCATAGTCTACCACACTAACCCAATGCGGGTTGGGGCCTTCAGATGCCTTAAATTTTTTATTTCTCAGGCATGCATGTTTCCTCACGATGTTTTCCTTTACCGTTTAAGAGGCAGTCGGGTAAATGCACATAAGTAATTAAATTAAATATAAAAACTCATTGGTACATGGCCTGCCTGGGAATCAAAACCGGACCTCCTAAATTTGGAGACCGCGTCTTAACCACTGAGCCACCGAAGGTCTCGTATACTGATTAAAAATTGTTATCGAAATGATTTCCTGTTTGATTAGGATTCGTGAGTATACATCTGTGTAAATTTGCCATCATAACACAATGCATATTTTAATTGCTCATTTTTCATACAAACCGACGCGATAGGAACCTCTACTGCTAAATTTTTACTAACAAAAAAAAAGGTAATAAAGAGAACATACTACAAATAGAAAACACTAACCAGGACTAGTAGCATGACAGGCGTGATAAACGTTTATGTTGCCCGAGATAATATTTGTCCTGCTCATTCTCTTGGACGAAATATATAACTATCCTACTCTCACAACTATGTCGCGCGCGAGAAACAATGTCATGCTACGGGGGATGGTCGGGTCCCTAGAATGCCAGTCGTTTCCTTTTA
Organism: Oegoconia quadripuncta; assembly: GCA_949316235.1. Lineage (NCBI taxonomy): Eukaryota > Metazoa > Arthropoda > Insecta > Lepidoptera > Autostichidae > Oegoconia > Oegoconia quadripuncta. The sequence goes on along the minus strand of OX438741.1, from coordinate 32,490,308 downwards.
TCCTTTGTCCGAGGTAGATGTACAGATCACTCATGGTGTCAATGAGGTAAGGCGAATTTTGATGAACCTTTTAAACTTTGAAAAAACTTTTAAGGTAGCGTTGTCAACAAGGAACCCTTATAGTATCACCATGACCATCTTTCTTTCCGTCTGAGGCTTAGCTAAGAGGCTCTTAGTACTAGAAAGCTATAATTTGGCATCTGTATACATATATTAATCCCGCCAACAAATTGATAAAATAAAATCTTGAAAAAAATTTTTTTAGGGTACATGTTCTATACGGTTGAGTGGGGATGAATTTTCTTCTATTCGATTCGATTCAGGGATCCGTTTAAGAAATATTAAGCTTTTCATTGAAAGTTTTTGTTAGAGTCGAGTGTTATACGTAAAAATATTCACGGCAGTACAAAGGAAAACTATTACAGGTAAAGAGGTTTTACAAGTTAATGACTGAGTCGAGAAACTTATAAAATGAACTTTCAATTGAAAATTATTTATCAAACATCAAAAAGTCCCTTTCTAAGCCCGCATAATGTGAGGACAAGTACGGAACCTTACACTGTCTATGGTCCGACACGCACTTAACCGGTTTTTTATGTTGATATGAAATTGAACTAGCATGGTTTTCTATGATAGCACTTCAATATAGTTCGCCAAAATAACTAATCTGTCGTCAAATAAATTATACTCGATGCAGCCGAATATAAACCGGAAAATTTGGACCGGATCCGATTCGAGTAAATTCGGCCGACATGGATGGATAGTGGTAAATTAACCGGCACAATAATCAATCACTTGCCGATCAACTTGACAATGAAAATACAATTTTGTCGATAATTTCTGGAGTAATTATTTCACAATGAGATTATAAAGTTGACACAATTGACGATCGATTGATGTAGTGGATAGTGACCCTGTCAGCCAATCCAACGGTTGCAGGTTCGAATCCCGTGAGGGGCAAATGTTTGTGTGATAAATACGAACACTGTAATAACAGAGTAATGGTAGCGTATATTATTATCCCTTATCTAGTATTCATAGTACACATTATTTTTTTTATTTATAATTATCGACAATAAATACAATAAATAAGGTCCTGATTTTTTAGATCAGATCCTTCAACACGTGATTATTTTGGTCCAAAGTAGCCCAAATAAGAATTTTGTTTATTAGAAAGAATAGAACCAACCCGTGGGTGTCGCAAAAGGCGACTAAAGGACTATTATTATTGTCCCATATCGGGTTTGCTGCAAGATATGGCCTCCGCCATAGAATTCCAGAGTGACCGATTGGAAGCGGCCTGCTTCCAGTGCTTTCTCGCGACCTTTATCAGGTCGTCTGTCCACCTTGGGAGTGGACGTCCTACGCTGCGCTTGCCGGTGCGTGGTCTCCACTCGACTTTAATGCACCGGCGAACAGTTTTTCGAGGTGTGCCTGCGTAAAGTAGTGATTTTTAAGTCAAGGTTTGTCATTATTGTTATATAACCCTCATTGTCGAAGATCGAGGAATCCTGGTACAGATTACTTAATAGGGGTCCTCAGCAATCAAATATTGTATTGTAATCTTATGTTTACACAATAAATGTACTTTTGGCCAAAAGTTTCGATGATTTTTCTCTTCTGTAGCCTGTAGAAACAAGCCCTTTCATTTGACTACTAGTAGCCTATAGGCGTCGGTATGTAGTTAACATACCGAACGTTCGTACTAAGCGGTTCGACTCTTCATTCATAATGCGAACAGCCAAGGCATGGAACTCCCTTGCGGCGTCAGTCTTTCCTGAATACTACAAGATGGGGGGATCTTGGGATCTTCAAGATCTACTGAGATCGCGTGCTTCATCTTCGGCCACATCGTCACTTCCCATCAGGTTAAACTGGTATCCAGTTAATCATAAAAAAACGGCTTGACTGATTTGAAGTGCAAGTGTCGTTCAAAACATATGCGACAAAGGAGATTAGGTCTCATGAACTCACAGCTATTTTTAACAGCAACTGTACGTGCATGTACTTCTTGCGGCATATTGTAACAATTTATTCGTAATTCTGAATACGATGATGGTGTTGATAAAATTATGGTTTGAACGTGTTAAATAATGCCTTTGTAGGTAATTTATATGATTTGTCCCTTCACAAACGACATACTTTACAAACGCTCCCTGTTTTTACAATACCAAAGGCAGATTGATGAAAACTCTATAGGAAAGATAAAGTTATTACATAGACTTCACTTCATTTGTGTTAAAATGGGAGTTTGGAACCAATGGAAACACAGTCACACACCGACTTCGTTCGCGAATTCTCGCATCAAATGGCTGATTTATATTGTAAAAAATGCATCACTCACCACAAAGATGTGACCAAAAAAACATACGACAATTTTTTTAAGTAATAACCAACATAATGTATTACTCGTAATACTCATATTTTTAATTAATACCTACTGTAATATTTTCTTGCACTTTTATGTGACTGATTTATAGATTGTGAGCACAGACTAAAAAAAAATTTGGTTGTGCATGATTTTTGGCAATTTATTCTCAGCAGTCCTATTGGTTCCAGTCCTATTCGGTCATCTTTCAAGAAAACCGAGAGAAACATTTGTTCGCGCGACCAAATCTATAGCATATAAATCAGTGAGTTATTACATTTCTCTGGTTCATTATTTGTAGGCGACTGTAACAGCATATACTACAGATGGGCAGCAGCGTCTTTTCTTTAGGGCGGACTTTGAGACGGAGATAGTCAAGCCGCCAGGTCGGCCCAGAGTAGCGTAAAGGTAATATCTCCCATGAAAAGCGTTGCAAAATCACTTCTAGTAAGAGGTTTAATTAAGTTTTTGTACATTCTAAAATTATGTGATATTTAATTAGATAGATCTAAAAATATACGTGGAACTTAACAACTACCTAATAAGATAAAATAAAATAAAATTTCAATCTATACTACTACCAATTTTTCAAACCAAAGGTTTTTAACTGTTGTTATACAGTTAAAAACCTAACATTAACAACTAAACTAAAGTGCCTGTGTCACCTCATCACTTAGTTTAGAAGGTGGCACAGGTTCGGCCAGTGTGGGCCCATTACCTCACTGGATGGCAATGCTTAATCTTTGAGCAAGATAAGTACCGGCTCTTGGGTCACTTGAGACATCGACTAGTCTGGCCGCCAGCTCATTATAAAAGATAGAGCTCCGGGGCCCCAATGACCTAGAGTCTCAACCCCAAAAGGGATAAAATTATAATGGGGCCCGATTATAATTCTATTAGATAGATTTACTGTAAAAATAACAATTTTACAAGAATCCTACCAGGTATTCATAACTGAAACGAAATACCGAAATTTATTCAACTCTGCTCACTTTTCACATTCGAAAAACCGGACTCGTCACTCGGATGAACCAGAAATGTGAAAGAGAAAAACAACATGGCGAGACGGAATTGTGGCGAACAAAAGGCGAATTGGGACTCGTTTAATCCTGTCCGGCCATACCAGCGGGTGGGAGAGAAAATTGAATTTATTATAGCTTGTATTTGACTGACGTGTTATTTCACACGAGCGGCAAAGGAGAGCTCGGAATCCAATCAGTCAAACGCCGGATAGCGAGTATATCGACTAGACTACCATCGAACGAACTGACAAACTGAAAATACCGTTTCCTATTCGACATTCCCTCTAACTTAGGGAGCGGACGAGGGTGTTATGTATGATTGACGTTTTCCAATATTGATACCAGCGCTGCATAATTTGGATTTAGTATTGATAATTCTTTAAAAAATGTAGTGCAATATGAATATTCTACAGAAAAATAACAAATGATTAAAGTGTGTAACATACCGTTTACCATGGTGGTACGGAATCCTTTTTTGGTACCAGATTATTTGTGTCGTAAAATAGAATAAATAAAACTATATATTGTAACAATTTGCGATAACCCTAGTTATGAACTATGTATCGCAACAGCCCAAGTGTGAACGGTGCATTACGTTTGACGACTGACATACCTACCCACAGTTAGGACCAAAGCGATATACTTACGTATTTGACAGGCAACATAAAATGGATGATAAAACGCTTCAGGAATATTTGATGACCAAAAATGATGAGGAAGAAGTTTGGAGTGACACTAAACCACGTACATGTACCGACTATCTAATCATGAGCTCCGGCATAAGTCTGAAATGAACTAAGCTGAACATTAAGAGAAGTTTGCGTCAAATAAAACTATTATCCTCTCTTCCCCTGGGTGTTTTAGAAGGCCACTGAACGATCGTGAGTGTAACAGCATAGACCAGTTATGGATAGCAGCGTCCGGAAAAATCTAAGATCGAGAAATCTTCCTATGGGAAAGCAATACAAATCGTTCTATGGGATAGACTCATGTCCAGTGGACTGTTATAGGCTGTATGTAAATGCTAGTCACTCTCCGGGAACAGGCCTCCCCTTGCGAGAGCGGACATGGCGGGGAGAAACCTAAAAGCGCCAGGTCCTCCCTACTGCTAAGGAAGGTCGCCTTTAAAGATACCTCACAGACATAACCGTCTCGCAGACTCCTCAGGCGAGCGGTATGCGTAACGCATATCCCCGCGAAAAAAGGCTATTTTCCGGTTAAGGGGTTATTATAGTACAGGTAAGACCTAAGAGATATATACAAAGTGGGAAAAGAGGCCAAGTTTGGAGGGAAAGTAAAATATTGATGATAAGCTACTGAAAGGAAACATTCCTTAGACGTCGAAACAATCCTTAGTAATCATATAATATGTTTACTTAATTAGGTATATTTTATTAATTGAATCCAATATGTTACGGGAATAATCTTACAAAATATTCATTTACCAATAACGTTAGTTTTAATTTGATAACACCAAACACATTTCAAAATTCCATTTGTCCCAGACCAACCCTCAGATTTCAGCAGAATACCAATGTTTTGCCCGCCTCGGGCAAATCCATACACTGAGCTGTAGCCTTTTTGTATACTGCGGCACACACATAATATTTGTTGTTTCTATACTTGTGTTTTATTGTTTTAGTTGTATTTTCCATATGTAAAATTTGTTATGTGTGTGTACATGGATGTAAACAAATGCTCATCTATCTATCATGTAATTACCTACTAAGTAGTAAGCACATGTTATGTGATTTAATACTTTTCCCACTCGACGACGGCCCATTTGTGGTAGATACATTTGTACCTACCACATGTATATGTACCACATATACCACTCTATGATAAGTCGTAACCGTTGTACTTAATGGTTATTATTAATTACTGTGAAATAAGGCTACATTTCGAAAACCACAACACCAAGCAGAATTATTGTGCGGTCGACTATTTTTCTATTTGTTTCTGTGATAGGCGACGTTTAATCAATCTATCGATCGAACGTTTTATCTATCTGTGACCCAGTATATATCTCTTTGGGCTTGACTGTACTAATATTAGCACAGCTTATCATCTAGGCTACCAATCTACATATATAATTATTGAGCGGAATTAATTTGGATAGGAACAATGCAATGTAAATAATATCATAGATTGAAACCGTGAATTAGGTCTGTGCTAAAATTCAGCCAAATATCTCATCTAACCATGGATATACTTTCCAATATTCCTTATACATTTCGAATGATCAATACCTAGATGTTGAATAGTCCATTTCCATTATCCTCGTGAATATACAGAGTGAAAATTAATTAGAGTAATTCCTGTTTACTGATGAACCCACTCCTGATTAAGAACAGCTTTGCAATTTCGATTACATATACAAAGTAAGCCATTCTAAAACCACCTTAACTTTAACCGCCTCCGTGGCTCAATGTAAACAACATTGGGTTTACGATTCGGAGGTCGTGGGTTCGATCCCCAGCGGGGTACATGTTTAAGTACTCGGTTTGGATGGTGGTAGGGCATTTTAAATGTCCGCCTGGCTAGCTACCACCATCTTATCTAAATCTGCCGCCAAGCAGCAATGTTAATAGCATTGTTGTGTTCCGGTTGTCAGAGCTAAGATAGCCAGTCCACTAAATGTGTTGGGGTTTCCGGGTCAGTATGCTTCCACCTTCGACCTCATCTTCACTTAACATCAGGTGTGATTGAGGTCAAGTACGAACCCGTCGTGCATATAAAAAAAAGTAAAATTCTGAAATCACCTTTCCACGAGTGCACCAATATTCGGCTGAATTTGGCTATGGTTCCTGGGTTCATAACCAGGAGTGGAGTCACCAGTCGAAAATTGTTGAACTTCCATTATTAAAGGTGGTTTCAGAATGGTTTATTTTGTATGGGTAATCCAAAATTTTTTGATTGACTTCGAATAAGATTCCGTGGGGAAAGTTATTCGTAAGCAAGAGTGACGTCACCTGTTAATGGGAATTACACAATTTTTTTACTCTGGATTGTCCAGAACAAGTAGAGCTAGTAGAGATAATACCTATTTATTATTTATATTATTGTTATAGTAATCAAGCATTTCAAATGAAATGAAATCACTTTATTCATTTTTAGGTGGTCTGAGTGGTAAATATATTACAAACTTCGTGCGTTCGTGAAAATTGAAGCGTGCAAATATTGAAGGTATATTTATAACTTTTACAATTTCCACTAGTCTACATAGAACGATCGATTGGTTAGTGGATAGTGACTCGGTCAGCTAAACCATCGGTTGCGGGTTCGAATCCCGAGAGGAGTAAATATTTGTGTGATGAATACGAAGATGTATTCCCGAGTCATGGATGTTTATTTTGTATTTTATGTATTTATGTATGTTTATCCCTTATCTAGTATCCATAGTACAAGCTTTGCTTAGTTTGGGACGAGATGATTGGTGTAAGTGACCGAAATATTAGATTTATTATATTTATAACTTATATATATTATTAATAAAAAAGATATGAACAAAACATGGATTGCATACAGCACATTACGTGGACTATTGAGTACGTATTATGTTTTGTCACAATATTACGCTAAGCACCGTGAATTGTAAATTATACCACTTAAAAGTAATAATCAATCAATCTCAGCCCACATCCACCCACTGCTGGGTATAGGCCTCTTCTCCATTACGGTCCTGGTGCCACTCGCATTCAACAAAAAAATTATACTATTGAGTACTAATTAGTTCGTCAAAAAATTGCATTAATTATAATTGGAATGTCATGTATAAAAAGGAATCATCCTTATATCCATCCGACCATATTATCTAAGTCTTAGCTAATCAGCAAAGTTAATAGTGTTATTATTTTCCGGCTTATCGAAATAAGATAGCTAGTCCCGCTAATAAGTTCGAGGGTTCGGGGGAGCTCATTTCCACCTTCTACCTCATCTTCATATGACATCAGGTGTGACTGAGGTTTCCATATTTCTACAAAATTGAGTTTAGTATTACGTAGTTTTATATTGGTGTCGATTCGGATGTACACCAACTAAACTAAACTAAAACCAGTTTTGGAGTGGTGCCGTCGCATCGTACTGTTCCAGGGAGAAAGAGACAGTACTACTTTAATACTGGTTTTAGTTTAGTTTAGTTGGTGTACATCCGAATAGACACCATTGTCATTGTTCGAGTGTATTCAATTTCATTAAATGTTCAAGATAGAACTGTGAGATGGATGATGGGTGACTGATGCCTACCTACCTACAAACATTATACGAGTAATACTCGATGGTATTAAGAATTTTATTCACATCTGTGTAACTCTGTAAAACTGCACACGGCTAGTTACCCATAAACATGAACAAAGAGTTTAATCAATTAGGGTTGCATTGAGAATAATGCTAAAAATGGTAAAACAATAGTTGTGCTACCACCATCATTTAGTTCAAAGCTAGGGTATAAAGAACGGGCGGGGCTATAAAAGGGGTGGTACCTAACTTCCAATAAATGTCCAGTAATTGGTTAGAATATGAACGCAAATAAAATGCATTGTTATCCCTGTAATACACTCGTAAAAGAAGCGGATTGCAATATATTTTATTTTAAAACGTCCAAGTTAGTTTCACGTTCACCGGTGGAAGCAATTTGGCCTCGCCCTAGACGCGCCTTGTTGCACTGTTTCGCCCTAATCTTAAGCACAATAATTGAACTTCGGCGCCGTTCTTTATCGCCGCCGTGCATCACCAGATCTTTACCATATTTATGTGACACCACCCTGATCCTTTCAACCAAAAAATAATAATCAAAATCGGTTAACAATTGACGACTTACAAGACAAAACTCAGCCTCTTATGACCATTTGATCAGCTCCCGAACAAGCCGGTTTCCGAAAAGGCTTACCGTAAACCACATACATACGCTGCGGCAGATTATGCAAAAGACCGAAGAGTATAACCAGTCACTATGCTTAGCGTTCATGGACTACCAAAAAGCCTTTGATTCGATCGAGACCTGGGCTATGCTGCTGTCCCTCCAGCGGTGGCAAATTGATTATCGGTATATTGAGGTATTGAAGTGTTTGTATGAAGAATTGTCAGTCCGTCTCCAGGATCGGAACTCGAGGCCCATCCAACTGCAGCAAGGTGTAAGACAGGGGAATGTCATATCCCCGAAACGTTCACCGCTGCGTTGGAAGATGCCTTCAAGCTTCTGGACAGGAAAGGACTCGGCATCAACATCAACGGCGAGTACATCCGTTTCCTTCCGAAACACATTTTTCAGCTTTAATTTATGTGGAAAAATATATAGACTTGTGTTTCTTACAAATGCTTAATTTTTAGCAATGGTTACTACATTTACAACACTTTATTAAATGTTTCAAGAAAATCGCGGTTATGCGTTTTTCCTAGGTCTAAACGTATTTTACCTGGGCATATTTGGTACGATCTTTAGCGATGGAACGCATTGGCACAACATCGATCACCAAAAATTTATAAGTGAGAGAGTGAACCAATATTTTATTAACAATTTAAGTTAAAAACCAAAAAAGCCGACAGCATATTTTGCGGAAGACATGTTGGGTTTTTACAATAAAGTGTATCCGGTCAAACCGTTTAGGCAACAGGCTGCGCCAAAGGAATGGACATACTTACATATATTATACACACATATTTACATACATACATACACTCGAAAACATTACCCGCCTTTCTTGTGCAGACGGGTAAAAAATATCTACTAGACGTCATCCTGTGTTGCCAATCGGAGATAGTTATATAATATTATAATTATAATTAAAGTTACGTGTAATGACACGTATAGAGAAAGAAAGGAGATGTGCTATAATACAGGGTGAAATTTAAATCATCGGTATCCTTTTAAATGCAACCTGAATTCGCGAAAAATGTCACATAAATACATTTTGGTTGAGACGGAGAAAAGTTCAACCGAACTTTTCTATAGAACAGCGAGTGTTTGCGATTTCACAGTTGACCCCACAGTAAATGATGTAAATTTTTACCCTGGACAAGTATGTAGGTGGATTTTTGTTCAATTTGGTGCATAATTAAATGGTCATAATAGATTATTAGCAATTTTATAAGTGACTACAACATTTTTATGATTAAGTTCAATTTCAATTTCCAAAAAAAAACTGTAGGTACAATATATCACAGTACATAATGTTAGGGTAATAATGCGAATAATATGTAAATTTTAATTAAAATTAAGCGATGGATGATTTAGTAACATCAAGCAGTAACGACTTAGGTTAAAATCTCAGAATTTGCAAAAAAAATCTTTAACATCCTGTTCTGTTTCACTTTTAATATTAAACATTGTGCTGAGATGTTTATTCAACGTAAAGCGACATAGGTAAAGTGGCTTGAAGAATTGAAATGGTACTTTCGAGGCCATATAAAATTTTCGTCGGCATACATTTTTCATTTTTGTTACGGTACCCTAAAAATGAGACTCGTATTCCAGTGTGATTTACATAAAACTTGTTTAAATGTTAATCTGTGAGCTCGGCTAGAGGATTATGACGTGCCCTCTGACGTCAGGGGTGACGGACTATAGGTACACGACTACATGTGTGCTCTGTGCACTTTAATCATTCATTTTCCTCGCTAGGGATCTCTATATTATTAACAACTAGACTCCCTTTGAGATATCTTCACCATAACGGTTTGGATTTTTACCAAGTACCTAGTATTTTAGCAATTGCATAAAAAGATGCACGGTTTTAGTATTCGAAATATAGATCACAGTAAAGAGGTAAGAGTAATAAAAAGGTGTTAAGAGGGTTTATCCCGCACGGTTTTCCATACAAACTTTCAAGCCCTAATTTTTCGAATTGAACCGATTCTAATGAAAGTTTATAAGCATAGAGCACGTACAGTCAGCTGCAGAGAAACCAGACCCCCGTACTTACAGTCATTATGTGAACAGGGGGACTGGTTTCTCTGCAGCTGACTGTACATAGAACTAAAAAGTTAGTACACAACATTTTCGAAAAAAGTATATATTGATTAGTTTCAATACTTTTTTCGAAAATGTGGTCTACTAACTTTTTATTATATAGATTTATGTACGTGCTTTATTAGAGCGATTTCAAGTTTTCCATAGTAACTGGAAATACATTCTTTTAAATTCGAAATTTGAAAATGTTTTCCACTAACTTTTTATATGTATGTATCCTTATTATCTAATCTGAGACATTTAATTCCCACTAGAGAATATGAACCGACAAAATAAATTCTACCTTTAAACTCTACTACACTCTGCTACTATACCAAATGGTCGCGGGTTCGAATCCCGCTAGGGGCATATGTGTATATGATGAATACAGACATGTGTTCCCGAGTTATGGATGTTTTTCATTTATATATGTATTTATTTACAAAAAAAAATTATGTGTAGTTTATCAACCATCTAGTATCCATAACACAAGCCTAGATGCTTACTGTGAACCTAGATGGTGCTGTGTGTTTGTACAAAGACATTTATTATTTATTTAAACTCTCAGAATGAAGTCAAGACAATGTTTAATTTCCAAAACTGAGTGAGTAGGGTGGTCCATAGTTTGAGGATCGATATGAATCGTAACCAAATTATCCCAATTACAGGCTCCAAGGGCCAAGACTTTCATCAGGGCACATCCGGTAGGATACAATTTGATTTAACTACCGATCTGCAGTAATTGCTATCGACTAAAACAGTTTGTGACGCGATGTTGATTTCAAGTTGTTGGTGGCTAAATCTTATGGTGAGAATTATTATTGGTATTAGTGTACTATGATTATAAATAGAAACATAATGTCACGATCGTTATCCCAAATAGAGTGATCAGGGATATCCCAAACATTAGCGTTTAGATGTTCCAAACATTAAAATTTTATTACTTGAAACGCCATCCACGATTCAGTTTTCGAAATATACAGAAATTCCTACGTCACATGTGATAATTTTTATGCTACGAAATTACGCTTGATTTTGACAGGGGATGAGCCATCGTCGTTAAAATGCCACACACCACTTATATATAATACTCAGAATAATCACAAGTCAATAGACAATATTTACAACTTATCATCAATATTTAGGCCACGGCTGGCTAGGCAAGCGGAAATTTGTAACAGTCAGTACATAGTAGTTTAAGATTTAACGCGAAAAATATAATCAGAACGGGATTATGATGTTTAAGTTTGGAAGGTTTACTTCCAAACTTAAATATCATATTATTATAATTATAACTAACAATACAAACTAAAAGACAGTGTCCGTTAAAATTATGGAATTAAAATTAATAAGGGGAGAAAGCACCTCGAATTATAATAGTTTGATAACATCAGGTTTGGGGTTAATTAAAGTATACGTCTTCATCATTTGCATAATCAAATTCAAGGTCGCTTTCATAATTCCATATGGTTATTTTTATGTTTTTATGCTAACGTAAGTAATCAAGGATTTTCTGAGGGACAAAAATAAAGAAAGGAAAATTACATTAAGAAGCAAATAGGTGGCGTTGTTTTAAAGTCAAGTTTCCATTGAAAAAGTAAATTTTAATACAAATTGTAAACTTGGTACAAATAAACAATTTAAATTGAAATGAAAAATCTTAATTTTTTCCTCAATCTTAGAAATTATTGTCTTTTGGTATAACACATGACTTTTGAAATAAGCGCGTAACATCGCACTAAATATTTTTTTAATTGCACTGAAAGAAATGTTGCTTCATAAACTTTTTGTTATCTACAACACAGAAGAATGACATCCAAACAATTGTATTAAATTGTACCTGTTGTATGCAAAGTTTGATTAATAATGAACAAAGTCACTCTTAACCAAATTAGTTGAGTTAAATTATTTTTTCAGTGTGTCATCTGGAAAAGCCAGTGTTATTAAAGCCTAAGAGTTGAGCATCGAAGTGACTACAAAAATATTGTGTTCGAACATGAAAATAATGTATGAGTGGTGGGCCATATTACCTGCCTTCTGACAATGAGGTTGTTACTACCACACTCAATAAAAGCCCCACCGTAATATGATTGTACTTACATGTTGTTGGATACAAAAGGTAATAATAGTGGTCTTCAGTTCTAAGAAATAATAGCAAAATAATAATGTTATTGGAATCTTCATCGGGAATTTGTTAGAAGTTATATAATACAGTTGTTCTTCGTTAATGTTAATATTTATGACAAAAATGTTGGGACTGTTATGAAAAGCAAGAATATCAGCCACATGACGTCCACTGCTGAACATAGCCTCTCCCATAGAATTCCAGAGTGACAGGGTGAAAGCGGCCTACATCATGTGGCTGATATGACGATGATGATGATGAAGGTAAGAATGCCATTGTAATACTTAACAGATCTTTTGAATAAATATTCATACTTAGCTATCCCTTTAATGTTATAAATGCAAAGAAGTTTTTTTTAATCGTACTTTAATATCTCTTCGGAGCATCAGAACTTATTTTTTTTGCATAGTTGAGTAGATGAAAGGTGCGAGCAGGACACATGTTAGTTTTTCTAAGAGGAAAAATAAGCAAAATACACTGCAAAAACTTTGTGTTAGAAAAAATAAATTATACCGGATGAGTTTTTTACGGTAAAGAAAAAAATAGGGCACATTAGGTAAGTGAAATGGAAGTTATAGGCATAGGTAGTTTATTTTTTCTCTCAAAACCATCATCGATGAACGCCCGCCAGGAGATTGATATGCGACTGGCGGGACACCTAGGATTCCTATATCATGCGACATTTATTTGGAACTCATATTTTCTCTAAGTTTTTTTAAAATTTAATAATGTAATTATGTGGAACAAGTTACAAATTACGGAACGCTCCAGTCGATGATGGTTTTGAAAAAATAAATAACCTATGACAATAACTTCTATTTCACTTAGATATACCTAATATGCCCTATTTAAAAAAAAACTCATCCGGTATAGATTCACGCCGCCTATAGTACAATCATTGCCTAGTGTAGGGGTCGTAGGTAATATTTTATTTGTAACGGTTGTATTTTGAAATATTTGTTTTTATTTCAATTCGATGTTGAATTCTAGTTCAAAATCTTTTTCAAAGTCTAGTCAAAGTGAAAAGATTTTATTTCATAGGATAAAAATATCACTTATGAAAACGTTAAAAAAATTACTTAATATCAATATAATTTCATACTACCCGAGTGCTTCCTATAATTTGAATAACATCAGCTGAATGAGTCACGCATATTCATAATGGTATCTTAAGAAAAGGAAATTACGGTGATCTCACTCAAATTGTAGTGTCGAAAAACACACTGGATGAAATTGGACACAGACATTCAATTTTGAAGACTTGGAGTTAAGTCACAGAAGCAGGACAAATAAATTATATTTAAATATCTTTATATTGTATGATTAACTCATATTAGTTCATGATTTCAATAGTTTACTGTCTTCATTTGTTGTTATTTGCAAGCATTATTTTGATACAATGTCAGTCATACATTATTGAAATGTGTAATTTTTATTATCTACAAATTAGAAGTTTTTTTCTAAATAATAAATCTAACTAATATTATAAATGCGAAAGTTTGGATGTTTGTTTATTGCTTTGGATGGATGAACGGGTTTGGTTGGAATTTGGTATACAGGGTGAATTTTTTAAGTGAGCCTGGATGGTCAAATTCTAAACTATGAGGAATAGCGAAAAGTACTCAAAGGAGCCTCGGGCCCGATTTTGATGAAAACTAAAAATGCGTCATTAGATTTTGATAAATTAATATACCTAGCCAGGAATCGAACCCGTTGATTTTGAAAAAAAACACATCCTCTATTCTTATACCATTCGATAGTGTCGCTAATAAGAAACGAATTCTGGGAAGTAATGACATGCGGCAAACTTAAGGAAAGTTCTAATTTCAAATATTTATTATCTCTTAGCGGTTCAAGTTTACAGTAAAGGAAAAAAAATTGAGCATTTGAAATTAGCATGTAAAGTAAATTGGCGCTTTATATATGCTTAACGCTACTTCACTAAGATAATTTTCATTTTAATATTATAGATATACTACTAAGGTACGAAATGCTAAGGTATGGATCTCCCTGCCGGCGTCTTCGTTCTTCGAATCTTACAATCTTGGGATCTACAAGCCTGTGAATAGGCATTTAAGGTGCTTGCACACAGCGCTAAAGTGCGCATGTTGACGTACTGGCGCAGGTTATTTGCATCGTGTAAACTACCGTGAAAAGAACGCAGGTCCAGTGACTCGTACATATACCGACGCTACTTGCACCGTGTACAAACACCTTTATTGAGATAGCGTCAGTTTGCGTCATTGGCTACACTTTTCACCAACCATTAAAATACTGGTGTGAATATTTTTCTCTAAAATAGCGGGGGACATTTATTTAACTCTAACAAAAATAACCACTTTAAAGCTAATATTTAGTACATTCCTGTACATAACAAAAATTATCTAATACAATTCCTAATCCCAAGTAATTCAATCAATACAATGCAAAGAACCCCATTTTTCTTTTTCAAACTTTGTAGGCGTTATAAATATACACATACAATTAAAAACAAACAAACATAAAGTCACGTCTGTTTATTATTATTATTAAATTCTTTATTACAAACAAAAATAAAATACAAAGAACATTTAACATAGATGATTATTTTAGGGGTAGGCAGAGAGTTCCGCTTCTACGATCCTGACACACCTCTTCTTCACTCTCATAAAGTTCTTCATACATGGGCGTCGGTTTAGGTACTCTTGACTTGGCTTGTCCAAGACGTCCCCGATTTGATCATGGTACGTTCGCCGTGGTCTTCCCCTACCAACACTACCATTCACATTCGTTTCGTATATCTCTTTCGTTATTCTTAGTTTCCTTTCGTTAGTCATTCATCCTCTCCACATGTCCAAACCATCTGAAAATACCTTTTTCAATCTTTGTCACTACATCTTCTTTCACACTGCTTAATCGTATAACCGTGCAAATTTCAGCTTTATAACAAAACAGCCATGTCATGACATTATAAATAGGACAGACTCACAGACATGGAAAGACTATGGATAGTTTTGATTCATCGTCATTAACAATCTTTCATGTCCCTGCTGGTGTTTGGGCACAGGCTTCTCTCACAGGACGGATTGGTGGATTTGGTTGAGACTAGTGGCCTCCTGGAAGTCAGTGTTTTTAAGACAGCCTTCAATTGTTTTCAATTGAAGGCTGAATTCAACTGGAACCAACTATTTACCGTGCCCTCTGAAGTACGGAAAGACTCGTATTAAAATGCCACTAGTGCCATCCAAGCACAGTTCGCTCCAGACATGATCGAAAATGGGTAGCAAATGCGCATGCGTGAGTAGATACTCAATGGTTTGATTATGGATTAATTTATGTTTTCATTAGGTATTTCTACTTATATAGTCGCTTTTAGATTATACCATGCAGATTCAATTCGTCTTATGAGATTGTCTGTCGTATCCAGTAAGAAATGATCATGATTGCTGCCAAATAAATGATGGCTCCGTATGCGTTGCAGATATAATTTGCGATGACGGATGTATGCTGTCTGTCAGCAAATAAACGTCTTTCCTGTTATTTACTTTCGGTATTATAATAAAACCGCTTCGTGGTTTGACGTTACAATTTGCTTGCTCATTATTATTTCATTGCGCAGTGTGAAAATTGTCGTCATTATTTCTGGTGATATAAGTAATGGTTTCGTTTCTTTTGACCTCTCTTTTGACTTTTTATTGTACTGACACATCCTGTATGTAATTACTTTTTATGTAATTAAAAACTATTAAAAATTTGCCTTCCACCTGACATGAGATGAATTGTTTATTGTAATATACATTCATCATCACTCCGTAAACATTCCACTGCAGGAATATATACCTTCCCTCATATGGAGGGAGTATGGGGCCATAGTCCGCCACGTTAGCCCAATGCGGGTTGGGGACTTCACATGCCTTAGAATTTTTATTTCTCAGGTATGCAGATTTCCTCACGATGTTTTCCTTCACCGTTCAAGTGCAGTCGGATAAATGCACATAAGTAATTAAATTAAATTTAAAAACTCATTGGTACATGGCCTGCCTGGGGATCGAACCCGGACTTCCCATATTGGGAGACTGTGTCTCCTCCACTGAGCCACCGACGTTTGTAAATACTTACCTACATATAACAATACCTACATAAATGTAATTAGTTGTATTAGTATATAAACTACATTAATTATAGGTACAGTCACCTGCAGCTAAAAGTTTACCTTCGTTTAGGGAACATGAAAGGTATACACCGTTTTCCATTCCCTTTTGTTCCAGCCAAGTAGGTTCTATTGGTATCCCAGTATAATTCGACCAATTTAAGAGATGTGTCTGGGTCTAGAAAAGGTGCATAGAAAAACCACCAAAAAAAAAATATATTAACTGCGAAAATAACTTTGTACTTTAAAATGACTTCAGTACACTACTGTGTATGGCCCGACACATAATTATCCAATTTTTTGGTGTTACTAATATAATAGGTTAATTTATAAGTATTAGGTACTTACTGAATAACAATGTAATATGAAGTCGATAATACCTTTACTCTTGTAAATAATGGCATATGTATTTTTGTTCCCACACTTTCAGTAACTTTTCTTATCTCAATTTTAATTAGATTTTTCAAGAAAATAAATCCTATTATGAAGACTTCGATTTATGTTTGAAGAAAGAAGGGAACCGTTTTAAACTTTCCATCCAATCTTGTACTTGACCTGATGACCTAGGTAGCCAATAACCCATCGATAGATCTACACCGAGTCGAGTTATTTGAATCATTTCAATTCACATTGATATTAGCTTTACTGGATAAGATATAGTAGGGTACAGAAAATATTGTTCAAAATTAAACTTGCTTTAATCATGTAATTAGAACTGTTACTTATGTGGCGCTATGTAAACCACAGAAGGTTTAAAAACCGAGGTCAAGGGTTCGA
Source organism: Oegoconia quadripuncta (assembly GCA_949316235.1). Taxonomy (NCBI): domain Eukaryota; kingdom Metazoa; phylum Arthropoda; class Insecta; order Lepidoptera; family Autostichidae; genus Oegoconia; species Oegoconia quadripuncta. Next base: position 32,472,941 of record OX438741.1, on the reverse strand, counting down.
TTCCTGGTGCTGATTATATTTGCCAGAGTAAGGGATTACAAATAGATATAATTAACAGTTCCGTGCTGTCATATTCTACCAATAGTCAATGATGTGCAAATATTAATAAATATATTTTCACATTATCAGTATCACAAAAAAAAGCATAATTAATATTAACGAAACACATCATGTCAATATTATATACCATTTTTATCTTCAAAAAAAAATATGCAATTTACAATTGGTTGGAGGTCAGGGCATTTTTTTCTTAATAAGTACTTGTAACACTGTCAGATTTTTTTTTAAGTATACACGCAATATTCTAATATGCCAGTCTCAGACAAACGGCCGCATGCCTGTCTAAACCTTAAAATGCCAGCCAAATGCGGCAAACGCCTGTCATTATGGCGACCGATTGGTGTAGTGGATAGTGACCCTATCAGCGAAACCAAAGGTTGCGGGTTCGAATCTCGCGACGGGTAAACGTTTGTGTGATGAATATGAATATTTATTCCTGAGTCATGGATGTTTATATAAATATTTATGTTTATCCGTTATCTAGTATCCATAGCACAAGCTTTGCTTAGTTTGGGAATAGATGATTGGTGTAAGTGTCCGAAATATTTATATTTTATTTATTTATAATTATGTATGGTTCTTTTTGGTAAATAAACATCTTATCTATCTATCTATCTATCTTATTTATTATGGTAACACTAAGTCTGACCGAGGCCAAGCGCTGACCTGCCCCCGTAGCATGGTATTGTTTACCGCGCGCGACGCGACGTGAGAGGGGGATAGTTGTATAGTTGGTCCAAACGAATGAGCAGGACAATTATTATCTTGCGCTACATAAACGTTTATCCAATATAGTGATGTTGTACATATAAAATAAATACCTAGAGAATCAGAAAATAAGGTGTATGATTAATGAAGAGAGATATAGCACAGCAGTTACATGATACGATGAAACAGAATTGGCAGCCTTAGCAAGCAAAAATGTTATAAATTGAAAGCTTAGAAAACCCCCGAGGGAATAAATGATTACATCATCTAGATGGACCAAACCAACTCTGTTTAAAGTTATATATCTTCGAAACGGCTTAACCGACTTCCATTAAAAATGACTAAGAACCCTTACCCGAATTTAATCCGAAATACCTATTAAAACCCTCGAAAGAGGGTATCATGAAAATCGATCAAAAACCCGTGAAAGCTAAATATCTTCGAAACAGTTTCACCGATTTTCATCAAACTTGGCTATGAACCTGTTCCTAATTTAATCTTTAATATTAAAAGAACCGCATTCAAATCGGTTCACCCATTACTAAAACACACACACAACCCCGTTAAACAAATGACACGCGTCGTTGATCCGGGGTTAAAAACCAATCTCGGATTTGATCATTTGAAAAACTTATACTGATTGCGGATGCGGTGCAGTAGTCTCTTCTTGATATACTTTGTATCTTTGAAGGTACTTTCCTTTGACCACGAACAATAAATCGAATTCGAAAGCGGCAAGCATCCAAACCGTTGTAAATCAATCAACTCAATATGAATTATGACCGTTTGTACAATACCCTACGAAGATACAAGTATCGATGTTGATTAATTTGGATTGGTACAACACTATCCTGATTGGGTCTGCTTTTATGTTAAGGATACAGTTGTTTGTTTATTCGAATTGATAACAAGGCTTTTGAGAGTCCAATTTGCAAGGATTTATTGGTTTAGATTAACCAACTGCTATTTATCCGCTATTCCCACTAGTAGACTAGTCTCTGACTTATATTACTGGCGATCTACAGCAAAAAATTGGGCGAAAAGTAATCGTATGTGATCGACTCGGCAGAAAAACACAACTTTTGGTGAATGTCATCCAACTTCCAATATAATGCGAAAGTTTGAAACGGCGAAACTGATGATCGGATTTAGATGAAATTATATTAGTAATTCGACTAAGAACATTACTTTCAGCAATTTAACAATAATATTTAAGTTGTTTTTAATTATACTAAATATTTAAGTATATTCTTGGCAAACTTCTAGTAAATACAGTGAAATGTACAATTTTTGTAAATCTCGATAAAGTGAGTAGTAGTTCCCGCGGCATATAAACGAATTGCACATATAAGTGAAATGACATATAAACGAAATTAGGCATAAGTAAATTCTACTAGAGTATAATTTAATAGTTTATTTAATTATTGTTTAGTGATATGAAAGTCTCTACTATTCGTAATGAAACTACTACACGAGAGTTTATTGTACCATAACATGAACCATCGATCGACTGCAAAAGTTTTTTTGAGTATCCCCGATCTAGTGCGATAATTTTATAACTTTTATAATAATCTTTAAATTTTAATCGTTCATTTTCAATTTATTTACAGATACTTCCTAATAGTACGCCATGGAAACACTTCTATAAATTTAGCTATTCTATTGGAAATTGTTATAAAAGTCTCGAGTCTACAGAATTCCAGAGAAATATTTTCATCTAATGAACAATTTTGACGAGACGAGACGAATCGGCCAAGCGCCTCCGAACTTCCACTTCATCGTACAATACGGCACGAGCCAACAAAAAAAATACAAAATAAAACTCGCAAACTAAATTGGCGAGAGGATTTTTTGTGGAATGGCTGCTGTAATTTGTCAGTTGGCAAAGTTATTTATCCACATAATGAACACCTCTGCGATAAGTTGTTGCGCAATAGTTTTGACGAAGTTTTGATTTATTTACTTTGTGTCGAGTCAGAGGTCGGGTGGCTTTGTTGCTTCACATTGAATTATTATTAAAAATATTGCGAAGCTGGGCTCGCAACACAACAGTCAAATCGATTCCGAGCTCAGCCGATAATTCGCTTGAAATCGATTGACGATTACTGTTTTCTTCTATCGGCAAAGGCGTTTTGAATATCATGAAAAACACGCCAACACGGTACAGAGGTTTGTGCAATTTTGACAAAACAATACAATACAAATACACTTTATTGCACAACAGAAAAGAAAATACAGTTACAGAAAGTGGTAAGATCAGAACGTACAATTTTTAACTCTTATTAACAAGCTGTAATAATTAGATTTAAAGTTATATTTTAGATCAAGGATTTCCTATGTTTTGTTTATGTGTATGTGCTGTTTTAGAATTGTAGGAGTTTTGAATTTCGATTATCATGGTCAAGATAAAGAGATCAATATTAACTCTTCGGATATAAAAAAAATTTCAATGAAAAGAAAAATTGTGGTAAGCAAATGTCAAATGCTGTATTACAGAATATTAAATTTAACAAAAGGAGAAGGCAATAGGTGAATAAACTGTTACATAAGTAACAAGATTCTTACTAAGGCAATATGTGCAAATGAATCTGACCTAATGGCATTAGAATGACTGCAAGAAATTAAGCTTAAATCACATGATTCCGTTTGTTCGAATATACGATCTAGCATAAAAGGCTTCTAGCTTGCAGTACTATTAGAGTTTGAGATGGTCTATTCAATCTCTTTGTATAATACGGTCTAAATAAAGACGATTATTATGTGAAAATTTACCGAAAATAAAATTGCACTTTTAACACAATTTGGTACTTCGTTTCCTTTCACGAAGTTTGTGTCTTTATTACCAGTTATCGCGCTTTTGATCAAATGATCAAAATTTGATCAAACGTTTTGAAAGGCCGTACACAATGAGGCTGCCGAAACTTTCCTCAACCTAATTAGGTATAGCGAAGTTTTATGGACAAGGGGTTGAACTAAATCCAACAAAGGAGACCGCAAAAACCGTTGCCATGACAATGCATAAACAATTTTCTGACCACACACGAAGTTTTATTAACAAAGAAAATTGGTAGTCATACCCTATTTCGCGAGGCAAAATAATTATAAGCTGTTTATGCTTTTACAAGCGCCAATATACTTTTATCGGTTAATTAGGTAGCTCTGGACTAATGGTTTTAAGTTTATTGTCGTAAGAAAACCATCAAACTAAGAGGTTGAGTATTCTGCAATGAATTACTCATAAAATATGCTTTCCGCGAATACAATCTTATTTCTCTAAGAAATTCGAACGGACTTGATAAGAGTGCATTGAGGACTTGACAAGGGAAATACATTATAAACAACTCACTATGCAATAAATTTGCATGAGTGATTGAAAGTGGAACATTTGATAATACACATAAGCGGTTTCTACCGAGATGAGATGACATCACATTGATACATACATTCAAATAAGCTAACGAGGAGAAAACACACAAGCTTGGATCTTTCAATTTACTTTCCCAATACGGCGAACTGAACGATGTCACCGCAACAGCAAAACATCGCCCCCGCGGTAACCCTAACGATGAGTAGGTATGTAGTACAACACCAACTTAAATTCAGTCAAAGGCGACCGTGATACGATGAAATAAAGATGAACACTGAAGTTTTCTATTTCGATGCAAACGTGCTTCGCAAATCAAGTGCGTTCAAGAGCGGATGGGAGAGTGACGTCTATGAAAAATCGAGACGAGGGCTGCACAATAAAGTGTAAAAAAGGGGTGACATACGAGTACAAGGTGCTTTTAATCGGAAATGCGTAGTATCTAACCCTTCGTACACTATGTGCCAGCCGAAAGCTTTCTACGGTAAGCCGAAGCGAGCGGAGGACGTTCCAAATATAATTTTGTTAACATCAATCACCATACAATTTTGACATCATTCAATGTCAGAATATTTTTTACATGTACATTAAACGCTTTTCTGCAAAATATTACTCAAATCAGGGGAAGTATGGATTTTTATTTTTGTTAGTTTCGTAGCTATCGGGTCTAATAACAATTATGTGAGTAGGTTTTTAAGCTCTATTTGACTTCAGTTTAACTTAAGGTTTGTTGATCTGAGGCTTCATAATTCATTCAGAGAGTGACGATTCGCCACAAATTTGATGCCAAATAATTGTTTTTTAACTGTTAAGAATGCTTTCTATTTGTATTCATCACCGAAAGCTTTGTTGGATGTGCTTGTGCTTTCTAAAAAAGATCCGTACTTCCGTATCAATTTTTTAAATATTATTTTATTTTAATAACTTGCAATTGAAATTGCTAGTTTTTAGTTTTTTAAAGTAAAGTTTTTTTACTTATAGGTGCCATACCTACCTTGGTTATAAATCATAGCCTGCCTAAGCTAGAGCTGGATTGTAAATTTTCCGATCCTAGTAGGAATAATGAATTATATTGGATATCATCACTATCTTCTAAAGCTTAACGTTGAAAATGGCCTGATAGTTAAATGCACTTGTCAGGCCCCAATGCGTCGGCTAATGAATTAGCCTGTCAATTATATCAAAGCAAATGCCAGCTGTCAATTTTGAAGCGAACCGCGATGAAGGGTTAACCGATTTGAATTCTATCAATGATTAAAAAAATTAATACCTAAACGTACATTTGGTTGAATCGTGATTTTAATTACTTTTATTGTAATTAAAAAAAGGTGATTGCCGAAAAAATATTTAACTAACGAAATAATACGATAATTCGGAATTAGTTTTTGTAGCATTCTATGATATGGGCATTTAATTGAATTTCATATGTTTACTTTTACAGTTTTATGTATCTTATTAGGTATATCAAGGTAGTAAAATGTGATCAACTTTACTCTCAATATTCGTTGCACCGATGACATTTATGCGAATTTATTTCTCGCGCATACATAGAATGTTGAAAGCATCAAAAGTTATACGATGGTTGCATGTTACCAATATACCAAGTTTACTTCCCACTGCGCTGACTGTACGTAATAAGGCGTGTCATATGGTACGACACAGACGCCACGTGTTGCTTGTCCACGGTATTTGCATATCAAAGCACGCTCCAACCCTCAATTACATGGCCCACTTCCATATATGACATTATACCTAATGTAGGTTCCTTGCACAACAAACACACATCATGTGACTATTTTAGGAGTGGCCGTTAGAACAATAGGAAATGTGGGGATAGATAATGATATAGCATTAGTTGCATTATAAACTGTAACAGGTATAATTTCATGCTGTTAGCATGAGCTAAAACTACCTAAAAATCTTTGCACGTACACACAGCGTCATCTACTTCCACACCAAGCAACTATAGCTTGTGTTATGGATACCAGATTGTTGATAAACTACATCTAAATCTACTACATAAATAATCTAGAATTTTAAATTTGATTTACTCGTATAAACTAAGTCTCAATAATGGTGTCAATTCGGATGTACACCAACTAAACTAAAACCAGTTTTGGAGTGGTGCCGTCGCATTGTACTGTTCGAAGAAGAAAGAGACAGTACTACTTTAAAACTGGTTTGTTTAGTTTAGTTGGCGTACATCCGAATCGACACCATTACCTAATATTAGTTTAAAATTAAAAAGATGACAAACTTCGAACACATAAAAGTATATACAAAGCAATTTGCACAGTGCTTCTAATGTACGGTCTTCCCCACAACAAGCAAACACCAAACCACCGTCTGCCAAAGTTATACACTGCCCATAAATCAGGATACACGTACTAACATGCATGAAGTCGGCAGCAGAAGCATCGAGCCGAAAACCGCTGGTTGGCATGGAGCCACGCACTCTCGCGGCTGAATTACCTCGCCGACTTAGACTAACGCGGCAAATGGGGCAGATAGGACAAATCTAATGCAGTCGTGGCCTACATGTAAACGTAACATAACTTTCTTCTGCGCATGCGTGGGATGACCACTGTAGGCCCCAAGTGGTACTGTAAACATCATGCTCTATACGAATCATGTTCACAAAGTATTTACCCTAATCATCACATGCTGGATAGGAAACAGTGTCAATATTTAATGAACTACAGCTTGCTCACTTTCTTACCGTGAGCACACAACGCAAATATCATTAATTGGGATTTAGTTAGTGTATAACAAAGATAACTTTAAAACAATAACAATAAAAACATAATAAATAAAAACATAAGGAATTTCAATACCATTGATGCTGTTCACATCGATGGTTTTTATAACTTTCCAAATGTATACTCACGAATGGGTCCACGAAAAAGCAAGTAGGTAACTTTGCCGTTAGGTTTAGAATTTGAATAGATTCAAATTTTAATGAATCAATGAAAATTAACTTTTAGTAAAGCTTGAAGTACCAAACAGAGATTTGGGTAAAATAACTTTGACGTAAACGAGGAATCAACTTGATTAAAACTTTCATAAGTTTTTGGAGAAACTATTTTCGATATGTTTAAAGAGTAACCGAAGAGTTCTCACATACATATAGTTCAAACTGTTGGCGCTCACAATAGATGAACTTTCATATAAAAACAAGAACGTCAGGCGACAGCTGAAGGAAGCCCTCCTTGGTCGGAGCGATCGACTTGGCGAAACTAATTAAATAGTCAATAGTGCTTAAAATAAAGCTAGAGATAAGTTGAAAACAAAACTTAGCTTTTATGATTAATTATATGTATACATTTTACGAATTTAAATTCCTGTCTAAACTTGAAAATATATTACAACTTAATATTAAGTGTTAAATGTTTGAAATCTGATAGTTATTTACTAGGTTCGACATAATCGATATATGTAGACTAATCTGCTATCATGTTTCTAGCTATTCAGCTAATATTATAAGGAGTTAGAATTCTACCTTACCTGAAGCATATAATCGTCCAGTAGTTTGTATTTAAATTAAAGAATATTCGATTGGCACGCAAGTTGTGTAAAATTTACGAGTCCAAGTTTCTGTCAAAACCTCGCCGAAAATAGCTGAAACCGAATACTCTGAACCCCTCTAGTCAGTCGCCAGGTTTGCGAACTCAGGCTGTCACCATGTCAGAGTACATCAGACGTTCGCGACGCACTCCGGTGGAAAATTGGACCTGCGTCGGTGACTCGACCGCGGAATATACACGATCATTGGGTGCAACATTCTTTCATGTCACGAATAATATCAAATCTACGTAATTTGTTCTGTAGCATTTTTTAATGTAATTTTTTAACTTGTATTGTTGCAATAAAGGCAAATTGTTTCATATTTTGTCAGTTTATGAATAAGATTTAAAAAGTCATAGATGGCATTCTCATTGTAAGCCAAACTAAAAATAGCTTCATTGTATTATTATAAAATAAGTAATCTAAAAATTGGGTGTTATAGAATCAAACCATTTACAATGTAAGCAAGTTCTCAATGCGTACAACATATTTATTATAGTAATAAAATCAGCCACCTTAATACTACAAGCCATTTAGCATATATTTCAGTATATCAAAGCAAGATCTAACCAATTCATCCTAACAATTTCCATTCACAAATAGACTCACCGAAGATAGGCTCATACCTATTGAGCTCGAGCATTCACCGCGACAATATACTTCGTGATTTATAGTAATAGAATTAACTGCTCACGAATAATTTATATACCATTGTTGGTCGCAATAATAAGAATTAAATGGGTATATATCTCTGTCGTTTTGTTATTCATATTACATTACCGTATCTTCCTTTTCCAGACGTTTTAAGCGTTGATTATTCAGCGCTATCGTGGCGTACCATCTGGTGTTCATTCTTCGAGGAAAATTGTCGTCTATGGTCTGGATATAAGGTTTTATTCCGGGTGCGATTGGAGACGAAGAAGGTTATAGTGTGGCGACATTATTTGGTCACAATGGTGGGTGCCGCCCACTCTGCGAGCAGCGAAAAGTCTTCAGTGATGCAGTGCTTTAGGGAACGAATAAATTACGAGACCGACGACTGTGTAAAAGCCCCAACTGCATACAAACTTTCTTAGACCATTCATTTAGAATACTCTAGCGAGCAATGAATTGCGAGAACTACCTGCAAAAATAATACTCAATATGTAGATATGAAAAGTACTTACTAAAACGGAAGCTGTAAATGATGATGAATTTGCAATATCAATAGTCCTAAAAAACGAAAACCTACCTATCCAATTTGACCACATCCGCAAACATTACCTGTGTTAAAAAAGCACATTAGTAACACCTCTCTCTTAAAACAACAATCGGAATTAGACATGTAGAAACTAGCAATACTGCACTCACCGTGAGAAGCTCTCTAACCACAATGCTCATGGCGTTTCCATAAACCGCAAAAAGTGGGTAATCTAATACACGAAGCTCAGCGACACTGGCTTTCATGGCCACAAATCTCAAATTACACTATCGCTAGCTTGTTTTTGCTTAAAGACCAAATCAATCAATTTTAGACTCTAATTCAGGACGCTTAGAGCCATGACTTGGGGTTTCAGTGATAGGTGTTTTTCAGACAATCGCGGTCGATTCATAGATTGGTTTTTTGCATGAACGTGATCTATTAAAAAAACAACTATGTCGACATAGGTTGAAATTCGTATCATGTCTACATTATATTATACTAATTTACCCGAAATGCAAGGACCACAAGTTTCCACTTCACGATGAAATATTTTTCTTTTATGTACTTTAAATTTGGTGGAGAAAAATTCACATTATTGAACTCGAAGCGTTTAAGTATTGATTTGCGCTGCTCTTCATGGGAAAATTTTCTCTTGTCATCCTGCTAAGCTGGAAGGCTGGCGATTGCAAATTCTGAGGGGTCTTCTACTAATTCGCTTTAGACATTTGCGACCATAGAAGAAAATAAGGTACTCCGGTTCTGTATTGTCAGATAAAAGAAATGAAGTTAGGTATGTTGGCGTAGTGCTGTGTGACTTCGGCACGTTTATAAGAATAGAACCAACGCGTTTCTTCCCGTGGGTATCGTAACAGGCAACCATGGGACTTTCCACCAAAAAACATGTGATTTACACGGTCGGCGATGAGCTCACCCCTGTCAGGTGTGCATTTCTATATATTTCGCAATGTGAACCGTGGATGTTGTTCCAAACATTAATCTTTTAAACTCCCAAATGTTAATTTACGCATGATTAGAGTAACATCAATAAGAAAATGAACGTAAGAAAATGAAATCAGTCGCATAATCTTATATCTACCATGGCAATTAAGGGACTTCGCATATGTCTCTAGTAAGACATATAGGCGTATAGGTGTTCTGTTCTCCATAATGCGGGTTTATGTATCGCCATTTACATAATTAAGTTCTCGCTCGAAGTGGCTTTAGATGTTCGGTTAATAACTCCTTGTTATAAACATGAATATTCGATTGCTCATTCAGCAACCGAGTTGAAATAAAATATAGGTATATTAAATATGGTGTCGATAGAACTGGCAATTACCTTGCTATATTTACAGTATAATCTACAAGTGGATATAAGTCTTAGGTATAATACAGCGAAAATGTTTAAACCATGTCAGTTCTAAACTCAACATTTTCGCGGATACACTACAAATACTCTTATATTACTATTGAAATATTTGGTTCAAGAAATGAAATTTAGTTTTTCAGTTGAATCAAGTATTGATAAATAGAACATATAGTTTGGTCGTAAAATTAAATGAACTTGATAATTTTAGTAAGCATTTTAACATCTGTTAATACCAAATTGAAAAGAATTCTCAAAGTGAATCCCCGAAATCAAAATACCCGATCCAAAAATTCGGGATCAAACAGTTAATTAAAAGTAAACAAACCTTTTCGTCCGTAGTCAGTTAAAAAGGTAAAATTAGCCGAAATAATTTAAACCGAGAATTGGCATTCAGGGTGGAGAACTCCAATCAAGGAGTTCATAAGAAAGGCCTGACCCGCTTTAATATGCGCCACCAATGATAAAGGGGGCCGAGTTTTAAAGAATTGTCGCAAGATCCTTTAACTTACGATTCAGACTTAAGAAGCCGATTCTTATCTGAAAGTAGACTATTTGCAAGTTGGTGGAGACAATGATTTCGAAACTTCTCTGGTATAATTGGATCACATTCCCCATGTACTAATGTTCTGGGTCATGTAGCAAGCGATCAATAGTGAAACTGTGATTATTACTTTATTTATGATTTCCCTAAACCACGTTCATCAAAATTATTCGAGCCGAGTAAGACCCGAGCTTTGAGCTCGCAATAGACTATAATTATGGTTTGGTTTATGGTAGGATTTTTAATTGTCCACAGCTAGGTAGCTCCATCTTATCTAAGTCTGCCGTTAATCTGGAATGTTGATAGCATTATTGTGTTCTGGCTGTTTTAGTTAATAAGCAGTTCTCTAAGTAAGGTGCAATACGCTTGCCACCTTCACCCTCACCTTAAAGTCATGTACGGTTTGGAGTTCAATCGATATTCTGTTGTGCATAAAAACGTTTATATTGGCAAACGTTACGCAGTCAGATTTGGCTGCCTATGCTCGCTCCGCACCCTCTGCAAAGATTAACTGTTCGCGGTTGACTCGGATACCTCTGATTTAACAGATCTTTCGACTTGGCGAAACGAACGTCCTGTATATTATTATATGTATATTATTATGATAAGCCAAATTGACTGTCAAAGTTGCTTGAGTTTGACTCCACAAAGTAACCTTGCTGCATATGAATGAATGATGAATGACAGAGAGATAGGTTACTGCAACAAGTATTGTAGTAAACTAGACGGTACGGTTAAGAATCTATTGAGTAAAAACTATAACAGAATTGGATTACACTTTAATCAAGTGAAAGTGTTGGCGCCTAAAATCTCGTTCTGCGGTAGAGGAAAACGTAGATTACCAATTACCAACGTCTTTGAGTAAAATACTTCACCCGAGGGTACATCGAAATAAATTTCGGTGGAACGGTCAAGAGAACAATGCAAGATCAAAGGGATGCTTTCGCAGCTTACCTTCAAGGGGTGGCTTATGCATGTGATAACAGGACGGTAATGTAATTCACCTTTTAAATTGTGGAGGGTGTGCTTTAATGAATTGTTTGAATTATAATGATGTTAACGGTTTGGTGCACGTTTAGTTTGAATAAATTCATTATTTGCCATCTGATAGCATCTACACTGACCAAGTTTGTCAAACATTATATTTTTACTTCCAGAGAGCTCAAAATGATATTTTATTTATTTTATTTTCTTGGTAAAAGCAACAGCTGTTTTACAAATTATCACTTAGACTAGAAAAACTGAAAGCCAATTAGAGGTTTCCACTGATAGATATAATTAATATATTTTACTACTTTGCACCTACGTTTAGGAAATCAATTAAACTCGCTCATTAAGTTATCTCTTCCCTATTAAGTTTATTTGGTTGTACCCTAAAAATAATAACGTCTGAATCGATAGCAAAACTAGTGTGTAAGGTACAATAAATAGTAATATTGAATCATGTTATAATTAAAGAATATAAATAATTATATCATCACATTTTATTATTAAAGTTTTCTTAACCGCTTTAAATTTAAACTTATAAATTGTATTCTGTTCATCTTATGGTAGGTATTTTATTAGTACTGCAATTTCAATGCTATTGTCAGATGTAACAATTTGTTTGTATTTTACAATAAAAATTCTAAGTAAAATAAATATAAATCAATATAGGGTCTGAGTGGAAAGGTAAGGAAGGGCAAACGGAGGAACGGGTGTGATGGCGCCCATTGGGACAGTAAAGGATTGGATGCAGGCTGCGGATGATGTGTGAAGTTTCTTTGTGACAAGATTTTCCTTGCCTATATTTATTTATTATAGACCATTAATTGTCAATTATGTTGTGTAATAAAAAGTATTTGTGTTTACTTTTGCGTTTGTGTTTGGATTAATGGCGAAATTTTATGAATATGACCTTGTCGTTTATTTGAAAGTGGTGTAGAATTAATTATTAATGAGTAATTTACTAAATATCTTAGACTTTGGTCTGTAGACCCAATAGAGTTATAGATATGAGGCTTCGAATAGTTTAATCTTCCGATAAAAACCTACAGGATGGATATAATTGCTGATTTGATATCTATATGTTTAAATCGTCAATAAATGACAGTACCCCTTATTATTTTGAAGGTCTCTACTTCCCGTTCAGTATTTTACCCCACTGACCTCCTTTATAAATCCTGCAAAGTACTAACGGTTCGTTAATTATTCATAATGAGAACATGCGGCTCTTCCCTACAACACTGAAAATACTAACAAAAGTCGGAAGGATATAGTTTACCCACGAACCAGGTTTTTCTCGTCCAGATTTTATGTGTTTTAGGTCATTTTCTCTACAATACGTTAATTGCAAAATTAAGCATATTCTCCCTGAGCTATTATAAATGTAAGAAAATTCTCCAAGAAGCCCTACAAATTATGTCCTACGAAGATACAAAGAAGTACTTTTATTGAAATAAAAATTATATAAAATTGTTTAGTGTTTACATCCTAATTTATTAATATTTTAACATTTTCGTCACACTATATATATGAAAATCTTGTATATGTTAAGAGAAATATATATTCATTGGAGAAACATTGTGACCGACATAATGTCAATACAAGGACCAAAAATCAATTAGCTGTACCTTTTAGTAGACTTAGTAAAGTTAGTAACTCATTCAGAGGTCAATGTGTGCGCTTCTACAGCAAGGTTCCCATGGATATACGGAATCTTCCGCTTAATAAATTTAAAGGTATTATAAAACAAAAATTATGTAAATAGGGATATTACAAAATTTCAGACTACATTAATGAAAGTAATCCATGGGATTAAACGGCTCCTTTACACGATATATAAAATTGTTGTAACCTTTTTTGATTGAAAATATTAAAATGATTGATTGAAAAGAGACAAACCCTCTGAGTTTCTCGCTAGCTCTTCTCAGTAGTGGTCGCGTTCCGAGCTAGTGGTAGTTTAAGAAACAAATGACGTTCATAAGTGCATATTGTATTGCCTACATGAATAAATGATTTTCATTTCATAAGTTATTTACGTGAAACTATAGATTTGTTTATATCCTGTTAGTGGTTATTTCTAAGTTTAAAATATTAAATTATGCTCTTTTCCGCATGAAACACAGGAATACCTAGTTCAGGCACCACTGTTTACATACCTATGTAAGTAAATCTTTGTAATTTTGATTTTATTTACTTACTGACATGAAATGAAATGAAATGAAATGAAAAAATTCTTTATTGCACACAGCTTAAAAATATACACAGTGATATTATTTTAACCGGTGTACAAAGGCGGTCTTATCGCTTATAGCGATCTATTCCAGACAACCATGGCAAAGAAACTTAATATAATACACTACTACTGCGTAGCGTAAAGTAAACTACAAAAGTAAAACATATCTAAATCCTTATACTATAATATATATAAATGATAAATATACCTAACATTCAAACAATAGTAATAATATATAATCATAATTATAAATACAGACTAATGGGCATAACTACATAAAATACTACAAAATATATAAATATATACTTACATAAACAAAATAAATACCATTATAATGTTTTAACATCAAAGCGATAAGTAATGCTCTCTTAAACGTCGTTTAAACACCGCTAGCGACTCAGCGCAACGAATAATGCGAGGCAACTCATTCCACAATTGGACAGATTTTGCTGCAAAGGAGTCATAAAAATATATAGCTAGTATTTATTGTGCATTGTTTGCCTTAAATTCTTCAACCATTTAAGCAAGAATTCTAATTACACAACGACGGAAGCTTATTTATCTCTCTGCAATCTCATTGGCATTAGATATTATCTCGCAACAAATTTTAATAAACCAGTTGAGCTAGTTGAATTGCAGCTATTGTTGGGGTGCTCTATTTATCGCCGTATCAACCGGGCTTTGTAGTAGAATAATAATGGCTCAGACAAGCTGTAATCGTCGAAACTTGTTCGAACATAGCATTAAAGCCTAGGTCCGGATACGAGAATACACCAAAGCCGGCAAGCTAAGCCTTGCAAAGATACGGTGGTAAGGTTTAGCTTGGTTAACAAGAGTATTTTCTTACTAGCATTTCGTTCAATAAATAAACTCTAGTTAGATGTTATCAATATTAAACAAGTTTCATAAATCATGTAGCAGTATCCTGTCTAGTGCATATTTATGACTTAATGTTTATGACATATTTTTTATGCAGCAACACTATCACTTATCTTTACTAAAGGTGGAATGAAATATATAGACTAATCAAGTATGTAAATATCACATCCTGCTATTAAACCATTATTCACAGTAAAATTAGACTTCGTTCCAACGACCAACCAATGAGAGACGTCAGAAAATTTGCGTAAACAAAAAAAGTCAGGGACTCAATTACAATAAGCCGCATCGGTACCGTCGAAGCGAAATATTGAAATGCTCCAATTTGCATAGTTATTATAAACATGAGTTGGGCGATTTACACGACAGGAGCAAAAGAGACAAATAGTACAGAAACAGAAAGAGATAGTGATAATGGGGGACCCTCTGATGATAGTCAACACAACGTGAAAACGGCCAATGTAAATAGACCTGCCCATATTATTTTTGGTCAACAAAAGAATTCCAAAATAGAATATAAAGAGATCAACTCATTTTTGTCGTGTCATAATCACTAGCTAACACTGTGAGTGATTATAGATATAATTGTGTTAATTAACAACGAATTTGAAAGTATAATTTAGTACTTTATAATTATCGCTTCATGTGCAGTTGTCTGATTTAATTATGACAGAAATAATAACGGTACGCATAGGCGTAAGTAATAGTACTTAGATAAAAAATTAAAAGGGCAATTTAAATCAACTCTCTTTAATAGATTTGAAAATTAAAAACTGAAACGTAAATAGTTGAACCTAACATAAAACTTTATGAACTTGCAGAAAGTATTCAATATATTTTTGGCAGCAAATAATCTGTAACCACAACCGATGAGTCATATCACGTGGAGTAGTGACATTTATACATGGGGCCTACTTGGATACAACATGAAGCGGTAACATGATGTTACCTCACGAATGCTCAAAGGCCGACCGAAACATTCCGTCGGTCGCAATCGATCCGGATTAGGCTCCTGCCCGACCGACGACCGGGCTGAATAAACAATGTGACGAGAACGTTTCACCCTTTTAACGAATCTCTCTGCACTGCACATATAAACGTTGTATTATTTGTTTCTTTTCCTTCTCCTATTTGCTGTGTACATTTATTTCAGGGTTTGTCTTGAAAGTTGATAAGGACTGAGTGGTGGATTTGATTTGTTGGTAAAACGTGAGGTGTTTAATAATTTGAGTAAAAGTTCCAGAGAAACGCTGGCTACGGTTAAAGAATAGCAGCAATACACGTGAGAGAAAAATATCTAAATTGATGTGAATACACATTTAATATACAATATACGCTATCTCATGAGTAAACCTGGATAAAAATAATAGGAAATAATTACCTCTAAATTCTGATAATAGTAATTATTTTATAAAGTAAATATTTAATAAAAATAAATAAGTAAGTAAATATTTTATAAAGTATTCCAGCAGTCTTACCTGTAACAACCTTCACATTTGCAGGGTCTTGCTGGAAGAAATCTCTTCTTAGAGATAAGCTAGTGCCTTTTGTACATCCTATATCTAGTATGTATTTGACCTTTATGTGTACTCGTGTGCAATAAATTATAAATAATAAATAATAATAATAATAAATAATAACAAAAGAAATTTCAATTATTAAACATTAGCATAAAATATACAATTAATTATTATATAACACAATGTGGTAGGAATAAACTATAACAGATCCTATATAAGAATGTGGCATAAAATCACCATCAAAGGCGAGCGAGGCAGAAATCGACAAAATCTCCAAGTCTATAGGAACTATTCAAATGGTTGAGATATCCTAATAGCGGCATTAACTTCATCTTTCCAGCCGATCGAGGAATAAGGTCGGGTGTGCATTATCGCCGACCGAGAGGGAGCGTCGAAGAAATAAAAGATGCTGTTTATGAAATCGCTGGAAGTGAGCCACAATATAAAAAATAAATGATTACTACAAGTTACTGACTCGGTTAAAGAATTTACTATTGATCTTTGGTTTAACCTTATCAGGGGTATGGAAGATTAAGCACATCGAGCTTTATTTACGGAAACCTGTTGATCCAAAACCCTGTTAATCCAAATATTCATTCACAAATTTATTGAAAACAGAAAATCAATCACATGGAAATTATTATGCACGACTGCAAAAAGTGAGAGTAGGTACCTATCGATTTTTGACAACCTTCGAAACTTAGATTACGTATTCATGTAACGTTTTTAGGAAGTGTTGCTTCTATCAACTTTATTTCCTCGACGAACGCTTTTTATGCCATTTCTTGTGATAGCCCGAGCATTTTGCAATTCAAAGGGCTCCCGGGTGACTGAGAATAGGTTTGTCTAGAACATTTTGTCCGGAATACAGATGAGTGGTCAAGTTGTTTAATGTATGGTTTGTAACGTTTGTTTTTGTTCATCCCAGGAGCCATGCTTGTTATGTTTGGTGGAAATATTGCCGGTAACTTGTTAATCAGCACTTTTTTATAATACTACGCGATTTTTGGAACCCGCAAATCATATTAGAGTACAGAATGATAATATTGTAAAAGATAGTCTAGAAATTTTAATAGTAGGTATGAAAAGCACACAAACAAAACCAAAAGATGTGTAGGCTGATATTGAACCATAAATATTAACAAAAACTTCAGCACATTTAAGCCATATTTTAGCATTACTTCAAAGAGTAGCATTACACAACTTTCCTTCAGAACCATACTTGTTGCTAAAGTTGGGCCATTAGGAACAAAATATGCGTTCATCTATTAGAAAATATAGAGTGGCGAGGCTTGGCTACATTTTGTGGCATATTTATATACTTATCGCGTGAGCGTGGGGTTAATGTATTAGGTTGCTTGCCACTCCACTAAAACAGGAAAAATATGATAAGATATTGTTACAAAATAATCATGGATTCTCGAAGCAGCAGTTTAAATAGTCATATTTGCAGTGAACGAGGAACAGCAAGACTGAATCTCGACGTTCAAGTTACGTAATACTGAATCTCGAAGTGGATTACATTGATTCTCGAAATATAACAGCATATAAAATATTATAAGATGAATAAGAAATAAGTTATAGGAAAACGAGTAGGAAATACTTTAGTTTGTGTATTTGTACTTTGTAGGTCGCCATCATGACTGCAAGAAGAGTTACAGATAAATAACAAATCACTAGACCTTGATCATGATTTGTCATGACAAATCAATGGTAAAGACATGAATTTCTGCCATGCATGTTCTTTAAAGTAGTTTAAACTACATCATGAAGTAATGAAGTTGTTGTAACATATTATGTCGAAAATTTGATTTTTTTTTCAAATTTGTAGACATCATGCGAAAACGAGCACTGAGAATCTATATAAAGCCTTTATGTGAAACTACAAAAATATTAGTTCGAAATTTAGTGTATACTTCGTGTATTTTTCTTAGTAATCAGTTTTCATATGCAAAATACGAGTAGTTGGAAAAGTAACAAAGCTAAATTGTGGGTACGTCGATACTGAAATTAAAGACGTATCTTAGAGACTGTGATGGTTTCTACCCCACGCTACTCCACGGTTATCTAATCCTTATATTTCTAACTATAGCCGTTGTAGATACAGTCTGAAACAGTAAAAAGGGAGTCTCATTAATGAAATAACTTTTTTTCAATTTTGCTTCCTACTTTGACACACTCATTTATAAAATCGATACAGAACGTATCTGTGGATATCATTTACAAAATTCAACTTATTTGTGACAGTACTGAAACGTAAACTTTTCCAAATTGAAGCTCAGGTTTATATTGGCAACGAGCCACTTAAAACAATCTATGTAATACGAGTTGGGAATTGTTAGAGGAAAAGAAATGGGGCTACTGCAGTAGTGTATGCATCGCATGAAGACTTTCGGTACAGTTGGTTTCATAACAAGCAACATTGTATATATATATTGTCAGTCAAACTAAGATAAGAATTCTTAGATCTGTATCAAAAATAATTTGTAAATTTTTATTAGGTATTATTCAATGATTATTCCTAGCGTTGACTCATGTCGGTGTACGCTTTAATCACCAATTTAAATATTTTATTACTAGTTTTCTTGTACTCAATAATTTGCTGTGTTTATCTTTAGTTAGTAGTGCAATTATCTCAAGTTTACTTAGATTAAAAAGAAATATGCTGTCTTTATCTTCAGTTAGTGAAATTATTTTAATTTTAATTAGAATAAAATCAAACGATCATTTTGTAACAACTATTGATGAACCAATAAATAAATTAAACTTAAAATATTTTGTGAAACTTCAATAGCGTGGATAATTCTAATGATAAGATGATGGTTAAATGGTTTATGGCGTAGGTTTACTAATTATTAACTATACCAAAAGAGAAGCAACTTAATGAAACCTCGATAACTCAAGGTTAGAGCAGCGCCATAATAAACGTAACTTCAAACGCTGATAGTTTTCCTTTCTAGTATTTTTTTTATGTTCCATAACCTTTCAAGTCCATATCAGTGTTTGTTGTGAAGGTCATTGTGTTTTTGGTACAAAATCACCGAGTTCTACCTAAGTAGGTATAACATGTGGTTGATAAGGTAATATAGAACTCGTTATCATATTATAACTGCCACGGGTTACGAGGTTAATAAATATCTCAATTTGTGCTCACACTCTTTTTAGGGAGTTATCTGAGCGTCTGGTTGATGCATCCCACGATCGGAGGGCTGGCCAATATTTTGGTCAGAGAATCAGCCTCGCTATACAGCGAGGCAATGCGGCCAGCCTTCTGGGTACCTTTCCATCAACCAGAGACTTGGGGCTAGTTTTTTATTTGTGATTTTTTTTTTTTTTTTTTTTTTAATAATAAATTGTATTATATTATAATAAGTTGATTATAAATATTGTACATACTGTATATAAATTTATGTATTCTAAAAACAGAAAAAATACATTTTAAAGTCGAAAAAAAAAATATCTCAATATATAAATCTTTAATTACGAATGTAAACATGTTTTCTATTTACCGAATATGTGAGAATATTGTAATATAAATGGAGCGAGTTGTTTCTCTTACGTACATCCTGTAACAGACCGATTTTTTATAACTCAAGTTTGCGATTTTTCGAAAAATATACATAGATAAATAGATACAATAATAAATAAAGAAAAATCAAGATTTTTCAAGATCGTTAATAATACAAGTATTATTAACGATAATTTAAAGTCTTACTTTTTTTAAATGAAAATAAATGAGAACAAAATTTAACAGAAACTTATGAAGAAAGTATATTATAAAATATTAAACTATAATAATAATAATAGATTATAATCATCCCTGGACGTAACCAACTGGGTCGCATGCCAGGCTATTTCACAATTAATAATGATTATTGTGCCTTTTTGTAATATAAAAACAAAAAAGTTTTAAAAGAGCAAGCCTTCGAGTTTATAGCTTGTTCTCAGGGGAAAATTGCCTTTTGAACAAGCAGTAGCTTAAAACTTGCAAAATAGCATTTTTGACTTTGACTTTGTAGGTACATCATCCAAAAACATTTGTGAATTCCTGAGAAAACTTAATTTATGTTATACCGGGATGTAAATGTTTCTCTGTTTTAGACTGTAGCTTAAACAATATATCAAAGTTTTGTAGAAGGAAATTTCATTTAAAAACAACACCTTCCCTTAAAATATATTATAGATAAAAATATATTATAGATACAATAGACCGAGAAGAATGGAAGAAATGGTGTTGTGGAAAGATTTACGTCTTCTTATTTGCAATTACAGCTGAATCAATACAATACACATATTCTTTATTGTACACCAATAAAAAGTTAAATAAGTACAGTATATTTCAATAGTAGACCTAAACGCTAAAAGCTATTTTATGTATATTTCAATTCTATTCATAAATATACAATTCCAATTCATTTAGTCAAAATCGACCTTATTTCAATACAAGAGTTCACGATCTTGTCTAATTATAGTCCAGACCCTGATGGACATGTATGCGGAAAATAAGGAGAAAGGCTGAAGCCAATGGTTGGTATGTCGTGATGCTGCACTGATCACTCTGGGCGTCGTCATCCTAGGTATGTCAGACTTGCGACTTTCGCAGAACGATACAATGTACTTAGAATTTCCTGCACTGCTAATGCATTCATTGGATTAGGAATTGAACAATTAGTGTTGTACCATAAATTTGCGTTTAGCGTAGGGCGTGAGTTAATAGGAAAAGCGGTGAATTAACTTTTAGACACTGTTCCACAAAAATATATTTATCATATTTTTTTGTATCTAGTAAGACAGAATGATGTCCAGACGATTAACCTGCTATTATACAGGAGCAGCTATCTACTGGTTAATCTAATTTTTGAAGCACATTGCTTCAGCAATTCAGTGACAGATGAGAAGATCTAAACCCTTTTCACTATTAAGAACCCTATATAATAAAAACATAAATCAAAACTAAAGAAATTCAGATAACTCCTCAGCCATTTGCGCAGGCTGGAAGCTACTGCGGGTTGTTACCCGTTCATCAAAGAAACCGATTGGTTCACAAACTTTTAGATAAGAAAGCACATTCCTCATTGAGTATTCGAATTATCTCGACAGTGTTGACACAGTTGCGTTTAGTGCAAGCGACGTGTGGCATAAGCGAATGGAGGAGATTACAGTATCGACATTCATTTAAACTGTTTGGTAGGTAAGTAAGAGATATATATCTTTGGACATATACAGACAGCGCCATCTAATTCCACACTAAGCGCAACTAGGCTTGTATTGTGGATACCAGATAATTGATACACTACACAAGTACATTTTTTTTTTGTAAATAAATACATATATAAATGAAAAACATCCATAACTCGGGTACAATGTCCGTATTCATCATACAAACATATGCCCCTAACGGGATTCGAACCTGCGACCTTTTGGTCTAGCAGCAGAGATTCTTACCACTACATCAAACAGGTCGTCAATGTGTGTATTGGACGTTAGAAGCATTTGTCTAATACCAGTGTAGGTGTCTATCATTATATCAGTTATGGATCATTTGTTTAAGGCCTTATAACATTTATCATGTATCCTATCGAATAAATCATCATCAGCCCGTAAACGTCCCACTGCAGGGATATAGGCCTTCACTCGTATAATGAGGGAGTATGGGCCATAGTCCACCACGCTGGTCCAATGCGGGTTGGGGACTTCACATACCTTAGAATTTTTCTGAGGCATGCAGGTTTCCTCACAATGTTTTCCTTCATCGTTTAAGAGCAGTTGGATAAAAGCACATAAATAATTAAATTTAATTTAAAAACTCGTTGGTACATGGCCTGCGTGTGAATCGAACCCGGACTTTCTAAATTCGGAGACCGTGTCTTTACCGCTGAGCCACCGACGCGACGCTCCGAATTTTTTATGGTAATATCTACGCTTCTAACATGGACCCTAAGCTTAGCAGTAACAGAAGGCGTCGTATCGGTCTAGTATTTGTACAATACTGATTTGGACCCGTCAATTCTATGTCAACACAAGGGGAATAACGATAACCCACGACCGCAACTCTTATTTGTCAACCAATTAACGTTTGGCGTGGTTTGAAGCGATAAGTTTTGTGCAAAAATTTTCTCCTACAGTAAATTTCGTTGCTATTTCTTGTTTTGATGAGTTTACTTGCTTGTCGTTTATTTGACAGAGTTTTTAAGTTAAAATGATCCATTCATTAATTTTATGGGTTTATTTGCTATAGATCATATCGTTCTTTTATTTCCGTATCGATAAAGTCTTAGTACAAAATATAAAATCGTTTGAAATGTCACAGTTATTGTAATAATTTATGGTAATTAGTTAAAAACAGGTGATAGCAGCGCAGTGATGGGCGTACTTCAAACGTTTGTCAAAATGACTAATAACTTTAGCGGAAATTCAGGAAGGGATTCGAAAAATAATTCTCGTGGTTTAGAAAAGGACTAAAATAGTACACGGACAGTTGTATTCAGAAATACAGGACACGGGCTTCGTCCATGATTTATGATAAAATTACTCATGTAACTACAATACGTATATATAACAGACTCCCTAATGATATGAAATGTACACCCCACAAGAAATTTAAGAATGTACTAAAGAAATGGTTAATTGATAATGTATTTTGTGACTTAAACGAATATTTCATTAAAACATCAAGACATATATCAACATGTTCAGTTGAATCACAGAATAGGTAATAGTACAAACGTTGAATGGTGATTATTTATATATTTTTGTACGATGACCTTTTTGAGTATTTTGACATTGTTTAATAGTATAAAGTACTTCGAATTATAATAATATTGTATAATTAATTATATTTGACATTAAAAATGGACATTGATTAAATTATTGACATAGGTATTGAATCATTTTTGCATGATGTAGGTAATAATCATAATTTTCATGAAATGTTTTTATTTTTATGCTAAGTACAGAGTGATGCTGCATGATTAAATTCTTGATGATAGAGTAATTAATTGTATATTTGTAGTTAATAATATATTGTATGCCTGATATGGTAAAATTGTGAGCCAACTTCATTATAATATCTATTGTACCAATTTCTTGACAATAAATTATTCTGATTATAAAACATAGTCGAATTCGATAAAATAAAATTCAATTACCCATGCAAAGTAGCCATTCTGAACCCACCTTTACTATGGTAGTTCAACAATTTTCAGCTGAATTCGGCTATGGTTCCTGGTGTGAAGTTTCGTAATCCGAAGTGGAGTCACTAGCCGAAAATTGTTGGACTACCATACTAAATATGGGTTCAGAATGTTTTACTTTGTATGGGCAATCAAATTTTTTTTATCGATTTTGACTATGGTTCCTTAGAGAAAGTTGATGAAATGGGAATTACACGAATTCAAACTCACCCTGTATAATTATAATTATGTAGGCAAAAGAGTGGCGATTACTTCACGACCGATTTGTTTAAATCGCTAGTTTTTTCGGGGTTTTCAAGCTTTTAATTTATAAGACATGGTTTTTATTGTATTTTATTTATTATAAGCAAGAGTATTTATTGTATGAAACGAGTAAATTTATCTTCCATATAGCTCTCATGTTGATCATTGTCTCACATTCCTAGCGACCCTCACTAATTAGCAGTTGCCTAATTCCATATTTAGCCTGCAAAGTTGCCTCAAAATGCCCGCAAGCATATTTATGCTATATTTATATTGCACGACCATATAAGAATATATAAATAGATTTGTCCACTGTTAGCGTACTTTCACAGCTAATCACGAATCAATCTTGTCTAATCAAGCGTACAAATTTGTCTAATGAGCATATTGACACGGGCTTAAAGTGGAACGATATGGATTGATTTCCAAACTAGGTTGAAAACTTTGGTGCTACGAGTAATAATATTTCCATACTAGTTATTATGTCAATAATTGAAATTAACATATTGATATACATATATATAAATATTATTACTTTTGCCCCTACACCGTTGCGTGGCTTCAGATATCGCCGTAGGCATGGCCGAATTATATATATTTATAATTCGGCCATGCCTATGGCGATGCCGAAGCCACACAACGGTGGAGGGGCAATAGGACAAGAGAGCAAGTGTGGCATGTTTATAATGAAGCTTAATGAATATCATTATTTTACATATGTTTATTGAAATGTTCATTTGTCTGTTTTACGGATGTTCATGAATAGGACGTACATACGGTCTTTTGCATAGATGTCCTATGGGTATTAAACACAAAAGTTCGGTATGTTATTAAAATTATTATTATAACACTTTTTTGCATACACAAAAAAACAAATACAGTGATACTTAGCAATTAATAAGTAAGATATACAAATGGCGAGTTTATCCGAAATAGAGATATCTTCCAGGAAACCCGACATAGAACAATAACAATAGTAAAGGGGAACAGCGTAGGATATTAGTATAATAATATATGAAATAAAGTATAAGAAAGATATTTTAATTAATGAATGACTGAAGAAAGCTATGTCCCTATACGGTTGGAGTCCGTCACACGATTATAAGAAAACTTGATTTGATACATTTAGCGACACTTATACATACATCAGATTGTATGTACTACATAACTCAACATAAAAATATATGGACAATCAATCTAAAAGTAAGCAGTAGGTACTAGGTTTCGGTATCGCAAAGTGGTATCAAATCAGGGGTTCTATTACATAATTTCATCGTTATCGTCAACGGTTACGTTCTGACATGTGATTGGTTGGCTCATCGCTCGCTCGGCAATTTGACGGTTTCTCATTGGTCAACGTAATCGATAACGATACCGATGAAGTTACGTAATCTAAGGGTCCCCATCTCAGCATATGTTGTAGTTGAGAGGAAAAAACGGTTGAGGTGTAACCCTTACGGTACCTTCTTCGAGTAGTTTTATTTATTTATTTTGACGAGATTTTGACGAGACATGACATACCTATTATCGCAAAAAATATCCTAATTTGTGAGAATGTCTGTTCGGTACATTTTTTTTTATGCACAACGGGTTGGTACTTGACCACAATCACACCTGATGTTAAGTAGAGATGAGGTCGAAGGTGGAAGCGTACTGACCCGGAAACCCCAAAACATTTGGGGTCTGGCTATCTTATCTCTGACAACCGGAACACAACAATTCTATTAACATTGCTGCTTGGCGGCAGATTTAGATAAGATGGTGGTAGCTAGCCAGGCGGACATTTAAAAGCCCTACCACCAAACCGAGTACTTAAAAATGTACCCCGCTGGGCATCGAACCCGCGACCTCCGAATCGTAAACCCAAGTTGAGCCACGGAGGCGGTTATAAATATAATATAATTGCCAAACAGAGGGAGACTCAAAATTCAGACATAGTCATAACATCCACCAATTTAGTCTTTCTTGTGACTTTTTTGGAATAAAACCATGGATACTCTTTGTAAATATCTACTTCCTTGTCTAAGCTGCTAGTGGTAAAACAAAATACAAACGATTATTTATATGGAGAGATTGGAAAAGGGTCAAGAAAACTTTCCCAGGGCTTGGGATGTAATAGGCAACCGCAATACCAAACAGTTCCCATCAGCGGTTTGCATTACCAGCAATATCAATAAAAGTAAAGATAGTAATCATACAAAACTGGTTACTTGTGGTTGTGAAATAAAAACCAAAAGATGCGAATGGTTCACTGTTAGGTAACAATTAATTAGTATAGTTGAAAGCATTAGAAGAATTAAATTGCAAAATATTTAATCGCCTGCGCGGCTAAATCGACGGCCGAGCGGCCTGTGAACAACAAAAGGTTTACAAAATGGAGGTCGGGGTTCGATCCCCAGCGAGGTTCATTTAGTATTAAGTTTGGTTGGTGGTAGGACAAATTTTAAATGTCCGTGTCGTCAAATCTAATGTTGATAGCTTTGATATGTTCCGGCTGTTTGAGATAAGATAGCCAGTTGGATTGAGGTCAAGAAGGAAAATAATAAAAGGTTAAGGTAGGTACGTTTTACTATATTTCAAAATTAACTTTTCAGTTCGGATGGGTGGAACATACATAACGCCACGACCTTTATCCCAAATGTGGTGATAAGAGATATTCCAGGCATAAGCGTTTGCGTGTTCCATAGTATGATGCATGAAACAACATTCATGGATCACCTATACATAAGGGGAAGAGCCCGTCAGGTGTTTTTTGGTAGAAACTCCCATAATTAGTCACCTTTTACCACGGGGAGATATCTTCGCCACACATTCTTTTAAGTTAAGAATTCTACTCTTATTTTCATGTTAAGAGGGTTTTAACCCAAATAGCAATCCATACAAGCTTTTGACTCCAAATTTCCCGAAATGAATGGACCCATTCTTATAAATAAATATATTGCATTGCTGTTACTATTGAAAATTTAAAATCATTCAATTTTGTAGTTCTACTCTTTTTCGAAAATATTCTCTACTAATTTTTTAGATTTATATACGTTATATATATTTATAGAATATATAGAATTATCATTTTCGAAAAATTTGGACTTAAAAATTTGTATCGAATAACGTACGCAATAAGCACTCTTAACCTACCTAATATATAAAAAGGCACTCTAGAAAATGTAAGAAAGGAAATCTTTATTAATTATCTCTCACATCTATCTAAACATAGTAACAGCCCCCTTGTTTTTTCTATGAAAACAATTCGTCAAGACCAAATCAGCCCCACTTCCAGCATTCAAAAGGAAAAATGGAAGGCCAAACAAGCGAGCAACGAGTTAGCCCGTAACAAAAATCTAACAAAGGGATGATTAACGATTTTCCACCCCCAAGCTCATTCAAGCCGCGTCGATATTGAATCCGTTAGACGGCGTAAAAATGAAAGTTTTCCTCTTTTTCTTCCGCTAACATATGCAACACATGGCTGGGAAGATTGTGCAACAAACCCAGTTCAATACACGTACCAAACTGACCGCTAGATAAATCTAATATTGTGTAACTCCATCGATAACATTGTCCAATGAGAAACCGTCAAATTGCCGAGCAAGCAGTTAGCCCACCAATCACACCATTATCATCATCTCAGCTCGTAAACATCCCACTGCATCGTATAATGAGGGAGTAAGGTCTTAGGTTTTGGACACTTGCCTTTGAATTTTTATTTTTCAGGTATGCAAGTTTCCTCGTGATGTTTACCTGCACCGTTTAAGAGCAGTCGGATAAATGCACATAAGTAATTAAATTAAATTCAAAAAGTCATTGGTTCATGGCCGAATCGAACCCGGACCCCCCAAATCCGGAGACTGCGTCTTAACAGCTGAGCCACCGACGCTCCACGACGAACCAATCACACATTAGAATATTTTATATGGCGACATCGATAAAATTATGCAATAACCCTTCTGATGGTATAGTACTACTCGAACTAGAAGTCTCCAAATTAACAAAAACAGGTACTTTGTTCAATTCAAATATTTTTAAGATACGACGTTGTTTGAGACTATCGAACGACATTAGACTTACAACAGGTTGAACTTCCGACTTTAAGGAAACAGTTTTTCGTTTTGCTTTTACTAAAGCGTAAGATTACTGAAGAAAATTTTTATTTTCAGTTCAATTATTGATGAATTGATAGCATTTGAGGCATAATAGTTTTAGAGTGGATATCACACAGCGGCAAGCACAGCATCGGATATTTACCTTTTGGGTAACCTGATAAAGATCGCGGGAAGTGGCTGGAAGCATCCCGCTTCCAACCGAATCTATGAGCGAGGCATATATATTCATCAGTGGATATCCTGTGGCCGATGTGATGAACACAAGAATAGGTCGTTTTACTATTATACCTTTAGGACCTTGAATGATGAGATCAAAGAGATGAATGAAGATGAAGAGACATTATGCCAAATTTTCCGATTCTAGAATCACGGGAATTATCTACTTCATAGGTTTTGTACTATGGGATACACTATGGGATATTACTATGGGATACTATGTAAATATTTAAAACTAGCGGAAACCGCGGCTTCGCCCGCGTGGAATAACTTTATCGCGGAAATTTGTTTATCCTGCAGGAACTACTCACTTTATCGGGACAAAAATATCCTATGTCTCAGTCCAGGGTATATTCTACCTCTATACCAAATTTCATTCAAATTCGCTCGTCCGTTTCGCCGTGATTGAGCAACAAACAAACATCCAAACTTCCGCATTTATAATATTAGGCAGATAATAAATAATCCTTTTATTGCACTGAGTTATAGAAATTTAAGGTTTTTACGGAAGTATAAAGTCGCATACCTTAGCATTTGATATGTATATCAGTTTATTATGGGCTTTAGGCAGACTAAGTTGAGGATTAGATAAGTGTATGTATCTGAAATAATAACATTTACTAAATTTTATACCTTCTAAGAAAAGGGACGTTCAAATAGACAGACTGACGTACAACAAAGTGAGTTGGATCTCCAGACCTAAAAATCATAGAGGTACCAAAATAGTTTGCGTCACGTTAGGCCCATGCCAAGTCATGAGGGCATTTCAAGTTGGAATGGAAAGGATACGCAATGTAATTTTTATCTAAAGAACTCTACATCATAAATAACGGTAAATATTTTGACCAATGTGCATTTGACATTTTATATAGAATTAAAATATTTTTTTCTATATGTATTTAGTAACTAAATACAAACGGAAAAACCATGTTAAATAAAAATAACTTGTGCATTACAATTAATCCTTTAATACTCTTTTTTTTATGCACTTGACCTCAATCACACCTGATGTTAAGTGAAGATGAGGCCGAAGGTGGTAGCATACTGACCCGGAAACTCCATCTTATTTGGGAGACTGGCTATTTTATCTCTGACAACCGGAACACAACAATGCAATTAACATTGCTGGGGATCGAACCCGCGACCTCCGAATCGTAAACACAATGTTGTTTACATTGAGCCACGGTGGCGGTTATAACTCTCGACCATAATTATCACGTAATATTCTTAAATTCTTAAATCTTCTGGCTCCATCTTCAGATCCTCGTCATCACGTGTAATCGAAAGTGCTTGTAGCAATGCAACAGAACAAACTCGAGTATCTTGCCATTTGCCATCAAGTAGGTCCAGTCCCTACATCCCGGCTCCATCAAATCAGTTTGATGGTACCATAACATTGCATAAATATGCCAGCTCAATCAGATACCAGTAAGTGGTTGAAAAATGTATTGCAAATTTTGAAACGGACAACTTTTGCGAACATTTCAAGCTAAATAAAAGCTGGTAAAAAATAATTTCGCCATTTTATTAAAACTTAACACCTTTTTCTCTGGATTAGAAGCGGAATGAGATTGTAGGTTTTGAATATTTTGGTAACTTACCGATTAAACGATTTTTTTTAAATTAATTTTATATGAAATCTTCGAACAATTTTTTTGTACTTATTCTGTGAAAAACTAAACGGTCGTGTGTCCGACGATACAAGTTATAATCGGATTCGTGACGTAACAGCTCCAGTAGTGTAAGTTTTTAGACTAGGGTGAAATAAACGACTCCCATTTATAGTGACAAGGAAAGCGAAGTGTCGTTAATGCTGTTGTTTTGCATAAGGAAAAGACGACACGGACCCTGCTTCTTTACATTTACAAAGTATTGTTTAAAACCACAGCTTTAAAGATCGGTCAAATTTGAAGGAGCATGTAATCGGATTTTGAACATCTTTTAGTATGGAGGCTAGACGAAGAAAAAACAAAGATCGAGCATGCTTTACCATGGAAGTGAAGCCACAAAATAAGTCGATTTTGAAACTGCATTTATGCACACATGCGCATCAAAACGAAGCCGATCATATAGTTCCCGGAGCAATGATTATTCTCACATACGTTTATAAAAGTATCTTCACATTATGTTATTTGGGGCTCTGTCTTTCTTTTTTCTTGGTCTGAGTATGGAAACAATTCTGGAAAAGATTTTGTTTATAGATTGATTAAACAGATTAAAATGCAAAAGAAGACCATTCATTCCATTTCATTGTACCAATCGATTGGGTTAATATGAGAAGGATGAAATGTCTCTAATAAACATGGTGGTTCACATTTAAGGAAAATCATAAATTTTATAATGGACCATAAAGTCTTTCATGTAGGTTAGGGGAAATCCTCAAGGATGTATGATCCCCCTGGTATCCCAAAGTACGGTTCAAAATATCTACGGTCCTTCAGCTTTCCGATATGGTATAACATGCTAGGGTGTTATCATGTACCTAGATTTGCACGTTTTAAAGGCAATGGGCTCACCCGTCACGTATACATTTCTCTATATTTCATAAGGTGAACAGTGGAATTTGTTTCAAGCATAAAACTTGTTTGGAACACCCAAACACTAATGTTTGGGATATCTCTAACCACCGCATTTGGGATAAATGTCGTGACGTTATGTATGCAGGCGTGCCAAGTAAAATTTATTAAATCAAAAGAATAATACTTTCTGTGTAGCTGCGGGATTACCCTACATTGATTTTTTATGTAACATATTGCCAAATAAATCTGCTCGGATACAAGATTTGGACGTTTTATCCGCTTAGGCTCAGTCGATGGACGCAATTCGTCCGAACTCAATATTAGCCCAAACAAAGCCGTCTTCCTTTTATTTATATCCTTTGATCTGACTGTATTGAGCCTTCAACCCTGAACAAGTTCAATAGAGCGTGAGTTAAGTGGCTCATCTGTCGTCTGTGACCACAGTCCCACGACTTCTCGAATTGCAAAATAAAAAATAAAAATTTAACTCCACATATTAAGTTTCGCAATGAGCGAATAAAAATGCAGCAGGTGTGTTGGCTTCACCTGGCAGCATATGTTCGAAGCAGGTTAATTATTTTTAACTTTTAGTTGTTCAATTTAAATATGCATAGGTACCAGGGGTGAATAAGCTCACGTAGATTCACTAAATAAAATTTTGAGGTAAAAAATAATTGTACGAATTGTAATTCGTAGCAGGAGACTCGTGGCTGGTATTATGAAATAAGCTGTTTGTTACGGAGCTTTACGTAACTCAAAAAGCTTTTCCATTTTTCTGAATATATATATTATAATATTTCGTCGAAGGCTCTTGATGTTGGGCTCCTCTGAAAACCAGCGCTGTAACAATTGCTACAGCAAAGAGATAGAGTCCATTTTTGAGATCACACTGCACTCACCGCATTTCAAAATCTGTTTCTGTATATTTTCTTGTTTTTATTAATATTGTTGTTGCTATAGTGTGGTGTCAAGTAAATATATGTCTATGTCTATGAATAGAGCAAACATTTTAGAATAAAACAAGGAAAGTTAGGATATATACTCGTTGTGTAAAATCACGCTTGTATACAGGTGAATTTGTAGGCGTGTAATTCCTATTAACTGGCGACGCCACTCTTGATTACCACCAACTTTCCCCAAGGAACGGTAGTTGAATTTAATCAAAAAACATTCGATTACCCATACAAATTAAACCATACTAAAACTCCTTTCTGAAACCAGTCCAACAATTTTCGTTATACGTATGCCTCCAAGTAATGAATTTGTGGCGTTTGCATAGAGACCAGGGGCCCGTGGTTCTCGGACGCAAAATCTTTATGTAAAGCAATATCAACTAGGCTTATGCCCGTTTCCGACAACTGCAGGGCCGGTGCCTACTTATCTCATAGGCTGTGCCACACAGCAACGCAGCCTTGCGTTCTAGGTACCTACCTAACACGGTGATCACCTTATTGTACATTATTGTTAAATACAACATTTAACCGCCTCCGTGGCACAATGTAAACAACATTGACGAATCGGAGGTCGCGGGTTCGATCCCCAGCGGGGTATATGTTTAAATACTCGGTTTGGTTGGTGGTAAGGCATTTTAAATGTGCGCCTGGCTAGCTGCCACCATCTTATCTAAAACTGCCACCAAGCAGCAATGTTATTAATATCTATTGCATTGTTGTGTTTCGGTTGTCAGAGTTAAGATAGCCAGTCTCCTAAATATATTGGGGTTTCCGGGTGCAGTAATACGCTTCCACCTTCGATCTCATCTTCAGTTAACATTAGGTATGATTGAGGTCAAGTATTAACCCGTTCTACATAAAAAAAAAACTAAAAACATAGTCGTTTCACATGTGTAAATAAAAAAAAATACGTTTTCGATTATTTTAGTCATTTTTATAGAATCTGCAGTAATATTTAAAACACATTCATACAATATTTTGTTACGAGTAGGTATTGAACTTCCGCCGCCAATTATCGACAGATTCTCATTGCAGTAATTATTATATTTAGGTACCTATTGCTGTGGATAGATTATAACGATATCAATTCAATTAGCGAGGCTAAACAGCGTGTGACGCGGTCGGCGGTCAGTCCTTGGATGGGTAATCGCTAGTGAAATTTTCATACCTACGGTCTTACCGTGGTTTGGGGTGCACATTACACAGTCGCTCCAAGTTGTTTTCAAAGGATTGAAGTCGATGGCCTACTATTGCGCGTTTGAACTGGGCTTAGCTATGTAATAGGCAGATGATTAAATTTGCCATTCAGATGAATGCCTATATAGGCCCATCGTTATGCATTATAGGAACCTGGGTTGAACAGAAAGGAGTCCCACTGCGTGGAGCTCCGCGGTAGTATCCAAAATTTCCTATTATGAAGGGCAATGTCCACCATACATAACGATCCACCTAGGCATTCAATTGAATGGCTAATTACAACCATCTGCCTACATCATAACCTGAATTTTGATATTTACGTGTCAAAACTATGGATAATCACGTAAATTTTTAACAATTAATATTATTTTACTCTTTAGGCAAAGTACTTTCAATAATAAATAAATTCCACATTTATGATACCTCAAAGCTTATGATAACACTCGCCAGGTGATACATGATGACAAATACTTTTATCTCCTCCGGTCTCAATTTCACTGTGTTCATTGTTTATTTCCACATTTATACATGTATGTGTGTGTCGCCAAATGGGTCAAATAGACGATTCTTATACCTGTTTAGGTTCATACAAAATACGAGTAAACTTATGTCCATTGAAATCCTTAAAATCTCAGCAAAGTTCGTGAAACACCTCTTACTCTCCAAATACAGATTATTTCCACTACACACCTATAAACTGCACATAACAGTAAATCCAAGTTTCATGCCACATAAGCCCAGTCCACGGTAAGCCTTATAAATAACAAAGCGTGCCTTTGCAGCGATAAAGTGTTAATCAGTTGCACGCACGCTCCCCGTGGGCTAGTTTTAATGACATAATTAAAAATCCCCAGACCAAGGCAGCGCGAAAGTTCCCGGGTTTAGTGGCCTAGCTTATCCTTACAGTAAACCGAACAAGTTGCCCCCATTTGCTAATCTCCTAAGCGAAGTAATGAGGCGGTGTAAGTGATGTACTTTAGAGGACATGTGTACGGCTTATTTTTGGAGCATATTTTGTTGAGAAAATACTCGTAATAATATGTTGTTATTAGCGTTTGTATCTACGAGTTACGAATAAAATATATACAATAGGATATAGGATTATTACAAAAACGTTACAGATCAGATATTACTTAATTTGAAATTTTTCAATAATTGCTTTATGTTCGTTATTACTTTGAAGCAATGCTAGCACAACAATTATATTCTTACCTCTCCACCATTCTACCACAACGTTGTATCACTAATAATAATTGAGATTTTTGTATCCTACACTAAGTTAAAAAACATTGGCTTCAAGTAATAGGAGAGGGTATGCGCCATAATTTACCACGAGCCCAGTGTGGATTAGAGGAATTGTGTCAGCCTAGTGGGCACCTGAGAGTCAGTGAAAACAAGCCAACTTGACGACTGGACCGACTGCTTAACTTGTACTTTGAAGCACAGAAACACTAGTATCAAGATGCCACCCAGTCCAAAAAGGTGATTAACTTCTATAATCGAAAACGAATAGCGACTTAGACAGTGCCACGCGGGCTTCCTTCCGAAGACATATTTTTTCGTAGATATTATTTGACGCTAGTCATTGAACATCAAAATACAAACGTGCGAATAAATGTAGTTCGATGTCAGTTCCGATGCTCTGTTGGTCGATACATTGCTTGTACGATAAACCATATAACGACAGAATAGTACTTCGACGAACGCTAGTGCGGTAGGACTCTCCGGTATGCTCGACAACCCATATATTTGATACAGTATTTAATCGATTTTAAGTTTAGTTTAAACAATTTGTTATCATATTTTAATAAAACTGTATAGTTTTATTATTAGGCACTTACTATTGAAATTTACAAAAAAATTCCAGTTGGTAGTTACTGTCATACATTAAATAAAAATGATCGCTCATAATTTGAACTTGACCCATATACCTAACATTGTCCGTACGGTACATCCTCTAAAACAGCGTATCAGTTATGAATATAGTTTCTCAACACATACACACAACTAGCTACCTAAGATTAAGGAAGCATAACGTGTAATTTCCTGAAGCTCCTCTAACCAGCTTCTTTATACCGTGACCACAATAGAATCTTATGACGCCGGGCGACCGAAAATGAAGGACAAACCAATACATGTGATATTTTAATCATATGATATATTAAGTACTAAAGTTTGAGCGGTTTTTTCACATTCTCTTCGGTTTTTACACTTGACCGGAACATTGGGTTTACGATTCGGAGGTCGTGGGTTCGATCCCCAGCGGGGTACATGTTTAAGTACTCGGTTTGGCTGGTGCTAGGGCATTTTAAATGTTCGCCTGGCTAGTACCACCATCTTATCTAAATCTGCCGCCAACCAGCAATGTTAATAGCATTGTTGTGTTCCGGTTGTCAGAGATAAGATAGCCAGTCCCTCAAATGTGTTGGGGTTTTCAGGTCAGTACGCTTCCACCTCATCTTCACTTAACATCAGGCGTGATTGAGGTCAAGTACGAACCCGTCATGCATAAAAAAAAACATTCATCACACTATAACTCCTGAATGGATTTAGCTGAAATAAATTGTCTGCAGGTATAAACCGTAAATACACAGGATACAGACTCCTGCTATCTCGCTTATGCTTTTTGCTAGTAAGACATATGCAAAGCTTGTATCTTGTTTCACTGTAGGAAATACTGTAGTATATTTTCCTTCGATAAAAACTAATTCCATGCCAGCGAAACGTGTTAATTATAATGGTCACTCTATATTGTCAAGAGGAACTGAGCTATAAATTAAAAAACTTTCTTCACCCAAAGTTGGTGTGTCATTCTATCACAATTTAGTTATGATCAAGTATAGTTGCGGTACTATAGAGTCGTCAACATACATAAGACAAATATATTAGGTCCTTACATATGAAATTGGCGTTTTGTATGAAGAAATTCATTAAGACTGTTTTCTCCATACAAACAATTTTTGAATTTTTTTTTGAAATGGAACGGCAAATCCAAATTTAGCTAAACTTTGTGTATATTATGGGATAACATTGAGTTAAGTATTGGCAGTGTTAATTTTTAAAAGTAACCGCTTTATAAATGTTTCAGCGAATCTAAGAAATAATATGGGAAGCACATGAAAAGAGCTATGTTAAATTTTTTTTATTACGTGATTTAGCCCAGACATTAAAAAATATTTCATGTGAAACCTTGAAAATATATTCCATTTTCCAAATAAAAACAAATTTGGAAATAGCTATAGAATCTTAGGAGTTGGTACATATGATTAACGAAGAAGAAAATCTCCTTTCATAGGTAAAGACCTAATAGAAAATGCGACTGAAAGTGGTATAGAATTGACGTAAATGACAGAAAAGTTTTTTGTTCAGTATGTAAAAAGATTTACACTTGGAAAAGTTTTCTTTGTGTTGTTCGTCATTGTCGTTTGAAGACACCCAGACGACTATAATAAAGTACAATCAAAATTGAGTACTTTAAAAGTCATGCAAATAGCAGTAACTTCTGTTAAGGCGAATTCCTCTATCTGGGCCAGATAAGAAGCAGCATATAGGGATAAAAGTTGTAGCGTATTTGGTCGATAATCCATTACCTACATAATATAATATGAGCCACGGTATGATGGTTTCGAAAAAAATAACATAGTAGAAATCTCACGGTTTTCACAATTTTAAGATATGGTTAAATTTGACTGTAGCCTATGTCTAAAATAATACTAGGGCAGCAACTCGAAAATCCCAATGCAAATCTAGTGGCACGACAATTACAGAATACTATTCAAAAAGCCGACTGCAACTGGTGACTGTGATATGGAAAAAGTAAACAAGGTTTTTTTGATTGACAGAAGGCACATATGGCCACTATCTTACTTGATGGACAATGATGATGCGGTCGAATCTGGATCACGCGATCTCAATAAATAGCTACTCACCCTGTTCTTAAAAGGTCCAAGCCCAATCTTTGCCTTGAAGGGAATTCCATGCCCTGGTTGTTCGCATTAGAAAAAAAGTTAAACCACTTAGTGCGAATGTTTAGTGTGTTAACCACATACATGTGGAAACTCTCCCTGGACTTGGACTACTTGAGTCCAAAGATTAAATAGCAATGGTGGGATAAAGCGATTATCATGAATTACACCACACTATAATTGATCGATCTTGGAATTGCTTCATCTGTTAAACTGACTCAGTATTCTTTCATGCGTTTATAATATAACCTAAAAACTTAAAAACAATTACGCCGCATCCATTGTCAAAATTACAGGCGAAGTTATAAAATTTTGTTCGCTTGCAACACAAACTTGGTCCGCAGTACAAGCTGTAGGAAACTACGAGGTACAGTGCACCCACGAATAGCGTCGAGTAATGAGTTTTGTTGTTCAGCAGTTACCGTTACTGGTGGATTAGGGGACACCGGCGAAATAGGACGGTGCAGGTGAAGTCACTAGCAAACTGCGCCAAGGTTGTTTACAGACACGTGCGGAGGTGGAGTATCTTTGCCGCCGTACTTTAAACTCTTATCCGTTTTATAATTTATATTAAGGTTAAAATTTATATATTCTGAACATATTCAACATAATGATCGAAGATGTGCTCATTCATTAGTTTCATTACCCACAAAACGTGTATATCATATACTGGTATATTAACAAAATAGTCCATTTAGTTCACAATCTGAATGAAAATGAAAAAGCTCTTTAATTCACATGATGTAAACGATCATTTCTAATCATCACGTTCTTTATTTAAATTTACCGCTCATTCTTAAAGCTGCAATCTCCAAAGAAGTGTGAACAAAGAACTCAAGGGTTGCACTTTCTCAAACTCAAAAATGTGTTAAACAATTTTATTTTATTAATCTACATATACATCACCGAACAGGTTTCAAGTCCTAAGTTTATTGTCATTTAAGAAATCAGTAACGTTGTACTAGCCTTTTGCACTTCGCTTCTGTTTCACGGTAACTTTGAACTAATTAAAGGTAACTATTCTATATCTACCGGAGTCTTGTTGTAAAAGCGTATACATATTGAAAGTAACGTGCACACAAAAAGACTAGCAGTAGGCTAAATCAAGCACTTTTGAGTTTTAATGAAATCATCATGAAGTAATTTTATAAAGCATGATAAAATGTTCTCCATGGCAAAACGAAACTTGTTTATAAACTTAAAAAATATATTGGTCGTCGTTACGAGATTTGGTACGTATTTGTTATATCTGTATTCCGAAATTTAAAACAGCTTCATTTTGTCAACATAACGATTTTATGTGTGAAGGTATTGATTATTCAATTAGAATATGCCTACTGGGACCTTGGAACGCACTGATAAAATCTGGTCCGAAAACAAATCGACCGACCGTCCGGTAGATAAGTCCGATCCCAACCAATTCGGAGTGAGGAATGTTAATTTTGGCTGGTCGACATTTCGCCATAGGCCTAAGAATATAAAGACCATCATAACAATTTCACAGTGATATTCATTGTTTTAAGCACATAAATTGAATAAATTTTTCTGATGAAGATTACTCCTGCTAAGAAAAATAATATTAACAAATAAAAGGTCATTAGTCATGAATCCATCTCACATTGTTCCGCGGTAAATACTTCGTATATTATTTTGTCGTTTTGTCTTAGAAGGAAATAATACTGAAAATGTTTGCGGTATGTCGTGTAATACCATTCACTTAATATTCGCAAATACAAATAAAACTTTGGTGATGCAACGTACAGAAAACTTTTAATTTTAGTTTCCTTTAACATTTTAGAGCAACCTGTGAAAAGTTCTTTTGTTTTGAATAAGTATCTGTAAGTGACAGCTGTAGGAATCAAACAAGCACCTTGTGTAATTCTGCCCCTTATAAAACAATACCACACAACAATGTCGTCACCAAACTTTGAAAATCAATGTTCGCTGTTTACATTTCAAAAAGTCGTGCCTGCATCGTTTGTTAAGTCTACTTAGTGAAGTTGTTCTGCACGCGACAAAATATTTAGTCAAGAAACCGCGATTACAGACATGCAAAACCACGTTAAGCCGCATTTTTACTTGTTCATTCAATTCAAATTCGAATACCATTGTTAATAAATCATTGTATTTAAATAAAATCACCGCTATTTCCATAAAACACTTCGGTACCGTTTTAACATTTCAGTCACGGTGTATATTGTACACATATATTTGCGAAAAAATCTGTTTTTATTTTACTATGCATTACACGCTTTGGGAGCTTACGCACAGAAAATAGGTTAAAAAATAAAACAAAACAGCTTCCCTGTTTAATTTAGCGAGGGTTGTCGACAAAAAACGTTTGGCTCTTGTTTTGTGCCTTTTTGTTGACCGAAACGTAACAACCCAGGAATGCATTGTTCCCGTTACACTGTCCCCGGATCCCAGCATAGCTGTAAAAAGACGATAATATTTTCCCTCTTGCTCCCGACTCAGTCAGTTTATTGGTGGACTCGTCACTTGTGGTAAGAATTTAGGCCAATGATTCACAGAGGAGATAAGATGGAGGAAATTGCAATCATGGGTTTGACTAAATCAAATGAATTTATTTTTATACCGTGATTTATACTCTATCTACTTAAATTACTCTTATAGCAGTATCTACGACCGGTTGTATTGGAAAAATCAATAAATAGGCTTTATTGTTTAGATAAGGAAGGTACATTTAAATATCTTATAAAAACTACAAATTAGGCGGCCTTATCGCTTATATATTGAATGTCTTGTCGGATTTCTTTTGTATTATTATATGAATCGCTTAGAGTTAGACAGACTAATACCTACATTTTTTCGTATCTCTGAATTCAAATAACAAAAATAAACTCTTTTCATAAAATGTACTAGCATTCAAATTTAATGTTTTCATAAAAAGCAAGTAAATACTTATAATTACACGTTTATCTGGAGTTAAAGACAAGAAATGAGGGGGCGTTAGGTCCAACAAATTCAAAAGGCGATAACTTCACTGCAAATTAGGGCATCCCTATTCCGTTTTCGCTTTAATCAATTTTAAGCAAACTAAGCGAAAGTTTCAATTTAGAAGCCATTACGAATTCTCCAATCGACTGAACCGAACCGAGCATTCATAAAGCGCTTGTTTTTACTATCGAGAAAATGAGGAAAGAATTTTTATCACAAAACAAAATTCAATTTGCTTAATAAAAGAGGCACCGAATAAGGAGGAATGTTACAAAAAATTTGAGGAGTTACCTAACAAAAGGCAAAAAAGTTCAGTCACAATTTACAGGGTGTAATAAATTAGATGAATAATGAGCACCTATGGATGCAACTGAACCCCGCTGGGACAGAGAGGCAGGCGCCTTACTTGACGGATATAAACATAAAAAAAAAACTTGACTATATGTGCGTGGCCTGCCCACGCTGGCTATTAACTCTGACGGTTTATCGTCCCATTCATACCAGAAACCTGAGACTTTAGAAGTTTAACCTTTGAAGGTAAATCAGGATTTTGACCATATTAAGTTCCCCAGGGTCCGATTGTTATAATAAGCGTTAACACTTTGTGTTGGTATCTAGTGACCGGAGAGATTTTCTTAGAATTAAGGGATTATAATAAAGACTCAAGTAATATAGTTAGCCAAGGTGATTTAATTCATCAACTAATCTGAAGCTGCAATGGTTCATTTCTAACCTCAGATTAAAAAAAATCTTTGAAGCCTTTTCAGCATTGTAGATCCAAAACGGCCCAACCGATTTAATAATGATATTTTCTCGAAAGACGTGTCTGATGAAAATTGGTTTCCAAGCAGTTTTTTTTTACCTATATGATTTAATAGCCTCGTGAGTATTCTTATAGTTATTATATTGGGAGATCATACTTATTTCAGAAACAAAGAAAACATAAAAAGATGAGGTAAGGTTTCTTGACCACATTGCCTTTATATATTAACGAAGACTATGTAAATATTTGGACACATAAAAAATATAACAATTCGCATGATTATACATACATAAAGTCACGCCTACCCCGGCAGAGATCATAGACTTCCACTTGCTATGATCCCGACACACCTCTTTTGCTTCATTCACTGTTTTAATTATATTCATACATGCTCGTCGGTTTAGGGTACTCTCGACTTGGCCTTTCTTTAAGATGTCCCCGATTTGATCATGGTACGTTCGCCGTGGTCTTCCCCTACCAACACTACCATCGACATTCGCACCGTATATCTCTTTCGTTAGTCTTCTTTCATTAATGATTATAATGATAATAAAATAAAAGATTCAATTTTATTATCAACTGCTATTAACGATATGTTGCATTTATTAGATATAAAAATTATAATCTGAAACAACTTGACTCCAAAGACCTTTTTACTGATAATTTTCAAATTCTAAAACTTCATAATGAGCCGGGAGGTAAGTAATCATCATTGTTTGGGAAGGCTATCATTATTTTCCGATTTTGTGTTGGGATCATTAAATCCGATGCAGTAGTGGTTCGAAACCGATCAAAAGTTAATCCGAAAATAATAACATTCGATTGTCCCTCATTACGGCAGACAACACGGTTCGTGGTGAATTTAAACGTTAAATTAACGAACGTGAATTAACTCGAAACGTGAATGTTATTGAAGGTAATAATAATTGCAATACAAATTGGAAACCTTGAGTTATTTGCCAACACATCAATAGTGATAAACTCCTCCTGTGATGCGATTTTCATTGCATTCCATTAGATGACTTTACTTTAATCGCCACGGGCTTGCGCAGGCGGGTTGGTGATTGCAGATATTTTAGAAGCTTTTGCACCAATGACGCTGCTGCCCATCACTGGTCTATGCTGATAATTTTAAGTGTACCCTGTGTACCTACAAAATAAAACATTTTTGACTCTCTCATGCTCACCTTTTATGGCAGGGTTGTTTATGCTCATGCATCTTCGCAAACAACTATGTTAAATTGATTTAAGAATAAATAAAATAATTAAATACCTCACAAATGATCATCATCATATCAGCCACATGACGTTCACTGGTGAACATAGGCCTCCGCCATAGAATTCCAAAGCGATCGGTTGGAAGCGGCCTGCATCCACAATTTTTACTTAGGTATTCCAAATGAAGAACTTTATATCTATAGAACTAAAAATTCTCTTTGGAGAATGAAATTATTTGTTGCCTCGAAAATAATCATTGGGATTTATGAGCTTTTAAGCGTATATAAGATATATATAAGTAGATAATGCAATAAAGTTTTCGGAATATAAAAGACCAATATTATCTTTCTATAATAAAAACATATAACTTATTTAAAAAAGAAACAAAATCGAACTGCTAAAAATACTAATCCTGTTGTTTGTAAAATATATCTTAACAGAAAACAAAGTAAAATTATTCTTGTTGTTAATTACACGTCTGTTTACGATATTTTTTAAATTTAAGTCTACACACAACAAAATATTCAATATTAATACATACCATTTACTTGGTTAATGCCCGTAAATGGTATGATAATAACAGCTCATGCTGAAAAAAGAAACACAAAAAAAAAACAAATAATAATAATAAATATATCGGACACTTATACCAATCATCTAGTGCCAAACTAAGCGAAGCTTGTACCATAGAAAGTAGATATTTATATTTCTATTTTCAGTTTTCGACAGTCTCATGCGCTTTTTCTTTTTAGGAACGATATATCCAGGACAATTTTGATAGGTAAGTAGGTAACCCTCATGCATGACTGAAGTGCTGTTTGAAAATCGGTTTCAAAATAAACTACGTGATTGCCTAAAAATTTATACGTTTGGGCAAATGTACTTACGGAAACATATTTGTTTAAATTATTAATTCATATTTAAATTATTAATTTGTCTCAACACATCTTTTAATAATCGTGTAATATAGCACTTTTGTACATGGTAATTCATAATCTTGACATATTCAAAAGCATAATTTATTTATACCTCTATCTAACTTACAGAAATGATCACTTTTACGATATTTTTCTTTGCTATTGTACCCAAAAATCACGACAATTATTAAAGCGGTAACATTACATTATACAAGATTTATACGAATTTCCTGTGACATCTTTGTTTCGAAGACAATGGACTCTATCCTCACGATTATCGCAAAGACGCTTCTTGAAATCACAAAGCCCGTATTGTTTGATACATTATACTAACCTCTATAACATGACATTGAATAGGGGATCAAATGAAATTTTCGACGTTAAGGAAAATCTTCCGGTAGCGATTTTTGTTCAGTATAGTACCTACCTTCAACTGACATATATTTGACAAGATTATTTAAATTATATTTTGTCTGTAACGAATAGATAAAATATCGTAGTCTAAAAAAGAAACGTCTAATCTACGTGACTGATAGATAACAGTAAATTATTTATCAAGACACTGATAGTATAGTTCGAATAACATAGGTAACGGTTGTTTAGTTTCTAGAGAGAAAAAAATACTCTACTTTTCATTTTGACTGCGAGATAATAAAATATGATAAATTTAAAAATACATTTTCGCAGAATTTTAAAAAATTGTTGACAAACGCACTGACTCATTGAAAACCAGTCTAGTCACTAGGGATAAAAAGATATATTTTAGTCCGTTTTTACGCAAAGCTGTCGGTAATTATACACCTTTAGAGCATGAGAAGTTAAAAATAAATTTAATCAGTCGTACGCTGTTAATGTTTACAATCAATGTGCGTTATCGAAGTTTAGAACACCAGATCAGCTGTTTTATCAGTAAAAAATTATCACCTACCTTGATAATGTTGACAAAGCAGTATTTGTATAAAAGTGACGTATTGTGATGTGATGTCAGTGGTCCAAGTTAAATTGATTGCCGTAGGATTTGAATGTTTAATAAACTTAATCCACAAAAGCTTCGATAAAATAGTTCAGTTAACATAGGTACCTACTATCCAAATTTATTTTCTAGTAGGTAGGTGTTGTTTGCTCAACGTTTGATCGGCAGCCCGTTCCAACCGCGCCATATCAGCTCTAGAATTTAAGCAAACATCGAAGTGTGAAACGGTGAGCAAATGAAAAATTTCCGCCGCTTTTAATTCAGCTATTGTTAACAATTTGTGACGCCTCCCGGGCCGCGTTATACGAATTTTTTGTTAATCAACAGAAAATTTTATTATCCTCTATATTATCC
Source organism: Oegoconia quadripuncta (assembly GCA_949316235.1). Lineage (NCBI taxonomy): Eukaryota > Metazoa > Arthropoda > Insecta > Lepidoptera > Autostichidae > Oegoconia > Oegoconia quadripuncta. Next base: position 32,428,967 of record OX438741.1, on the reverse strand, counting down.
GTGGTTCCTGTGAATACGTACCTATCTATAGAAACACGTTTGTACATGTATTGTAAAGGGAGATTTGGGATATAAGTATCGCAAAACTTAGCTCTTATTAAAGCCTGGAACTACGTTATCATAAGCAGATTGTGATTTGTTTTGTACGTCAAAGCAGAAGATTAGATCACAAAGTTTTTGTAATTATCGAAAAAAGGTAAGTCTGATTGTGAAGAATAGCATATACATAAATTTCATTATGCTACTTTAGCAGTTGTTACACAAGGCATAGTTATTTTACAAGATTATTAGTAGGTAGATCCATTTCCTTTTACCAGGAGACCGGGCTGGGTGAGTTATCTAAAAATTTATACGTTTGGGCAAATATACTTACGGAAACATATTTGTTTAAATTATTAACTCATATTTAAATTATTAATTTGTATGAACACATCTTTTAATAATCGTGTAATATAGCACTTTTGTACATGGTAATTCATAATATAGCGCCAACATCAAAGCCCACCTTGTGTTTCTGTGTATAAATGAATGAAAGAGAGCTAGAGAGGCTTCTTAGTCCTCAGAGTGATAATACTAACATCTGTATTTGAGGTTGAAAGAATCGACCTCATCTTTTAGGTTACAGATGTCTTAGTAATCGCTACACATGATTCTTCTCTTCGCTTCTCGGTCGCTTAATTGTTTGAAGGTCCGTACCTAGCCTTCTCATAGACAAACTTTTTAAAGTAACTTACTTTAAGCCCACGAGAAGTACTAATAGGTTTTGATCACAAGGGAAACTGTCATCCAACTTAGTAAGTATCTTCGGCTCTCCTATTACTCTTTTAAATGTCACACTGAAAGCGAAAATAATATTGCAAACTTAAAAATGAAAGATTCTTGGTCATCGGAAAATATCCTATAGATTTTGATCAGAAATCAGTATACAGGGATAAGTGTTTAACAGGCCATTATGATGTTTGCAATCGAGATAGAAGTTTAAATATTTTACAGGATAAGACTTATAGACAGTATAGTTAATTTCAACTCGACATGTCTAGCCATTCCGAAGATAAAGATGTTAACGGACAGACAGACGGTCAACATAGTGATTCTGTAAGGGTTCCATGATTACCTTTTGTAATATGAAATTTTAAATATTATATCGGGTGAGTTTTTTCCCGTAAGGAAAAAACAGAGCATGAAATAGAAGTTATTGGCCTAGGTAACTTATTTTTTTTTTTCAAAAATTCACGCGCCGGCCTTATTTTGATATGCGACAGCCGGGATTCGTAGGGTTCCTATCATGCGAAATTTATTTGGAGCTCATATCTTCTCCAAGTTTTCTTTATTTAATAATGTAATTATGTGGAATAGGCTACAAACGCGACTGTCAAATGACAAAATTAACGCTTTAATCGATGATAGTTTTGAAAAAAAAATAAACTACCTATGCCAATACCTTGTACGAATATTTCACTGAACTAATATGCCCTATTTATATTCCTTACGGCAAAAAAACTCATCCGGTATATTGTATGCGTAACGCGATTGTCGTCAGTCAAAGACAGTCGTTCGATGAATCATTTATTTGTAATAAAAATGATATAAAAGTTTGGTATATAATTACGAAATATTTCAACAAACCATACACGAAATAGTACAACATTAGTTCACGTAAACATTAAATTTAATTATAATTGTTTGAAAAATACCTAAATATCGAACAATAAGGCTACCAGTATCGCGTTTGAATTGCTGACTTGTGTTGCAACAATCACCGTGTGCTATCTCCCTACCATACTATGATTATTGAAGTGGACTGTACCTACATGAACAAGAAAACTTAATATCGCTTTGAAACTAACAGGCCAACATAAATAGTCGAGAGTTGCCACTACAGAAGCCAAGGGCCGAAAGTCGAAACAAAGATTCCCAATAGTTTATTTTCAAGAACGTGTTCTAGGAAGACTCTAGAGTATTTGATTGAGAACCCTTATAAATCTACGTGACATGCAACGGGTTAAAGTGACGGATACTACATTGTTACTTTCATGAGACTTCATGCGAGATTTAATGGTTGACCATAAAATTGAAATGACTGGCAAATTCAGCTTAGAGATGACAGATTCTTAAACTTTGTGAAGTACATATAAAAAGACAATTAAGTCATTTTCTTATAACCAGACCGCACCTATCTAAAATCCTTCGATAAATCTCAACTATTTCTAAAAAAGTTATGGCTTTTTATCGCCTAAAATTATATTGTAATGAAATATCTAAATATAGTAACCAAGACATTACATATAAATCTCAAATCATTCAATCGAACCAAACACTCGCTACTGTATCAGGTTTATCTTTAGAAGTACCATTGATTCACAGAACTTAGGGCGTTAATGTAAACAATTGAATTTCCGACGACAATTTACGACAACGGCTTCTGCCTACGCCACCCATTTCGCTTACAATAACAAATAGTGGCTACTTATGCATATCAAAAATTGTACACACCCACGTACTTCACTACGGGTATTTACAAAGCAAACGCCGAGTATGCGTCTCTTAATAATGTTTCTCATCCGCAATGGAACAGCTAATTTAATATTACTCTGCTAATCAATAAGTCAGCGACACTCTAACCGAGAACAAACGCCAGCACTAACTAATTCGGCAACAGTAAGTTCCTCACTGTCTTGACCTCGCAATCACCGATGCTAATCTTCCCAACGAACTCTAGAGCAAATCTAAGTTTGCCGTTAGGTTGGCGGCTTTGTGTGGAACAAACAACCAAACATGCCGAGCAAACTGCCTCATCTTACACCTGGTGAAGTTTCCCTACGATCTGTTGTTGTAGTGCCATCTTGACGGGCTTTGATTGAATCGTAGCCTATAATTAATTTTGAAATCATTGAAGCGAATATAGGAATAATAATTTACTTTCAGCCATTAGTAGTTTGCATGATTGTTATGATAAGTAATAACTGTATAGAATTTGCAACAATAAGGTTTCCGTTATAGCCATTGAAGCAGATCAGAAGTTTTAAAATGGTGTACATGTTAAACATAAAAACCAGGCGAACATAAAATGTATAACATGCGATGCGAAACAAGAAGCTGAAGTCACACTGCGTGACTTCGCACACGTTTATTGTAAGTAACAAAGCGACAAAACAGGTAGAAAAACCCGACGGTCCTAAAATATTTAGACCACAATCCAGTTGCTAACACGGGTTCCGCTTAACACCATAAATTTGAATATGACAAAATGTTATGCCAAATTGGTAATGTGAAATTACAACAAATTTTTGTTACTTTACTAGTAGTATATTTTGTTAAACAAAGAAGTTCACATTTACCAATGCCCAAAATAATACAGACCCAAAACGGTTGTCATTCCTTAAAACAATTAACGTGACTATTAACTTTTATTGAGTTGAATACAAAAATATCAATTGGCTTTTGTGGGATCCATTTACATACGTAAACTAATTCTGAATGCGAAGCACTCGAGCGTTTATTAATTTAGTTTTTCTATCAACTTCAGCCTGTTTACTGAGTCGTTCCAACCTATTAAATATAAGATAAACCACTTTTTTCTTTTTCGAGGCAAAGCCTAATGGTGAGACATTAATATCTTTTTACCGTCATTAAAATATGCGTGGCATTTAAACCGTTCCATATCGATTTATCCAAAAGTGGACACGACTTAAAAGAAGCCGTGCTTACTCGCTGCTACTTCAGGATTCGATGATATCTTTATTATTTACAAAAACTTTGAAGGAGACATTTTGACCATGAATTAATAGCCTCATTATCAAAAAACGGTTTTACATGATGGTAAGTAATCGTTAAAATTACTAACTTATATTAATTGTTCATGTTCATATTCTACACAGTCAAACATAGATAACGTATAATAGTATAGATTGGAATTGGAAATGATACTCAATCCATTGAAAGGCGTTAATGTCGATATAATTCGTTACATCCGCATTTCGCACCCCTCTGTAATAAAATAAAATTAGCAAGAGGAAGCGATACGTCACAATAGAATAGTGAACAAAAGATTTAAAGTCGTAGGTACCTATTATTAAAGAAAATATGTTTTATAATTGAATTTTTTAATTCAACATCTATGACGAAAATTGCAATATAGTTGAAAAATTTTCATCTAAAATTGGATCTAGTATCGAAAATAGTTGTTAGCAAAATATAAATAATGGTATATCGGAACTGCGATATTGAAACCCCAGCGAATTTGTCAGATCTTTTGTCCCTAGTTCCGGTGGCAATCGCTATACAAAATGGACTAGAAAAAACTACTCAATTGTTTGTCTCGTGAACGGATGAAAGGAATGCTCCCAGGCCCAGGTAGACACGGGGGTGGATCAATCACACAATGTGCAACATGGTGATAGTGAGCATAGAACTGTATATTAGCAACTGCGCACGTTCCATTAATAATGGCGAAATTGATACAAATGGGGGACATTAATGGAATCAGCATCGGCAGGGACAAATTTGATTTGACACAATTCCAGTGACAAATTGGATTTCTTCGCTTTACGTGTTGTATTCAATGGTAATTTTATCTCTTACTTGTTATCAGTCTTGTGAAATTTTAAACACAGGTACCAACATAAACAAATATTGAGTACCCTTCAGTATACTTCAATATGCAGTAATTATATTTAAAACTCATTTACATGATCGAAGCCGCAGATTGTTTTGTTTGTTATAAAACAATGTTAATTCTGTAGTCGAAATTTGAATTTGTCCTTAATAAACAGATTTAGTAAGTGTCTAGAACAAACTTTACTTTGTAAATGTTTACTGTGGACCGTCTTCGTAGGAAAGCTATACTCGTCTTGTCGGGAGTTGATGTCGGGACGGTTTGTTCGGGTGCTTTTTTTTGCTGCCGACGAACGCCAGCGCCTATACGGTGTGGATTCTTGGCGCACTTGAGACCGAACAGGTTTCAACTCGGGGACCGAAAACCGGTAAAAAATCATCACAGGTAATTACAGTAGGCTCATCGCTTCACATTCCGAGATAGATGTGTTATAAATATAGTATAGATAATTGAAAAAATCGCAATGCATTTAGTAAGGTCTTCGTTTTCATAATTGCTCCTCTTATCCTTGGGTAAATGTAGCTTAACCATAGTCCCATTAAGTAGGAAGTTTATGATAAGCTTATTTTCATTTCAAAAGCAATCATGTATGAGTTACAATGTACTGTCCATTGTGACAAAACGTTTCCCAACCGCTTGTTAGCGAAATTATTAGAAACTGCCGCATTGTGTACGATGTTGGAAACAAAGAAGGTTAGCAAGCAGTAAAAAGCAAGGAATACGCGGAAGGCTAGTTGAGTACTTGTATTTACGTGCGACCGTACCCACAACCCAGGAAGCCATAATGTTTTTGAAATAGTCAAAGTTCCTAATATTTTAAGTAAGACAGTCTATAACCGTGTTATTGTGACATTAAATGGAAAGTAGATAAGTGTAATGTCAAAACATTGTTGAGCACTTAGAATTCCTTTATATTTACTAGGTGTGATAAGAAAAAAAACATTGAACGATAAGCGTAAAGAAGTTGAGTCAGAATATCATATCATGTAGGAGTTAGCTGACAAATGTTGACTACATTTACACGGCGTGGAAGGGCGTGCCTTGAGCGCAATATTCCGCCCTCTTAATCACTACCCAGCCGAATAATTAATAACAGCTCAATTAAAATATCAACTAAGCGCTTCCGCCCATGTGATGAAGACAACGGGTGTGTGATACTATAAATTATTTTAGAAATTACTTTGCCTCTACTTTAACGGTTTGGTACGCAAAATTTTATGCTATATAGTTACACGTCTTTAACCGGACATTCCTGATGCTTTTTATTTGTGGTCCTTTCAAATTTGAAATTGATTTGACAATCAATTATTAGTAAATGTTACCTATTTGTTTAGACGGGCAGTGGAATCACGTAAAGAAAATATTTTGATTTCACATAATGACATTATAGGTCTAGCAAGACACCCAACCAAAGGAATGAGCATTCACATCGGTCGAGTTTACTATACAAGGGAAAATTACAATAAACGAAGAAAATACAATAATTTTTTTTTTTGATTACAAGAGAGAAACTGTTACCTATGGTTCAGCTGGAACCTCAAAGTCATAGTTTCGGTAAGAAGGTATCTTGAAAATAATACCTTCGTATTTGTTCAATAATTAGTGTTTGATGTTTTTCCAGTAGAAAATTATAAACGTTCATGAACCTACACGTTCTACATGTTCACTGTCAATATCATTGTTAAACATATTTCCATAAGAAATTATGATTAAAATGGAGCCTTTCGTCATACTCTGTCATGAATCAGCCTAATAAAATTATGAATGAACAGTAATTATAAATTAAATAATTGACTATTTCAAATGATAATTTTGTATTATGAGAAAGCTCATTCAAATTCAAACTTTACTTAGCTACTTATTATGCAATGTGTTCCTCGGTTTGTTTGCAGTGGTTTTTTAATTGTAACTTGAAAGAGTGTTTGAACAATAATATTAATAACTAAATAATTAATAAAAACCAAAATCAAATGTAGTTCGTCGTAAGGTCTTATGAAATTTAAATTTCCTGATCAACGAAATGATTAATTATCCGTTCAATAATAGTAATCAAACTCATGTTTTAACTTCCGTAAATTTTGTACCAACGTCCAATAATCGTCGTTAGGGTTTTAACATTAATAATATTTTAATAACTAATTTCAAATTAAATGACACCGGAACAATTCTTATGAAATTTCCATTTATATTTTTCATTTTCTGTTCGAATAATTCTAATCAAAGTCAATGTATGACAAACTATGTCTTTAAGTTTTTACCAACGTGTAACAAAATGCTGTTCAGAGCTAGAAGATCAACATCTAGGAACCATTAGTTTCACATTACTCAATGTACCTAATTAGTTTTATTTTATATGGGATTGGATCTTTTCGTGTCCGAACAAGTCGTCCAATACTAATTAACGCCTCAGGGAGCTAAAACAGGTTGTGCGATTTATCGTAAAACCCAATTTAGAGCCGGGAGGCACGCGATTACAATCTTCTCACGACAGGAAGGCGCGCAAACTCCTCATCTCGAGGGAAATCACGCACGCAACAAACTTTATGGCAACACGTCCTGAGAAGCGATCCGCCCGGGGCGGCCGAAGACGGGCTGTACCACACACAGACTTATTCAAAAGAAATAACAAGGCTCGGGCAGTGTCTCAACGCGGCATCCTCATGTGATACTCGTATACAATAGGAAACATTTCTAATCACGGTTCACTCAGTTCCAAACACGTATTGAATATAGATACATTTCTCAATGCCTTGGGTCACTTTCACAAATCAACAGATCACGAGTTGTAACCGCGAGAAGCACTGCCCGATGTTTGGGCTAACAATAACACTGACCGTGGTTGAGTACGGTTGAAGGCTCAGACGGATACCATCTTGAGCTAGGCGTTCACGGAGCAGACGCTTCAGTTGCATCCGTGGTATCTTCACTAACTCCGCCTTTCCTTCCTCGTATTCATCTGCATACTTTGCGGGCTCAACAACTGCCGCTGCCTGTTCTTTCCTCGATTCTTCCTCACATCGGCATGTGTCCCGGGCGGCGGCTGCTTCTTCCAATGTGAAGTAAACAGCCGCAGCACCCTCTTCCCTCAACGATCTCACTGAGTGCAACAATCGCTGACGATGAGCAGGGTTGAGGACACCGATTGCGTCCAAGTCGGGTTCGCCAACTTGTTTGCATATTTCCAAGTCGTCATACCCGTTGTCTATAAAACTTTCCGCGTATTGGCCCAAGTGGAGCGATCGCAACCACTCGACGACGATGTTGCCGGTCGTAGACGAGGCCATGTCGCGTCAACACGCGTAGCGCATCACAAGGCGTGCTCGCGGCGCGGTGGTCGACGAGAAACTGGCGGTCGCTCCCCTTCTCCCCCCTTTCCCTTCTATAAGCAGCGGTCGCCGCCCCTAACCCTCCGTGCTTTTGCTTTTTGACATTTTGTAGCATAATCGTTTCATTTCATAGAGGTGTGCGGTGTGCGTCGCACACGTGATAGTTTGAATAACTGTTTACATTTTTTTTTCTTTCCTCGATGCGTATAAGGAATTCGTTCGTACCTTTAATTCACGCTTTGTTACGCTTTATTTTTATAGAGTTGATAGAATTTGTTACTCAATTTTAGTCATTGTTTACTATAATAACAAACTTATGTTATAGAGTGACAAAAAGCGTCATTAAACCAATATAGTATAAAGCAGCGGGTGGTGGACTCGTTGAATGATTTATACATGAATTTATTTGAAAATTAATCCCCGAGGCGTTTCGATATCACGTGGTTTCTTTTGATATGTTTTATTTTAGGCCTTTGAAGTTTTAGCCAGATTATTATTATCTACGATTCTGATTGTTATGCTGTATCGTGTTCATTTAGTTTTCTCAAATCTTTTTAACTAATTTCCTATGCACCACGGGTAAACCCATTGATTGAACCGTTATTTTGGACCTTTCTCTATTATGAAACTGTATGTTTAGGATTTTAACGACACATTATACAAACTGAACAGGTACATACCTACATTATGTATACTACCCCTTCTTACATTACACTTTGTTAATATGCATACAATATTGTTAACCTAATAATGTAATTTGCATTTATCTAAGATACATTTTATGAAGTTTACATTTTATAGGTACCTACCTGCAATGGTTACTCATGTGGTTGTGTTGACTATAGATTTTATAAAGTAGGTACCTACTTAAGTAGGTATATGATTTTTACGTTTGAATTAATTGAGAAGAACCTACATCACGGTCACTGTATGTACAACTTTTTGAACAGAGTTTGAAAAAAAAATGGGATAAATAGGTATAAGTAGAACTCATGACCATGCGTTCTGTACAAGTCATAGGTAAGGCTTATAACTAAGCTATTAAAAATGAGTGAGTATATCAGAATTTTCTCTTTATTTGCAGCTTACTTGCTATGACATCTTTTATGCTTTTCTGGACTCTTGATCAACGGAAATTAGCTAGGCTTTGATGATTTCAGATTAGGTATAGACAGAGATCTAATTTGCAATGCTTATAGAAGGGCGTGTAAAGGTAATAAATGATCCACCATAAATATCAAAACAAACTACTTCCTAAGTTCCATACTCTATCTCCGAAGTGCATCATCAGAACATAACCGAAATATTAGACCAATCTGCAGTTGATGCTTTAAAAACAAAAAAATAATCATCAAAATCGGCTAACAATTGACAAAGATATCGCTTAACCAACATTGAAAAAATAAATTGGATTGCCAACCTCCTATTTTTAAGTCGGTTAATGATACTTTCTGAATACAAACTCTTGACTTATTGCTGAAAATTTCCCCTTACCTTAATCCCAGTTCCCTTAATCCCTCATGAATCGCATCGTCAGAACTGGATTTCGATCAAAATGGACTAATATGGATGTTTATCCTTTCAAATAATATCGGTTTATAAATGATGGAGTTCTGAGGTAACAAAACATTTTAAAAAATACAACCGAATTAATTCAATCCTTAATCCAAGGTATATTCTACCTATAAACCAAATTTCATCCAAATCCGTTCATCCGTTTCGCCGTGAAGTGAGCAACAAACAAACAAACGTCCAAACATTCGCATTTATAATATTATTTACATATAATTTGTATTTTTTGCTCCGGAGGCTATCGATAGCTATTTTTATAAAATGAATACACAATTATTAATACCTAAGTAAATAATGCTGTTGTAATAAATAACTTACATTACAAAGGGACTACGCCTTGAGTTTGACACACACATAAGTTATGCTTGTTGTTGTGTACACAGGCTAAAGTATGTCATGTATGGGTACTGAAGTTAATTACCCACAAAGTGGGGAATGGAGCGAAGTTTACTTTGCTAAAGCTGTTACTCATTAAAGTTCTTGAAGCTGTTTTATCTCATTTCGGTAACCGAAACTAGAGGAACTCCCAAGTTTATTTAAGTTTGCATAAAGCGAGCTACCCAATGCGGGCTCTGGATAGTTTTGGAGATTTGTTTATTGTCTCCGGTATAATTATGTATGTGTATTTATTGTATACAAAACATTTGTCAACTAATTTGAAGTTTCCAACTTGTAGACGGAGAAATTAGAATTAGTTTCGCTGAGTGTCATCCATCAGGTTTTAAATGAGTTAGATTTGTAGGTAAATTCAAGTTCGTATTAGGTAATTTCAATTACTTTGTCTATGAACATTCGTGCATTATGCGCTAGTAGCTTTCGTAAAGTGGCATTAATGTTTTGCATAAAACTCTAATGTTTCTTCGAGGCTAAATCTTTAAAAATAGTACTGTTATCGTCCATTGGTTTCTACCTGCCTGCTTTTTAAAATATTAGGTCCTTACCTATGAAAGTGGCGTTTTGTATGAACAATTTCGTTAAGACTGTTTTCTCCATACAAACATTTTTTTTTTTTTGGGAACGGCAAATCCAAATTTAGCTAAACTTTGTGTGTATTATCGGATAACATTAAGTTAAGTATAAGCAGCGTTAATTTTTAAAAGTAACCTCTGTATAAAAGTTTCAGCGAATCTAAGAAATGATTTTGGGAAGCTCATGAAAAGAGCTCTGTTCGAATTATTTTTATTTTGTGATTTAGCCCAGAAATTAAAAAAAAATTTCAGGTGAAACCTTGAAATAATATTCCATTTTCAAAATAAAAAACAATTTTGGATATAGCTTTGAAAATCGCAGGAATTGGTGCATATGATTAACGAAGAAAAAAACTCCAATTTCATAGGTAGAAGTTGTCCCAATATATTGGGACAACTTCTTTTTGAACCAATGAGGTTCTATGTTCGATTGTGTGTATTTTCATATATACATAATATGGGTGATCGTACGATCACCTATATTTTCGTCAATTGTTTACCAATTTTGAACATTATTTTTTCTTTTATAAGGTTCACTGTCAGAATGGTTCCATATAGGTATATTTAGTTAGATCTGATGATGCACGCTGAAGGTATAGAATGGAACCGTACTTAAGTTGGATGTTTTAGCTATTCTTGGCGATTCAATTACGTGTATGACGATTCGTGTATAGTGCGCTTGCTGCGTTCTTATATTGGCATTAATCTAACCAATTGTTAATTGTTGTACTCAATTTATGTATCAATGCAAAATTTTAGTATTGCCTTTTTGTACAATAAAGCGTTTACAAACAAACAAACAAAGTAATATTATAAATGCGAAAGTTTGGATGTTTGTGTGTTGCTCAATCACGGTGAAACTGATGAACCGATGTGGATGAAATTTGGTATTTAGTTAGAATATCTGGATTAAGACATAGGATACTTTTTAACCCGATAAAGTGAGTAGTTCCCGCGGGACAAACAAATTAAACATATCCATGATAAAGCTATTCCACACAGGCAAAACCGCGGGCGAAAAGCTTGTGTTTTCCATAAAACTATAATGTATATTCGGGTCCAAGTCCTTAAAAATAGCACTGTGATCGGCAATTTGTTCCTGCCATCTTTTTAATTCATTTGGACTACGTTGTCCATTATTAAATAAAAATTTTAACCAATACAATTAACTATAGTTAATTAAACAAAGTCTATTAATTACGGAAAGTTATATCGAAACACTTATCACGTTTTTTTATGCCCAACGGATTAGCACTTGACCACAATCACAACTAATGTTCAGTGAAAATGAATGACTGACTGGGAAGACTGGGAGACTAGCTATCTTATCTCTAACAACAAAAACGCATCATTGCTACTTTGGCGGCAGACATAAGTCCATATTAAAAAAAATGATCTGAGGATAGATGTGAACTTAAACTGATGCTTGAGACATTCTTGCGTATTTAAACAGCATAAAAAATAGTACTATTGAGAATTAGGCTCGATCTCGATCGAGATGGCTTTATTAATACGGCTCATAGATAGCCAGGCGGATATTTACCCGTTCCAGCAGCCAAATCGAGTACTAAACATGTTACAAAGAAAATAGATACAAAAGTAGATACAATACATTTAGTATTATTTTATCTACAAGGAAGATAAGAAGCTTATATACATACTTTATGTGTGTGAATACAGAATTTATCTTGGAATGTGTTCAATAGTTACTGAGTGAGTTTTTTTTTTGTAATCTAAAGTTTTTACAGGGACTTTTACAAGTAGCATCGTTATATAGAAAAGACTAGGGGCGTTTGCTCTTCTGTGGAATAATGGTTGCACCGTGGCTTATGACTGACGTTTAAAAAACTTTACCATGTTAGTTTTTCAAATAGGTATATTTATCTTTTTTAAAAAGGTAGCAAACAATGATCTGACTTTATAACCGCCATCAGTATAGATGTATTTTATAAGTATGAAGGTGTAATGTAATTTAAGTATACATATCTACTATAGTATATGTATATATTTGTAGTTTAAGTTTCACATTGTGTCCATATATTGTGATAATAAATTATATTCATTCATTCATTCATTCTTTCAAAGATACACACAGCACTATTGTTAAGATAGTAGAGCTTATTTATCAAGCTTATTAACTTTTTGTTTTATCAGCCTGCATGAATTAGATCTATTGCAATCTAATTACTCCTGTCTGTATTTATGATCATTTTTCTCCACCAGAAACGATCTTACGTTGCAAGTATTCGAATACGAATCTCATTATGTTATTCAAGATATTATTATGTTCGATCAACACTCATTTCACCTAAAAGAGTTTTACTGTTACGTTAGAAGTAAATACAGTTTATCGTCGTACGTACCTAGACTTTCTCCGCCAAGCAAAGTAAATATTCCGATAAATATCAGCGAAATAAATCAGACGATATGCAAAAGCAACTCGACATCACATGCGACATAAATTTGTGTTACGCTCCTGTCAAAATTTGTAACACTCTTTTTATTACATCAATAAGAATATTCCCAGATTTGTCTTTTGCAAAAGGCGAGCAAATATTCTGATAAACAGCTACGAAATAAAACAGGCGGGCCGAGGGGCTCGGCTAATACACTTTTGAAGGCTTCTCGGGTCTTTCTTATCTGAAAACCACTCGTGTTATCTGCGATGCTCGCAGGCGTACCCTATTGAAGGAAAAATACAGAGATATTTTGTGCACATGTTTCGACATTGAGATGACTAATTTCTTCCTTCCCTCCTTTTCTAGCTTTAATCATATTGTTAGATCAACTTCTTAACTGTAGTATAAAATTATATAGGGATTTTCGCATTCGTGAGCATTGTAAAGAATGTCTAACTAGCTTATGCGATTGCATTCGTTACACAAATTATAATATAATATTATTGGGGACGAGTAAGCATAGACTCTAGTAATAATAAATATGTATATAAATATGTAAATAAATATATATCTATTAAAAAAAATAATGGCAAAGTTGATAGTTTCCTTTTGTAACAAACTGGCCGGAGAATACTAGTCAGGACGAGTGAAACGAAAAGAGGATTTTTATCCTGGAAAGCGTATAAAAAAAGTTTTAGAAGTTTGAGAGCCTAAAAATGTTTCATTGCAAGGCACAGATCACTAAATAGGTGGACACCATAAAGCGGTTCGCACGCATTTGGTGCGCAATGCTGTGGGATGAGCTATTCGCCATGATGTTCCCACTGCACCACAACATGGAGGTATTTAAGAAAGACGTGAAAAAAACTCTTCAAAATGATTACGACGATTCACCTGGTTTTGCGAATGTCTACTGTTTGTTTGTAAACGCTTTATTGTACTTCATTAAATCTAAATGAACAAAATGTTAAGTTATAATTAAGTACAAAAGCGGACTTATTTCCTGTAGAAAGATCTCTTCGAGTCAAGGTTCCGGTGATTCCTAAAGAACAGATTAACTGGATTGTGCAAATAAATTTCAATAAAATTATGCTAAAATATAGAACTTATGCTACAAATATTATACACTATAGTATATATGCATAGTTAAATAACTAAACATAAATACATATTTATACAAAACATCTATAACAATAGCGGTTACAAAGTCCCAACATTGTTTGCTACATTATAAAAAAGATAATTATACCTATTTGAAAAACTAACTTGGTAACGAACATTAGATATAAGCCACGCTGCAACCATTATTCCACAGAAGAGTAAACGCCCCTAGTCTTTTCTATATAACGATGCTACAAATCTCACGGAGTAACTATTCCAGAAATTGTGCCTACTACACATATTTCGTTTTACGTCCAATTTCCATAGGCGGTGAGCGTGAACGGCTTAATGGAGCAAAAGATTGCGCCAAGTCGGCCTCCGTCGAAATTTAAAACTTTTGTTACCATGTTGGATGTCTTTTGGTTGATTCCAGTATTTGAATTGGGAAGAATTGTTATTTAGAACTGTTTTTTTTTATGCACAACGGGTTGGTACTTAACCTCCATCACACCTGATGTTAAGTGAAGATGAGATCGAAGGTGGAAGCGTACTGACCCGGAAACGGACTGGCTATCTTATCTCGGACAACCAGAACATAACAATGCTATTAACATTGCTGCTTGGCGGCAGATTTAGATAAGATGGTGGTAGCTAGCCAAGCGGACATTTAAAATGCCCTACCACCAACCAAACCGAGTACTTAAACATATACCCCGCTGGGGATCGAACCCGCGACCTCCAAATCGTAAACCCAATGTTGTTTACATTGAGCCACGGAGGCGGTTAAACTGATATCGGACACTCTTTAAGTCAAAGTCATATATTTTTCTATTTAAGCTCAATGTTTAGATATGGCTTAGATACATTATAAATAATAAATATCCTTGGACATACACTTAGCGCCATCTAATTACACACTAAACAACTTGTATTATGGATACTATAATCGTATCATATATTTAGAAACACGAATACATATTTAGTTTTTGTAAATATATACAAATGAACATCCATATCTCGGGTAAACGTATTCAAACAAACGTCTGCTCTTAGCGGGACTCGAATCCGCGACCTTTTAGTGTATCAATCAGGGTTTCTAATCACTAGGAAGCAGATCAGGATAGAACTTGATCTCAATTCCATCTGATATTAAAATCAGGATCATTGAAAGCTCGCTTAAGAAGAACTTCCAACTTATTGAGATGACAGAATGTATTTTACCACAAATAAAAATGAAAAGTTCTGCAATTCATAGGATACAAAAATTAATGCTAAAATCGACACAATTTTAAATTTGCCGCTCATTCAGACTAGTAAAGTCAGACAAAGACTGCTACTTAATAGGAGTTATGCTAGTAGATAAGGCTTACGGCTACCATCGACTAAACTAAGTACTAAACACGTCATCATCTTTATCATGATTCATCCACTGTTGGATACTTGCATCTCCAATTTGTCTGTATTTGCTCCTATTCTTGGTTTACCTTGTCCATATTCGTGGGCCGACTTCACATTCATCTTAATATTATCGGAACACATAGCAGGAGGTCCGTCTACACCACGATTTATGTCTTGAGGCCTTCAGTACAGGGCATAATCCTCCATTTCTTCCCTTTAGCTTGGCTACATGTACAAATCGATCCCGCGACCTTTATAAATCTGTAATCTATAAAGAGTAATTTGCAAATGTGAACTGTCAGCATCAAAATGATATAGGAAGGATTGGTTGGGCAACTAGTCTTATCATTTAAGAATAGTGAACTTAACGACATTGCAATAAAGTTCACTATACATAGTCACTTTCCATGTGCGTATCCTAAGGAAAATGACGAAGTGGTCGAAGATGAAGCACCCGATCATAGTAATTGCCTTGTTCTAATATATTGTCAATATTGTAGGAGTACTGAAAAGCAGAAGTTAGATAGGCACTCCATACTTTGGCAATTCGTATTATAAATAAAGAACCATATGAATACTAATGGATACAATTAAACCATCAAAATAGATAAAAAAGCGACTTCAATAGGCTTCCCTTCTTTATCTCTGGAGTGAGTGAAATCATTAGATTTTCATTTACGGCCATCTTTAGGATAGACAACCTTTCAAAATATAGGAATTATATAAAAACGGTTTACAACTGGCGAAAAAATTGGGGAACATATTTGTTTCAAAATAAATGATAGTAATTAACATACAGTCGAATTAGGCAACTTCTCATATAAAAATTTCCATTTTGCTATGTGCAGCGATGTTTTCCAGCTATATCTCACATGTCTTTCATAGCTCACAGCCAGGCTACAGAGATTTTCTTCTCACAATAGAATAACGATGGCATAAACGGAGAATTGTGTAAAATTGTCAGGACATTCGAACCACAGCCACAGCGACACGATACTGCTCTTGGCCCCTGCAAGTCCTTGGGTAATGTTATACGCTTTCTTGTAAGTACTTCTTTCTGAAGGTAATATATATATTTTTACATTTTTAATATTATGTTGTGTTTAAGTGAATGGTCAAATCAGTCAGATTTCAATGAAAAATTTTAGAAAATCATTATTTGGCAAAGAGTTAAGCTGGAACCTGGAGAAGGACACATACCTGAAAAATGTCCGCAATGAAGTAATCCCACCAAAAGCCTTACTGTAAAAAAGAGACAAACTTCTCATACATTTGTCACTTAACTTTAAAATATCTGAGGAACTATTAAAGCTACAGATATGAAAATTGGAATATGTGTAATGATAGGCATCACATTACCTGGGTAAAATAGAGCATGTGTATGTCAAATAATAACTCCGACAGAGGGGGTGAAAAAGTGGCTTGAAATGGTTCGTGTAAATTGAGCGCGGCGTACGAACGGCCACTTTTTTTCTGAGCTTGGCCTGCGCACTTCCGTGCGCTTCGATTTCACAAGGTCGAAACGGCTGCCAGAAACTTAGTAGAAATAAGTCTTTAGTGTGCCTAAGATTACGAAACATTTGAATAATTGGTACATTTCTCAAAATCTACGGCTACAATATACTTTGCACTAATCGTACATCTCAAGACGAAATACGTTCGTAAACTCATTTTCCTTGTGTCCGTCTCCATTGGAACTTCATCACGCCACTAAATCCGGCTAAAATAATTTATTTCCCCGTTGATTTCTTGAAAAACCCTATTTCGCTCTAATATATCCTTCCCAAAATCAGTGGGGCCCTTAGGATGTAGATAAATGCTCGTCCTCTCCCGTCCTGACACTTTTGCCGGGTTACAGAGCGAATAATGACCTCGTGCGGGCCTTCCTTTCAACTATTTGTGTGTCCATTTGGGTCAATTGGACCTTGAAGGGCTTTGTGCATGTTTCTCGCACAACATTCGGTTAAAAGGTTTTTTGCTTGGGTTGTTCAATTGCGTATTTTTATTGAGTCATTTCACATTGTCTTGGACCGTAGCGTTAAATAGTTTCAGGGAAGTTCTTGCATACTTTTGCGAATAGAGACAAACACCTATTGCATACTTCTAAACTATGTATTTAGAATGATTTGAATGACAACATGGTTAACGAAGAACCACTGGTCGTATTTGCTGTTCGTCTTCGATGAGTCATAAATAGTGACATCTTCATACGAGTATTTTCATCAAAGGGTACTCTAACAGATGGAGCCGGGTCTTTTCAATTGGAAACAGTCATAAATCTAAATCTAAAGTTTCAAAACACAATCGGTGATCGACTCAAGCCACCAATCCGCACTGGGCCTGCGTGGTGGCCCGCAATCATTCACACAGATCACAATACAGTTTATTTCGACTACTATTAACGACTGACAAACTAAACTGTTAAATCAATAAATTATTGATATATAGGTATGAATAGCTTAAACTGACAAAAGTCAATGCATATAAATTCTTGACGAATTGTGACAGAAGCTTAAACTGACAAAAGTCAATGCATATAAATTCTTGACGAATTGTGACAGAAGCGAGCTGCTGTGCTGATAATAAAGCTACAAGCAGCGAAGATGTACGACACCAATAAGATGGGTATCTTAAGACTGATAGTGCCAGACATTTCTTAAGTTCGCTAATCGAAAAATTTGCGAACGCGACCAGGCGTAGTTTAGCAAACAACCTCTGTGATTTGCAGTTCATATGACTATATTAGGAGGGAGTACTAAAAATTAATTATAATAATTTATTACTCACTATTCTTCAAGATTTTTAGAAGCCGCAGCTTTTGGAACTGGTTTATACCTGATAACTTCGTTTGAACACTGTGACATTTGGTTTTGTCTGACAATACTAACGTGAAAAAGGCATAAACAAACAATAAAACATAATATCTAGCTGACCCAAAATCCTCGTGGGGAAGTAGAAGGATCAAAAGGATATACCTAGCGTTTATATCATAAAGGAGGTGTTTCCTTAAAGCCCCCACATTTAATTTAATAGACGCTTATACGGAAAAATCTTAGGTGAGTTAGGTTGAAAAAGTGGATGGTGCTATAAATGATTTGAAAACACAGAAAAATGGAAATTGGTCTTTGCTGCTTCTATGGTGTGATTTGTATTCAGCGAAATTCCCATATAGCTATCTACCTCAAATTTTCCTTAATTAGATTTCCTTGAGGGTTCTTGATAATTGTCTAAGTATGCAACCAAGAGGTGAAATACAAAGTACCTCCTGGAAATTTAATTACATTGTATGTTTTGTAGGTAGCAACGCTAAATGAGCAGTGTAATCAGCCTTCTATGGTGTGAATGTATCCAAGGAAATTGTATCACTTTCGTAGGAGAATCCACCCTAACCATCAATCTGTCTCGAAATTTTCCTTTATCTTTGAAAGTAAATCTCTTTAAGGTTTTTGGTGAGCTTGGTGCGTCAAGTAGTGCCCTACGGTACTGTCTAAGTACAACAAAGAGATTAAATACAAAGTATTTGAATATCTTTTTATAATTACTCTTATTGAATTCCGTGATGATAGATTTACCTGGAAGAGATCGCTGTTGGCGATGAGGCCGCCTAATTTGTAGTTTCTATAAGATATTTAAATGTACCTTCCTTATTTAAACAATAAAGCGTATTTTGATTGATTGATTGATCTCATTAAATTGTATATTTTGTAGGTAGGTAACAAAGCTAACAGTATAATCTGCCTTCTATGGTATCTAGTGAAGTTGTATCACGTTCATAGGAAACTTTGTCCTAATCTCTATCTATCTAAATTCATTTTTTTTATCTGTGACAGTAGATCTTCTTGAAGGTTCTTGTTGAACGCCTGTCTAATGTTCCTAAGGCAGTGCCTAAGTAATAACAAAGAGGTTAAATATAAAGTACCAAAACTTCGAATTATATTGTGTAATTTATAGGTAACAAAGCTATCTGCTTTCTAAGGAATGGTTCTTCCGCTAGTACATCGTATAATTCCCGTGCAGCACGGTAAATGACAGCACGACACGTCATAGGCACGGATAGTTCAAACCATCCCCTTTGATGACCCTGCCGCCGACCGACCCCTAGCGCGGGGAAGCCGTAGCCGTAGTGATGCGACGTGCTTGTTTTACCGATAAGAGCCATTATCATTCTTGTGCACAGTACATAGTACTGCCTTTATTTATTTATTTTAAAAATAATTAACACATTCCGGGACACATCACCAAACACAATAGAAGTTTTATTGTTATTAGGTCTAGAGGCGTGATGTGTCCCGGAATGTGTTAAATGAACTTACAGATAATGGTGTCGATTCGGTTGTACGCAAACTAAACTAAAACCAATTTTAAAGTAGGCCTGTCTTTTTCTCTCTGGAACAATATAACGTGACAGCACCAGTCTAAATCTGGTTTTAGTTTAGTTCGTGTGCAACAGAATCGACACCAATGGAGTTTTAATTCTTACGGTAACAGACAGATACATCAACATATTAATAAATAAAACTTTACAATATTCTTTACTTAATAATGGAAGGAAGAATTTTGCTAGTTTGTTTCGTTGGGCTCAATCTTATTGCCTAGTACACCATTGGGTTTAAAGTATGTTTCGTCTGAGCAAACATTTATACTATATTTTATTGAAATATCATAATTACTAAAATTTATAGACTATGCTATCAAAATATTATATGTGATTGTATTTTCAAACAGTCCTACAACAATTAGCAATTTTGTTTGAAAACAATATTCAGGCACTATTGCCCAGTCTGTATTCTTTTAGCGACTGTCCATATTTTTGTTTAAAGTAAGTTGTAACTTGGATGTTCGATGCTCTATCACTATTAATACTTTTTCATTATCATCATATCAGTCACCGGACGTCCATTGTGAAACATCCCCCATATATACCCAGAGAGACCGGTGTGGAAGCGGTCGGCTACTGCGCATGTCGGTGCGTGGTTTCTACTCTAGGACTTTTATGCTGCAACAGCGACGACCTATGTAATCTGCCCACTCCTTCAATCTACTAATCCGCTGGGCTATGTCGGAGACTTCCATTTTTCTAGAGATTACTTAATTCCTGATTCGATCTCGTATAGGCAAACACAGAGCATCGCACTCCTCATAGCTCATTGTATGATCTTGAGATTTCTTATAGACCCATAGATTGAGACCACGTTCGGTGCCATAAGTTTTAAAATGTCATCTACACTAATTTTATATTAATAAAAAAACCACGAGTTTGCGGCGCTTGCAGTGGAGACTTTGGGCCCGTGGTCTTCTGACACGAAACAATTTGTAAAGGATTTATCCGTTAGACTGGTCCACGCCTCTGGAGATGTGAGAGCTAGTGCCTATTTTGCTCTGCAGCTGAGCTTATGCATTCAGCGGGGCAATAGCGTTAGCGTACTAGGTACTATGCCTCACGGAAGCGAGTTGGACGGCGTATTTTTTCTATAAGATATAGGTATTTTTTATTGTGTTTTATAAATTTGTTGTTTCATGTACATACTTAATAAATGTAGTATCATTTTTGTAATATAAAAAAATCATTTTATTTACTTAATCTGAATCACATAGTATCTACTTATAAATTCCATAATTAAACTAAGTCTTCCAGATTTCTTATAAATATCGACTTTTGTCAGCTCTACAGTGCGGCAATGCGGACAATCCCGGACGTGGACAAATGTGCCCAGCGACTCTCCGTGACACGTTCATTGAGCTTTCATTTGGGCAATTTTCGTCTAAATCCCGGCCAATCGGACGCCCTGTGCGGCCAACTCCTACCATTCGGGAGAATAAAATAAACTATCCTCTTCATAAAGATCTAAGTGAGATGACTTAGTTCTTGGTATTTAATTTTAATAGTGAAAGCATGCCTTTTTCTTTTTATTTTCTTATATACTTATAGATAGTCATTTATTTTCTGGCGCAGTGAATGCTAGTGGTATGAGGAAAATGTTTTATTGTAAGTGGTAGTTTTACGTATAATAGTCATATTTTATTATATTTTAAGCATTCAAAATCTACACATTCAAATTTTTTTCTTAATCCGACTATAACAGCTCTTACAATTATATATATTGACAAAGTAAAATTTCGGAAGTCTGATAATATTGTTAAAGTTTTGTCTAATAAAATCAGATGCTATTTTTGATGACCGATTGGTGTAGTGGATAGTGACCCTATCAGCGAAACCAACGGTTGCGGGTTCGCATCCCGCGAGGGGTAAATGTTTGTGTGGTGAATACGAACATTTATTCTCGGGTCTTGGATGTTTATATAAATATTTATGTATGTTTATCCGTTATCTAGTATCCATAGCACAAGCTTTGCTTAGTTTGGGACTAGATGATTGGTGTAAGTGTCCGAAATATTTATTTATTATTATTTATTTATTTATTTTGGATACAGTGCAAATCGCTCTAGGTTATGTCCAGTAGTGGACAGGCATAATTGTGCTGTATAACTTATGGATATTGATGTGATATAATGTCGATTGTAAATAGTTCTTTAGCTCAGTCATTATCAATAATATTTAATGTAAATTTCGCAAAAACGAATCTTTGCGAAGGGCATGTTAATCAATCAAAGAAAAGTGTTCTATTTCAATAGGTAAAATTTATTGACACTTGAAAGTAGTCAGTTTCTGAAGCCGCTAATGGAATATACAGTCTTCCTTTGAATGGAAGCCTAAGAAACTCAAAGGTTGTTCCTTTTATATGTTTAATAGGTATACGTTATTGTATTAATACCAAACACAGAAATAATTGACAATCGAAGGGCTAAATCCGCATTTTTATAATGTTTAAAATCCAATATTAACTGATCTTACAATATGCACATGTTTAGTTGCTGTAAATACTCATAAGTATATAAAACTAACCTCCTTTTTTATTTTTATTTTTATGCACAACGGGTTGGTACTTGACCTCAATCACACCTGATGTTAAGTGAGATGAGGTCGAAGGTGGAAGCGTACTAACCCGGAAACCCCAACATATTTGGGGGACTGGCTATCTTATCTCTGACAACCGGAACACAACAATGCTATTAACATTGCTGCTTGGCGGCAGATTTAGATAAGATGGTGGTAGCTAGCCAGGCGGATATTTAAAATGCCCTACCACCAACCAAACCGAGTACTTAAACATGTACCCCGCTCGATCGAACCCGCGATCTCCGAATCGTAAACCCAATGTTGTTTACATTGAGCCACGGAGGCGGTTAAATATATAGCATAACAATCAACGGCATGGTAAACAAAAACTAATATCATAACTCTATCCGACATAACCAAGTGCCGATTCAGAGCTAAAGAAAAAGAAAACAAAAATTCGGGTGATTAAGTACACAGTAAGCCAGCCACGCTACAAGAATATTTCATGAACTCTTTTAACTTGTTATTTTATATACAGTCGCCGCCAAATAAAGCCACAAAAAACTGTCGCATACAATCCAGCCCGTAACACCGTGATGTACGGTGCCAATGTGAACGGCTTAGGTGGAGTCAACTGTACGCTAGCAAGCACAGCGTACGTCATTTTTCGTAGAAGACACGAGACTTTATCAAACATTGGAAGAGTGGAACATGATTATAAGTGAACGTGCTTAGAATAAGATTCGGCATCAGGACGAATTGTAGAACTTCAAAGAATCTCGAACAAAGCTTTGATTCTTATATGAAAAAGTGCTCTTGTTATTTCCACTGAATAAATTTTCCTTTTATTTACGCTAATAAGTTACACATGATTGAAAGGATCGTGTAGATAGTACATAAGTACTCGTAGGTACCTGTAGAATGCCAATTAGGTATATTCTAAACCGTTTTCCATTTTCTGTCGAGCATTAAAATGTTTCTCAACATCGATAACATCGTTCTCCACGGCAGCGATCATTAGTTTTATTTATAATCCCACTATCTAGCATCATTTTGTCGCACTATACGCAACATTTGTAAAGATAAACATTTCTTAGTGCTTCGGGCACGAAATGTTATTTTTGGAAATTTATGTACCCGCGTATCGACGTGCAAAGGGTTTTTTCACCATAAACGTCATGGCTCGCACTATATTCTACAAGCACGCAAATGCGTGCCACCAAATTTTTATATTCGCATCCGAATTCAGCCTCTCGCTCCACTAACCTTATTAAGTTCCCGCACATTTAATGGAGTTTACTTAGAAATGTTCATTTTGAACTTTATTTTTATGCGTGTTAGGTCAGATCGGCGGTAAAATTAAGGTTGTAACACAAAAGGTTTTATTGCGTACTGTCACGAAACGATCCAAGGTGTGGAATGTTTTTACACGGAAAACAGAGTACTGCTTGACGCTTACTTAATGTCTAAAAACGGAGAAATTATATTACTTACAAACTTCTATTTTGCGGTTTAACATTTTGCTTGCTATGCGATTTAGCATCTTATGTCTTTACTGATACCACAATTTATGAAACGTTACAAGTTTCCAGTTACATATTGGTACAAAGTATTAGGGTTATAGGTAGCACTAATGCTACCATATTTATAAATGTGATGCATGAAACGGCAATCTTACATGCGATTACGGCGTTCTTGCATTAATTGTTTAATCGAATTGCCTTTTTTCTTGCTTACACGACGTTAATTTATATTAATTTGAATTTTCTACGATCCTTTACATCTACTTTTATAACACCTATAGCCGCACAACTAAATTTAATGCGAAGGGTTGCCTGTAGGTATAGAATTTACCATCAAAAGCGGAAGAAATTATTTAAATATTTAGCGTCTAGAGACTACACCTACATCAATCGGATCAGATTAAAGTTCACAAAGTTTCAGAAAAGCTTTATCACCTAACACCATCACTGACAGTCTTTTCTTACCTAATTACGCCGAAGCCAGAAGGAAGGTAATGTCGTCTGTATGTATGTTACCATCTATAGCTTCAACGCCTCATCCTATTTGGACAAATGAGCTAGCTAGCAGTCATTTTATCAATCAATCAATCAATCAAATACGCTTTATTGTTTGAATAAGGAAGGTACATTTAAATATCTTATAGAAACTACAAATTAGGCGGCCTTATCGCTAACAGCGATCTCTTCCAGGCAAACCTATCATCACGGAATTCAATATAAGTATTTAAGTGGGTTAGCACAAATAATTTCTTAATTCTTAAGTACATCTGAAAGTTCAGCATATTGAAATCAAAAAGTGTTATCTTATAGGTATGCAAAACATTAATAAGCACTATATGTGACGAGAAACAATAATTACTAAATAATCAACAAATAAAATATATCCATACAATTTATACCAATACATACATGTTATTTACATATATATGATATATAATAATAATATCTATATTAATAATATAATATATATAACATGATATATAATAATAATATCTATATCTTTTATCAAACTTGACATCAAATAATTCCAGTAATAAAATATGCAAATTATTCAATTATTTATTAGTTTAACCTGTAACATGTACACAATATTTAGGCAGGCCTTTATGCAGCGGTCTATAGTAGATAATATCAATCAAATTAAACTTCGACCTAAATTATTAAATTACTCGCATATTTTGATGTAAACAATTATGCCTTTTATCCTTGCTTCAATGAACTTCTCTTCATCATCATCAGCCGAAAGACGTCCACTGCTGGACAAAGGCCTCCCTCAAAGATCTCCACAACAGTAGGTCCTGCGCTGCCACCTCGTGGGGGGCCTGCCCACGCTACATCTTCCGGTGTGTGGTCGCCACTCGAGAATCTTTCCGCCCCAACGACCATCGGTCCCACAAACAATGTGCCCCGCCCAATACAACTTAAGTTTGGCAATTCCTCGGGCGATCTCCTAATTTCTGATTCGATCCCGCAGTGAGACACCAAGTATAGCTCTTGTTTTGTCCTTTGGCCTTCTTATGAGGCCCATAGTGAGCGACCACGTTTCAGTTCTATGTATCATCACTAACAACACACATCTGGCAACTTCTCTTACACCTGGCAATATTGACTGGAACGGATTCGATTAAAACTGGTAGGGTTAGCTGGTAGAGATCTCTTTAGAGATAAGCTCACCTGTGTACACATTTTCTAACTGTAATTTGTTTGTATTTCTTGTGCAATAAAGAATAAAATCGCGTTATTTCGTCTGGTGTTAGATTTTTATCACATGATGATCAGTTATACCTTTATTGTTCGCTGCGATGCGTATTACAGGTTACCTTAACCTGTAATACGCAGGACCCCTGACGACGTAAACCACTCGGCCCATGTTTAGCTGGCTATGCCTGATATGATGATAAAATAAATAAGGTGAGTCACACAAGCAAGACCGAGATTAAGTCATAAATTATTCTGTAGGTAAAGTACACTTTCAATTTTCATATATTTGTAAAGGTTATGCTAGAATTTTTCGGATGACTGGGTTTAAATAATGCTCAATGCAGCATGCATTGACATTTCTAAAATGTTAATGATACTTCAGAGTAATTAATATGGTGACACGTGTATACTTTGTTATTTTTTGTGTAACCAATACTGCACTTCATGGTAAGAATGCGGGAAGGCATTGACCCTGAAATACAGGTTGCCCTAGCTTAGGAGTCAGGGTTGCTACTGATCTGTTACATGCTTATCTGTCAAATAAAACATTTTTTATTTTTCTTTTATTTTTACCGGACTGCTCCAGGAAAGATGTTGTTCGGGTGTATGTAAATCTATGTCTATGTTACCTTCTGTAGCATAAACTGTTTCACGGATATTGAAATATCATTAGATTCTTCATAGAATATATTTATCGAAAAAAAATCAACATGGCGCCCATAAAATACAAAATATTCTGTCGAGTTTTTGGTTTTCAATTAATTAAAGAGTGTTAAGAATTTCAGACATGTACCTACTGGAGCTCCGAGGATTCCCTATGAAGAAACGAGTGTCGGAGCCCAGTTCCGGATTCCTTATTAGCAAACCAATATACCAATAGACCAACAAATTAAAACTTTGAAATTATTAGTGTCAATAATAATAATAATCTTTATTGTTTCACACACAAGGTAAATAGTAAAAAAATATCTAAACAACAGCATTATTACAAAATTCAGGCCCAAATATACTATTTCACTTGTGAGAGACTGACATATGAACTAGAAAAATAACCCTGTTTTTCAGATTGCCAGTCTCTCATCCTAGGTGACGCAGACAGTAACAATGTTATTATATCGATACATAATAATATACCAAATATAATTAAAAAGTGGAAACAGTATAACATAGTTCAGAAAAGAATAGACGAGAAAATAAGATCGCATTACATTAAAACATTGTTGAGTTATTAAGATTCAGCAGGTTAAAAGAAGGAGCCAACCCGTCTCTTCCCATGGATGTCGTAAAAGGCGACTATGGGTCCTCACTCCAAAAACATAATATATAGGTTTGCACATTTCAACGGCGATGGCTCATACCCTGTCACGTGTGCATTTCTTATAGAATCGTGGATGTTGTTTCAAGCATTAAACTATTAATATTTGGAACACCCAAACACTAATGTTTGGGATATCTCTGATCACCCTATTTGAGATAAAGGTCGTGACTTTATTTATGTATGCATATTAAAACATTCATGTGAAATAAATGCGATAATATGTGTAAGTGTACCAAATCTGGGGTGGACACCTTCCTCAAAGGCCGGCAACGCATCTGTGACCCTTTTGGTGCCCATGGGCGGCGGTGATTGCTTTCCATCAGGTGACCCGCATGCTCGTTTGCCGCCCTCTCATATAAAAAAAGAAAAAAAAAAAAAATCATTTAATATTTTGCTCCTCAACTAAGTTTGTACCTATGTAAATTTTATATTGCTATTCTGTAAAACTGTGTTAATTGGGAACATCGTTATACATTTCCTGAAACATTTGCATTCAACTCTACTATCACAAAATTATGTTATATTTTCGAATATATTTTCGTAGTGGGGCGATAGTTATTGTTCGCACATTATTGTTCATAAATGAAAAATTGGAAATTGGAAAGTGGTAGAAATCAGTTACAAATTTTAGGAAAAATAACACCGTTTTGGAGAAATTCCCGAAAAGCATTTACAAACAAACGTATAGTTTTGCGATTCGAAAAAAATACTCCTTCGCCTCCGTGGTTCAACGTAAACAACATTGGATTTACGAACCGGAGGTCGCGGGTTCGATCCCCAGCGGGGTACATGTTGAAGGACTCGGTTTGGTTGGGGGTAGGGCATTTTAAATGTCCGCCTAGCTAGCTACCACCATCTTATCTAAATCTGCCGCCAAGCAGCAATAGTAATAACATTGTTGTGTTCCGGTTGTCAGAGATAAGATAGCCAGTCCCCCTAATGTGTTGGGGTTTCCGGGTCAGCACGCTTCCACATTCGACCTCATCTTCACTTAACATCAGCTGTGACTGAGGTCCAGTACCAACCCGTTGTGCATAAAAAAAAATACTTTATGAAATGTTCACATACAATGTTATTCCAAGAAATAAATTTATCTTGACCTTCGTTCAAACTTTCTCATTCGTTGAGTCCCTGAGTGCAATTCTTTACAGCTCGCAAGTGATAGTTGCAGAACTATCCCTTTACTATTATTGTACAAATATATATATACATAGGGACCACATACATATTATACCAACCGAATATTACCCTTAGCCTTCTTTCGCATTACCATAGATTTATTATCAAAGAGCAATTTTTTCACAGAATTCTAGATTCAAATCCCGGTGTGACGGTGAAAAGTAACGAGCGGACTAGACAGGTCCGTGACAAGGATGCTAAGATATAATGGAATCGCTTCTTGTTTGGTGGTCCGTTGGTTATTTAAAAATATTTTCAACTGACTAAGATTCAGAGTTTAGAACTAATTTTTGAATATAATTCTTCTTTTTACCCGACCTCCAAAGAATAGAGGATAAAGTTTTTCGAGTTTATGTATGTATAATGTAAGTATATAGGTATGTAAACGGCTTAACAGATGTCGCTAGAATCATCTTGATAACCTGGTTACATGGCATACATTTTATAGTGAAAAATCCAACATGGCGACCGCAAAGTACAAAATGTGCTGTTGTTTTTTTGGTTTTGAAATACTTAATTTAATTTATTGAACAAAATCGAAATACTTATAACTAAAATTATAATTCCATATTACGGAAAACTCACCGGTTTATATGTAGATGGTGAGTTCACAATTCTATCTAGTTAAATGTAGGTACATATACTACTATGCATTATCTGGCGGGTTTTGGCTTTTTTTCAAAAAATGTTTTGTAACATAATTTTGTTTGACTTAATCTTTATTTATACATAATATATGCCTTTTTAACACTAATTTAGATAATATGTAGTGATATTCTTCATACCATTACATTTGAAAGAAAATATCTTCAGGATGCTCCCATATAATTTTGGTGCATATAATGATGATGCACAGAGAAGATAGGTTAACCGAAGAATAGGTACACGACATACTGAATTAACCAGCGGGAACTCTCATTTGAAACTTCTGATATTTCAGCTTGAAACAATATTTATTACGATTAAATATTGTCAGAGATAAGATAGCCAGTTCCCCAAATAAGATGGGGCTTCCGGGTCAGTACGCTACCACCTTCGGCCTCATCTTCACTTAACATCAGGTGTGATTGAGGTCAAGTGCTAACCAGTTGTGCATAAAAAAGATAAAAAAAGAAATTAGAGGGCTTATATTGAAAATACTATTATTATAAACAACCAATTTTAAGATAGAGTTAGATTTGATATAATTAATGTATATTATTTATATTTCTGAAAGACTGGCCACAATCTGACCTACGTACCTTAATGCATAAGTGCAACTACGTAAATTCAGTAATGCCGGTATAATAGTTTCAACGGAAGCATTTGTAAGCTTACGTTAAATAAGTTTCAATTAATAATCGTATAAGGCAGTAGGCCCCAAGTGCAAAATAACATTAGTAAGCAACTTTATCCTATACGATTACTACTTTACACTGGACTAGGGCTTGCTTTGCTTCACTAAAAGAAAAAGCTTGCGTTTAGAAACTAATTTATTATATTTATTATAAATATTTCTGACTTTTACACCAATCATCTAGTCCCAAACTAAGAAAAGCTTGTATTATGGATACTAGGTAAACATATATATAAACATCCATTACTCGGGAATAATATTCCTATTCATCATACAAACATTTTCCCCTCGCGGAATTCGAACCCGCAACTACACCAATCGGTTGTTAATTAGTATGGCGATATTTCCTTTTATTCCAATTTATATCTTGGAAATGTAAAACATAAGATAGGTACATGTAAAACTAGATTAAGTATATAAATTGTGCAGCTGTTTGTTGTCCTTAATAAAATTAAAATAAAATAAAATACATGAAGTATTTGTCAGCCGTTTATTTGTAATTTATAAAGGTTATTTATATTTGCCGAGAAAATATCAAGTATTCTTATTTTTGAAACACATGATCACTAACCTAACCCCTGTACTTTATTGGAAAATTAAATACAAAGAAATGCTTAGCATTGTTGATGAATCGGCGCTGGGTGCAGTAATTCTCACTCGTTCGAGATCAATGTCGAAAGACATCAGTTGGTACTAGCCAAGTAAGATCTAATCAACCAGAAAATCAGGTCCAAATATCTGATTGCTAAAATTAACGTAGATAGGATTAGACTCTTCATAAACGAAGTTTGAACTCTACATCCTTGTCTTGACCCTTACGGCCGTGCCCTTTGAAGGATGACCAATTCGAACGCAGGTGGCACTTCACGAGACATGGGACATCTTATTTCGACACGTCATCGTCCCGGGATAAATTATACGAGAGCCACTGCTGTGCCTCTATTTATTTCACCCCTGCGAATGTGTGGAAATAAAATTGGAGTTGAAACTTCCCTCGTTGTCTTTGGGGTCTGATTCGCGGGCTCAAATGACCTTATAGGCTAATTCTAGCTTGGGTAAGGTTAAGTGATGATATTCTTGAAGACCGCTACAGTATGTTTTTATTCATCTTTACTTTTTGTTTTTCTGAATAATTCAATTATTTATTTATTATATAGAAGCTTTCTGCCCACAGCTTCACCTGCGTGGAACAACTTTATGGCGGATATGTTTAATTTGTTTATCCCGCGGGAACTACTCATTTTATCGGGGAAAAAAATATACTACGTTAGAATCCAGGGTATGTTCCACCTATGTACCAAATTTCATCCATATTGTTCATCCGTTTCGTTGTGATTGAGCAGCAAACGGATATCCAAACTTTCGCATTTAAAATTTCACTACTACGAGTAGCTTTCCGGCCGCGGCTTGGCTTGCGTGAATAAATTTATCGCGGATATATTTGAGTTGTTTCATTATTGTACTGAATTTATTGCTAAACTGAATAGACTCGATATTATTCATGTTTATAAAATATATACAACGTGGAATAATTTAGTGATTGTGATTGTAAGACTACTACAAACAAAACCGAATCTGAATCATGTGATGATCCAAGAACATTTTATATAAAGCGGCGGTCATACAAATGCATTCTTCAGCGAAACTTCTCATTATCCTGAGCAAATGGGAGTGTAGCCAATTGAATTCAAATCAACCATAAGGCTTAACCGGAAAAGCTTTCACTTGATCGCCTAGTATTTATAAATCACGGACTATAATCATCATCATCATATCAGCCACAGGACGCCCACTGCTGAACATAGGCCTCTCCCATAGATTTCCAGAGCGACTGGTTGGAAGCGCCCTGTATCCAGCGATTTCTAGAGACTATCAGGTCGTCTGTCTACCTTGTGAGTGGATTAGAATGCGGTGAGTGTAAATTCGGATAGCAAAGAGCTACGAGTGTATGATAGTGCCAATAGCAATCATGGTAATATTTCCTACCTCTGAGATGCGTATGTTTAAAATTGTACCACGTGGTGTGCATGTATATCATGTACTAAATAAACTCCGAACTAGAACCTTCATACTGGAACGTTACATTGGTGCATGTCTCTGCATTAAATTAGGTGTAGCAAACGTTTGCCGTCCTATTGACCTAATATTGCGGTTAATTCATTCAGGAAACATGGGAAATATCAACGCAAGCATTAGTCCTTTCTTTAACGTCTTTGTGCAAATTACATGGTATTTAGACATTTATTTCCGAAGGCAATTGCTGGATATAGCCTAAGGATCTAATGAGAGATATTCCATAAGATGTAAAATGCCTTACCAATATCCAAACCTTGCTAACCCACAACTCCCGTTTTCTAAACTTGCGTTGTTTATACATGTTCTTCTAATTTATTTGTCAAATTAGCTGCTATACATTACATTAATAATCGCTCGTTTTCGACAACGTCTGACGCGCTCGTCCTTAGAGTGACTACTAGCGACATTTTCATACGGGGTTTCTCTGTTCAATTGCTCCAAGTGAGAGAACTGTGCCCCAATATTGGGGACGTAAGGCTGTCATCGAAGTTGGATTTACCTAACTGCACTGTTTGCTCCAGGTTTACGTACTCGTTGACAACTTCGAGTATAGTGTCTCCTATCTTCAGAGGGGTGGGCACAATAAGAGCATTCATCATTGTCTTTGTCTTGTCCATATTCGTTAGGAGTCTCTTAGGAGTCTCCCAATTCTTGGGTCTCCTTAGGAGACCCAATTGGGAGGCTCAAGGTCACCCAAAGGGCAATGGAGAAAGCTATGCTCGAAGCCTCCCTGAGGGATCAAATAAGAATTAAGGAGATCCGCAGGAGAAGGAAGGTGACAGATATAGCCCGAAGAATTGCCAAACTAAAGTGGCAGTGGGCGGAGCACATTGCTCGTAGGACCGACGGCCGTTGGGGCGGAAAGGTTGTCGAGTGACAATCACGCACCCGAAGACGCTGCGTGAGTCGGACCCCCCAGTAGGTGGACCGACGAATTGGTAAAGATAGCGGGAAGCTGATAGGCTGATATGATGATGTTGATGAATGATGAAGGCTGTCATTATCATATTAGTCACAGGACGTAAATCGCCATAAGCCCCGAATAGATTTCCAGAGCGGCAGGTTGGAAGTGGCTTGCATCCAGCGACTTCCTGCGACTTTCATTCGGTCGTCCGTCCACCTTACGTGTAGACATCCTACGCTGCGCTTACCGGTGCATAGTGTCCACTCAAGAACTTTAGTGCCACCGGCTATCAGATCTTTGAGTAATGTCCGCCCACTGCCACTTCAACTTACTAATCCACTGGGCTATATCGGTGACTTTCATTCTTTTACCAATTTCTTCAATCCTGATTCTTTCTCGTAGCGAAATGCCGAACAAAGCATCGCCCTTTCCTTAGCTTGTTGCGTGACCTTGAGCTTCCTATAAGACATCACCTTTCGGACATGAGTCATCATTGGTAGCACATTATTGATTAGAAACTTCTGTCTTTAAGCTACAAGGTATTTTGGACGAATAGCCGTTGCGCAGTTTCCCGAATGATGCCCATCCGAGTTAGAATCGTCGACAATTGGCCGCTTTGTCAAAGTTGGACTTATCTAATTGGATCTCTTGTCCTAGGTAGACGTACTCGTTCTACAACTTCCGAGAATGGAGTTCCATTGTTATTGATGTGGACTCGTGGCCGTGCCGGGTATTAGCCATAATTTTGGTTTTATCTCGGTTTACCTTATGACCAACCTGTTGAGACACTCGATTACGGTCCACGAGCTACTTGTAGTCTTCATTCGATTCTGCGGCCGGCAAACCGAAGGTTGTTATTATTGATGTTATAGGTGCTGTAACATGTAAGTCAATTATAAGGCTGTGCTGGGTACACGGCATTCTCTCTTTTAAAATGAATCACATGGTTTCATTATATTAAATGGTCGAGAGGAGACTGCTCTGGAGCGACGGTGCAAGCTCTCTCCCGAATGAATTCCTATTACTGACTTAAATCGTATTTCTTAAAAAAAAAAAACGCGCCGTCTACCACGGCCAGCATCACACCACACGACCCCAAGCGTTCTCCTTGGACCGTCGCCACGTACAACGTACGTACGAGAAAACAAATGAGGTATGTCATAGTCATAGTCATGTCATTTATTGCTCATGTGGTAAATATAGGATGTTAAAGACACAATTTACATTGAACGCACACGAACCCTGTAAGGGCACTGCAATGTCTTAGGTATCTATTACATAATTACATAAATATCGATTAAAACCAAAATTATTATTAGTCATATAAAATAATATTCAAATGTCTCAATAATTTTTAACGTTTATCTGTAACATCAGGAGGTCAAGAGGAAGGCGGAGAGCAGAGAGATATGGAAAAATCTCCACCGACAAGAGCATGGCTCTTAAATCAGATGATGATGATCTGTAACATGCGAAAGAAAAAATTATTATTCTTTATACTCAAAAAACTCTTGCAATGTATAAAAGCACTTTGAAATTAAAAAATCTTTTAGCCTATTACGAAATAAGGATTCTTTATCTATTCTTTGGATGCACAATGGTATTTTATTATGTATTTTAATAGACATATGGTATGTACCTGAGCTCACGATATGATATTTTGTGAAGGGGACAGTCAAATCATCTCCATGTCGCAGGTTATAGCGTGAACAGCGATCCTTAACTTGTGAGTACATTGCCTTATTTCTCTTAACAAAAACACTAATTTCATCCATATAAACCAAAAACAGCTATGTTAAAAGCTCAAACATGGCACATATTACTGAGATATCTACCTATGCGGACAAAGACTTCAAACACAATAACATCCCTTGGTATATTTATAAGATAGAAAGTCAAAGCCTAAATGAGTTGATGTTTCCGTGTGAGCGCGTTGCCAGCTTTATTTAACTTAATGGAATTCAGGTCAAGCGCTACCTGATTGTAAAAGTAGAATTTTAGTTTTATTGAAATTTTCTATGAAATTTTCTAGTTATAATAGAGTGACTGTTCTTCTTGAAAACAAATTCTGAGACTGAAAATTTAATAACAAATATCATTGCGTTGTAAGTTCTAGCAAACACCTACACATTGTTACAAGCTATGTTTTGCATAAAGAATTTCGTATTTGCTCAGGCTAAAAGTCGAGGTAAGTATGTTTGAAAACAGAGTCAGGGCGTTGAACTTTAAATGCACTGAACATTTATGTGAAACTTCTCCTGTAGTCATGTATAAACAATGATATTGTAAACCAGTCATGCTCAAAGTGCTCCCTCTTTGGGGATTCCGCGAAAATTACTGGTCATAATGAAAAAAAAAATACTGTATGGGTAAAATAAAATCTATCTAAATATCCCGATATAAAGTTAAAAAAAACTTTGTTAATTAACATAGATTAGTCAAGTAATATGGTTGTTGGAAGAACTGATGGGGCATTAAAGTTCTCAAGTGGAGACTACGCACCGACAAGCATAGCGTAGGACGTCCATTCACAAGGAGGAAAGACGACAAGACAAAGGTCGAGGGAAATCGCTGGATGTAGGCCGCTTCCTACCGGTAACTATGGAAATCTATGGGGGAGGCCTGTGTGCAGCAGTGGATGTCCTGTGGCTGACAATGGTGTGAACAACATTGAGTTTCGAATCGGAGGTCGCGGCTTCGATCCCCAGTAGGGCCGTTTAAATGTCCGCCTGGCAAGCTACCAACACCTTATATAAATCTGCCGCCAAGCAACAATGCTAATAGCATTGTGGTGTTTTGGTTGTCAGAGATAAGATAGCCAGTCTCCCAAATGAGATGGAGTTTCAGGGTTAGTACGCTTCCCCCTTCGACCTTATCTTCACTTAACATGAGGAGTGATTGAGGTCAAGTACCAACCCGTTGTGCATAAAAAAAAGTAAATGCGCACAATTGCTGTCACGTGTTGCGGTGTACACAAATGGGTTAGCACTCAGTTTACGCTACGACGAATCACAGCGCTGGTTTTCAGTGCCCCCAAATTGTAAATATTAGTCAATATACTAACATTTTTTTCGGCCTCATCTAATGTATGTGATGTATCAAGTGCTAACTCTTCGTGCATAAAAAAAATGAACGAAAAGGTTCCGCCGCCAAAAATTTAGGAACCCCTGTTGTAGTTACATCATTAAATTATCCATTCAATAGAATATTTAGGCGGGATCGATACTGCGCTGCCTGCCTGCAGCGGCTTCCTGTACTCTTTACTTAATCGTCTGTCACCTCGTGGGGGGCCTGCCCACGCTGCGTCTATCGGCGCGTGCTCGGATAAACTCTCTTAAGATGTGATGATCTCCGGAGATTGAACATGGAACCTTATTGAAGTTCAAATTTTTGCGATTTTTGGTGACGCATCACAGAAATCGCGACTTATACGTATCCGACACGCACTTGGCCGGTTACATTTAAGAACACCACAGATAACCCGAAGCAACTGTCGTCATTCTACGTAAAGACAAGTATTCCTCTCGTCTGCAAGTTGCACCGACCACAAAGGGAAATTATTTCCCGCTCGGCTGAGTTTGCATTACGGGTAAGAAAGCCACGATACACGTCAGCTGTGCTAACGCAAATGATGTGGGTAAATGTCTCCGCGAACTTCCGAGACATTTAAGTCTATTGGTTTATACTAGCCAATAGCTTTAAAGTCGTATTAAATAAATCGCCATAACATTTAATTTTTGATTTTTCTATGGCCAATCAACAACGCTTTTGTATAAAGTCAAAATCAAAATCAAAAAATGCTTTATTTTGTAGGTCTACAGGTTACACTTAAAATAGTCAGATTTAATTTTTTTAAGCTGCTGCGTGTTCAAAAGCCACTTTTCCCCTGAGAAGAACAAGCAAGAAACTCGAGAGGTTGCTCTTTTTAAATTATTGATAAAAACGGACCCTTTTTTTACAAAACCAACCCCCACCAAAGCTATTCAGGAATTATTTGTAATTAGGTTTTAGGCTTCTCAAGTGCAGGTCAGAGCAAATTTTATCTGCATTACACAGAATAAACCCTCTTAAAACTTCAATTCCTGAAATAACATCGACGGTTCACCCTCCGAAATTACTGAAATACACACGTGACAGAGGGCCCATCGCCGTTGAAACGTGCAAATCTATATGGATGTTTTTTTATGTAAAGTCCATTAGTAGCCTTTTGCGACGCCCACGTTGTGAGAAGGAATGATTCCATTCTTTCGGGAACCATACGGTAAGAATTCAGTTATACGCAACAATAATGTTTGCATACAACCTTATTGTTAACGAAACTTTCTTAGCATTTGGCTATTTTATTTTACAAACATCACGCTTATTTGTATTCCTGATTGAATGCACAATATACCTACCTACCTATTATACAAAGTAAACGATAAACAAAAAAAGAAAGCAAATACTTTAGCTAAAAAATGCTATGCATATAGCTGTACCTGTTTGATGTAGGGGTCGACCGTCCCTATGCCTTAGGGTACCTATTTGATTACCGCAGAGAAGCAACCCTCTTCAACAGTAATTTCTCGAGTGGATGAAGAAAAATTTGAATATTCTTAACACAGGTAAAGCCGGAGGGGTGTGCAGGCAGTATGCAAGTCGTGTGATTGCTTCGGGAAATCTCTTTACTTTGAACTTGCATGTTACAAGAGGTTATGCTGTTACAAGTAATACTATTCCCACCATAAATATAAATAAGATAGGGAACTAAGTAAATTTGATTCGTGTAATTCCTGTTTACTGATGACTTTTTCAATCCTGTTTACTAGAAAATCCACTCTTGATTACGAACAACTTTCCACTAGGAACCATTGCCGAGTTCAGCCGAAAATTGTTGGACTTCCATACTAAAAGTGGTTTCAGAATGGTTTACTTTGTAATCCTGTTGGAGCCTCAAAGGGCTATTCAAGAAATTATATACGTTATTAAACTGAAAGCATACAACTTTTGTTGTGCGGTTTATGAGAGTTATGACGTTGCTATAAGAAAATATTATTAGATGATTGGCTTTAGCCTCTTAAGAGGGCTTATCATTCCATACAAACTTTCAAGTCCAAATTATCCGAAATCAATAAACCGATTCCAATGAAATTTTATACGTATACGCAGGATACATTAGATATATAAACTTAGTAGAAAACATTTTGAAAATATGGTATATTGTTTTTTTTTATACACAACGTGTTAGTAGTTGACCTCAATCACACCTGATGTTAAGTGAAGATGAGGTCGAAGGTGGAAGCGGTCTGACCCGGAAACCTCAACATATTTGCTTTTTCGCTCTTAATGTGGAAAACTTAAAATCGTTTTAAGTTTATTAAAATTTACAATATTGACTCTTTTTCGAAAATAAACCCTCTTATTTTCGATGAAATCAGCTTTTTCGAATGCTGTTTGTCTTCTTCAACTACTAAAATCAATAATAAATTGTATATCTATTATTAAATTGAATGTTAATAGTAAGTCATATAAAGTAACAAATTTTTCTACTGAGACCAGTAGTTAAGTGGTTCCTAGCTCAGAAGATTTATAGCGTCAGTGGCAACGTGTTGCTCTGCTGAAATTCAATTAGACGCTATCTAACTTTAAGGAAGCTTTAAAATATTATTTTTACTTGGATTAAACGCGAACGTGCCAAATTTAAAAAGTTACGTTTTGCTATAATTGTTGTTGTAGTTTTGTTTCAAACAGCTATAGCTATATACAAAAGGATTATAAAGTTTTGTTTATTTTTTGGAAAACTTTATTACATACTAGCTTTCCGCCCGCGGCTTCGCCTGCATGGATTAACCTTATCGCGGAGTGTGAGGTGAGATTGTAGCCAAACGCGAAACCAGTTTTTAATAAAAAAAAAAAATTTATCGCGGATATGTTTCATTTGTTTATCCTGCGGGAACTACTCATTTTATCGCGCCAAAATATATCCTATGTTTTAATCGATCCATTCATCCGTTTCGCCGAGATTTCTTTTTATGCACAACGGGCTAGCACTTGAGCTCAATCGCACTTCATGTTAAGTGAAGATTAGACCGAAAGTGGAAGAGTGCTGACCAGGAAACCCCATCTTATTGGGGGGACTGGCTATTTTATTTCTGACAAACGGAACACCACAATGCTATTAACATTGCTGTTTGACGGCAAACTTAGATAAGATAGTGGTAGCTAGCCATGCAGGCGGACATTTAAAATGCCCAACGACCAACCAAACCGAGTACTAATCATGTCCTTCATCGAACCAGCGACCTCTGATTCGTAAACCCTATGTTGTTTATATTGAGCTACGGAGGCGATTAAATTACAATTTCATTGTTGATTGAGCAACAAACAAGCATCTAAACTTTAGCTCTTTTAATATTAGTTAGATCTATCGCATACATTTCAATTCGATGAATCAAACTTCGGGAACGTCTTCTCGTACAAAATACCCTAATGGAAGACGAAAGTGTGTTACCAATGATGTCTCATGGCACTGAAACGTGGTCTCTCACTACGGGCCTCATAAGGAAGCACATGGTCACGCAACGAGCTTTGGAGTGGACGATCATCAATAACATGCCTAGCGTAAGTTGAAGTGGCTAGCTTGAAGAACTGATGGCCGAGGGAAGACCACGTCCTGCAAGTGCAGCGTACGATATTCCTTCATGAGGTGACGAAGTTGCTGGATGCAGTTGACCGCTCTAGAAATCTCAGTTGCCTTCTCGATGGATAAACATAATCTAAATATTTGCATAACTGCGATAAACTGTACTCAACATACAAACACTTACCCCTACCACTCACTCCCCACAAGGCTGTCATAGAAATACATTTATATTTGGTGTACCAGCTTCAATTCAATACATATTCTGATTTATTGTATATACAATGACAATGTTCATCTGTCCATTGTTGAGCAGTATCCCGTTTGCCTTGTTATTCCAATACATGGAGAACCTGAGATGATTTAGAGATGATAACCACTGGCATCGTTAGAAGTAAATCGCTATCGGGAACTGAGACGATCGCAGCTTTGATATTAATTGTTCAGCTGCATACACAAAGGAAATCATTATTAATGTCAGTTTCACCTCACTCAAAGGATTGGTGTATAGTGATTCAGTGTGGTAACGCAGCTAGCACTCATGGCGCAGTCGTATTAGCTATTTGAATTTGATTAGCGAAGTTATGCAACTCGGTAGAGTGACATATTAAAACGTCGATTTCGGTTGTTCACAATTGGAGACAGTCTTAAAGCCAAGTCAGTGGCTTACAGGGGTGGCTGCAAACACTGTCATGTGGATACTAGTCGGATACAAATCCACCTATCCACACTGGGCCCGCGTGGTGGATTCTGATAATGAGAGAAGGCTTTGCCTCAATTGTGGGGACGTAAATATGTTGATATGAACGCAGATACGCCTAAGCACCACTAGAACTTCATGGAAAAATTGGCAGTTCAGATAATTTAAAAAACTTCGTATAATTGTGTCCTCCTTTCTCCTTCGTTTTCTCTTCCTTTGTTAATTTGCTATCGAGCGATTTTAATCATGGCAAACGCTGTTTATTTATCTTTAGAAGTTAAGTAATCATAAGTTAAATAAAAAATCCTGAAATATTGTCTAGGTATAAATAACCTTAACCGATTTTCATCAAACATAGCTAAGAACCATCATGGAAACATCAGTTTTATCGGTTTAGCTGTTGCAGCGCTAGTGTGGCTTTATAGCGCAGACCCACTGAGAGACAAGACAGGCGTCAAATTTATAGCATACATACCTATTTGCATCGGGATTTAAAAATATTAAAAAAAAAAGAAGAACCTTAATATCTTAAGATCTTTATTGTACACAAAATTGTTACAGAAATATGCATTGTATATAAAATGTTTATACATTTTATATACAATGCCTTTATAGGCGAAATCAACTCCGATAGAGTTTTCTACCAGCAAACCTTAGAGATACATAGTGTTTATTACATTGGGTGAAAACAACCAACCCTATACTAAATCCACAGCCTCTTAGTCCCAGTTTTGCATCGCGTTCCATATAAGAGAATTTGTCAGTTCGGATTTATTTATCTACATATATTTTATTATATAGGCCTTCCCTCGGATATGAGAGAGTATGGGCAATAGTCCACAATGCTGGCCCAGCGCGGATTGGGGACTGCACATTCCTTTGAATTTTTATTTCTCAGGCATGCAGGTTTCCTCACGATGTTTTCCTTCACCGTTTAAGAGCAGTCGGATAAGTGTACTTAAGTAATTAAATTTAAAAACTCATTAGTATATGGCCTGCCTGGGAATCGAACCCTGACCTCCCAAATTGGGAGACTACGTCTTAACCGCTGAGCCACTGACGCTCGGTCTTATTTATCTATGCTCTATCTAAATCTAAAAGGAAGGTTAAACATTTAACACACAGATGCTCTCACAAGTTACTAAGCCAATTCTATTGTGATGTTTTGTTAATGTATTGTTCTATATTTTAAGTATCGCTCTTTATCTGCAATAAAAAACTTCAAATTCGTTTTTTTCCTTCCGAGGGTTTCCTGGAAGAAATCTCTTACAGAGATAATAATTTTTGTGTATTGTAATTTCTGTCCCATGTTTGTTCAATGTATGTTTGAATACTTATATATGCAATAAAGTGTTAAATAAATAAATAACACCTATGTAACGTCAACTACATACATACTAGGAAACTCAATACGGAAGTGGGTATGTGTCGGACATAGAAGACGATATGGTTATCGTCCAAGTATTAACTAGATGGATTTTAATAATGATACCATCAAGAAAACTAGACTCTCCCAAAAGGGAATAAATAAAAGAAGCTACCAACAATATCTCTAAGGCGACGTCAGTTGGTGGAGCGACGCTTCTGCATAATTTATTAAAATCTTATTAAAAACTGTCACCGAACAAAAAGAAACTTCTGTCTTATAAAGGTCTCTATTAAGTCCTTTTACTTCGGTCTTTGTTGCGTCAAGTTTTTTTAATTACGGTCCGTTTTGTTATAAGGATATTGATTTTAATCTTAAATGTATTTGAAGCTGCAGTCTATTATTATAGTTCTAGGGTTAGAACGAAATTTCAAGCTTAATATTAAACAGTTCAATGAACACACTGGAATGTTTTCACAACAACAAATATTCTTTTTTTCAATGTCCAGAGAAGTGTTAAAAATATTAAATTTATAAAATAAGTACCCAATTCAAAGGTAAAATATCATAATATTTATCTAACAAAAGTAGGGGAAGGATTTTGCAGATGAAAACGAATTTGTCACCAAAGTAATATAATTTGGTTAATACAATTAATACAAGCAATAATTAAAATAACTAGCTTATCTAACTAATATCGTTAAATTAACCATTTAGTTTAATGCCTACGCGTAACGTAAGTTATGGCGAACATATCAGCTTTTGCTGAAAATTATGCTGATCTTAACGAGTTGATCACATTGTGTTAGATTTTTACTTGTAATATAAACGAGAATCTCTCCGAGCCATACAGTTTTGCTACAGTGCAGGAAATGTCCGACATAATTACGATTCACATAGACATTCAAAAGA
The DNA here is from genome assembly GCA_949316235.1 of Oegoconia quadripuncta. Taxonomy (NCBI): domain Eukaryota; kingdom Metazoa; phylum Arthropoda; class Insecta; order Lepidoptera; family Autostichidae; genus Oegoconia; species Oegoconia quadripuncta. The sequence continues at coordinate 32,387,056 of OX438741.1, read as the reverse complement.
ATGGCGAATTTATGTATCCGCCTGCGACATATCATTACTGAGACAGAGATTGCGAGAATATATTATGTACACTTACATACATTGCAATAGGTAGCGTATAGTTACTTAAGAAGCCAAGATGGCCAATATATTTTATATTTTAAGAATAATGTACCTTAATCTGATTTTGTTATTAACCATTTTTCTCCGTATCATGTCAATTTGCCATGCCAAAGTGAAACCAACTATAATATTTTTTAATAAGGTTCATTTTTCTTATATGCGATGATATATTTGACCAGATTCGCTGCTAATATAAATTTGCGGTACCTTACTGCTTTTTTCCTTATTATTAATTATATTTATTATATTTACATTAAACTACCGTCTTAATTAGGAGACAATATTTCTTACTTATTACAATTTATAGAGCGTTTCGTACGAATATTGCCTATGTAGAACATTGTAAAATTTTCATTCTGTCACTTCGGTCATTCAGACTTCGAAGTGTATAGAGAATACCAATTTCTACATATGGAAAAGAAAATTATAAAGTAATGATTGACATAGTCGTAGAGGTTTGATTTTAATGTTTCTTTTATAAGATTTTACTACGGTGAATACCGATTACGCAAGAATTGTTAAGAATAACTTTAAATTTTGTAATTTTTAAGACGTTGTCAAAATAACAAAGGTACTGTTGCGTACTTTGTTACTTATATTTATATTCCAAGTCTAAATAATAAAAAAATTGCGGTTCTCTGAAGTGAGTATTAATTTTATGTAAAAAACTAACCATCTATGTATCCACATTCATGTCAGTTTAAAGCTGCTCGGCCACGTCCAAGTTTTCGTGGGTACGACAATCGGGCCGATTTTTTTCGCTTACACTCTTGTCATCCATTTTGTGACCGACTTTTGTAAATGTGTTCGTTTCGATATTGCAATAGGTTTAATTTTTTGCCAATATAAAATTGTCTGACGGCTTTTTTTTATGCACGACGGGTTCGTACTTGACCTCAATCACAATCACGGCTGCCTAAACGTAATGAGTATAAAGTATTCTAAGTTTCTATTAAATGTTTTTCAAGTACCCATTCAAGAAACAGAACTTTATGGTACTATTATAATCTACTATCACATATTATTACAACTAAGTACAGTCTTCATTCAGTAAGTAACGATATTGTTCGTAAACTGCAAACCAGAATGGTGATATATCCAGCCGTAATGAGGGCCAACGTCAGTATACACTACGTAGTATTTCGGGTCGCATTCTGTATGGTTGGCAGCCACTCCGCATTTAGATAGGACTCCTCGAAGGAACCAGCTGATTTTGTGGTCTGGCTGCATGGTCGGGACCACGAGCCCGCCACCGCTGTCACCGTTACGTGGATTTACAACTGAAAATTTGAAATACGAATCAATTTTTAAATTCATCTTTACACACCGGTGCCATTACAGACTGTTACTGGTAACATGCTGATTATCCACAATGCTTTTAAATAAATACCTGTGCAACCACTGAAGCTTAGCTCACGTCTCAATTTGTATTGCTATCTGAAATTTGCTTTCATCACCACGAACAACCAATGACGCTGCTGATCGTCACTGCTCATTGGTCTCATTCTATTTTGACGAGAACCACACGGTAGTGTTAGACTAATGCCTAACTAATGATCGTACTTACTAGATGTAGGTCCATATCCAGCGCAAAATGTGAACTCATTCAAAAGGCTTGAGTACAGTTTTGGCGAGGAGTTGATGCAGGTCGTGTCGTTTTGCACTAGGGTATAGGCTGAACGCAACAGGTTAGAAGGTTTGTTGTCTTCTGTTGCTCCAAAACCGACCACCTGTAACGTAGACATTACGTTGTTTTAGTGTTTCGTACAAAAAATGTTAAAACGGCTTAAAATCACTTGGATGAGTGTGACGTATCCGTAAGTAAAATCCAGACCGAAGTTACAAGGATTTAAAACATACGCTGAATGCCTTCGAGAAAAATTAACTCGACATCTCACGCCTTGCGAACTCGGCTTGGTGGAGGCATCGTGACCCCAGATTTCTTACAATAGCAAAAAATCCAAATGTGTCATTTAAAAAGTGGAATTTAGATTTTAGGGCAGAAGGCTAAATGGAAAATTAAAAAAGAATATCATGTGGGATGTCATCTGAACGCTTGATAGCAATAATATAGTTTATTTGTGTAATATTTTTTTTTACTTTTTCTTTAAAAACGCTTCGAAATTGCTGTCATGCCTATCAAAATCATGAACTTTAAAAGGTGTAGGTAATGTGTACATAAATACTTCAGATATTTTTTTGTATACCAATGGAAATTTTTTGACAAACCTTATGTAGGTATATTTATTAGTATACCTATTAAAAGTTACTTAGCTGTGATAATATAACGAAATTGAAAAGACAATTATCACACAGTATTTTTAATAAGTATTTATAAATACTTTTCACATAAGCAAAAATAAAGGTGTAGCTTGTAATGGTTAGGTTAGGACATAAAAAACTACCAAGAATTAGCAACTTAAAGCAGCATATTTCCGTATTAATATTAATACCTAAATGAGGTGTCACAAAATTTTCTTTTAGTGTACTTAAAATATCTAATCCTATTAATCTAATCTCTAATCTAAATCCTTATTTTTAAAGTTTTTTTATAGATGCATATCTCGCACTATTACAAAAATTTAGTACATCTCTCACCGACTAGCGTTGTATATATTATTATTCACTATACGTTCTAATGCTTCAATTTGTATATATTCTACTGACACTTACTTACATAAATATAAAAATCGGTAAGAAACTAAATGATTTGTTCGGCTGTAACTCGCGGCATGTGAACCCACTACAATCTACAATCCCGCTTCACACATAAACACACTTCGTCAGCCTACCCACACCGGCAGGCGCCCGCGCCGCTCGGTGGCAGGTTAACAAAAGTACTCAACTACCGTACATACCAAATAAACACGTACACACACACACACACACATATACTCACAGACACTACAATCGAAGTCGTTAATTTGTACACATGCGACAACTTATTGTATTTCATCATTATTTTTATTAGTTAATTGTTACATAGATCTATAGTTTTGACATTTTTACTTGGCTTATATTACTTAATTCTTTTATAATTAAAACGTTACCCACTCCATTATAACGATAACCACTGTCGGTAACATAATGAGAATCACTAATTGGCATAAGTTTGGTACCTATTAGTTTACTATAATATAATTTCTGCAATAATGCTGTTGATTCTATGTAAATAAATAAATAAATAAATAAATCTCTGCTCTAAAGGAAGAAACCACAGAAAAAATCTACAGTGTCGATAAATTACCTATTTTCATAACAAGCGAATAATTCATTCAAGTCAAGCCCGTTATGGCCGGTTACTTCAAACTGTTCTTAATGCTAATACACAGAGACAAAGCAACGTTACCATTTTTCTTGGTATTTTGTATGTCACGCCTTCCTTTACTAATATTTTGTTTGTTGCAGTTTCAGGACTTAAAAAGAATAGCACACAACCTGTCTCTTCCCGTGGGTAGCGTTAAAGGCGATTAAGGGATTTTCCATTTAGAAACATCTATGGACTTGCAGGTTTTTGTCACGTATGCATTTCTGTATATTTCGAAAAGTGATTCGTAGATGTTATTTTAAGTATTAAATTTAATATTAGAAGCACCCAAAGGCTTGTCATGGATAGCTCTAATCACCCCATTTGGATAAAGGCCGTGAAGTTATATATTATGTCTGTTATAAAGAAGTATAGTGATAACTCCTTTGTTTGTTAGCATGTTATTATTATAAAAAAACCGTTTACCGTTGCTTGATATCCAAAGAGGTTAGATTTGTCGTAGACTGGCCCCCAAAGACAAATGGGTTGAACATATTGATTGTAAGTAAATTTGTTGACTTTTATCACAGCTAGATCAGCAGTTGACTCCATATCTACGTAGTTTGGGTGAAGTATAACTTTTTCAGCCTGAGAAAAGACAATTTTTGAAGGGATATTAAAAATAGAACGATGTAATTATGAATGCCACAACACGATACAAAAACAAAGCAGTATTAAATTACAGCTTAAAAATATATACAATTATAAGTAAATGCGTACAATGCTGTCACGCGTTGCGATGTGCACAAATGGGTTAGCACTCAGTTTATGCTGCGACGAATCACAGCGCTGGTTTTCAGTGCCCCCAAATTGTAAATATTAGTCAACATACTAACATTATTTTACCTACCCACTCTTGATTTGTCATTTTCAAAAAAAAATCTTAGGTTTTAAATATCACAGAGGCCATGAATTGAGTTTGGAAGTACATGATTAGTACATGGTTTGGTTGATGGTAGGGCATTTTAAATGTCCGCCTGGCCTGCTTGGTAGAGATGATGGTGGTGCATCTTTTTTAAGTCAGCCGCCAAGCAGCAATTTTAATATCATTGTTGTGTTCCGGTTGTTAGAGATAAGATAGCCAGTCCCCCAAATAAGTTGAGGGGTTTGGGTGAGCACACTTGTACCTTCGGCCTCATCTTTCCCTAAGCGTACCGTACCATAAAAATCACTTTAAACGATTAAATTGTATAAAGTACTTACTATAAATGATTGTCTCCCTATCTGATTGTCATCTGTGTAGTTATTGATACCAGCAACGATAACAATACGACGAACCTCTATCATAAAACGATTTTTGCTTACACAGTGTCCAGCTGGAAAGAGAAAATCACAAACCTTATCTAACTGCAAATACCTACAAACTTTAATATTTTGATTATTGTAAACCACTAGTCGTATTACCATGTGATAACCTGTGATAAGGTAATATTTTAAAACACAGGCGAAATAATTTTTAGTTTACAACAAAATGCTATAAATTTGTACACACTACTTTATTTGATGAGTGATTAAGACGGTTTATTCTGTTCAGTAACGTTCAGTAAAAATGTTCAGTAACAGTAAGTAAAGTAGTTATTGGATAAATGATTTTTTTTTTAAATCTAACATCTAATCTAACTAATATTATAAATGCGAAAGTTTGGATGTTTGTTTGTTTATTTGTTGCTGAATAACGGCGAAACAGCTCAACGGATTTGGATGAAATTTGGAATATTGGTAGAATATACCCTGGATTGAGACACAGGATATTTTTTATCCCGATAAAGTGAGTATAGTTCCCGTGGGATAAACAAATTTTCGCGATAAGGTTATTCCCACGCACGTTATTCAAACGAAATGAGCGAAAAGCTAGTACAGAATAAATAAAAAAATCGTTCTGTGCTGCACTAGAGAAGCCGAATAGCTAATTATAAACAATACCTAAGCTTTGGTGATGGTTTTTTTCCAGAATTTACGATTATAAAAGAAGTGGCCGTTTTATCACTAATTGTAAATTCTCGAAAATAACCATAATTAAAGCTATTAAGGTAGTATTTACGATTAGCTTAAAAGCTTTTCGAGTGCAGATCCGGAACAATATTTTTGATTTATGCTGTTTAAAAAGTTATCTTTATTTATGCAAAGAGGGCGCCACTGAACGGATTTATGGAGTTATTCCTTTTATAGAGATCTAAAATATCATCATGTATTCGAAATTAAATCTAAGAAAAGCAAATCTCGCTTCTCTCAGTCTCGGCGAAACTGAAATGTACATTCAGTACTGAATTTAGAGCTATTTGCATTTGAAACGCTCGTTCTCAGAATCCTGACTTCTTATTCCTTCTTACCTGTTAAAATAGCAGTCCGAGATATAATATTGCCACCGCATTGATATCTCATGGTATTGCCAATTCGTGTCCTAATGAATATAGCGACGTGCCACGGCCAGTCACCTGCTTGAGCTACAGTTTTCAAGGAAGTTAATTCAGCATGATCGAGAGATCTTCGGCCACAGACATGACTGTAATGTCTATCATCTTGTGTCACATTAAGTGACTCAATTCCTTGGGTTGCCTGTAAGAAATATATTATTTCAATTCAATCAAGTGTAATATAATGTATATAAATTTAGGCGGACGCGAACACCGGTCGGTGTCGGCGGTGCACCCGACTTTCAACTCTCAATAGTAATGATTATAGAGTTCCAATTCCTTTGGACTGTGTTTGAACTTGTTCTCTATTAAATTCCGCATCCAATAATGTGCGCCATGTCATGTTAGCTATGATATTTAGTCTGTATTTGCGAAAATATTTTTTTTCTCTTTGGGTGGGAGTGTAGGCATAGAATTCCAACTACTGTTTTTTATTAGAACAGGCTTAGGAACCTGGCCATAGAGCTTCCAATTCTCATAACAATTTATTGAATTACCCGTTTTTTTAAGAAAAACATGAAATAAATCTGTACTTTCCGTAAAAATACCAATTATATCGTGGATATAGGTATACCTACATATTACAACTCGTAACATTTTTTTGATTTTTTGTATTATAGCTGTAGTAGTGTTCATTCATTATATCCATAGATAATATATTCCCGTAGCTATAGCTTTTCACAGATTACAAATACACCCAGTAGAAGAGTATCTATAAACGTTTTTAACACCGCAGGTATTTTCGAAAATTTGACAGGCGCGCCGAGATACTTGACCCGCGGAATTATAAAAAGGAAAGAGAGGACACAGAGGTTAAGGTCATTTGTTGTAAAGATAATATTGTCTTTGTCTCGTCCATTCATACCAGGTTTGTCGTGAAGTACGTTCGGTTACCCAAGTTACCTGACCAAGATACCAAGAAGGTTTGAATAACAATGTGGACGGGAGTTTATACATACCTTGATCTCAGCATTGCATAATTTAACATTATTTAACGTAAATGTATTAACAATAGGTACATCGGTTGTATTATCATCTAATTTAATAAAGAAGACGTATCTTGTTGGAATTGGATTTTTTGGCTGGAAAGTGTAATTATGCCAATGGTTTCGGACTTGGACGGTACTGTTAGGAGATGCCTGAAAATAGAAAATTAAATAAATAAACACACAGCGCCATTTACTTCCACAGCTTAGTGGAACAACCTAGTACTTACAACTACGCTTGTATCATGGATATCAGATGGTTGATACAATCTCGGGAAGTCGCTGAATGCAAGTCTAATCAAATCAAATCAAAAATGCTTTATTTTGTTGGTACACAGGGTACACTTAAAATAGGCAATTTTACACTTGTAAAGCTACTGCTTGTTCAAAAGGCAATTTTCCCCGGAGAGACCAGGCAAGAAAATCGAGAGGTTGCTCTTTAAAAAAAAAGGTTTTTATATTACAAAATTATTAATTATTATTTTATATTATAATATTTCATTATTAATTGTGAAATAGCCAGGTTATGCGAACGGGTTGGTTATGTCCATGAATGTTTATCATCTAAATAATCTTATAAGTTTCTGTTTTATAGTATCTTTAAATTTATTGAAGGGATGATTTTGTATATCAACAGGAACCTTATTGAAAAAGCGTATACATAACCCTTTGAATGAATTACTGACTTTGCGACTTGTGTGATCTGCAAGTTTATCTTTATTTCTTGTATTGACATCATGTTTATCACTATTTTTCCTAAATGATGCTATATTTTTTTGACATATATTAGATTTTCAAAAAATGTATGTATCTTCCAATTGGTCGCTCAGGAAATCTATGATCCTTCATAGACCTAGGCCGTTATTCTGCTGTGGGAGTCCTGTGTCTGCTATGATGATAATTAAATAAATACATATATAAATGGAAAACTTCCATAATTCTCGTACACATGTCCATATTCATATTACAAACATATGCCCTAGCGGGATTCGAAGCCGATCCGTTTAGTATAATAACACTCAAACTTCTAACGACTACACCAAACAGGGCACCATTTAGATTTGTAAATGAAACGTAAACTCGACTAAAAAGTTACAACGTATTTTCCATCTAAGTCCAGACTTTCATAGACTGAATGAAAGCGGAATATTAAGGAACAGGTAACCATTTTGGGTTAGATAATACACTTATTCATGTTGGTTCTAACACAGTGAAAATATTGTTGAAATTGGAAGTTGAAGCAATTAAAAAATATATTCTAAATAATAACCATGACTAAGGCTTAAGCGTGAACATAAAATAGGAAAGAGTAAACCAATCACTCGGTTGGATACCCTTTTGACCTCAATTTCATCTGATGACTACTGGATAGAAATGTAATGTACTCAGTAAATGCCCATTCAGTATACAGGTTTTAGACATATTAGTTTGGTGTAATTGTTACCTAAAATGGCCCGATCATTCAATATTTCTTACCACTTATCTAGAAAGGTCTTAACTCTGTGCCTGATAAAGTTTAAGTATACATCGATGAAGCAATCCTTTCATAGGCTTAAGTTCCCGATTTTCTGTTTTAGCTTTTTACTGGTCCATCATATTACAGTAAAGTCTTATCTTATTCATAGATTCCTGATACTTTTCCATTGACCTTTGTACCCAAATTTGCTCATTGTACCGTATATTAAGACCTTCGTTCTAACTTTATTTGTTTGTAGAGCTTTATAACCGCTCTATATTTTTACCCGACTATGGAAAGAGATGAAATTTTAGCAGGTTTTTTTTCTAAATTAAAAATGATTTGACTGGAATGTATCATTCATATTGTTTCATGGAGAAAAAGAATGCGCCCTTAATAATTTATTTTTGTTTAAAGAAGTATGTAGGAACTATAAAATGAAATTTAGAAAACTCCTAAAACTCTATGGATCATCCAAATATAGGTACCAACCAATTATAGTAAAAGCCAAATATCTTCGAAACGGCTTAACCTTTTCATCAACCATATAGTTAAGGACCTTTCGTTAATATTTTTATAATAGCTTTCCGCCCGCGTCTTCGCCTGCGTGGAGTAACTTTATCGGGGAAATTTGTTTATCCCCCATGGGATAGTTCCCATGAACTACTCACTTTATCAGGATAAAAAAATCCTATGTCTTAATCCAGGGTATGTTCTACCTAAATACCAAATTTCATCCAAATCCGTTCATCCGTTTCCCCGTGATTGGCCAACACACAAACAAATACACAAACATCCAAACTTTTGCATTTATAACATTAGTTAGATTGTTTCTTTTGAAACCGCACTCAAATGGGACCATGCATTACTAAGATATAATGAATAAGATCAGGAATGAGTATATCAGAGGAAGTCTGAAAGCTTCACCAATAACCGCAAATTTGAGTAATAGGTATAGCATGGTTTGGGCTCATTGTGAGGAAGGATGAAAGGCACGTAACAAGATGAGTGCTAATTATAAATGTGGAGGGATACAGAGGTAGAGGAAGATCGAAGAAGGTGTGGGTACACTGCGATGTTATGTGTATGAAAGAGGTGAGTACGGAGATGACGGCTAATAGAGACGAGTAGAAGAGAAATACATGTATGCCGACCCTACCTAGAGTGGGATAAGGGCAGGAAAATGATGATCAGGACAGAGAGTGAGCACATACGCACAACGCCGTCAAATACATAGCACCCATCGTTTATCGTCGGCGGTTAAAAATAAGCTACATTATTAAAAAAGTAACGTCATTAATAACTTACCCCGTATATTTTCAGCGAATGTTCAAAATTAATATTAAACGTAACTTCTTTGGGTAAATTCGTGTATAATCCCAGATTTACGGTGCCTTGCCAGAACTTCTCGACAATCTTATCAAAATGTATCACACCTAATCCACACGGATCGTATCTAGTTAAAACAGGCCCTTTTAAAGCCATAGAGTGTATTTCTACTACAATTAGTAAAAGACAACATAAAATTTTCATAGAATATTCAGACATGTTTGAGATAATACTTAACGCTATTTATAACACAATTGAGTATTTAATATGAGAAACAATTTGTTTTATATTCTTTAGTCTTCTGTCACTGAGATTTCACGAATAAAATTATCGTATATCGCAGTAAAATACGGTACCAACAGTGTTCGATATACAGGGTGTTCAAAAACGTCCGTCTAGAAGCTTGACTTACGAGAAATTGTTGCGGTCTGCTGAAACATCGTGCCTTTTAAGTGAAAGTTCTGTTTTCAGTGACTCATTATGTTAAGTGTTACATAAAATATTTTCTTTGTACACATAACATACTGCACTTTATTAGGTTAGTATTACTAAAATTAGTCATTTCCATGTAACAAAGCGTTTTTAATAGTGTGATTTGTATTTGTTTGCCTGGGTTAGCGTTAACCTACTAATACATAGTAAGCGAGGAAATATTTCAGTCTGCAAACACAGCTGTATAACGTAATTCATTACTTTCTCTGTAGTTCAATGAATGAATTCACCTAATCGATGTTATGTGTCATCGAAGTCGGCACGCAGCCGCACGACGCCCGTAGATAAACATCCAGTATAAGCTGGTCTCCCTGCATTGACAGTTACAATAGCGTCGCGCGACCAACGTACACTACTAATTTTACGTTCGCCGTGGCGTCAAGTATTCAGTTCTTTCTTAACTAAAAAATATCACTGACTAGCTTTCGGCCCGCGGCTCCGCCCGCATGGAATAAATTTATCGCGTAAATTTGTTTATCCCGCGAAAACTACTCACTTTATTGGGATAAAAATATCCTACGTCTTAATCCAGAGTATATTCTACCTATATACCAAATTTCATCCAAACGTTCATCCGTTTCGCCGTGAGTGACAAATAAAGAAACAATTATCCAAATTCTCTCATTCATAAGTTAGATTAGTTTATTTATTTTCAAAAGGGTGGTAGAAAAGGCGATTAACGGAGTTATTTTAATAAATGTGCCGAACTGGCAATATGATCCTCAACGCATAATCCGTAGTTTATAGAAGTACAGTCCAACTAATATTATAAATGCGTAATAAAAAGTTTGTGTGTGTGTATCTGTGATTGCTACCTTTTCATTTCTACACGTCGATGACATTTATTTGGTAGACAAATTAGGACCTGAAATAATACATAAGCAAAAATTTTACCTAACCTATTTGATGAAATGTTCCACGCGAACGAAGTCATCGCCTACAGCTAGTCAGTTTCATAAGTGGATATGAATATCCACTTATGAAACTGACTACGGGCTAAAGCCCCAGCTCAGATTTGCGTTTTGAGTTAGTGGCATGTTCTTGTTTGAAATTTATTTCATATACCTACTCAATGGTTAGCAAGCATTAGTTTGACCTCAATCACACTTGATGTTAAGTGGAGAGGTCGAAGCTCACCTGCCCCCTCCCCCCCATTTTTTTATAAGACTATCTTTTCTCAAATAGCCGGAACACGATAATGCTGTCAACATTGTTGGGTTAGTGGTAGATTTAGATAAGATGGTGGTAGCTGCGGATAAGCCAATCGAGTACCAACTTCCGTTTCATAAACCGTTCTTTATATTGTGATTGTGCAGGAATTTGTTGTTTTGGCTTCAATTTTATAAAGAAGTTTTATAAAATTAATGTAGTCTTAAAAAATCTTACACAGTCACAACCTATATAGGAGTATGTATTAAAAGTAGGAGAGATAAGACGGTGCGATGACCCTGATTTGTCGACCCCATATTTCTTTGAATCGACGTATCTTCCACCTACGACAAACAACGGGCAATTACGTAAATTAAATTTATAATAATTGGATTATATTTTCATGAATTGACGACTGATTGGTGTAGTGGATAGGACCTTAGCAGCGAAACCAACGGTTCCCGCGAGGGATTAATATTTGTGTGATGAATACGAACATTTATTTCCGAGTCATGGATGTTTACATAAATATTTAAGTATGTTTATCCGTTATTTAGTATCCATAGCACAAGCTTTGCCTAGTTTGGGACTAGATGATTGGTGTAAGTGTCCGAAATATTTATATTTTTTTATTTATGAATTACCTACACCGAAGCTTCCTGTTGTAAATAGGTATGTATATGCTTTTAAATTAATAAGAAAACTTTATTTGATCCATTTAGCGACACTTATAATTACAAAATACTATTTTATTGGGTAACAATTCTATAGATAATTACAAAATAAAGTTAACCAAATAAAAAAAATATTTTAAAAAATTGACCCAGGTCTTGCACGACCAGAGGGATCCCTAGTAGGCTCGTTGATAGCGAGGTTCACCATGAAAATTGACTATTTAAATTGTAACATTTTTATTTACCGAATATATTTTAGTACATACATACAAAACGTCACGACCTTTATCCCAAATGGGATGGGCAATAATAGCATTTGGGTATTGCAAACATTAAGAGATTAATGATTGAAACAACATACACGGTTCATATTATGAAATATACATAAATGCACACGTGACCCATTGCCGTTGAAACGTGCAAATATATAGATGTTTTTTTGGTGGTAATTCCAGGAAGAGATGGGATGTTCTTGTAGGAGTAAATAGTGCTACTCGTTGTTTTACAGCAGGTTCTATTAAATTAGAATAAAAATTATCTTCATTCAGACATATTGTGTACTAGGTAAAATTTTATGTGACAAGACGTATATAAAAATAAACAACTTTTAAACTACGAACATACCTAAATTCAAATGAATATCAGCCAGTAAAACATTTGGTTAGATTATAAAAAGAGGTTTTACAACAGTTCTATTCTATTTGAGTGCCGCTTGCATGATAGTGACAATAATAGCATTGTGAAACTTATCGCTGCCAGATCAGAGCAGTCTGATTTCTAGAATCTCTGGAAGGGGCAGGCCTTCCAGAGATGCTGGGTGGAGATGGTCATAGGTCTGAAAAAATGCATATTGCCAAAAATAATGGAATCTTAACATACCTAAGTACTATTGTTACTAACACTAATAAAACTATAGACTAAGCCTAAAATAAAGTTTTATTTATCATTTATTTATTATATCAAATACCACTGAATTATACGTATGTAGTTGGTTATAGAGAAAATTTTTAAACTAATATTAGAAATGCGAAACTTTGGATGTTTGTTTGTTTGTTCGTTGCTCAAACACGGCGAAATGGATGAAAGGATTAGGATGAAATTTGGTATATAGGTAGATCTTACCCTGGATTAAAACATAGGATATTTTCTATCCCGATAAAATGAGTAGTTCCCGTAGGATAAACAAATTTCCGCGTTAAAATTATTCCACGCAGGCGAAGCCACGGGCGGAAAGCTACTACTATATATAAGAAAAAATCATGCTTTGTCATAAAATCTCGTAGTAAAAGGTCGAATCGAATGGCACTTATTGTAAAAATTGGTAAACACAGGGGCGATACTGGAATGTAACGTACTCGTACATATTACAAGATTTTTGACCACCTCTATTTACTGTTTGTTACAAAATACTCATTTAACCACAGGTTTATTCTTGTTTTAAACATAGCACTTTCCAATCACAATAATTCTTTCCGAGTGCAGGCAGTAGTCAGCTAAAGACAGACGGGTGAATATCCTGAGCTAACTGCTTGGCCATGCATACCATTTGCGTCTTCACACGCTTTTACTTTTATTACTGGGGGTCGATTTATGCGCTCTTCTTTACTGCTTGCTCCTTTAGTAATATATTTCTAAGCACTTACTTTAATATCGTTTCATTAAAGAGTAACTGAGTAGTCAGTGGACAGTTAACACATTCACTTCATCGATAGGTGCTCTGTCTGTTTGTGAAGGGTTCATTGTACAAAAAGGCAATACATTAATGTTGCATAGATATAGAGTTTGAGTACAACGGCGGACTTATCCAATAGAGGGATTTCTTCCAGTCGCCCATAGGGTTAGTTAGAAAACAGTAGATTGGGTGTATATAAAGTACAGCAAATTTAAACTAAAACAAATACATACACACTAATAACTATTTTATTTGACATTCACGTATTACGGCTATAGGCGGAGAAATATACCAGCTGAAACCAACTTTAAATAGATTACTATCGAGTCACGTGATCTTGCCGCCATCTTGTCGTATTTCAGTCTCACTTCATTGAAGTCGTGGAAAAAGTCACGCCTATAGGCGGTAAACTTTAGCATCTACAACCAACTTATTGTGGATTACTACGTGATCTTGGTTCCAATCGGCAGAGCTGTCCACACCCCTCATACACACATAGAAAGACTTCATGGCTCGAAGTTTCACATGAGACTGCGATGTATGTATATATCGTGTTTGATGGAAATAGGTCAAGCCGTTTCGATATTTAAATTTTAACATAGTTGCTTTGTATACCTGGATGCGGTTCATTAGTTTATTGGGTAGTCACCCTGCCTTTGAAACCAAGTAGCAGGTTCGTATCCCGCTTGGGGTACCTAACTGTTTTTGTGAACAATTTTGGAATTGGATGTTTATTATTGACGACCGATTGGTGTAGTGGATAGTCACCCTATCAGCGAAACCAACGGTTGCGGGTTCGAATCCCGCGAGGGGTAAATGGTTGTATGAAGAATACGAACATTTATTCCCGAGTCTTGGATGTTTATATAAATATTTATGTATGTTTATCCGTTATTTAGTATCCATAGTACAAGCTTTGCTTAGTTTGGGACTAGATGATTGGTGTATATGTCCGAAATATTTATATTTATCTATTATTTATTTATTATTGATAAAACCCGACTAAAACTAAAACCATTTTACTGTACTACTTTTTCATATATTTATGTTATTCTTTCCTTCATAATATTATAAATTACCAGTATAAATTATATAAGTGTAGATATTATATGAAATAATGTTATTATTAAAAACTAATATTTAGTTATATGTATATATTTGCACAACTAGTACAACTATTCGAATCACATCGAAGGCTCTTGACTTTGAGCTCCTCTGAAAACCAGCGCAGTAGCGTATGCTGAGATGGAGTTCATTTTTGACATCACAATGCACTCACCATATTTCAACCTCCCTGTTTTTTGTATATTGTTGTATTTTTTTTTATTATTAATATTGATGATGTTGTTGTGTGGTGTCAAATAAGTATATGTCTATGACTACGGAATTGTTCTTACGAAATTTAAAAGTTGCCACCGTCACATACGTGGAGAGTTCCAAACTCATGTAATATGGTATGTATCTAATGCAATTTCATACTTAGGCTTAATCACTAATAAAGCAAATAGAAAAAAATAACAAATTAGAGTGGTCCACGCCTCTGGAGATGTGAGAGCTGGTGCCTACTTTGCTCAACAGCTGAGCTTATGCATTCAGCGGGGCAAGAGCGCTTTATATTATAATATTTCATTTTGTTAAATAGCCTGGTTATGCAAACGGGCTGGTTATGTCCAATGTTTATCAACTAAATAATCTGATATTTTATATAATGCTTTCTTAATAAGTTTCTGTTTTATAGTATCTTTGAATTTATTGAAATGAAGATTTTGTATATCTACAGGAACCTTATTGAAAAAGCGTATACATAACCCTTTGAATGAATTACTGACTTTGCGGAGGCGACAAGTCTATCTTTATTTCTTGTATTGACATCATTTTTATGACTACTACTACTAGGTACTATGCCTAACGGAAGCGAGTTGGACGGCGTATTTTTTCTATAAAATATAGATATTTTCAATTGTGTTTTATAAATTTTTTGTTTCATGTAACTTAATTAAACTACTTACTTTATTATACACCAAAATTAAAAATAAATAAAACTAGAAAAATAGGAGAAAGCCAATGAACCTTATGACTCCAAAACAGTGGCGTGCCCAGCGTTTTGTCACAGGGTAGACAGAATGATAAAATTTGCTATTAAAGGAGAAAAATAGAACTACAAAATAATAACTGACTCTTATAGAAATCGTCGCAAATGTTTAGAATATTTTTGTTCACATCAGTATGAGTCAGCTATCTTTTTTTTATGTACAATGGGTTGATACTTGGCCTCATTCACACCTGATCTTAAGTAAAGATGAGGTTGAAGGTGGAAGCCTACTGACCCAGAAACTCCAACACATTTAGGGGACTGGCTATCTTATCTCTGACAACCGGAACACAACAATGCTATTAACATTGCTGCTTAGCGGCAGATTTAGATAAGATAGTGGTAGCTAGTCAGGCGGACATTTTTAAAATTCCCTACCACCAACCAAACCAAGTACTTAAACATGTACCCCGCTGGGGATCGAACCTGCGACCTCCGTATCGTAAACCCAATGTTGTTTACATTGAGCCACGGAGGCGGTGAAATCTTGACAATGCATTTCGAGGAAGGCTTACAATTTCCAGGGTAGGCACTGCCTTTCTGCCTGTATGGAGGGCACGCCATTGCTCCGAAACACGTACTCGAAATCTAGCCAAGACAGAAAAACGATCTCGGTTATTATCTCGTCTTCATAGCCATAGTTTGAAAATATTGGTGGAACAGTAAATGTAGAAAATATTTATTTATTATTATTTTTAATATTTCTTAATATATTAAGAAATATTAGAAATAATAATAAATAAATATTTTCTACATTTATTGTCAAGATTTCAATAAAAATACAGTATACTGTATTTTTTAAAGTCACCGTATATAGCCACAACGACGATGTAAATAAAGTTTAAATACCAAAAGTGCTATAAAGTACCCCATTAAAAGGCGGTGGAATTGCAAATCGCAATTTTCGAGGCAATATAAACTGATCACAGAGAGGATTACAGTACGTACGAAACGGAACTCGAGATTAAAGTTATACAAGAGAAATATTTCTGAGTCAACGACTTGGGAAAGTTTCCTCTTTGTCATGTAAGAAAGTAAGAAGAAGGGGGTCCCGTTTGTCTTCGGAATGGTACACGGAGCTCGTGTTTTGCATCTAGAGTAATAAATATTTTCGCGAGAGTAAAAGCTGTTGCAACTGGTTAAACTGTAATTAATCTGGATTTCTTGGCGCTAGTTAAGCTAATAAGTAGGGATAGCCAAAATACAAAAAAAATTGCATCATTTAGGAAAAATAGTGATAAAAATGATGTCAATACAAGAAATAAAGATAAACTTGCAGGTCACATAAGTCGCAAAGTCAGTAATTCATTCAAAGGGTTATGTATACGCTTTTTCAATAAGGTTCCTGTTGATATACAAAATCATCCCTTCAATAAATTTAAAGATACTATAAAACAGAAACTTATAAGATTATTTAGATGATAAACATTCATGGACATAACCAACCCGTTCGCATAACCAGGCTATTTCACAATTAATAATGAAATATTATAATATAAAATAATAATTAATAATTTTATAATATAAAAACCTTTTTTTTTAAGAGCAACCTCTCGAGCTTCTTGCTTGTTTTTCTCAGGGGAAAATTGCCTTTTGAACAAGCAGTAGCTTCAAAAATGTAAAATCTGACTATTTTAAGCGTTCCTACAAAATAAAGCATTTTTGATTTGATTTGATTTGATTTGATTGATCGGTTGAGTTAAGATTTTATATACAAAAGTACTAACTTCCACCCACTACTTAAATAAATAAATATGATATTCTTAGACATACCTGCAGATCGCCATCTAGTTCAGCAACTAAGCATGTATTATAGATACCACATGGTTAATATACTACACAAATGCATTCTGTAAATCTACATATTATTATAAATGAAAACACCATAAAACGGGATTCGAACCTGGGACCAGTATAGCAGCCAGAGTTTCTAACCACTACAGCAAACAGCTCGTTAAATAAATGGATGCATGCACAAACAGAACGAAGCGGGTAGCTAGTGTTTAATAATTTATAATTTGTTTTTGTATAATTTGTATTATATTTTTTGTAGTAGGCTAGTAGTAGAGTCTATAGGATCATTATATCCTGACATAATATCATTTCACTTAAGCCGTTTTGGGTATAAATCACATACACACGCCTCGCTTATAAGGTATCTGGGACCTGGAGCCGCTTATGCGTTCCCGGGTCCTCCTTACTGCCGAGGAAGGTCGCGGGGTTTTGATGGGTATCCCTCCCGGTAGGGAGGGGAGTCCCACATAACCGTCTCGCCGTCCCCAAGGCGAGCGGTATGCTAAAACGCATTTCCCGCGTAAAAAAAAAAGGTATCTGAAATGGATGTCATACCCAAGCAAAACTGAATGTAAAATTATATTTTGTAAAACTTGGATGCAGTTTGCAGCAGCAGTATGCAGATCTGTAACGTCACACACACTCATATACATAACACATTACCTTCTGCAACTAGCAGTTAGCTTGCGCGCAGTAGAGTATGAAATATCCAAACAAACAAACAATCCAGCCAGTGTGAATTAAAAACAAAACAATTGAACTGCTTCCAGGCAGGTTTTCACATGATATGAAAAGCATTTTTAAACTTAGTGAAGATTTTCTCCATTTCACAAAAGATTTCACGGGTCGCTGTATCCCTTTGAGTGCTGCATACTGTTAGAGAAATTACTGAGCGCAACAGGCGTGCAGAGCGGCAGAACACGAATACGTATTGCATTATTTAAAAGGTAAATGAAACTGATAAAAATTCAATAGTTCAGATCAATAATTTTGATGACCTATGTCACGGAGTGTGGTCTTTGACTATGATCATTATAGCAAAGCTCAGGGTCACAAAACTAATGGGCGATACTTCGACTTTTACTACGAGATCCAATCAAAGAGATCCTAAGAACGTTGGTCATCGATACAGTCCAACGGATTATAGTTGAAGTGGCAGTGGGCATGAAATACAGCGCATAGGGCAGCGGTTCCCAAATGGTGGTCCGCGGAACCCTAGGGTTCAGTGGAAGGGTCACAGGGGATCCGTGTTCAATCCAAAAATTAACGAAAACGTTCATAGAAATCAGTCATCATAACATAACCGCTACTTAGGTATACCGATTTTTATACTTACAAACAAACAGACTGGATGCAGCTCCAGATATTCGCATTCAATTATCAGATATTAAGCCTACTTTTAGTGCTATTTCATTGGTCATATTAAATACGCAGTTACGGTCGAAATAATAAATAAATTTAATATTATCCTGTCAAAATTTAAAATAATCAAACTACTAGATAGCTGTACGAGACGTCTTGTGCGGTATAAAATGAAGCGGGATCCTCATGAAAAATTCCAGCTAAATTGGGTTTATTTCGAGAAGATCAAAAAAAAATACAAAAATTGGTGGTGTACGACCTTAGTATGTAACGTGACGAACGAATCCGAGGAAAAGTACAAACTTCACACCAGTCTTTAAAAAATCACATATTACATATGTATCTATACACTCTAGTAGGTGCACATTGTAAGAAAAGGAACACAGGTACAGTCATGCAATAGTACAATATCAATCACATTTGTTATTTTATATTTGGGGATTCGACAAAAAGTATGATCAATTAAGGTTCCGTGGCCAACAACAAATTGGGAACCACTGGCATAGAGGGGGAGGAGAGGGATAGGATCTAGAGGGGAGACAACGCACCGGCAAGATAGGGTGGATCGTCCATTTGGTAGTCAAGGACAGATGACCTGCTGAAGGTCGTGACCACTTCCAATCGACCGCTCAGGAAATTTATGAGGGGATAACACTTACGCACGCTAAAATGCATCCAGGTCAAGTGCCTAAGAAAAGTACTGTGGAGCCTATCATGATTTTAAACGACCTAGCGCATTTCAAACTTCGAAGGACCGGTTCCTCTCTGTGCGCGTATATAACAAAATGGAAATTATCGCAGTCCGGGAATTCTAAATAGTGATTAAAATTGTTTATGCTATTATTTTCATAGAATATAACTCAATTTGGACCACGCATTACTGGGATACGTTTGGGACAAAGACTGGACATAGACACACTCAACGCCTTTAAACATTAAACATCTCTCGTATTTCGTCGGTGGTTAAAAATTGCACAAGTGATCACCCATCCAAAGTCTGACCTTGCTAAATGCTTAACTTCGCTAACAACAAATACTTACTACACATATACAAGCTGACAAAAATGTCTGAAAGTGAAATTCCGAACAATTTGTTTGTTTAAAAGTGCTTATTATGTTAATTTCACCCAGGATCGGCGCGGCAGGTATGCTTTTGACTTTCAACCCTCCAACGGCATACTTTTCGGAAAATTTCACTCATTTTGTTTTAGACATGGTGTATTATGTCATTATTTTCGTTTGTACAGTGCAGATGTATACGGCTGTATACCACTTATAGCGTAGGTATGTAAAGTATACGTGGTTCGCGGCAGTGCAAAAAAGATCCCTTTTAATGTATAATACTAGATTTGTAAATTACTTGACACGCAAAGAAACAAAACCGTCTAGTTAGTTGGATGGGTTGTAAAAATATGATTAATTGCAACTGCAGCGTCACTGGTACCTAGTTCCCAAAATAACTGCAATCATAAACTTAAGCCCAGAGCGGCGAATAGGGCAAATTCTCCTTAAAAAACTACATTGCACCTTGGGTCAAGTTTATGGCCCCAATGAACTTCTATTAGCTGATGTGATATGATATTTCATATCACATAACGTTATGTTGTTATATAACATTTTAAGTTTTCATAATTTTAGATGTTATGCATCAGCCTAAAATAGAGTAGGTATTTATCGTTTTTTGGCAGTCGAGTAAAAATAGAAAGGAATTAAAACTAATAACCAACACAATTATACTTTAATTATCGTTAATTACTGGTATAGCACTACGATTTTTAAACACAAAATTGGATCCAAAAGTTCCTAGAGTAGGGGTAATTACAGTAATTGAAAAACCACGGAGACAAAATAAACTTGAATGTATTGGATATCTTACGCTTTAACGAACTAATAACCCCCTAATCGATTATAGTTGTTCTGGCAAACGTACAAGATAGACGATAGATATACTGGATGAGCCCTATTTATTCAGAAATATTGTATAAAAATTAAAAGAAGTTTTCCCAACATGCGCTTTCGGATCTATAATGTTCTGCCAGTAATTGTGCGTGATAGTTCAAATCTGAGGGCATTCTCTAATAAGTTGAAATGGTTTCTTAAAGAAAAAGGTCTGAATGAGTACTTTGATATATCAATCAATCAAATACGCTTTATTGATTAAATGAGGAAGGTACATTTAAATATCTTATAGAAACTACAAATTAGGAGGCCTTCTCGAGGAACAGCAATACCACCAGCCAAACCTATTATCACGGAATTCAATACGAGTACTTACGTGGGTTAGCACAAATAATTGTAAATATGTTAATCTTATTATTGAATTTTGACATGTAAGTGATGGAAGGTATTAGTCAATTGGTTGATGGAATATTTGAATATTGGCCAATGAGATGAATCTTATGAATTTTATACTGATTTCCATACCTGCTGTTATTATTGATGTTTAACTGCAAATAAATGAATTCTGTGATATACACGAAATATTCGAAGTTGGCCTTCTGTAACATGAAAGAACATCCGCCGTCATACTTTTAACTTTGACCTCGTAAATTTTTTTGCGTTCGATGGCTAATAATTTGCCATATCGAGTTACCATAATTTACTTCTAGGGCGTTTACGTAGTGAAAAATTCAGCGATTGAACGCAAGCGAGCTAAACGGCGATCCGCCTGGCTATCATCACCATCTTATCTAAGTCTGCCGTCAAACAGCAATGTTAATAGCATTGTTGTGTTCCGGTTGTCAGAGATTATATAGCCAGTCCGCCAAATTAGATGGGGTTTTCGGGTCAATACGCTTTCACTTTCGGCCTCATCTTCACTTAATATCAGGTATGATTGAGGGTGCTAACCCGTTGTGCGTAAAAAAAAGATCAGAGGCAAAAAAAATACATGGTACGGCTGCATAAACTAATATTCTATGGAACTTGCTATGTAAACAAACCCCCATATTGAAATTGTCTCTGAATGATGAATTTACTAGTGATGGGCAAGACTCTTACTTACTCCTTTACTTATGTCAAACCATATCGAATAATAAAATAACGAAAGTAAAAAACAAGTAGGTACGAGAGAGATCTGAGATCGTCTTTTGTTTACATAGCAAGTTTACATGACACTTTACATTGTGATACCATGTTTTCAAATATTCGTTATCGTTTTCTTGGATGATGGCTCTCGAAAATTTTAATCGAGACATTTACTTAGCTGACCTAAGTTTATTTTAATTACATATACTTATTTATTTGGGACAGATAACAACAGTGTGGGTACAAAGTTACATTATTAACAGATTTTGTAGGTATTAATATTAATACATAGACCACGAACCAAGGACGGAGTGTTGAGTTTTGTTTCGACTTAACTTTAACATCGCGTTCGCGTTTACGAAAAAAGTCCCTGTGAAAAAAATCGTTTTGCAAACTATCCGCTAGAGGCGCTGCAGATTTTTCCATACAAATCCTCACGTAAACGTAAACGCGGTAGTAAAGTTAAATCGAAACAAAACTCGCACTCCGCCCTCTGTCGTCGATTCGTCGTGTCGAAAGTGATACACGAGGATATTATGAAGTTTACATACATTCGCATCCTTACAATTTTACAATGTTATATTACTTATGTAATAAACCGCCTCCAATGTGAACAACATAGGGTTTACGAATCGGAGGTCGCGGGTTCGATCCCCGGCGGGGTACCTACATGTTTAGTACTCGGTTTAGTTGGTGCTAGAGCATTTTACCACTATCTTATCTAAGTCTGCTGTCAAATGTAATGTAATATTAATAGCGTTGTTGTGTTCCGGTTGTCAGAGATAAGATAGCCAGTCGCCCAAATAAGTTGGGGTTTCCGGGTCAGTACGATTCCACCTTCGGCCTCATCTTCACTTAACATCAGGTGTGATTGAGGTCAAGTGCTAACACGTTATGCATAAAAAAAAAATTCATTGTATATTCACTGTACCTACCTATTGTACCTACGTACAATATCACCCAAAAGGTGGATGGACGATCTGGACATCGTGGGTAGTTGCTGGATGCAGGCTCCTTCCAACCAGTCACTCTGGAACTCTATGGTGGAGCAGCATGTATCTATATTTCAGCAGTATGTCCTGTGGCTGACGTGATGATAATAATCCCAATCCCAATGTATATCAATTCAAAGTAGGTAGGTAATTCTGTTTATTATAATTAGTTTAAGTACTGTTTATGTTGACCTGCGTCTAAGCATCAATGCTGAGTGGCAGATTCACTTAGCGATACCGACAATTGATTGTAATTTTTGGAATTGGAATCTGACAATTCTGCGGTTTTAACGCATTCAGCGGCTTCCCGCAGGACCGATTGTTGTGGAGATCTTTGTGGGAGGCCTTTATCCAGCAGTGGACGTCTATCGGGTGATGATGATGATGATGTTTACTTTTTGTATGTTTCTCTATTGTCTAATACCATGGACCAATGAAAGAAAAGAATTGGCAATTGCCGTACTAGTACGGCGATTGCCAATTCTTTTATTTTGGATTATTTGGATATTTAGGTTTCTAGAAACCTTTCCTCGAAATATCTCAAAGTCCACAAACCAAAAAAAAAGCATACAAACAGCTGAATTGAGAACTTGCTCCTTTTTGAAGTCGGTTATAAATTGATCCGAGGTACAATTTATGGTATGGTGAATGTGCGATGGATATGTATATTCATTCCCGAGTCATGGAAGTTTATTCATTTTTGTATATTATCTTATCCGTTACCTTAGTATCTAGTTTTTACCTGGTTTGGAACAGATAATTGGCGTAATTATCCGAAATATTTATTTTAAATTACTATTTCGAAGTTTCAGACAATACAGGTTAATATTAGAATTTCACGTTCCTATAAACTTGCCAGTAAGGTAAATTTGTGGAACTTTGTTCGGTATTAGACGTATCCAGTTACATCAGGTCTTTGTCCAACTCAATTAACTTGAGGCGTTGGGAAAGTCCATAATAGCTACTTTATGTGTTATACTCGTATATATAGCACTAACAGCTGGCAAACAAGCTATACGTTTAATAGATCCTAATTGGCGCAGTTGACAAGTCACTGATAATATTTGAGTGTAACTGACGCGCGTTTATAATTAATTATCCGTTCGTTGTGTTTAATCTGTTGTTTATTTGATTTGGTTACATCTCTGAATGTTTTTTGCAAAAGCATTAATGACGACCTATTTGGTGTAGTGGTTAGAAACTCTGACCACTATACCATCAGGTCGTGGGTTCGAATCCCGCTAGGGGTATATGTTTGTGTGATGAATACGGATATTTGAACCTGAGTTATGGATGTGTTCATTTACAATAAGTATTTATTTACAAAAAAAATGTACTAATGTAGTACATTAACCATCTGGTATCCACAACACAAGCCCATAGTTGCTTACAGTGGTACTAGATGGCACTTTGTGTATTTCTAAAGATACTTATTAATAACAAGCTGATTAATATTTGGTGAATACCATTTGCTTTTTAACCCCCAACGAAAAACGACGGATGTTTAAAATCAAAATCAAAAAAATATTTATTTCGTAGGATAAAAATTATCACTTGAAAACGTCACATTTTTTATCTTATTATAGTTATTGACATAATTGCTCATTCACAAAGCTGATTCCCCAGAGACGAAAGAGCAGCAAGGTTGCTCTTTTAAATAAGTTTGGGTTACATTATATTATATTATATAATTAGGCTGAATATCGCCGAGCGGTCTATGTTCATGCTTGCTTATCATCCAGATAGTCAGAAATTTTATAATATGCCAGATAACGCAGGAATGTTATTTTCATAAATACTATTCTGTAACACAATTGTGATATGTCAATGAAATTGTAACTACGCAAAACTTACAACGTTTCAGAGTTTTGGTAATTTATTTTATTTAGGTAATAAACAGTCATTGAAAAACATAGAAGAAGAAAGAAGAAGAATAAATATTTCGGACACTTACACCAATCATCTAGTCCCAAACTAAGCAAAGCTTGTGCTATGCATACTAGATAACGGATAAACATACATAAATATCCAAGACTCGGGAATAAATGTTGGTATTCATCACACAAACATTTACCGCTCCCGGGATTCGAACCCGCCACCGTAGGTTTGGCAGGGTCACTATCCACTACACCAATCGGTCGTCAATTTGGAAGATTGGCGATCTTATCTCAAATAGCTGTAATGCTATCAACATTGATGCTTGGCGGCAGAGACGCACTACCAAACCGATCTCGAAGTTGTTTACATCGCAGGCGATTAAAATACACCAATGCCCCTTTACAGCAGCTAATTTAATTTAATTTAAATTTAAATAATTTAAATGCCTCTATACAGCAGCTATTTATTATGTTATTTGATTATTTTATTGTATTTACCTTGCCCCTCGACAGTAGCTTAGCTTATGTATGAGATAATTGACAATGCCCCTTTACAGCAGCTTAACTTCGTTTATTTTTAAATATTATATAATTGTCATCAATTTGTACTATTTATGCATTTTGACGTGTCCAAGTGCTCTAATTGAAGTTTATGGAAATAAAGAATTATGAGTATGAGTATGAATACTATAG
Organism: Oegoconia quadripuncta; assembly: GCA_949316235.1. NCBI lineage: Eukaryota > Metazoa > Arthropoda > Insecta > Lepidoptera > Autostichidae > Oegoconia > Oegoconia quadripuncta. Next base: position 32,361,638 of record OX438741.1, on the reverse strand, counting down.
GTACTTTAGTTAAAAAATATTATATTATTATATAGTTTCAAAAAAAACAAAAGATTAAACCTAAATGAAATACTGATTATATTATTAAAGATTAATAAAAAAATTGTACCAGATCTTGCAAAATACTTTGATAAGTTACTATTTATATGAAAAGCCAAAACGTTTGTTCAAGCTCTAACGGTGTCGAGACCAAGCTATGATAATAGGAATCTTTGACGAGCGGTACCTACAGTGCAAATGAGTGATCTCTACGTCCAACAGTGAACTTTCTACTATTGATAATGATGACAGCATATCACTATCACTTGTACATACAAAGTTCACAGGTCATAATGCTGTGCCTAGGTACGACTTGCATCGCTATTCATCAAAACATTTTCCCTTAATCACACGCAGTGGGAAGAGAGGTGGAAGAGGAAACTACCCGACATGATATAATATGAATTTTTTATTCTTTCCTATCTCCAATTTGTACATTTCAAGTGCCGATGTTTTATATCCCCTTATGTTTTACAGTTTGATTGTCATTGATTTTGTTTCTTTGTGTTAAATATATTATTTTTATGTTGTCAATAAAATCGCTACAAAACTGTTATATTAGCTACCCTATCTCTATAATTACATCATCGACGACTAGTTAACCTATCTAGATAATCTTATCTTAATCTAAATCACCTAGAATAACAACATTAAGCAATCTTCGAAACTAGGCTCTAAAATTACCCATGCCAAAACTTCAGACTGTACCTACATACATATAGACGGTCATAAAGTATAGTTTGTTAATATACTACGTTGCAAATTCACAGACAAAAGGGTAGCATCACCCACCCATTTGTTATTTATTGTCAATTTGCGTCCCAGACTCGACCGTTCGTTAGTGGCGGTCCGGTAATAAACTTATTAAAAAAATCCCTCTATCACACCGTTGTGAATAGATAAAACGTTCGGTATCTTATCAGTCCCTGAAGATTTTTACATACCCATCAATAATGTGTTGAAGATGGGCAGCTATGGCAGCTGATTGGTATAGCGGTCCAGAGTGATAGTCTGGGTTATGTTATTCTGGTTAATATACTCATTCTATTTCTGCCGCCAAGCATCAATGCCGGCATTGCTGTCGATTCTGAAGTGGCCTCTAAAACTTACATTTAAATTTTGAGTGCTCTAAATCGATTTCCCATTGTACGCCGCATCTCTAAAATTTTGACGTTTCTAAAATCTGAACTTAACGCTAATCAATTCAATTTAGGTTTAAAGCTATTCCAGGAAACCATCTAACGTGAATTAAGAGAACATTAGACATATTATTAGCGAAATTCAGTTGCCATCTAATACCATCACATTTAAAATTTGAGAATAGATTTTCATAGATTTATTAGGGTATCTACAGCCCAAAAGGTGTGAAGTTTCTTTAAAAGTATTTTGTAGGGGTACAAAAGACTTTCCTAACATGTTTTATTTTTAATTTAAAGCCGCGGTGAAAAATATTGCCTATCAAATTTTTTAAAATTTTTTTTTCAAGTTTAGACTTAATTCTAGTAACTCATTGATATCAATGGTATCAAATAAATTATTCGAAACCTGCCACCATTGTAAGACCCTCAATTTTATAAAGGGCTCAAATATTTCTTTAAGACTTATTTCACATATATTGCGACGCTCCTGCAGTAAGCGTTGGGTAAATGAGTGTTTTAATTTTTCTTGGAATATGGTCCGCAAAATATAAAAGAACAGATGACAAACATGCAGAGGACATCTACTCCTTTTTACATCAATTATCAAATATTATTACATATAAACCAGACGATTACTACTTAGTTACAGGTGACTTTAATTTGCCTAATATTCAATGGTGTGAAAACGGTCCCACTTATTTGAAAACTGTCTCATCTAATCTTCAACAGGCGAGCGCTGAACTTATTAACGAACTTAGCTTACACGGACTTCAACAACTCTCGACTATAAAAAATAATAACAATAATACATTAGATTTAGTCTTCTCGAACATTGACATGGAAATTTCCATTTGTGATTATCCTTTATCTAAAATTGACACATTTCATCCTCCTTATAACTGTGATTTAAATCTTTTCATTTCACCTCTTACGGAAGCTCCCAGTAACAAGTATAACTTTCATAAAGCCGACTATAACTCGCTAAGAGCTTTTCTAAATAATATTGACTGGTATGACCGCATTGACAATACTTCTAGTTTGGACGAAACTGTTGCCGCTTTTTATGATATTGTGTATGATGGAATAGCGTAATTACCCGAGAACTTCAGCGAGTAGCAATAACTTCAATAAGTGGCCGCCTTGGTTTAATAAGCCTCTAAAGAAAATGATAATGGAAAAGGCTAAGGCACATAGAAAATCGAAAAAATATGGCAGTAACGCTGATTATGAAACATTCTCTTTTTTGCGTAAAATAATATCAAAATATCAAGAAAAACGTTATAATGATTATCTAACATCAACGCAACAAGCTATATTAAAAAACCCAAAACATTTTTGGAGGTATATTAAATCTAAACGCGGTCACACGTCTAGTTATCCTTGTAAGGTCACGTATAATGATAAGGAACACAATGACGGTCATAATATGGCCAATGTCTTTAACGACTTTTTTCACAGTGTCTTTACATTACCTCTACAATCTTATCCTATTGTTGATTTACCAGATTCTCCATACAGTACTGCCTTACATACACATAAATTGCATATTTCTAGAGAAGAGATTCACAAGGCACTGACTAATGTTAACGTCAATAAAGGACCAGGTAGTGACCAAATTCCTCCTATTCTGATCTCGGAGTGCGCTATCGCCCTTACTACTCCCATTTACATAATTTTCAATCGCTCTTTAATAGAAGGTTCTTTTCCAAATCTCTGGAAACAAGCTCATGTAGTTCCTATTTTCAAGAAAGGTCCCGTATTAAGGTTGAAAATTATCGTCCTATCTCAATACTAAACGCATTTGCTAAAATTTTTGAAAAGTTCGTTTACAAAGCAATCTACCCAACCATTCTCCATGGAATACCTACCGAACAACATGGCTTCTTAAAACGCCGTTCGACTATCAGCAATCTGGCATATTTTATCACGGTTACACTCAAAAATATGGACTGTGGCGGGCAGGTTGACGTGGTCTATACCGACTTTGAAAAAGCGTTTGACCGTGTGGACCACTTTATTCTGCTCCGTAAGCTAAAAAAATTAGGAATTCATGGCGATTTGCTGCGTTGGGTAGAATCATATCTTCGCAATCGATGTCAAGCTGTTGTGATTGGTGGTTATAAATCTGACTTTATTCAAATCTCGTCCGGTGTGCCTCAGGGCTCCCATTTGGGCCCACTTTTGTATAATGCTTATCTGTTTGATATATATAGCTGCCTGAAACACTCGTTCTTTCTTTTATATGCTGATGATAAAAAAAATTTTTGTAAAATTAATAGCCTTGACGATTGTTTAAAATTGCAGGATGATCTTAATAGACTTCATAGCTATTATAGTGAAAATCGAATTAACGTTAATATTAAAAAATGTCAAATTATATCATTTACACATAAAAAGAAACCCATTGACTTTGTTTATAGTTCCAATAATTCTACAATAGAAAGAGCATATACTGTTAGGGACCTTGGAATTCTTTTGGATGCTAAACTATCTTTCAATGACCATATTGACTTAGTGACGGATAAAGCTTACAAAAATCTAGGTTTTGTGATGCGAACTTGCAAGCCATTTAAAAATATTAGCTGTATCGTACGACTTTACTATGCATATGTTCGAAGCATTTTAGAATATGGAAGCAGTATCTGGTCACCACAATACTCTGTTCATATACTGAAGATACAAAGGAAATTTCTAAGATACCTTGATTTTAAAAGCAAGGCTAAAAATAAATCCTACGAGGCGCGATGTTTAAATTATAAAATTTTACCATTAAGTGACCGTCGCACTTTACTTGACCAAATGTTACTATATGACATACTGAGTGGGCACATTGATAGCCCTGAACTACTATCTCTGATACGCTTTAACGTACCTACACAACGTACTCGACACACGAAACTGTTTTCGATACCCCTCAGTCGCACAAATTACGCTAAAAACTCTCCTATGAATCGTATTTGTAACATTTCTAATAAAAAATTCTCAAATATAGATCTATTCTCGTTTTCAAAAACTGTCTTCAGAAAAGAAATTGTCGCTACCCTTCTAAAATCATCTTAACCATGCCAATGTATATATATTCTATGTATATTTATGTAGAAAGTTTTCTTACGTGAAGTAGTTACCTGACATATATGTATATTATGTGTATATATATATATATATATATATATATATATATATAAACAAAGTTTTTATTTAGTTATTTTTATTCATTTCACCCTACACCCCTCCCACACACACATACATATACACACACACATTATATATTGTTGAAATCAAATGTGTCCATAATTTATAATACGATTGATTATTTTTCATTTCTTTATGTTATCTCTCTCTCAATGATTGTTTATGTAATAACAGTTTAGGAAAACCTATAATTGGCTGATGTTTAAATTTATCTATCTCTGTTCTTAATGGTTTATAAAATAAGCTGTTGGTTTTCTAATAAAGTATAAATAAATGTGAGCGAAATTTCCACCGCTCATTTTATAGAAATAATTATGTCAAATTTAATAAAAACTAGTCAGTCTTAGAATACGCATAATAACCTAAGTCGTCGTGGCACTTAAGCTTTCATTCAAAGCTCATTAATTAATTTAAGAAACAGCCTGCAGTAGACGAATCTTGTACGCAACGGTGTAATAGTAGCTGTGGTTGGGTAATTATTATTTGTACCTCGGCAGACTCCATAAAATGTAACAAAACATAACTCTGTTCTGCTACATTTTCAAAATACTATTACTTCGCCAAGTGATCTTAATTTATAAATGTTGTACTTGTTATCTGATAAACTAAAATTTCATCATCAACAGAGGGGGCCTACGGGGGCCAGTACTGATGGATTTGTCTCAGACGAGTAGTCCCCTGACAGTCAGCGTTTTAAGTATCCCTTGTAGGTCACCGACTTGGTTTAATGAATGCTTTCAATTGAATGCAACCAGGCATGGGCGTACCCAGGTTTTGGTTTCGGGGGGTTTAAGAAAACAAAACGACAAAGAAGTGCATGAATGAAATTACATTAATACTCATATAAATAAAGTCTTTTCTGGGGTAGCAGTAGAAACAGGCAGAGTAGCCAACATTTGTTGCAATATGTTGTCTGTACATAGTTTTTGATCGCACTTATCTAGGCATTTCAAAGCAGGTTTTGGAGTAGTGGAGGTGCTTGTCATCACTGGAATTCCATGGCCTTGGAAAATTGACACTAGTGGTCACCCATCCATGAACTGACAGCGCCAGTCGCTATTTATTTCGCTAATCGTAAAAATTTGTCTCCAATTTTTCCATTTCTCCAAAGTTCACGCCAAGACACCTAGGTAAGTCGTCTAGGTTTGACCATGCATTGTCCCAAATTCAATATGGTGCCCTGTTTTCTACGGCTTCAATAGCGAATGCGACAACGCCACGAATGCTTCCGAATTATGATTTTCCTGTAACTAATTTATGAGATATAATATTAAAAGGTAAGGCAGTGCACATGGCGCGTAGGATACATAATTGAGGCATAAAATGTGAAGACCACAGACAAAATAAAATATAGTTATTGCTAAGTAAAATTATCATGCTAACCGCCTCTGTGGATCAATGTGAACAACATAGGGTTTAAGAATCAGAGGTCGCGGGTTCGATCCCCGGCGGGGTACAAGTTTAGTACTCGGTTTGGTTAGTGGTTAAATGACCGCCTGGATAGCTACCCCATCTTATCTAATTCTGCCACCAAACAGCAATGTTAATTGCATTGTTATGTTCCGGTTATCTGGAGATAAGATAGCCCGTCCCCCAAATAAGATGGCGTTTCTGGGTCGGTACGCTTGCACCTTCGATCTCATCTTCATTTAACATCAGGTATGATTGAGGTCAAGGGCTAACTAGGTGTGCATTAAAAAAAGTAAAAATCATGGCCCCACCATAATTATAATGGTGCTATTCATGTTGTATTAACTTTAGTATCATCTACTAAAACAATTGACGATCTCTTTAGTGTCCCAAGATCTTTATGTACAATCCAACTGTACAGCTCTTAACAAACATTGCCGTCGTTAAAGCAAAGAGTTCCTATTTACAATTGTTTTCTACAACATTTTCAACAGATTAAACTTAAGATGGGCAATATTTTTCAGGAGCTTGAACTAAAACTTTTCCTTTGTATACTTTAAGAAGCATACAAGGGTGCGTTTCGTTTACTGCATCGCGGCGGGGAAGCTACTTACAAGGAGTTTGTCTACTTCATATTTTGCTATTGCAAACTTTGTAATGTTTTAGCGAAAAATTTATATACTCTAGACTCTTGGAATTCAACAATGAGTTGATATGGGAGAGCGAATTCGCGAACAATCATTCTCAATAAGAAATCATCCTCCCAAATAGAGAGATAACTATTTTTTCCCTATAAATCGTGAGGGCGGTCGAATTTGGCACATTAATCAGGAGTAGTCTGCCGTATCGGGCGATTCCGCAGCAATACCAAGTAGCCAGTGATTTATTGGCTCGGTGCCGGAAAGGTAACGTCTGCCACCTGTCTGACCGTACCTTGGCCGAACTATTCACTTGACTATTTTCTAGTTAGATATCTGTTTTACTTTTTATCTCCCACTAAAATACCACTTGGTTTTTAAAGAGGATTTACGAAAATCTAGAGCAGGGATTCTGAAACGGTCAATCGCAAAAGCTCTACTTTTGCATATCGTACGAGATTACACAAATCTCATATCTATTTCTCTGTCTGGTAGACGATATGCGAACATCACCGACAATTCAGTAGATATATCATAATTCTATATGGCTTATGTCATAGACCAGTGTTACCCGCAATATTACAATATGTACCACTCATTACACCTACTACGCAAATAACACCTTGTTACACAATCACACTTATTCGTGTGACTTAATGTTCCACCAATCTTGTATTCTGCTTTTATTGCAATGTGATAACCGATTTATTCTCAAAATTATATTTTTGTTGCGATGATGTTTATTAGTGAGACAACATTTGTTTATGGAGGAGCGAGACTTCCTGATACAAGTATCTTAATACTTACTAGCAGGTCTCAATCCTGGATCTAGTTATAGCATTGTGAGGAACGAACCCAATTACGCACGGTACGCAAGGTTGCATCAAGTGGTACGCGCATCTCTTAACTAAGTTTTTAAATCAGTACCTATATAAAACCATGCAGAACAAGAATTGCAAAAATATGTTTTTAAACGATCAACAGACATGTCATGGAACAGCAGACGAAAAGTAGGTTCATTTTTGGGTTGATCTTAAAGACATGTAGCGTGTCAGCGAAGCAGCAATAAAATATTTATTGTCATTTTGCACGACGTACCTGTGCGAGTCGGGATTTACCGCAATGACATACTTAAAAACTAAACATCGTCACAGACTTCAACTCGAAGATGACTTGAGACTGTAGCTGACTAAAATGCAACCATATTTATACCGCCTTCGTGACTCAATGTGAACAACATAGGATTTAAGAATTGGAGGTCGCCGGTTCGATCCCCGGCGGGGCACCACCAACCACCTGGTAGGGCATTTTAAATGTCCGCCTGGCTAGCTACCACTACCTTATCAAGTCTGTCGCCAAACAGCAATGTTAATAACATTGTTGTGTTCTGGTTGTCAGAGATAACAATAATAATATTAATAAATATCTTTGCACATACACACAGCGCGATCTAGTTCCACACTAAGCAACTAGGCTTGTATTATAGATACCAGATGGTTGATAAACTACACAAATACTTTTTTTTTAAGATGGCTAGTTCCCCAAATTAGGTGGGGCTTTCGGGTCAGTACGCTTCCACCTCGTCCTCATCTTCACTTAACATCAAGTGTGATTGAGGTCAAGTACCAACCCGTTGTGCATAAAAAAAAAACAAACTTTGTCGAGATTACTTTCTATAATAACTGTCTCTTGTATTATAGAATAGATATTTTTGTCACATAGACACTGTGGCTAGAAGTTCAAACTTCAAGAATTTATGTCAAGGTAAGATACACAATACCATTTTTTGTATGCCAATGTAATAAATGGTATTATGTGTTTACCTGTCCGTCAGTCGTATTTCAGGGATTAGAAAAAAGAAGCCGTTGCTAGAACTGAAGGTAAACCGATTTATCCTAGTTGAGAGAAATACCCAAAGTAACCTCTTGAAAAACTTATTTATTGTTAACCTCCGACGCAAAAAAGGAGTGTTTTAAGTTTGACCGCAATGTCTGTCTGTGGCACCGTAATTCCTAAACGGGTGAACTGATTTGGATGCGGTTTTTTTTTATTTGAAAGCAGTATTTCTAGCGGCAGTTTTTAGACATGTTTTATCAAAATCCGTTGTGGATAAAAATAAATTAAAAAATTGGTTCACTTGTTTCGTTTTAATCGTTTGTTTTCTTTTCTAAATTTTCTATTTATTAATAAACAATTTGTTTATTTTGTCTGATTTTTTTATCTAAATACGCGCGCACACACATCAATCAAAGCCGATGGCCATATATTTATCCAATGCATAAAATACATCATATGTGAGTGTTTACGTATACCTACACTATTATTATCTACTTGTTAAACGTGTTTGATGCAGTTTTTTCGCATACCAATTGAAAAATGTGGAAAATTTTCATTTTATCAATATCACGTTCACGTATACCAGGGATGCTTCATATTATACTTAGGTGCCATCCAGTTTTTCTTTTTTCTAGGTGTAGGTAGGTTATCATTTTTGACAAACCTTAGTGACAGTTGAAAGCAAAATTAAGAGGGTTTATCCCTTTTATAACTTTTAATATCTACGTATCCAGCTTATACGTGTAAAGATTCATTAGAATCGATCTATTCATTTGTAAAAAATTTGAATTGTAAGTTTGTATGTAATGCCTGCCTGCCTAAAATCTTTTTTTTTATGCACAACGGGTTGGTACTTGACCTCAACCACACCTGATGTTAAGTGAAGATGAAGTCGAAGTTGGTAGCGTACTGACCCGGAAACTCCAACACATTTGGGGGACTGGCTATCTTATCTCTGACAATCGGAACACAACAATGCTATTAACATTGTTGCCTGACGATAGATTTAGATAAGATGGTGGTAGCTAGCCAGGCGGACATGTAAAATGCCCTACCACCAACCAACCAACTCTTATGGTTAGCCCCAGAAAGGATGGTAATGTTTCGGATGTATTTTCAATTTCAATCATTTATTGCAGTCATGTTGTAACATTGGTTTTACTTAATAATTGAGGCATCAAACATGAATCCCGATGGAGCGTAGCAATAACTAAAAGTAAGGATTTACGTAGTTTATCATATTTTTTTATATTAACATTTTCTTCATCTTCAATTTAAGAGCTATGCTCTTGTCGGTGGAGTAACGACCATGTCTCTCTATTTTCCGCCCTCATTAACATTTTAAATAAGCTAAATTAATATGAATGTAACTAGTTTCTTATTATTATTTAGTAGGTGTCAATGGCATTATTTATTATAAACTAGCTTTCCGCCCGCGGCTTCGACTGGGTGGAATAACTTTATTGCGGATATGTTGTTTCATTTGTTTATCCCGCAGGAACTACTTACTCACTTTATCGGGATAAAACATATCATATGTTTTAATCCAGAATGTATTCTACCAATATTGGAATTGCTAGTACCTAATAGAATATCGGCACGACGCCAACCCAAAATGTTTAGTGTGCCTTCTGTTCACACGAACTGTGCACAAAATTCTGTTTTGCTGCGGTGCATGCAAGAATACAATAAATATTTCTTGAAAGTTCATATTTTTAACGTTAAATTCACTAAATTTAAGAATTCAGTAGTTGAGGCTGTAAAGAGGTTGGACCTAGCGCGTCCAAATACATGAGTTTTCGTTTTAAAATTGTTTCGATTCAAAGGTATTTGTTTATTACACTCCAACCACATTCTACACTCTCTCACTCACACATACACACAAATCCTATAAAGCAATGCCTTAGTTTTTAGCTTACTTACTATCAAAGTTAGCTGAGTACCGGTTAATATTTAAATTGTAAATTAGAAATCTCTATAAACGTGGCTTTAAAAATTTTAAGAAATGTCTTTAAATGTAATTATATGCTGTGTGATTTATATATAAATAAATAAATTAAAAAATTATAAATAAAATAAAAAATCTAAACTCTCACATTTATAATATTAGTTAGATGCTAATTTATAATTTTGGTACGCAAAATATTATGATACTGATTAACTTAATTTATTTATACAAAACGTGGCCCATTAGTGGCGTATTTACTAATGTGACTTAAGTTGAGAGAGATCAATAAGTGGCCTAGAGCACTCTCGCAGCTAGCAATTGACAAGATCAAGTTAAATCCGTAACAGCATGGTGCATTAATTAAATCTGCTGTTTGACTGCCTGTGTTTACACCCGCCCTAATTAACACCATAGTATGATGCCTAAGTGTATTGAATGTTGGTGAATATGTCATATATAAAGGATGAAGACAAATTCATGTAATTCCCTGAAACGATATTACCGCCTCCATGGTTCAATTTAAACAGACAAGTCGCGAGTTCGATTCCCAGTGAAGTAGTTTATTCGGTTTGATTGAAGGTAGCATATTTAAATGTCCGCCTGACCGGCTACTACCATCTTAATATTTATGGCATTGCTGTGTTCTGGCTGTTTGAGATAAGATATTCAGTTCCCCAAATAAGTTAAAGACATTACGTATGACCGGGATTAAGTGCTAACCCGAATATAGATTTTCCCATATGACAATTTTGTAGATAAAAAATATCATCATCATCAGCCCGTAAACATTATCCCACTGCAGGAATATAGATAAAAGTATAAAACTAACTTATTTGAACTAAGTATGTCAACTCCAATCCGCTGATTTTAAATACACTTGAGAGATCATTGACCTCTTTTATGTACATACCTATTTATCTCTATTGGTCAACTCACTTCGATTATTATCTGTGGAATAATAAGTTTTTAATATTAAATATTAATTACTTTTCATTAAAGAGAATGCATGATTAATAGTAGACTTTTTTTTTGACGGCACATACGAGTATAACGCAACAGTGCCACTTCTTTGGGCGGTAAATAAGTTACATTATTATATTGAATAGTGTGTCCACGCAAGAAGTACCTATAATCTATGTTCCTATGTAGTATATCACAATAAAATTAGATGTACAGTCTCAAACAGATAACCTTTACAGCTCGGCATAATACAATCTAAGTTTCAATAATACTTTTACTATATTGTTGAACTCAGTAATGCAGTTAAGTAAATAAAATAAATATCCAAACACGTTTATGATTTCCTGAGATAACTTAATTCAAACTTAAAAAAAATTATTTCGTAAGTTATAAGTATAACATTTGAAATCGTGACATACAATTATCGCTCAATACTTTGTGTAAGTCACTGTTATAAACAGCAAGTTTATTTTTATATCGTTTATTTAAATTGTGTATTTCATTATTTTTCCTAAACCATTGCAGATTCGTTCTTGCGCACTTAATATGCAGACCTGTACATGTTTCTCTGTTTCAGACTGTTGACTGTACTATGGGCACTTAGATTATCACTAGTCAAGTAGTAAATTTACTATTATGACGTCATCACTCTCCGTGTTAATTGAGTGAATCCAAAGCGAAGACGCGACGGCGGCAACTTAAAAACACATTAAGTCATCCGAGAGAATTAGTTACAGCCAACTGCACAGAAACAGAGCGCGGAATCTCGCCGCCTCGCCTTGCTTCTGTTTAGTGACAATAATGCCTCTTTTCAGCATTGTCTGACACTTGTTAATATATTACAAGTAGAAATAGATTTATTAAATACCTCAGTGTAGTCTTACTCAATGTGTGTACCAGTGATGATTTTTATGGAGTTCATAAGAAAGCTCAAGGTCACATAACGAGATATGGTGAGATTGGTGAGGACGATGCTATACGATTCACTACGATCGAAACAGGAATTAAGAAACTAGCCAAAGCATACCTACTTATATTAAGTTCCACATTTCTATGTTGTGTTATAATAGTACATAGGTAACAATTAAATGTATTGTATAAGTGTCGCTAAATGGATCAAATAAAGTTTACATATTCTTATTCTAAATCTGTAAGACAATAAAACGGAAAACCCAACGGATGAGTAAGTTGAAGTGGCAAAGTGTCCACCATCATCATCATCATTCCCAGCCCAGACCCACCTGCTCCTGCGTAAAAGCTTCTTCTCTATTAAGCTTTCACACGGTCCAGCAGCATCCAATGAGATCCCGTCAACTGTCCATGACATTGGAATAACGACCTTGCCAATTAGCCTTGACTAAATTCAAAGAGAAGTTATTACAAATTTCAGTGTTATGTATTTAGATGACAAATTGCAATTGCCACACGACTAAATATTCTACAACTAAAGATGAAAAAAGCCATGAATACTGAATGAGCTATGAACGAAACGTTAGACTTGTATCCACATAATTAGGGTCTGCCTCCGTACTTCAAAGTAAATAACATAATGATTACACGGAAGATCGCGAATTCGATTCCCAGCGGGGTTGCTGGCGGGCATTTTTAAAGGTCTTCCTGGCCAGGTATCACCATCTTATCCAAGTCTACTGCCAAGTAAGAATGTTGTTAATAAAATTGTGATTTACTTGTTTGAGATAAGAGAAATAAACTTGGAGTTCCGGATGAGCCCGCTTCCGTCTTTGACCTCATCTTCACTTAATATCAGGTATGAGTGAGGTCAAATTGCCCATTATATAAAATCATATTTTTTACTTTCATAAACAGCTATCCAGATTAACGCCTTTTTATTCGCTTCTATATACACTAAAAATGTTTAAGCTATGCACAGTAAAAAGCATACTGAAAAACCACGTTATTTTACCAGCAATTCTATTTTTTCTGCAAACATTCCAAAAATACCTGCTCACCTGCTGTATTGCTACACATTTTTATATTCTATGTTATCCCACACACGGCCTCACAGAAGCCACTCGGTCAGTTTTACTATCGCCTCTAAACGTAAACATAACAAATTTATGTACCAGCAACACATAAAAGTGGTTCAATATGGTATGTCTCATTCACGAAACTACACAGATAAAATATTTTATTATATTCGGGCCTAATTTAAAACTATTCGCGTTTAATGGTTAATCTAAGTTTTAAATTGCATGTTACTTTGGTTGAAATATTAGATTTTGGATTGAATTGAGAGTATGTAGTAAATTGTTTTGAAGTGAACTGAGACACATCAAGACTAAAAGGATGGTCTAACAGCAACCTGTAAAACAGGTATTTCATTTCAGGTAGGTCATTTTCATTATACCAGCCACAGAGCCGCCACTGCTGAACAAAGGCCTCCCACATAGATTTTCAGAGGGATCAATTGGAAGCGGCCTGCATCCAGCGACCTCCAGCAACCTTCATCAATCGTCGTTCCATGTTCTAGATGGATGTCTTAAGTTGCGTTTGCCAGTGCGTGGTCTCCATTATAGAACATTAATGCCCCAAAAACCACAAGTTCTTCAGGCTATGTGTCTTGCCCACTGCCACTTCAAGCTTCAAGAATATGTCGGCGGCTGTCGTTCTTCTTCAGATTTCCTCATTACTGATTGTAAAACGCGACCATCGCCCAATCCATAGCTCTTTATGGTGACCTTGAGTTTTCTTATGAGGCCATTACTAAGAGACCACATTTCAGTGCCATGAGTTATATACATATAGCTTGATTAAATAGTCTTATATTGGCGACAGGTTGAAAGCCCGTTGATTGCAGCAAGCAAAGTGAAGTATCTTGCGATTCTGCGAAGGGTTTCACCATTTGGGATCTTCAATTTCACCAGTTCAATCATTTATTTCAACGTATTGTTGAATGGCAATTTATTTCTACTGGAAATTTTAAAAGGCTTACTGCATTTATCTGTCAGTCTTCGGAAAGGGAAATCATCTGTGGTAAAAGAAGCGGCGCAAGAAACCCAAGGGATCATTGTTATCCTTTTTTTTAATAATAATAAAAATAGTAATATTTTTTTGTACGTACATATTATTCTCATAAATAATCTGTGAAGGAACAGTTATAATATTAATTTATTTAAACCTGTCCCGGAGAGAGTCATGTCGTCGTAGATTATTAATTACTCGTTGCAATATAAAAATATATTCCATGTCGGCTGCTCGTCCCCAAAGCAAAATTTGTTTAATATAGTATTATAAATAATAATAATAATAATAATAATAATCATTTATTCATTACCCAAGTTTACAATGCATTTTAAGTTTATTTTAAGACTAGAGTTATGGATAATACATTTGAAGTCATCTAGTATAATGGACCCCTGACTCCGAAACTAGTTAAACTGTATTATCAGAGTCAGTGATTCCTCAGGAATTATTGACATTATCACCAGGTAGAGTATACATTTTACAAATATACAAGGTAAAGGTATGGAGACTTTAAAGTGAGTGTAACCCTTTAGACTTTAAAGTGAATAAATGAGGTTTAGAATTTCGTGTGGGAGTATGTGTAAATGTGTGTTATGTGTAATGAGTGGAATGGTGAGTGGTGTGAGTTATGAATGTATGTGTGAGTGTATAACGATGTATGTGGTGGATGTTCTTGATATAATTGAATATGAGGATCACGATATACTACATACACAGTACTAGATTATTAGATTTTCGGTTTCGGCGTATGACAGCCTCAAAAGATAGGTTGTAGTTTTCATTTTTACCTCGTACCTACTCAAGGTGTAGATAGAAACCATTTTATGAATTTTGTTATATAACCTAGAAGAAAGAGCGTCAAACTGACTGAAGGCAAAGGACGTTCTACATTTTTTTGAAGGGCAAACTGGAACAGAGGCACGTTGTGCTAGGATGGCTGCATCTAGAGGGAGTTCAGCGTGCTTCCGCAGAATACTGCGAAGTATATATAGTTGCCGAACTGTTAAAACCTGGCACTCTGAGTACAATAAATTGGTTGAAAATCGGATGTTCCTATTGGTCATCACTTTTAAGATGGCTCTTTGTGTCCTTTCCAATCCTAGCATTACAGACTTGCCAGCTCCACCCCAGACAGGAATGCAGTAGACTAAAACTGATTGACACAGCGCTAGATAGATAGTTTTTACTGTCTCAGGTTCAGCAATGTGTCGCAATGTTTTAAATATATAAATCAGTTTCCGAGTACGGGTCTTCAACGTTTCAATGTGGGAGTGCCATTTTAGATGGGAGTCAATGTGTACACCCAGGTATTTGAGACTGGAAACAATTTTTGGGGAGATACACCCACATGTGGAAGATGGGGCGCCGCAGATATGAGTAACAATACTGGAGTCTGAAAGTGAAGGAACAGATGAAGATGTTAAAGAAAATGGGATAGTCTTGGTCTTTTGAACATTCAGGGTAAGTAGATGAGCAGAGAGCCAATTCATCACAATTCCAAGTGCCACTTCAGAAGACTGTTTGGCACTCTTCCAGTCGTCGCCATACACGAGAAGTGCTGTGTCGTCCGCGTAAGCAAAGATTTCACAGTTAGATATGGTTTGTTTGCACAAGTCATTCATGTATAACTGGAAGAGCGTTGGTCCCAAGATGCTACCCTGAGGAACTCCATAACTAATGATCTCTACATCACTAGTGAAGGAGTCAATTCTGACACATTGCTCTCGATCTTGGAGATAGTTACGGAAAATGTTCAATGCATTGCCCCGGATACCACAATGCTCCAGTTTCCTTATCAGCATAGGAATCGACACCTTATCGAAGGCCTTGGCGAGATCAAGAAAGATACCAAAACATTTCTTTTTCTTGTCAAGCTTAGATACTATAGCATTTGTGAGACTTGCGACTGCGTCTTCAGATGAAATTCCTGATTTGAAGCCGAATTGGTTATTCGCTATAATGTTGTGCTTCTGCAGGAACTTAACGAGAGTGTTGTTAAGTATTCTCTCCAGGACCTTCGATAATACAGGCAATACTGATATGGGTCTATAATTAGCCACCTCGTCCTTGTCTCCCTGTTTATATATTGGGTAGACCAAAGCCTTTTTCAAGACTTTAGGGAAGACACCCGAAGAAATAGAGAGATTACACACGTGCGTTATAGGTGGAACCAACACGTTCTTGGAGGCTTTTATAATGGAAGGAGATATTTTATCCCAACCTGGGGTACAGTTTACACGCAAACCACAGATTATGCTTTCGACATCTTCAGGGCTCACCTCAAGAAGAGCAAGGGAGTTTACCATTGAGTCGGTGGCAACTATGGGAGCTCTGGCGGGTGGTTTAATCTTTGCAGCCAGGTCCCTTCCTACACCCACAAGGTATTTGTTCACTTTATTAATAGCTAGATGGGGATCATTATCTATTTTAAGAAGGGCACGAGGAGGATCCCTTGGTCGAGCTGTGTTTGTGATGTTTTTAAACACGTTCCACATATCCTTGGGATTCTTGGCAGCTTTAAATTCGATCTTCTGATATTCGCGTTTGAGTTTCCGCAGTAGGTTATTAAGGAAATTGAGATATCTTTTGTATGTAATGATAAGGACTTCATTATGAGGGGCCTTTCGTAGCTTTTTGTGCATTCTGTCCCTATTGCGCATGCATCGGAGCAAGCCTGGTGTAACCCACGGCTTCAATATAGATTTCTTACGAGGAGTAACAAATGTGATAGTGTGATCGTCAATTGTTCTGGTAATTAAAGAGACTAGCCTCTCCGCTGCAAAGTGCGCATCCTGTGAGTTCATGACAGGAGTATAATCCAAGTTATCAAGATCAGTCTTTACTGAATCATAGTCTACTTTAACCGTTAGATTAGGGGATTCGGTGCTGTTACGACGATGCGTATTTTTAATGGAGAGCATGACAGGGAGGTGGTCGGTTATTGGAGATTCGATAACTATGGCTATAGATGGGTTAATGGCTTTGAGAAGTATATGATCCAAGCAGTTATTTATTCTTGTGGGGTATAAGTGTGCTGGCAACAATCCAAGTGATGCTGCAATCGTAAGATATTGATCAGAGAGACGGTCTGAATTATTTTCTTTGATATCGATATTTATATCACCTAATAGTGCAATATTTCCGAATTTAGACAAGCGAGGTACCAATTCAATTAAACTATTCATAAAATTATGTGAGTTTGAATAAGAGGGTGAACGATATGTCGATATGATAGCCAATTCCACACCAATAGTACAGACTAAACAATTACCATCCTCAAAGCGCGGTTCCCACACGTCCACGACAATGCCCCGTCTAACATAGATTACAACCCCGTCATTTTGCAATTTATTATTTTTAGTACAATATGAAGTGTATCCATCGAATAATTATAATTGATTAAAGTGTATCCGGCGTAAGTGTTCGCAATCAGTTAGAACATAAGTTTTACTTACCCCTTTCTGAACAAACGATTTAGTATTGTAACATGTTTTTGCACTACCGTGTCCCCTTGTCCATTTGTTACCAAATTTGTCGGTACTTTGTAAAGACCCTTACGGCCCCTACGCCGGAACCATAGCAATCTATAAGGATATTGTCTGTCAATACTGTCCACTCAACATTTCACGTTCATTTGTTTTACTGTTATTATTTATTTTATTACATTGATTTGTGTCGTAATGCATAGTAGGGAGTCCCTTAGAAAATAACATCACAGTTACATAGTTGTTTACATTTCGTTACAATATTTACCGTCGAGACGAAGCAGAAATTTTATTGTAATAACGCAGCACACAGAGTGGAAGAAAAAGCGGTCATGCAAATAAGAACGGTAAATGCATGTTACAAGAAATCAGTGCGGTAATAATTTCCTGAATATAAATACATTTTGAGAGTAACAGACATGCAAATTTTATTGGTTGAATAATTTCATTATTAACGAAATGTGTAGGACCGTCTTAACGGGGAAACTAATTCCATTTATTATTAAATAACGTAAGTGATGATGACCATGATTTACTGAGGTTATGATATGTGTGTGACCGCCGTGGCTCAATATAAACAACATTGGATTTTCGATTCGGAAGTCGCGGGTTCGATCCCCAGCGGGATAACGTTTAAGTACTGGGTTTGGTTGGTGGTTAAATGTCCGTCTGGCTAGCTAACACCATCTTATCTAAATCTGCCACCAAGCAGCAATTTTAATAGCATTGTTGTGTTCCGGTTGTCAGAGGTAAGATAGCCAGTAAGTTGGTCATCTTTTACCTACAGCGTCGTGGAAAATACTAGGGGGAACAGGAATGTCATTCATTATAGACCCACTAGTATCCACATTGTTTCTATGGTCGCGGCGGGGTTCGACAGATATTTCTATGGCGACAATTATATTTAACCCTCACAAAATGTTAAAGAACGAATTTGAAAAAAAGCGCCCGATTTTGAATATTAGAGATAGCTTCAGATATTTAGCCCCTCAGGTTAAAGGGCAAAATTTATAATTCCGTAGTAGGACCTGTCAAAATGTATGGATCTGCGTGTTGGGTCGTGAAGAATACGTATAAAAGAAAATTGCATGCCGTAGAGATGAAAATGTTGAGATGGATGAGTGGAGTGACGAGGATGGATAAAATAAAGAATGAGTAAGTATATAAGAGGGAGTTTAAAAGTGGAACCCGTGACAGAAAAATTGAAAGGAAATCGTTTGGCATGGTGTGGACATTGTCTGAGGAGGGATGAAATGCATATTACTAAGAAAGTGATGAATATGGATGTCGATGGTTGGAAAGGAAGAGGAAGACCATGGAAAAGATGTATGGATTATGCGAAAATGGGTGAATGATGAAGTAACGGCTGATTGAGACTCTGGCATGAAGATGAGTTACTCTTTGAAGCAATTCAGAAAGCTCATATCGAGTAGCAGTGTAAATTAGTCTGGGTAATAGCATTGTTTTCTCATTTCTAGTTTGTATTTAACTTTGAGGGTAATATAAATTATGCTCGTGCCTCGACCTTGGGATTGGTACCCTGAAATTTAACTGAAAATGTTTCAGAGATTCCGGTAAATTTTAGGGTACCAATCCTATCGGACAAGGCACTTCGCATAATTATGATAGAACTTCGTGTACAGGTAAGTTCGTTAAATCACTAATTATTTCTGACAGAGAACTATAGGTCTATTTAGTTGAATAAGTTATAACTCCTAGGCTTATAAACTGTATATTATTCAATGACTGTTTGTTACCTAAATAAAATAAATTACCAAAACTCTGAAACTTTGTTTAACAAAAATTAATAACAGAAATAACATTCCTGCGTTATCTGGCAATATCATTGCATAACTACGAGTACGAGTATGTGGATAGTATCAACTACCTATGTTACGTGTCAGTATTCTGGTGAATCAATGTTTTCTTTTTCAATCTACATATGTAATGGATACGTTTTACTACTTAAAGAATGTATTTCTTTCAATTTGTTTTAAAATTCTATTCTACCATTTTCATGCCTAAAGTTTTTGCTAAATATCTCAATTTCAGGTGGTCACAAGTCTGACACAAATCTACCAAACCGCACTGGGCCCAATTGATGGATTGTGGCCGCACCCAGTGAGAAAGGCTGCGCTCCAATAGTGGGAAATTGTAAGTCTGTTGATAACGATGATTTAATTTTACTGAAAATGCATATATATTCACGTACATATCAACATTAAATGACTGTCAGTATTCGTTTGAGTTTTGATGATGTCAGCCTAATTTGAAATTCATTGGTTTTATTACTTGATCATCGTCATCATCACCTCAGGCTATTATTAGCCTTTGGGTGAATATAGGCCTCCCTTGAGCTTTCGGCAAACAAAGAGCGGCGCAGCGGGGAGCGCTATAAACACTGCCACCGCCCCAAACACCACCCTTAACATGACGTTTGTAATATATTTTGACAGAACACACCGCCGCCGCCTTGCCTGCCTTGCCTGTCCGGGAAGAATTTAAGGATCGCTACCTCAAGCAATCTTGATCTACTTGCATCTGTCGCTTTCCTGCGGTGATCAGCTCAGGTGCACCTATAGCGAATCGTCCAATGTTACGCTTACCAGTAGCCATTCAAGAACCTGTCTTCCCCGTGTATGCTATGGGGCTAACTATATAGATCTTCAACATCTTGTAACGAAATCATTCATGATGAGACTCTGAAAATAGCTCTTTCAGCCCGTTTAGGGACTTTGAGCTTATTAGAAGTAAGGTTTCATGTTTATCATCAGTGGCAGTATCATTTATACTGTCTCCAGACGTTGAAGGATTTTTCTAGTTATTTTGGCTAGTTGGTTTCTTTTGCTTCACCTAATGAGGTGAAGTTGGCAAAGTTTATCAATATTGGAGTTTGGCGGTAAACTTGGTTAAGATGGTGGTAATGGATGGTCAGGACCAGCTGAACATTTAAAAATGCTCTACCACCAACCAAACTGAATACTAAACATATAACATGAATCGACCCAGGGCCTTCCATTTTATAAACCTTATATTGCTTCCATTGAGGCATGGAGGCAGTTTGAAAAATTAGACAAATTTGCATTTTACTCAAGAACTTGTCTACCAAAATAGCGTCTGAAAAGTGTCGATTGCTACAGAATAGGAAGGCTGGTCGAGTTGATGACATGAAGCGTAAAATGAGTTGTTCGCATCGCCGCTCAGGCCGTCTGCCAACACCGTACGCCAGTAAACATCCATTGTCTTGCTCGTAAAACGTACAAAGATTTCGTTCGGAAATTGCAAACGTCTTAGGTATCCACTGCAAAAGTTGTTTTCATTACATCAACTTATTGGATGGATTCCAATATTATTCGAGTCGTTGCGTTACGGATGCATAGAGTTGAGTGCGATTGTTATCGTTCGATGAGGAATTTGCTTTTTTAATATTGAAAATGGATGTTTTCAATACTGAAAAATGTGCCGATGAAAATTCGGTCTTATTTTTTGTTGTGTGGGTTGGCCGGTACGTATCACAGATTTATGGGCAGGTTATCTCATTGTACAGTGTCTAACTCTCACCGGCATTAATTTGCAATTAGCAATCCCGGTAGTAGAAATGAAACTCTTTAGACAGAATCTGAATGTATTGTTTATGCTAGCCTCAGTGGAGATTATATTTTTGCTTCGTTTGGAGTGGAAACCCTTGGGCCGTGGGGGCCAGGCGCTCATTGACTTTTCCAAGACTTATTTTTGAGCGTCTGGTCGATGATTGCAATGTTGGCTTCTATTTCACTCAGAGGTTAAGTCGCTGTTCAAAGAGGAAACGCACTCAGCCTCTTTGGCCCTCCGGTTCAGCAAGACTACACAGCAACTATTTTTTTATTTGTGAATATGTAGGTATTATTTATTTCGTTTTTGTCAATATGCAAAATTTAAGTATATTCTTATTTTAATGTGCTGAAGTATATAATTGCTTTCAAGCTTAAATGTATTAAATATATATACTTCTGAAATCAAGTTTAAGCCCTATAGACATAGGACATCAGATAACCGTTCTTTTTCTTCTTTGTTTTCCTTTAATGATAAAAAAAAGACTAATAATAATAATAGAAAGAGGTATGGAGATGGATTCAAGGAAGAATATTATTAATATTATTTATATATATATATATACAGTGTGGAAATTAAACTCAGGCCCTGGAGGGAAACTACTTTAAATCCTTAAGCTAGCTCATTTTACTTAAAGGAGACATTCCTTTATTTTTAAAAAGAAACAAATCTGCATTAAAAGATTTTTTAAAACTCGCTTGCTTCGCCCGGGACTCGAACCAACTAAAATTTAAAAAATAAACACTCCTTATTTTATTATACTACTCGGTAGTATTAATATTCAGGATAAAGTTTCTCTAAAAAATATTTGGTTACTGTTCACTTTTAACAAGTAAAAGACACGTAACAGTTCTGTTATTTCTCCAACACTCAAAGACTTCGTATGAAGTACACGCTTGCTAATTTATCGTTAAGTACCTTGTTGAAATCATCGATAAGAAAATTGTTCAATGGTGGTAATACCTCTATGCACATTTCCTTCTTACATGATCCGAGGCGTTCAGTGGAGAAGTTTAAAAATGGAACGTTTGACTTTGTTTGCAAGGCGGGACAATAATTTTAAAATTCGAACGATTTTTATCAACAGATTTTATTTAAGTAGTGTTGCTTCCCTTACGTAATTAAATTATCTCATAATGGCGTATCAAGAACAATTCGATTTATTAGAAGCTTACTTTGTTTGCAACAAGAGCTACGATTTAGCTCTACAGTGGTATCGCGAGAAGTATCCAGACAGAGAACTACCATCTAGAAAGGTTTTGTCTCGAATTGTGAATAATTTACTGACCGTTGGAAGTTTTAAAAAGAAGACTGGACGCCCACAGCAACAAAATTTGGACTATAGCGATGTTGAGTTAAACATTTTGACATACTTCGAGTGTTACCCGAAAGCTTCAAGCAGGGAAGCTGTTCAAGAGATAGGCATCAACCATACTAGTATACTTAAAGTTCTGAAAAAATACAAATACAAATGTTATCGTGATGGGCGATTGGTGCAGAAACTACATCCCGGAGATAGTGACAGGAGATTACAGTTTTGTGAAAATATTCGAACAGAAATAGCCCGCAACCCAAATTTCTTGGACTGTATTGTATGGTCTGACGAAACAAATTTTAGTAATAATGGAATGTATAACAGACATAACAATCATTATTGGTCTCGTCAAAATCCATTCCGTGTCCGTGAAACGAACAACCAGGTCAGATTTTCGTTTAATGTTTGGTGTGGAATCAAAAGTAACAAGGTTGTTTTGGTGCACATTTACGAAGGACATCTGAATGCAGCAAAATACATTGAAATATTAGAGCTTTTACAAAATCAATTAAACCTTCTGCCAGAAGAGGAACGAAATAATATCATTTTTCAACAAGATGGTGCACCTGCCCACAACAGCAGAATTGCCAGGGCATACCTTAATGAAAATTTCAGTGCCTGGATAGGTACAAACGGTACGATTAGATGGCCTGCAAGAAGTCCAGACCTGACGCCCATGGACTTCTTTTTATGGGGTCATGTAAAAAATGTTGTTTATGAAACTTGCTATGAAACCGTTCAAGAGCTAAGGATTGCGGTAGAAAATGTTATTAGGGGCATACACCACAACACTTTGCTGAAGGCTACAAGAAATGAATTTCAACGGCGACTAATGTTGTGTAGCCGGAACGACGGGGCTCATTTCGAACAATTTATCAGTTAAATAATTTAAGTGTTACAAAATGGATAGTAAAATAAAGTTGATGTTAGATTTAACGATTATTTTTATTTTTAAGACCAAATGTTTGTTAGAGAAACTTTATCCTGAATATTAATACTACCGATTAGTACAATAAAATAAAGAGTGTTTATTTTTTTAAATTTTAGTCGGTTCGAGTCCCGGGCGAAGCAAGCGAGTTTTAAAAAATCTTTTAATGCAGATTTGTTTCTTTTTAAAAATAAAGGAATGTCTCCTTTAAATAAAATGAGCTAGCTTAAGGATTTAAAGTAGTTTCCCTCCAGGGCCTGAGTTTAATTTCCACACTGTATATATTAATAATATTCTTCCTGCATTAGGTGGGTCTTCATATCTCAATAATTGTTTCGGGAAAAGTAAATACGTATTACGTAAGTAAGCCCATTCTATTAAACTTGCCAGTGGAATATGTAATAGAAAAATACTATATTTAGTTGTTGTTTATCTTGATTGTCGATAATTTGTGCACATCATTTCATTTCTGACTTGTTTACAAACAGTTACTCAACGATTTGCGACCAATCAAGCTTATTTTCTTTAGACCATGTTTTTTAGGTTATTTCGTTCGAAATAACATTCATACTTTTACAAGAAAATCACAAATTATTACCATTTTTAATTTTATGGTTTAAATTAAACCTGGCCAGACTATAAGATACTACATATAAGCTTATAAAAGTACATATAAGTACCATATATATTATATAGTCTATATATAAGATTATGAAACATAGCTGTATTGTGTAGCTGTTAGTTGTCCTGGATAAAATAAAATAAATAAATAAATATACCTGAGTGTAGTTTGAATATGACAACGCCACGAGGAGCAGCACCTTAATTTGAATCACAGTACCTAGCTACTAGCATTAAAGAAATTGATGGTGCCCGTTTACAGTTACTTGTTATTGTTTCGAATTTGTCGCCATAAATAGCAAATAACTGACAAAACACCTTTATAGCAGCTATATTACTCTGAATTATTTTATAATCAAAATTCATTTTGTATAATTGATCTTTTGCTAATAGTCACTATATCGTAATAAGGTGTGTAAATTTAAATTATTGCACTTTATTTATAAGTGCCTTTAAAGTAATTTATGAGTATGTTAATTTGAAAGCGCAAACCATGAAGTTGCACAATTTTCTTTTCACAGGAACCATTTATTGAAATAACAATCCTATTAGTGCTTATAAACTTTTGCTCTTACAATATTTTCTCGACTCCTGAACTCAGCAAACTCCAGCGCTGTTTAAGTTTTCCCCAAGTTGCTGAATGTATATGTGAGTAGAATATTATCTCACAAACACAGGCTCGGGAAATATACGAATACTTAATATAAATTTCCCTAGTAGTGTAAATGTTTGATGTTCTGTGAAAGGATTTGAGAATTTCGCATCTAACATGACGCTGTCGTGTCGCATGTAATGAATGTGTCAAACGCTTTAAAGTAGCAGTGGCAGTGAATTTGAAATGAACATGATAATACAAGACGATTTCAATACCTAAGCTTACTATTAACGAGACATATAAATACCTACAATGTCACAGAACATATTGGAGTATTTATTGTCTATAGTTATGAGATAGGCACTGAGACATTCTAGTGAGGCAAAATACCTACATAGACACTAATAGCATGCATTTTAATTGGTCAGGCTTAATTTTTGGCCGATATAGCTCAGGTCTGCGGTCAAATATTAACTATAAATGTTCATAAACAGAAAAAAAAATATAGTAGGTTACTGCAGCGACCGGCAAAAGAGCCATTGATGGACGAACATGTAAATTTGGGTCGAGGCAATACCGAGTAAAGTTTATTAATCCCTATAGTTGCGGTCAAGACCTGTATAGTACTTTTCGCATATAATGCGCGGAAATTCGGACTAAGTAGTACCTATATGTAGAACATTTTCATCTTCCAACGAATAAAATTTTCCTAGGTTTTCAAATATTTCTCTTTTAATTTTGGCGGCAACAATATTTCTATTACGGCCCTTGCAGCCTCTTCAATTTCAGGTGACGTCAAAATATGTTCATCACAGTCACTTTCTTCACTTGAAATCATTTTGTTAAATTATCAAGACAATTATTAAATTGCAAACAAAATCATTGACGAACAACAATATTTTTTCACGTCCCAAAATATCATTTGTTTTTTTTTATCAAACAGCTTTCTATTATTATAGGTATAACTATTATATAGGTATAACTATAATATCTATAAGCTACCTCCGTGGTTGCCATGTTTCAGAGTAAAAAGAATAGTTCTATTTTTAAATTACATGGCAGATATGAGTGTTCAACCTAAACATTCAAGATAGAAACAGATCAAGATTTCTGTACAACGTTGCCAGCCGCTGCTCGCATGTATTTGACCAGTACAACATTTTCGATTTATCTCGAAGAAGATTGTCAAAATAATGCCCAAATTTCCAAGAACTCATATTCCAAGTACACACTACTCTTATCAGTCAATTTTGAAATGAATCTATTTATTTGAAATTCTAGTATATGAAAAATTGAAATACGTTTCAGTATTTTAAATTAACCATAAGTTGTAAAATTTATTTTCGTATATTTAAGGCACTTAACCTCCACAGACTGCCTTTTATTCTACCCTATATAACTACGACAAACATATAGCGATCCAGCTAAAGTACCTATGGATATAATATCGCCCTCTCTCGGGCTATATTAACCACTTCTGACAGCTCACAGTTGACACAGTCTGTTTATTAGCCAGCCTTGATTAACTCCATAGTATCTATCGCTGCCTCTCAACTAGAGACGGACTGAAGGAAACATTCCCAAGTTTCCACGATTAACTAATATTGTTTCAGTTAGTTTAGTAGTAATAATTAATAGAAAATTTGAATTAATCGTTTGGTTTGGTTACCAGTGACCATACCTTCGAGAGTAACGTTTGCAGGTTCGAATTCCTCTAGGGGTAAATGTTTGTGTGATGAATACGACCATTGTTAAAATACCAGTTATGTTTATACGTTATCTAATATCTACAGAATTAAATTTGTATCAATGGCATCCTTTCAGATGATGGTTATCATCATTAGTTGCCAAAGTGGTCCAGGTGGATCTTAAGGGGTCCACGGTAGACTCGATGGGATCTACGTTTGCGTGACAAAAAAATGGGGGTTCACAATTCGTAAGCGGGGGTCCACGAAAATTTATCTGCTTTCGATAGTGAAGAACTAAAATATTGGCTTGACTTTACCTATCAATGTAGGCCGATAATATTTGAAGAAGCTCAGCGATTGTTACTTGTAAAAACTTGCATATTCCATTATTCAGTACAACATGTCGATACTTTTGACATCCACTCACAGCACAATCAATTAATTAAATAACCAATCAATTCTCTACGAACGAACAACTTTCCACTAGGAACCATAGCGTAATTCAACCAAAAATTGTTGGACTTCCTTACTAAAGATGGTTTCACAATGGTTTACTTTGTATGGGTAATCTATATCTCCGAAGTGCATCATCAGATCTGAACCAAATTTACCCTGGTGACTCTATTAAACAAACAATCATGAAAATCAGGTGAACATAGTACCTCAATTTTTGGAGGAGTTTAAAAAAGCACGTGCAGTAACCATGTCGTTTTCATGTTGAATTATGACCAACGCCTTCGTATAAATTCATAGCGAAATGCAACTAAGCTATCTATGTAAATGTGCATTAGGTATGCTTCTTTGTTAGGCTGGTATTTGATCTAGGTACGTGGTTTACATATCTGGTATCTACTGTATATAAACCATTTGAATTTAAATTTGTGTGCTGTATGGTTTCGGCAGGTAGAAAGAACCAACCCGTCTCCTCCCGTGGGAGTCGCAAAAGGCGACTATGAGACTTTCCACCAACAAACATCTATACATAGAATTGCACGTTTTAACGGCGTGTGCATTTCTGTATATTTCGAAAGGTGAGTTTGGGATATCTCTGACCACCCCATTTGGGATAAAGGTGACGTTATGTATGTATGTATTTGCATGTCTCTCTATGTTACGGTTAATTAATTATTATCAGTAATTATTAGTACTAAGTACTCAGCATATACAATAAAATACAATACAAAAAAATTGTCTCACAAAAGTACACATAGCTCAACAATAGGTGCTTTGAGACAAGATGTGTGTGTATATGTGTTAGAATAATATAAGGATGAATTGATAAATTTATCACATTAGCCAATGATTTCACTTACTTTGAAAACTATGGAGTAGGCCAATGTCCAGCAGTGGACATCCTGTGGCTGATTTGATGAACATAGTATAAAATAATACGGGCTTTGTCAAAAACTCGACGATCGTATTGATTTTAGGAATAATATTAAAAGACAAAATTACACAAGCATTATGTCTAATAGTGGACTAGTTTAGGCTTTTCATATATGTACGAGTATGAATCAAATAAGTATAATAGAAATGTTGCTCCCTGTATATATGTATTAACCTACACGAATCTGACTAATTATATTCTAACTAATATTATAAATGCGCAAGTTTGGATGTTTGTTTGTTTGTTGCTCAATCACGGCGAAACGGCTGAACGGATGTGGATGAAATTTGGTATATAGGTAGAATATACCCTGAATTAAGACATAGGATACTTTTTATCCCGATAAAGTGAATAGTTCCCGCGGGATAAACAAATTAAACATATCCGCGACAAAGTTAATCCACGCAGGCGAAGCTGCGGGCGGAAAACTAATGTTTAAATAAAAACGACCGGCAAAGCTCAAATATATTAAAAGAATTACAAACGCCCGAATAGAGAACCTTCTTCTTTTTGCTATCGGTTAAAAAGGACGCAATTTTAAAGCACTACATCGTATGTTGTGTCCACGCTCAAGTCCTTCTTACAGTTTCTGTTCAAAACAGGAACAATTTTCATATATGCAAGTTGAAAACTCGAAGTTGGGACAAAAGGCTCTCTCCTAAGAAATTCTAAAGACGGCCGAAAGACATTGAGGCTAAGACGTGCAGATGAGGGCGAAATCTGATACGATTCATTAGTGTAATGACCTTTTAATATTTTATGTCTCGCTTTGATTGGAGCTGCATGAGAGTGTCAGCTATACCCCGAGGGTTCAAGATGCCTTTTGACTTCGTGGGAACCTGAAAAGTCCTTCGCTTTTGAATAAAAGCGGAGCACCCTCCAGTTTTTGACACTTTCTTAACTTTGGTGGTGTTTTTGAGGAGGAACTTTGCAACCCCTAAATGTAATGTTTCCAGTTTAAAATCACCTTCTTGTTATTTAGATGTTGAAACATTTACATATTTATAACTTAAGTACATTTAAAGATTTAATCTACCAACATTTGGAATCCGCGCAAAAGTACAATATAATAGAATTCCGTAGCTAAATAAAAACAGAACTCTCATAATCTTATCACATTTGCCTGTACAAATGTCAACGCATTATGATTCTTGTAGTTTTGACGACCTGTTTGATCTAAAGGTCGCGGGTTCGATTCCCGCTAGGTGCATATGTTTGTAGGATGAATACGGACATGTGTACCCGAGTTATGTATGTTTTTCATTTATATAAGTACTTATTTACAAAAAATATGTAAGTAAAAATATCGCAAGGAAACCTGCACGCCTGAGAAATAAAAATTCAAAGGCATGTGAAGTCTTCAACCCGCATTGGGCCAGCGTGGCGGACTATGACCTATACTCTCCCTCATTATACGAGGGAAGGCCTATATCCTTGCAGTGGGATGTTTACGGCCTGATAATGATGATGAAAGTCATAATGCTCATAAGCAAATCTCATGGAGGAATTTTCATTACTTCTCATTCAAGAATTTGCCCTAACGCCACGCTATGCGCTGGGCGGGTTAGCGATCGCAGATTTTTTTAGAGCCCCATACCAATGACCCTGCTGGCAATCACTGGTGTTAAATAATGTTATTGCTCGCAAAACACAATCCCTTAGTCGCTTTCACGACAACCAGGGGAAGAGATGGATTGGTCCTATTCTACTCCGCTGTGTAAGAAATGGCCAGTATGGCATAAAATAAGAGCATAGCATATCAGAGATGAGCCGCAATGTCATTAGTACGTAACGCTCAAAAAATCCAACCTGGACATAACGATTAGGGCAAATACTCCCATGGATTACGATGGAGCTTAGCAATGGACTTGTAGGTATTGGTATCACGTTCTTGGATCATGCGTTATTTATTTATAACTATCTGTAGTTATAAATAAATAACGCTTCGTAAAACCGCTTATCTATTTTTGAGGATCCTCTCTCATTATCGTAGATATTCCATTCCGTACATTAGAAACAGGCACAATTGTAATTATTCCATTCTGCACCCTCGGAGACCGTTAAAAGGGTTGAAACCTCTAGGGAGGTGTCGAATTATTCGAGCCAACTCGCTAACACTCTCCCCTGGGCTTGTTGCACCCGGAATTTTTACTGTGGTACAAACTACAAACATTTGTAAATAATTATTGTTTTATACAGTGTGAAAATTTAGAAAACTCCTGAGTGATTATGGTTATATCATCCAGTGAAACAAACTAACTTATGAACCAAAACACAAAAAGCTTTAGATAATATTTTTATGCACAACGGGTTAGCACTTGATTTCAATCACACCTGATGTTAAATGAAGATGAGGTCGAAGGTGGAAGCGTACTGAGCCGGAAACCCCATCTTATGGTGGGGACTGGTTATCTTATCTTTAACAACTGGAACACAACAATTCTATTAACATGTCTGTTGGCGGCAGATTTAGATATCATGGTGGTAGCGACGTTTAAAATGCCTTCCAATCAAACCGAATACTGAACATGTGGGGATTAAACGCGCGACCTTCGATTCCCATGTTTGTTTGTTTATTTGTTGCTCAATGACGGCGAAACGGATGAACGGATTTGGATGAAATTTGATATTGTTCTACGTGAACATACCCTGGATTAAAACATAGGATATCCCGATAAAGTGAGTAGCTCCCGTGGAATAAACAAATTACCGATATCCGCAATAAAGTTATTCGGACGCAGGCGAAGCCACGGGCGAAAGGGTATGTATTAACAACGCATATGCAATACATTCTCCAAATGCTTTCCGCTTTTCACTTGCGTCTGTGTGCGTGTATCCCACACCTCTCCTGAATATTACAAAACTGCAATTTCCGTATCAACGACTTATAAATATGTTATGCGTTGTGCGCGTTTTGTATTCACCATCTAGGTACATATACCTATATTCATCCAGTTCAGAATTCTAAATGTTATAAACAACCGTGAAGTCATTAACAAGTAGGTACACATGGGCTAAAGTAGGGAATTCGCATGAGTACACTTTCGGTCTCTTTGTAGTTTAAATTAATTAATTTGCTTGTTTGGATCATATTATACAGATTAAGTATTTCAATAACATTTTTATGCCTGGCTATAATTTAAAAACTCAAGACATATTATCAAAGAGATAAAGTCATCAACTGCCTTACACGTCCCCACAGTTGGGGCACAGCCTCCTCTCACTGGCAGAGGGTATGGGCCATAATTCACCACACGGGCCCTGTGCGGATTGGTGGATTTGTGTCAACAAGTGGCCACCTGACAATCAGTGTTCTTAAGCCACCCGTAGGCCACCGACTTGACTTAACGGTTATCTTCTAAAAACAACCGGGACCGACAATTTAACGTGCTTTCCGAAGCATGGAAACACTCGTATTAAATTGCCACATAGATTACCCAACACACTCAAATTCACTAAGATACGTCCCGACAAATAAGACTGGACACACACACAACGCGTCCAACACATAACAACCATCGTTTTTCGTCGGGGGTTAGTAATTAGAGCAATACAACACTACACACACTCATGCACACACACGTACAAATACACACACGCAAACGCGCACGCAGGTGCAAATATACACATCACAGACATTCACGCATATGCACAATTCCTATACCACATTGAGACAATTGTTACTTTGACTTCTAATTCTATCATATTTTGTGCCACTGGAAGATAGCTGGTACTTATAGCACAGGTTCTCCTTTTTAAAATATCAGCTGCGATTTTATAACGTACCAAATACTTATATTACAACCTTAACATACAATACAATAATTTTTTGATAACTTATACGTGAAATCTTTTAGTTTTTATTATTAAGTTAAAACTAGCTATTCTTTGTAGCAATTTCGTGAAAAAAAACATTATTGTAATATTATTAATAGTAAGTAACATGTATGCGTGTATATCCAGAATACTACAATTGATACATAATTCAGTATCCATTCTATATTTAACACACGAAGATCGGTTTCCCATTGAAAAGTGTTGCACGGCAGTGTATCGACTGAAGCATAATTTCCTGTACTGAAATATTTATAACGCCGCCCGTCCGTAGCGCTACGGCGGTGCGGTGCTACGAGCTACGACGTAGAAATCTACTGTTGCTGTTGCATCTTTTTTTATTTCAGATCCAGATCTTTTTAGATTTGTTTTATACCAGAGCGAGTCAAACGAAAACGAAACCCGGAGGGGAAGTATGCCTAGCAATAACGATAAATGCATAGTATTTTACTTTATAATTCGATTGTATAGAGGGTAGAATTGTTTTTCAGTCGATTGGTAATTTATACTATATTATTTTTGTGTGGACTTATGATCATGATACTGATTAGGTGTGCAGTGAAATTTATATTAAGAGGGTTTATTCTGTGCATTGGCGGTTTCATTGGATACATTAAGATTTCTTTTTAAATACAGAATAAATGAAAAATATTGTTCTGACCGGCACTCGAAAAGCATTAAAGCTTATTCGGTAACGCCTCCAGGGGTAAATGTTTCTGATGAATACGAACAGTTATTCCTTGTCATGGATGTATCCGTTATACGTTATACAAGGGTTTGCCTAGTTTAGGACTGGATAATTGGTGGAAGTGTCCGAAACATTGCTTGTATTATTAAAGTAAGCTTAGGCCACTTCGTATGTTGTCAATTCTGAAATATTTAAAGGCAAAATTGAACAGCGACGAACCTACAAAAATCAATAATCGGAAATAGACTCGCAATAAAAATATCTTTACATACACCTAATAGACTACTTAAGTATCCGTCGATATGACACGGGAGGCGTATAAAATAGGCTTGTCGACTTTACCGACGGTACACTTTGTTCGGATAATGGTTGTCGTAACATTTTTATAGTAAAACAACACGTAAAACAAGTTTATTGGCCAACATCGGCGAAAATTCAGAGTTCTTATTTCCGGATTTTTAAGGGTATCACATGTAATATTGTAGTTTTTTATACTTACACGTCATTAAAAGGTCCACTAAACATAAATCTATCTTACCGTGCAATTCTACGATTATGATCTTAGATGCGGGGAGGTACTCGTAACTTAAACGCGTAAGCGGGACGGTTACCTATAGCCATTCTTTCGCATATTTTCGTTCGTATAGCACATTTCCATGAAATATAATAATTGACTTGAAACGACATGGGTTCCCGCTATATAATTAGGATGATTTAGGTCCCCTCCGACGTGTCGCCACCTTGCCGTGGTGGAGGGGCTTGCGTGTCTCAATGACCCTCAGGGCTATGCCGGATAGGGCTTCCCATACCGGACAGGCCTGAGGCGAGAGACCAGACAAAGAGCGGCACACCCCGGCGGGGCCCGATATGGGCCTGCCAGGCGGGGCGGGCGCGCCCTCGTTAGGGCGCGCTGACAGGGGAGCTCACCCCTGAAAAAAGAGACGACGATGTTTGTGTTCATCATGATGGACCAAGATAGTTTTAAAATGTGTCCCTAGGCGGGTCCCCGAAAGGGGAAATCCCGCTCATCCGCCGCGGCGGGTGGCAGCCCCCTGTACTGGATGCCGTCCCGTAAACACGACTCTGCATTTCCCAAATTGGCTACCGAGCTAGATTCCGACGATTTGGATTCTGTTGAACCGGTGGTGGAGGCCCGCGCCCTGAAGGTGCGCGCCGACACCGATGACCTTGGCCCCGAGCTCCGAGTTGTGGAGCCCGGAGGAGGGGAGGAGGGATCGCGGTCGCGATCATCCTCCCAAGGATCGGGGGAAAGTGCAGGCCTCAGGCTGGTGTTCCCGAGGCCATCCACATCGAGGTGAATTGGCAGGGAGCGAGGCGATGAGAGCGATAGCTCGGCGATGTCAGTAGCCTCGCTCCCCACAACACCGACGCGGCGGGCGCGTAAGCGCCGACCAACACGTCCAGAGGAGGAAGAGGGCGTGGTGAGCGTTAAACGGACGCCTAGTGCGGAACTGCGCCACCTGTCCTCAGCCGATGTTGGAGCTAAAATGCTCTTGGGGCTGCAGAACGCCGATACGACGTTCAGCAAGCCCAAGAGCACTAAGGCGGAGATGGCCAGCTCATACCAGCTGGCCTGCGAAGTCGTCCGGGCCGGCACGGTAGAGCTGTGCCGAAGGGTGGAGAAACGCGATCGGGAGAACAAAGAGTTTTGTTCCCAGGTCGCGGCTCTCTCAGCCCGTATCGTGGAGCTGGCCGCGGAGGTGGCCGTGCTCCGGGGCGATACGAAGGCGGCGGAGGCCCTTGGCGCACCAAGGAAGTCGGCGCCCGATAGGACGCCGGCGCCAGAGGAGTCACCGGCGCCCGTAAGATAAGAATTTGCGCGCTTCCAGTCCGAGCTGCTGGCCCGTTTCTTCCCGGAGGTGGGCGCCAGACCACCTCTGGGTATATCCCCGGCGCCTGCAGTGCCAAATGCTGTCCTCCCCTCTCTTCTTCCTAAAAAGAAGAGAGCGAGGAGGAAGAAGAAAAAGGGGGCGCAAGCACAGCCGCCTCCAGTGACGGTTCCGGTGGCCAGACAGGCCCCAGTGGCCGTAGGAGACACATGGGCCACTGTGGTGAGCCGAAAGGCGAAGGCCACCGCCAGAAAGGCGGCGATACCTGTTGCAGCGGCACGGGTCGCTCCTCCTGTCAAGAGGAAGCGACCGACGCTGCCCCGACCGCCCACCAATGCGGCCGTCCTGGTCTCGGTGCCCCCGGGTTCCGAGACCTCCCTGGCAGCCGTGATGGCCACGGCCAAGGCCAGAATAAGGCTGGCGGATCTCGGAATCTGTAACGGGGTCCGCCAGCGGAAGGCGGCCAACGGAGGCCTTGTATTGGAGGTCCCGGGCCCGGACAGCGCCACCAAGGCGGACGCCCTGGTCGACCGACTTCGGTCGGCCCAGGCTGACACGGACGCGCGTTTCACGCGTCCGTGCAAGTCCGCCGAGATGAGGGTGATGAATCTGGACGGGTCCATCACCCCATCCGAGGTGGCTGCGGCGGTGGCCGAGGCAGGCGGCTGCTCCCCGACCGAAATTAAGGTCGGGGACATTCGCAGCACCCGGAACCGACTGGGCACGGCCTGGGTCCGGGGTCCGCTTGTGGCGGTCCGCAAGGTGGCGGCCGCCCAGCGGGTCCAAGTGGGATGGGCCTCGGTCCGGGCAGAGGCACTGGCAGCACGGCCACAACAGTGCTACCAGTGCCTCGAATTGGGGCATGTCCGGGCGACGTGCGCCACGGGGGTGGATAGGAGCGCTCGCTGCTACAAGTGCAGTGAACCGGGCCACAAAGCCCGAGACTGCACGGCGAGCGCTCCCAAATGCCCGGTGTGCGCTGATTTAGGCCGCCCAGCGAACCATCGGCTGGGTGGCCGGAAATGCACCCCGCCGAGAAGGCGAAAGGGGGAAGTGATTAGCGCTCCCCCCGCCACATCCCAGGAGGCCATGGAGGCCGCCTGAAACGAAGCGACGTCGGGGGGCGGCAACGTTCGCTAGCCCCCCCTACACGTCAATCGTGGATCGCGGTTGGCTACATCTTGGGGAGATGTAGCCGACGGACGCGACCCGGGAGAGGATGACACCCCCCGGAGCGACCGGGGGGGTGTCGTCGCATCGGGCCCTGTCGTGCCTCATACCGCCCGCTGATCGCGGTGTGAGACGCGACAGCGCCCCCCGTGGAGGGCGCGCTAGCCGCCCTCCGGGAATGGGCCTCCGCTCTTGTGAGATGGGGGCAAAGCGGGGGGGGGACCTGAAGTGGCTTATGCGTTCCCAGGTACTCCCTACTGCCGAGGAAGGTCGCCGGGGGGTTTTAGTGGGTAGTCCCGCTCCTGTCATTGGAGCGGGGAGTCCCACATATCCCCGTCGCTGCCCCACAGCGGCGGGTCGAATGCGTAAATGCATTTCCCCATGATTTAGGTATGGTCGCATTACGACGCCCCGCGTTTGAGAGTACTAACACTTTTATTATACTAACATGTACAGGTAAGATTTTTACTAAAACCAATATGGATTTTTGCGACATGAAATAAATGACTATATATTTATAAATTCATAATTAGTCACCATAAAGACCATAACAAAATAACAATTTGTCATGACATCTACAAAAAGTTGAGTCTGGAAAAATTTTGTATACAATTAAACATTTTTGCAGGTCGTTGCATTTTTTGAGAATAGAATATGTGTGGTTCCATACAAAAAGTGTGTGTGAGTGTATGGATATGCATGTGCGTATGGACTACAAATTTAACCGCCTCCGTGGCTCAATGTAAACAACATTGGGTTTACGATTCGGTGGTCGAGGGTTCGATCCCCAGCGGGGTACATGCTTTACTCGGGTTGGTTGGTAGTAGGGCATTCTAAATGTCCGCCTGGCTAGCTACTACCATCTTATCTAAATCTGCCGCCAAGCAGCAATGTTAATGGCATTATTGTGTTCCGGTTGTCAGAAATAAGATAGCCAGTCCCCCAAATGTGTTGGGGTTTCCAGGTCAGTACACTTCCACCTTCGACCTTATCTTCACTTAACATCAGGTGTGATTGAGGTCAAGTACGAACCCGTCGTGCAAAAAAAAAACAGGTTCTGTGATCTTTGAGTAATGCGATCACCCACAAAGTATCAAGTCAATCATTGCCCCTACAAAATTAGGCACGAAACATGGTTCACGCAATCAAGTCAAAGGGTTTTGTGAGATATTCAGCTTCGTGTACAACCTGCTATTTGTATTTTCATCATGCCGAATATTCAGTGTGTTTTATACATCCAAATGTAATTAGACGACGGCATTTACTTTATGATGCAGAGTAGAATATTTAACCAGATGACTCCACAGTGCTTGATGGATGACATTTAAAGATGCTCTTCCTGTTTTATTTGCCTCACGCTTCACGGTTTATTCCTTTCACTAATTAATTTCCAGAACAATTTGTCCCACTTTTCCTTAACGCACGTTCCAACCATCCAAAGAAAATAAAGATAGCAAAAACACTTCACTCCGCTGACTATCAAGTGAGGGAAAAGCGTTGCTTACGTACACAAGATTCTGTGCGATCGTACGAGGGCGTACCATATACTAAATTGCTGTAATGGAATCCATTTGGCAACTTGCTAAGTGGGGCAGTGACTTATTACTGAATTTGCCTCGAACACTGTATTTAGAGATCCGTGAATACATCAAATATCGAGACCTCGGAATCTTTGATTTATTACACGGGCCTAAAAGCATACAGTAGCTTATTTATTTACGACGTAAATGTAATATTACTTGATGAATGGTAGTCGTAAATTACGAATAGCATATTGTTCCTTAATGTAATTATATTATTGATGGGTATAATCCTGAGTGTCATTAAAAGTGGCTGGTACCAAGTCCTTACTCCTGATAATTTGTCGAATAACAGATAATAATAAATAACGAAGTATGTCAAAAACGTACTCAATTTTTAAATCTTCACGAAGGTTTTATACCTTTTTACCCGACTCCCCAAAGAAGGAGGGTAATATTTTTCGAGTGTATGTATATATGTCCTATCCTTTGGCGCATCCTGTAGCCTAAACGGCTTGATCGTTTTCGAAGTGCATGGTGTCGTTAGATTCGTCTTGTTACCCTGAGTGTCATTAGATACATTTTACGATAAAAAATCCAACATGACGTCCTCAAAATACAAAATATGCTATCGGGTTTTTTGGTCTTTAAATATTTAAATAGCTATTAAAATTTATATACAGAACCCTGTCCCTTCAAGCAAAATGCAAGATTGACCAGTTCTCATCTATTTTGTTCTCACTTTAGCCAAGATAGTGACAACAATAGCCATTCAAAGCCCAAAATAGCTCAGATTAAATCTTTTCCTCTAATTTCCGGCAAAGCTTTTTGTAAAGGAATTTTCTATTAGATGCTTTCCTTTTCTGTTCGCTTTCTATTTATACAATACTTACCTTTGGTTAGCACACCTTTGTTGATGTACATATGTAGGTAATGCAATAATTCAATTGAATTCAATTTCTGGCCTATCTAACATAGGTAATGTTGAATAAGAACTTCAAGAATATTTTTACCCGAGCCAAGGATGTTTATTTCAATATTTTCAAGGTTTTGCATTGAATTGAATTGCATTGTATATTTGTATTGGATTGCATTAGATTGGGTTATAAAATACATGTATTTTATTGTATTGAATTGTATTGAATTGATTTGTATTAAAACATTGTCTAGTATCCAATGTACAGTTTTTACCAAGTTTGAAACTAGGCAATTAGTATTTGAAATTTATAGAAGTCCACTGCGCGCACAAGCCTCTTTGCTATGCACATCTGATATATGCTGTTATGATCTCATAGTCCCTTTCTATGACTCCTATTGGAAGAGACAGGTTGGTGTCACAGCGTGGTGATTATTAACAATTCTCTCATGAACAGCAATGTAATTGCATCATTGGAGATACTCATATTCACTTCTACTAGCCTTCTATTAGGCTGTTCATTGGGATGATACATCGATTACTAGAGAATAATTAATTAATGGTAACTATTACATTAAGTTTCACTTCATTTACCGACAATGTAGGTATCACTTAATATTGTATGCAAGGTTATATTTTATATATCAAAATCCCAATTATATCATATATTTTGTAATCAAACGGCTAGAAAAACTTAAATAAAAATAAAGGATTATTGCGAAGTAAGATACTCTTATGTTTCCGCCTGTAGTGTGTTTATCATTCCTTAATTAGATAAATAATTAAGGAAAAAATATAACCCAATATAATAACGGGAATCGATTCTATGCGTTTTTTTTATGCACAACGGGTTGGTACTTGACCTCAATCACACCTGATGTTAAGTGAAGATAAGGTCGAAGGTGGATGCGTACTGACCCGGAAAACCCAACACATTTGGGGGACTGACTATCTTATCTCTGACAACCGGAACACAACAATGCTATTAACATTGCAGATTTAGACAAGATGGTGGTAGCAAGCCAGACGGATATTTAAAATGCCCTACCACCTACCAAACCGAGTACTTAAACATGTACCCCGCTAGGGGGTCAAACCCGCGACCTCCGAATCGTAAATCCAATGTTGTTTACATTGAGCCACGGAGGCGGATACGTGCTTATGACCAAACTAATTTCTAGTTTCAGTATACTATACCTAAATAACCTTGTATAGATATATACATACGAGTATATACTTGTTGTACCGTTGTTCCAGTTTTAGTAGCTTTTATACTAAGTGTTAGACAAGAGCTAAAGTTTTCCAATGTCCTATTATATTTTTTAGGATTCATAACTTTAAAGTCGCCTGCAACAAGAGTTTCCGCGTTCGGCCATTCTGACTGATGTGTATTTTTAATGCAACTTCTTTTAGATTAGAACCCATCCAACTATCACCTTTCAGGGTACAACTTGAACACGAAGTAATAAGTAGAATGCAATTAATAAATGAAACGTGTTTGTTTAAGGGGGGTTTGTTACTAATACTAAATACTAAGTATCTACTAATTTAATCTAAAGTTCAGGACTGATACATCAAGACCAATTCTTAACATTGTCTAAAACAATTTTGTTCTGCATTACCGCCTCGCCCGATAATGGCGAAGCTGTTACAAACTCCAGTCTCTTAACATTAATAATTTGCATGATATTGTCTCTGGGACTCGTTTCGAACACATTCCACTATGACGTGATAGACCTCCTCCAGAACTCCACAATGGGCGCTGTTCCAGGTATCGGATTTATCCATCACAAATGCGAATTTACGAGTATTAAGCGAAAACGAGTATGCCCGGAATAAGATGTGAGCACAACATGCTCAAGTGGCCGAAAATAATGAACTCTGACTATCTTTGGTTGACTATCCGATTAACTTATTATTATTATTCTTTAACTTATTATTATTATTCATTGACTTATTATTATTATTCATTAACTTATTATTATTATTCATTAACTTATTATTATTATTCATTAACTTATTATTATTATTCATTATTAACGTACACAGGGTTGTTATAGCAGTTATAACATTAACAATTCAATATTTCAAAATAAATAAATAATTTTGTATTTTTATTCGACAAAAATCCTATGCCGAGTCATTAGAGGTATATCAACAATATCTAAGTGGTGTCAGAGAACTACACGAATTCGATTTTACGCTGTATAGTTTCTATAACTGCTATCGAGCCTCATCTCGACAGGTCTATATTCATCGAAAGCTATTTATTTATTCATTGAATCGCAAATGAGCGTCAGTCGAGAGGAAACGTTACAAAGTCCCCTCGGAGGCTGCATTGTGCTGCGCTCAATTACCGTCAGCAGTTTAGTGTTAAGTGATTCTAG
Source organism: Oegoconia quadripuncta (assembly GCA_949316235.1). Lineage (NCBI taxonomy): Eukaryota > Metazoa > Arthropoda > Insecta > Lepidoptera > Autostichidae > Oegoconia > Oegoconia quadripuncta. The sequence continues at coordinate 32,321,516 of OX438741.1, read as the reverse complement.
CGTAATTGACAACAGCACGTCGGAGAAATTTTTCGCCTCCGTCAAATATCAAATGCGAAAATAGCTTTCCATTGACTTGTTATAAGTGTAGATTTCTGTTCTGTGTTACCCTGAAAATGGTGCCGAAAAATTTAGAGATTTGTGTCATTGTTAATTTATGACTTCGCGCGATTTACAGCTGGTTCCTTACTGTTACGAAATTTGCAACTGTGTATGTACAACATTGTCTACGTCTATTAGCTTTGTCCTAGGTGTGTAGGTGTAGGTAGGTGATGACTTATGACACTGAAAGGTGGTCTCTTACTTTGGACCTCATAAGAAAGCTTAAAGTCACGCAACGAGCTGTGGAGAAAGTAAGACTCGGCGTTTCGTGATCGAATCAGGTATTAAGAATTAATATGATATTATTATTATATTTATGCATATTTATCTATAATTATTTCTTTAGTTGGTAGTATCGTGCACCCTACCTGTTTTTCTACCTACAAATGTCCCATAGCTCTGGGTTGTCTGGAAGAGATTGCTTTTAGTGATAAGATCGCCTAATTATGTTCTATTGTTATCATCAAAAAATATTGTAAATTATTTTGCGCAATAAAGAGTATTTGTATTGTATTGTATTGTATTGTATTGTATTGTATTGTATTGTATTGTATTGTATTGTATTGTATTGTATTGTATTGTATTGTATTGTATCGTATTGTATCGTATTGTATCGTATTGTATCGTATTGTATCGTATTGTATCGTATTGTATCGTATTGTATCGTATTGTATCGTATTGTATCGTATTGTATCGTAATGTATCGTATTGTATCGTATTGTATCGTATTGTATCGTATTGTATCGTATTGTATCGTATTGTATTGTATTGTATTGTATTGTATTGTATTGTATTGTATTGTATTGTATTGTATTGTATTGTATTGTATTGTATTGTATTGTATTGTATTGTATTGTATTGTATTGTATTGTATTGTATTGTATTGTATTGTATTGTATTGTATTGTATTGTATTGTATTGTATTGTATTGTATTGTATTGTATTGTATTGTATTGTATTGTATTGTATTGTATTGTATTGCATTGCATTGCATTGCATTGCATTGCATTGTATTGTATTGTATTGTATTATGTTGTGTTGCATTGTGTTGCGTTGCGTTGCGTTGCGTTGCGTTGTGTTGTATTGTAAGAAATCCGTAGACGAACGAAAACCAGTGACATAGCCCAGCGGATTAGCAGGTTGAAGTGGCAGTGAGCAGGACACATAGCTCGATGAGCTGATGGGCAGTGAGGAATTAAATTTCTCGAGTGGAGACCACGCACCGGCAAGCGCAGCGTAGGACGTACACTCACAAGGTGGACGGGTGACATGATAAAAATCGCGGGAAATCGCTGGATGTAGGCCATTTCCCACCGGTTGCTCTGGAATTCTATGGGTGAGGCCTATATTCCTCCAGGCCCTGTGGCTGGTATGATAATTGTGATAATGACCTTTGTACTATTATTCAAATTAAAATGAATTCAATACACTTTCATTTACACTTAAAAATAGTCAGTTTTTGAAATGTTCGGAATTTATATACTTGCTTTGAGAAGAAGTCAAAAAACTCAAAGTTATATTTATTATTTTATTAATACATTTTATCAAATCAAATCAAATCAAATCAAAATATTTTTTATTTCATAGGATAAAATTATCACTTGAAAACGTCACTATTAATATTAATATTACATTATAGTTTAAATTTACTGCTCATCCACAAAGCTGACTCCCCAGAGAAGAACGAGCAAGAAACTCTAGGGTTGCTCTTTTAAACAGATTATAGGTTGCGATTTGATAATTATATGATTAGACAGCTATGTCCATGCTTGCTTATCATTCAAATAGTCAGTGATTTTATAATAGCCTTTTGTTAATAATTTCTGTTTTATGATTGCTTTAAATTTATTTAAAGGCATATTTTGAAAGTCTACTGGAACCTTATTATAAAAGCGTATACATTGCCCTTTGAAGGATTTACTAACTTTGTGAAGTCGGCTAACATAAATAGATAACTGGTTCTTATTCCTTGTATTAACATTGTGCCTATCACTATTTTTAGCGAATAAGGTTATATTTTTTTTTGCATATAACAAATTCTCATAAATGTATTGAGATGCCATTGTTAAGATATTAATTTCCTTAAACTTATCTCTAAGAGACTCTCTTGGTCCTAATTTATAAATGGCACGAATAGCACGCTTCTGCAGAACAAAAATCATATGTATGTCAGCAGCGTTTCCCCACAACAATATGCCATATGACATCAAACTGTGGAAATAGCTAAAGTAAACCAGTCTTGCGGTATGAACGTCTGTTAAATTTCTGATTTTTTTGACTGCATACGCAGCAGAAGCAAGCTTTTTCGCTAGTTTCTCAATATGAGGCCCCCACTGAAGCTTAGCATCCAATGTCAGTCCTAAAAAGACAGTAGTGTCTACAAGGTCCAATTTTTCGCCTCGTACAAATATGTCAATAGGCATTTGTTTAACATTAGGTAAAGTAAATTTTAAGCATTTAGTTTTTTTTTCATTCAAAAGAAGATTATTTACTGTAAACCAGTTAACAAGTTCAAAAATAGCAGTGTTTACATCGTCACAAGATGATTGATATCTCTTAACTTTAAATAGCACGGAGGTGTCATCTGCAAACAATACTATTTCACATCTATTCCGGGCAAGATGAGGCAAGTCATTAATGTACACAAGAAACAAAAATGGTCCTAGAATTGAACCTTGTGGCACGCCCATATGGACCTCAGACCCAGAGGACTTAGTGCCATTAACATCTACCCTCTGAATTCTATTATACAAGTATGATTTTAAAAGATTCAAAGCCTGACCTTGTATGCCGTAATGGTGTAATTTCCTGATTAATATATCATAATGAACACAATCAAAAGCCTTTGACAAATCGCAGAAGACGCCAATTGCATCCCGCGAATTCTCCCAGGCATCAAAAATATGTTGAACTAGCTCAACACCTGCATCGGTTGTTGAGCGACCCCGTGTGAATCCAAATTGTTTGGGATGCATGATATTGTTTTGATAAAAATGAGACATTAACTGGTTTAAAATCAATTTCTCAAAAATTTTACTAAATGTGGGTAGTACTGATATAGGTCTAAAGTTAGTGGGATCTGTTGTACTACCTGCTTTAAATAATGGAATGACTTTACTTAGTTTCATCACTATAGTATTATCATATCGTAATAAGATTGACGTCTTTGAATTGAAAATTTAGAAAATCCTTGAGAGACTAACAAACTGTCGTCCAGGAAAACAAATCAACTATGTTAAAAGTTAAATATCTTCGAAACAGCTGAACCTATTTCCCTCAAACTGCTTAAAACCATCTCGAAAACATCAGCTTTCGAAAAAGGAACACAGTTTTTAAATCGATTAAGCGCTGCAAATACAAAGGCAGACATGGGATTTGAACTAATAACACCCCTCTTTGCATCAGGCGTTAATAAATAACAAGTTTCAGTTACGTAACAACTATCTAGAGTCAATATATGGAAACAGAATGATTGTAATATAAACGTACCTTAATAGAAAGTCAGGGTCCTGATTGAGAGCGGGGGGGTTGGTTACAACGATCCCTATTCTCTTGCATGCGTTCGGAATTTCTCCCTGCTTGGTTTCACGCATTGTTCTAGATGGAATATTCTCCTTTGTGGAATAATACATAGCCCAGAATATTCATCACCCTTCAATAAATCAGCAAATAAAATTAAACATCAGCATTCACTTTAAAACGATCCTTACATTGTTACACGAAAGCCAATCTTCGCGTTACTCAACGCGATTTTTTAAAGAAAATACTGAAACACGTTGCCTTTGAAGCGACTGCACCCTTGCGTTAATTCTGCCATCCCTCTGCCCTTTGAACCGCTCAAGTCAATCGAAAAGTCGATCCTTTGGTTAAACATCACAAATGAAAAGTCGCCAAGGGAATGTTTTAAGTAATTGAAGAATTGAAAGTGTTTTTAAGATTGCCACCGAACGAACAAAAGGGAGAATTGGCGTTTTATTTGAAGGAAATTACATTTATTCCATTTCAGTTTACTTGAGGATGGAAATTAATTAATTGGTAATTTTACCCTTTGATTGCGATCCTTGATTTTAATTTTCTGCCAGTTTTAAAGCTGTGGAGTATCTTCTGAAATATTGAATAATGCATTGTTAACTTTGTACAAAAAGAAGTACGTTCTAAATGTGTTGTACTAATAATATTTTTTTTTTTGCACTTGACCTCAATCACACCTGATGTTAAATGAAGATGAGGCCGAAGGTGGAAGCGTACTGACCCAGAAACCCCATCTTATTTGGGGAACTGGCTATCTTATGTCTAACAACCGGAACACAAAAATGCTATTAACTTAGCTATTTGGCGGCAGACTTAGATAAAATGGTTGTAGCTAGCCAGGTGGACATTTTTAAAACGCCCTACCACCAACCAAAACCAAATAAAACCAAAATATGTACCCATGTATGTTTGTTTGTTTTTATTTTTACCTATTTAATGATATTACAATCAATATTATATCTACACGTTGAATTGACCTTGTGACTACTCTGGTCACAAGTAACATGTAATTCATGCTTGGTACTAACAAATTCCTGATTGTTTGGTAACTGCTTAAGTATTCAAGCATTTAGTAAACTGAAACGATAGGTATTTCAAGTATTGCTCTTAAATCTTCGTAAAACAATCAGAGCAAATCTACAAAATTAAATCTCATGCGTAACGTATGTATGTTTAAACACAATATCAAAAATTTCATTGTACAAAATTAATCCCGAATCCAAAATACATTTTCCACAGCCACTGTAAGTGCAGAAGCACCCTCATCGCGTTAATGCCTTCCCCTTTGATATTGCCAAGTCAATCGGAATCATAACCTATTGTTAAACATCGGAGATAACTCCATATACGATAGAATATTATTTCTCTCGCTTCGTTTGTTAAGAAGATTGGCGCATCTGCTTCGCAAGTCGAGCATTTTGATTGTTTTGTGAATGTTTAGAGTTGCGTTTTGCACACAGTTTTGTACTGCGTTTATAGTATTAGTCATAGTGGATATACTTACTGCACACTTCGGCAAACGGACCTCTTTTTACATTGTTGGGTCTCACTGCATATCAACCAGTACCAAAAGGCAATCACTGAAACGCCTTCTATTATGACAGCGATTTTGTGGCAGCAAAGCGTATGTATCAACTGAGTAAGGGATATCTCAAACCTCATGACTACAGTCATGCTCTTCCCTCTACCATGTATCACAAGGGTTATAAATACACTATCCTTACTTGATCGAAGTGATATTGGGTACATGCACACATATTCATTCACATTTTCCGACTCCATGGCGAACAAGATTCGATTCTATTGCAGTGACTGTCGTATGCAAATGCGTGATCTTCACTCTAAAACTTATTAATTTTAAATTAAATTAATAAATTACTTACTAATCTGCTGGGCTATGCAGCGAGATACACTTTCCTATGTATTTCTTCATGTCTGATTTGATCTCATAGTGAAATACCAAGCATCACCCTCCCCCCAGGTCGCTGCTTCATTAGTGATAATTTATTACTAATAATGGAAATTGTACATCAGAATATTCGTTATAATAATTATAAACTTCTATTTTATTTTATGTCGCTCGAAAACTCAATTTCTAAATCTCTTATCTTCTATCTTCCATTACGTTTCAAACGTTACCATTCCTACCAATTACGTTATCGATTATTTTCTAATTTCGTACCGAACAGTAGGTAACAATATTCTCAAGCAAGCCCTATCTGATAGGCTTTACCGTCAAAAGCTGCGATATCACAGTGTCTGGAGCAGATTAAAGGAAAGCCAATTTCCGTGGAACATCCTTATACATTAAGTCACATGTATATGCTGCGACAGTAAAATGTTATGACAAGATACGACGAGAACTTGCATCAAACAAAGAACTTTACGTGTATTAGAAATCGGTACAAAGGAATATCCACCTTATCGTGTATTAGTACAGCATGATAAATTTCCAATCTCACGCACTTGCAGCGAATCTTAATTTTGTAAAACATACGCAAATGTTACATGAGAAGGGCTAAACTTTTTACAACTTTGAATACTCTAACAAGTCGATAGGATCCGAATGAAATGGTAAAATACGAATTTTTTTAAAAAATTTACTGTTTTCCTACATACATACATCTATAATAAGAGCCTGTAATATGTTCTGACTGATGGACTGACCCAGTGCTCAAAGAGGGAGGAGATAGAAATATCTCCATGTTTGAAAAACAAATGTCAATTTCTCCGGATCCAAGGCCTCTAGAAAAATATAAATTGGTATATCCAGTCTGAGACAGGTAAATCTTTACAATACTTTATTTATTTTAATAAATAATTTTTCTCATTTTTTTTGTTTTTTTTTTATGCATAGCGGGTTGGTACTTGACCTCAATCACACCTGATGTTAAGTGAAGATGAGGTCGAAGGTGGAAGCGTACTGACCCGGAAACCATAACACATTTGGGGGACTGGCTATCTTATCTCTGACAACCGGAACACAACAATGCTATTAACATTGCTGTTTGGCGGCAGATTTAGATAAAATGGTGGATAGCTACCACTGGTCATTTAAAATGCCCTACCACCAACCAAACCGATCGAACCCGCGAACTCCGAAACGTAAACCCAATGTTGTTTACATTGAGCCACGGAGGCGGTCAGTAATGGCACACCCATTACCCACACTTTCCGATAGTATTGTTGAAAAATCTAAAAAAGTCCAACATCAACGTCTTAGTCTAGCTGTTCAGCAAGGTAATGAAGCAAGTGTGTTAGGGTCCATGCCCCAAATGGCAGGTCTGGATGTGGTTTGAGTCCTTTAGTATAGCTTCAGTTGTATTGCTTTGTATTTTTTTTTTAACTTTATGTGTAACCATATTCATTAAATTCTTTTACATTTACGAAATTCTATGTTTTCGTGAGTAAAGTTAGTTCTACTTCTTCTCAAAGAGAAGTAGTTCTGTTTGTCGTATGTATGTACATATATTAGAATTTTATTTTATTTTATTACATTATGTTTTAGTTGTGACAATTCAACAATTCGACAATCCAAATAAATAAATACATACATACATACATAACGAGGTAAAAGTTGAATAACCTGAATAAACATTTTACCTTGCTCTATCCAACTACTTATTAAGAAGCTTCTTTAACAGAGGTCGTCTGGGAGAAATCGCTATCAGCGATAAGACCGCCTTTGGACACTTCATCATATTTATGTTAAATGTTCTTTGTATTTTATTTTTGTGTGCAATAAAGAATTTAATAATAATAATAATACATACATAACATTACGACCTTTGTCCCAAAAGGGGTGGTCAGTGATATCCCAAACAATAATGTTTGGGTGTTCCGAATATTAAAAGTTTAATGATTGAAACAACATCCACAGTTCACCTTATGAAATATACAGAAATGCACACGTGACAGGGGGTGAGCCCATCGCCGTTAAAACGTGCAGAACTATAAATGTATTTTGGTGGAAAGTACCTTAGTCACCTTTTACTACACCCACGAGAAGAGGCGGGAAGAGCTATTCTATTTGAGTAGCGATTTTTTTTTTCGACACACCAATCATCCAGTCCCAAAGTAAACAAACCTTGTTGCTATGAATACTAGTTAACGGATAAATAGATACATAAATATTTATGTAATATATATAAATATTTATTTTCCATGACTCGGGAATATATGTTCGTATTCATCACACAAACGTTTACCCCTCGCGGAATTCGAACCCGCAACAGGGTCACTATCCACTACACCAATCGGTCGTCGAATTTTACTTATTAAGTTATTATAGTGCGCTACTAGTTACTCAGTTACTTATTAAGTTATTAAGTACTCTACTTTATGTCAAAGTACTTATAATCCTGCCTTTGTACTCATTGTGCGGTGGCAAGGACCCACGTAATGACCTTGTGACCCCTGGCTACCCATGAATTAGAAATAGCAGCTGTAATTACACTCGGTATAGTGTTTGGGGTGGATTTATGCTTTTAATTTCAACACCTGAGCGGGTTAACCCTACCGTTTTACGTTAGTTTTAGAATAACTACTTAGTTCATTGTATAATGGGGTACATAGTAGTTAATATTATATAGCTGACACTATATGCGAATGTAAATCCTTGTTGAGACCTAAGATTAACGAGGAATGTTTTAGTGTTGTTTGGTAGAAGAATTTGAATACATAATGAGTTTTGTGGGAAACCTAATACGAGTATACAATAGATAGCAGTGGTAAAAATGATTCCATTAAAGACATAAACGTGACAATGTGAAAATGGGAGTCAAGTTCAATATTAACATGGTTGTTGACTTCGCTTACAAAAGAATTATGATCCAAATGTATGTCAAGTTCTGTAGATAATCCTGAAATTATAGTTCAAAAATATATATCACTCTAAAATAAATTTAAAACATATTTATTTCTTGCACTATAGCAATGTTTGCTAATTAAAAATATAAGTTCTTAAATTATAACAATCAAATTTTTTACATATTGTTGAAGTTAGGATATTTCTAATTCAAGCGCATGATTTGACTTCGCTAGTTAAACATACAGGTTATATTTATATTTGATAATCAACTTTATCTTCTTTATGTCAATCGCAAGTTTACTGTAGTTACAATGCTAGGTTGATCTATCTTACTTCTCTAAAAATTTGATTTGTTGATAACACTCCCGTTTTTTATAACTGTTTGGGCTATTTTAAGAAAACTTGGGATTCTAGTCAGTCTAAGAGGATTCTAAGAGGAGAACAAATTCCATGTGTCTAGGTTAAATAGATTTTGAGGAATTACGATTACAAAAGTAGCTCCAAATGGTACGTGTAATATAACACAGCTGCTGCGTCGCCAGTTCCTTTGAACTTGGCTTGACACGCTACCGTGTGTCTAGATTCTAAGACGAAACTAGTATTTTCTGCAAAGAAAATTCTAAAACCTATAAACCTGATGTCTAAGGAAGGCTGGGTCTTAAGATCACCAGGATTTCGACTAAGTAATAAATCAAATATTTCATTTAGGTACAGTTGGCTCCATAATTAGTCATTCAGGGTTACTTTAAATGATTAATATCATTATTTATTATCATTAGCTTCATCATCCGCAGTTCTCTAAAATTATAGTCTAGACATTGATGAAGGTACAGTCAGGAACAGATAAACCTTTTACAGTCCTGCATAATACAAGTTCGTATCTAATAATAAATCAAATCAAAAATGTTTTATTTCGTAAGTTATAAGAATAACATTTGAAATCGTCATGACATACAGTTATCGCTTATTAAATAGGCAGTCTCCCCAGAGAAGAACGAGCCAGAAACACAGGGGTTGCTCTTTTTAAATAAGTCAAACAAATACAATTTGAAATAATTGTTAAATTTATGATTCGACAAAGAAAAATAGGAATAAAATATACTGAATATTGCCGAGCGGTTAATGTCCACGCATTCTTATCATCCAGATAGGCGGTAATTTTATAATAGCCTTCGGCACATAGTTTCCGTTTAAAATATTCCGTTTTCCAATAAATACAATCACGTCAATTTATAAAATGCTGTGCGGTGACACACCACAAACTATGGGGCATCTTCTGTGCTGCCCTGCGTGTCCCGATATCTTTACGCTACAGGACCTGTACGATGCCAATTCTGTACGCGTGGCCGCATTCTGGTCGTCAAAAATTTCATGTGTTTGCCATCGATTCGCTACAAAGAAGAATTCATATAATAATATATTAATAATATCCAGTTAACAACTAAGTGAGTTACTTTGTTGGTGACGGTTGAGTCATGCGATGTACAAATATCTTCCAATTCCAAAATACAGTGATTCTAGAAGTTTTAGAGATCAAATTCCTATGCTTAGGAGAAATGTAAGTTAACATATTTCTTTTACTTTATAAAAATTGTTTCAACAATCACCATAAAACAATAATCTAACCGCTACAGCTAATTATTTTGTCCTCAAAATACGTCATATCCAATTTAACGAGTGAAGAAACAAAGTTGTTATGCCAACACGTTTTTATATTCGTTGATTGTCGTCAGCCCAGCCCAATTTGGCAGTTTGGTAAATGGATTAGAACAATTTGTTAAAAGAAATTAGGCAGCTTCGCTTTTCACTGTATCCTTACAAATTCCATTTCGTTTCGTTGAAAATTCAACTGTTTGTAACAAAGAAATAAATGTGTGATTTTTTAAATTGTTTGTTACTTGTTTGTTGTAGTGGTTAGAAACTCTGAGCACTATACCAAAAGGTCGCGGGTTCGAAGCCCGCTAGGGGCATATGTTTGTATGATGAATACGGACACGTGTACCCGAGTTTATAGATGTTTTCATTTATAATAGTATATATATTTATTTACAAAAAAAATGTATTTACGTAGCATATCAACCATCTAGTATCCACAACATAACCCTATAGTTGCTTAAAGTGGTAGTTGCCTAAAAATCAACAATGTTTTATTCAATGTAGGATAGAAACATATCACTTAATGAAAGTCAATGGCATTGCAGCGCCAAAACGACTGAACCGATACGAATACGGTGTTGGCGAGTCTCTTAGCCATGTTTGATATCATATCAGCTAAGCCAATTAAGCTAAGCTAATTAATTATGTCAGTCACAACATTCATCATACTGCTACCATAAACAATACTTACATGTACACTTATTGTACAAAATCTTTCACTTGTTCTGGCACGTTTAACCATGTTCTCCTCAGGTATAGCTGAAAGTCAGTGTTTTGCTTTTTCAGAAATCCCGTACACTGAGTTACGACCCTGTGATCTTGCAGCACATACATCATTTAGCAATAATCTTGTAATAGGTTGCCATAATGACGACCAATTGGTGTAGTGGACAGTGACCCTGTCAGCGAAACCAATGGTTGCGGGTTCGAATCGAATGTTTGTATGATGAATATAGACATGTGTTCCCGAGTTATGGATGTTTTTCATTTATATATGTTATTATTTATTTACAAAAAAAAATGTATTTGTGTAGTATATCAACCATCTGGTATCCACAACACAAGCCTATAGTTGCTTAATGTGGAACTAGATGGCGTTGTGTGTATGCCCAAGGATATTTATTATTATTATTATTATTATTATCTATCTCATTTGCGCAATAAATTTTAAAAAAGTTAGTCAAACTCGTACTCTTGCCATCTCAGAATAATATTCCTACAGCTTAAGTTTTGTCTTCCTTGCACCACACAGCGCTACTTATCTCTAGTCAAGACCTGTCTAACGAACTCTTGAAAGTTTCAATCACTGTATACCATCCTTAGTTTGCTCAAAAGATGCAATGCTCCAATCTTTCCAGTAATATTTTCTTCAAATTTATTTCCATGGTCCTTCGCAACCCTATGCTACTCTACTCAGCTCATTCATATTTATTCATGACCCGGTACTGTATGTTCCTTTACTCTCAATTTTTAAGGCAATCAAACTGGGAATTTCCAATCAGATAGGTATTGCGATAAATTCCTCAGTTAAGCCTTGAAAAAGAAGTAATTAAATATGTCCTCTTTTTAATCGCATCAAAGGCAGCCTCTTTTCGTTGGCAAATATATGGGCCATAGTCCAATGCGGATTTGTGTCGGACTAACTCGACTGCGCCACGATCGCTTCCTCTTTTTAACCCCCGACGAAAAACGTCGGTTTTTATGTGTTTTTAAGTAAATAAATAAATATAAATATATATTTTCGGACACTTACACCAATCATCTAGTCCAAACCAACCAAAGCTTGTACTATGGATAACGGATAAACATACATAAATATTTATATAAACATCCATGAGTCCGGAATAAATATTATTCATCATACAAACGATTACCCTTCGCGGGATTCGAACCAGCAACAGTTGGTTTCGATGACAGCGTCACTACACCAATTGGTCGTCCGGTGTTTGATGGCATTGTGTGTGTGTCTTCAGTTTTTGCCCGGGTGTAACTCAGTAATGCGTCATCCGCTTTGAGTACAGTTTTTTTTGATGATAATCGGTTTAGCCTTTTCCAAGATATTTAGCATTTATATGTAAGGTGTATAGTCTTTCTGGGTTTTACTAAATTTTCAATTTATAGTTATCTTTACGATGATTTTATATTTTAACTAGCTTTCCGCCCGCGGCTTCGCCTGCAGCCATTTTTGCGGCGTGAAAGTAAGAAAGACGCTCTCGAATTTATTATAACCATTTTAATTGTAATTTTCTATTCACCCCATTAAGGGTTGTATTTTCAAAAATTCTTTTTTAGTACGTGCTTGCGTCAAAACCTACTGTCCAAATTTCATGTTTCTAGCTTCAGTGATTTAGGCAATGCGTTGATCAATCAGTCAGGACAAGTTTTTTTATGTGTTTAGATTCGTTTTGTAGGTATCATCTAATAAAGGTTCGCCCTGTATGAATTTAATCACAATGTAATACAATTTATAAAATGATTATAGTCAGGCACAACTTTGTTTGATAGTATATTTTCTTTACTTTTAACAAAGTAGTTACATATAAGAGGGTGCTAGCTACGAGTAGTCGACGGAAGTTATTTTACGCTCCGTCTAGCCACAACGATTGAATGTAAGTTAGATATTCCCGTGAAAGTCTCCAGTAACTTATGACAAGTGCTATAAAACGAACATTACTGCTTGATGATCCGTTTTACTGTTCCCTTTTCTGTTTACTTTGTCTCTTTCCTTCTGTACCGGAGGTTCTCAATTACTATATTTATGACATCGGTTTTGATTCAGGGCGTATTGGGAATACGCTCATGACATTCTATCAACGGGAAAATTGATAGAATGTCAGTGGAAACTATTTCTGTGTAACCACTTGTAGCTTTAGTAGACCATTTATACATACGTATATATATAACGTTACGATCTTTATCCTAAATGGGGTGGTCAGAGATATCCCAAACATTAGTGTTTGGGGGTTCTAAACAGTAGAGTTTAACGAACGAACGAGTTTTGAAACGACATCCACGGTTTACTTTTCAAATTATACAGAAATGCACACCTGACCGGGTGGGGAGCCCATCATCGCCGTTAAAATGTGCAAATCTACAAATGTTTTTGGTGGAAAGTTCCTTAGTCGCCTTTCACAACACCCACGGGAAGAGGCGGGTTGGTTCTATTCTTTTTATGTGCCGAAAGCACACAACACTATCATTAAACTGTATTCTGTTTCTCTGTCAATTCTTCTTGTCTGACTAGATCTTAAATATATCTGAATGTCTGTGTACGGCCGTGTCGTTATTTACATCTTATAATAACCAATGTGGAAATAAAAGTTTTATTGTACAAACGTGGCCAATGTTTATTTATTTATTTATATTGAAATCACACAGCATATAATTACAATTAAAACTTTTCTTAAAATTTATAAAGCCAAATTTATAGAAATTTCTAATTTACAATTTGAATATTAACCGATACTCAGCTAACTTTTATAGTAAATAAGTTAAAACCTATAAGGCATTGCTTTACAGCATTTGTGTGTATGTGTGAGTGAGAGAGTGCAAAATGTGGTTGGAGTGTAATAAACAAATACATTTGAATCGAAACAATTTTGAAACGAAAACTCATGTATTTGGACTTGGACTTTGTATCCTCGAACGTGTTAAATGTCAAGAAATTTATGAAGGGTTGCCTGGCGTCGACTTCAAGGAAGACTAACTTTATGTTTAATTTAACTCTCCTTTATTTGAAATACATTATACATATACCGAATGAGTTTTTTTTACCGTAAGGAAAATAATAGGGCATATTAGGTAGAAATAGAACACTTTGGCATAGATAGTTTTTTTTTTCAAAACCATAATCGAATAAAGCTTTAAGAGAAAATATGAGATCCAAATAAATTTCGCATAGGAACCCTACGAATCCCTCCAGTCGCATATCAAAGGCATGCCGGCGCGTGGGTTTTTGAAAAAAATAATTAAACTACCTATGCCAATAACTTCTATTTCACTTACCATCATCTCCCATGGCGTGATTTCATTGCATTCCCTGAGAGGAAAATGCTGTTTAGGGCGTCCGCATCAATGACATTGCTGTGTTTCTCGTCAATGTTGCAGTCCTCATGAGTCATGACCCTTAGATGCCTGTTTCGACTCTCACGGGAATAAATAAATAATAAATAAATATCTTTTCACATACACACAGCGCCATCTAGTTCCAGACTAAGCAACTAGGCTTTTATTATAGATACCAGATGATAGGTAAACTACTCAAATACATTTTTTTTGTAAATAAATACATATATAAATGAAAAACATCTATAACTCGAGAACACATTGTCTGTATTCATCATACAAGCATGTGCCCCTAGCAGGATTCGAACCTGCGACCTTTTGGTATAGCAGCAGAGTTTCTAACAACTTCACCAACAAGATTTTACTCTGCTGGGGAGCACAAAACAATTGGCACGGCTCTTGGTTCTATACGCAACCATAAACCGAGTTATGTCACAAATTCAGACCACGAGTTCGTGATCTAATACTTCTTAAGTAGGTACATACTGAGGATTTGAATTGCAATCACATCACAATCAGAAGGATCATAAACTACAGTATTATTGTGGTAGAATAGACGAAGAACACTATTTAGGTCTTTCATAGATAAATATTGGTATTTTCTATTACTAAATCTAGTAGAAACTATGTTTGAAGTATTGCAGCTTAACAAATATCTACTCGCTTTGTTCGCGACCTTCAACCAAACCAACGCGTTTATACTAAATCCGTCCTCACAAAGATTGGCACGTCTCACTCCTTAGTGTGGAGTAATGAAGCGAGATATAATGAGGGAAGCGGGCCCTCAATACACAATGAAGCTTATTTCATTCACAACAAAAGGCCGCATCACGCGCTTGCCTCCGGCGGCGTTTTCGAGTACCTACGTTCCTTGATCTTGGAGGACGGAAGCTTTAGATTTTTTAAGGGCGTTATGAGTACCTACTTACCTACTGTGTATAAAATTATCAATTATCATCAGTAAACTAGTCCGCTGCACATGCCCTCTAAGTGAACCTCTTCCCTGAATCCGTTCTTCGATTTTCCATTTCTGTAGAACCTTGCACCTTCTAGGGGGAATTTTATACATACATTACAAATACTCATACTAGGATTGCTAAGACAATGGTCTCCATCCAAGAACTCATGACCATTCAACCATTTTAGCTTACCAATTCTAGAGCTGCTTGCAGTCAGTGACTTTCGTTTTCTAATGAATTATCTTAATAAATTCTTATCTTAACCTTCAGAATGATATATAGATGTCTTCAACAGCTTAAAATCCCGAGCCGCAGTCACACTCCGGGATCTCGTCTAACACCCTTTAGAGCAGCGTAGCCTAGCCACTTAGCTTTGAGGTTGCTCTTTACAATATGTAACAAAAATCCCTCGTGGACCCATACAAGATTAAATTACAAGATTCAAGAAACCAAAACTTCATGAAAAATCAGACCTACCCCATACAAAGTTATTAACTAATAGGCTAAACTTTCACCCCTATGTCGTTGAGACGTCAAACATTCGACTTACGAAACCGCTTAGTAGCTAAGCCGTTTGACTATCCATTCATAATGCGAACATCCAAGGCTATAACTCCCGGCGTTAGTTTTTAGAAACCCCTACAATCTTGGAATCTTGAGAAGCCGGGTAAATAGGCATTTACAGAGATCGCGTGCTTCATCTTCAATCACATTGTCACTTCCCAGCTTTGCTTCAACGCGCCCTCTATATTTTTCTTATGGAACTATTATTACTTCAACCACATAGACTACACGTCAGTTGAACAACTAGGTTACCTATCTGGTATAGATGGCGCTGTATCGTCCTTGAGTTCGTTTGGGAGTAACTTACACGTAGTACATACCTGATTTGTTAGATGGCGCTGCTGAGTGTAGATAAAAGTATTCGTATAATAATCAATAGATGGCGTTAGTTAGGTTACGTATCGTTATGTAGTACCTGTTTATATTAACAGAGGGCGCTATTATAAAGTTTTCATTATTTATAATTTGGATAATCTACAGATGGCGCTGTGCCTAGCTGTAAATGTAGCTTTTAAAATGTAGGTCACATCAGATGCGAAGAAGTAAATCTGCCAAGTTCCAACCTCAAGGTCTAGAAATATTATCTGTTATTGAATCGTTCTCTTATCTAATAGAAAGTAATGTTTTTGTTTTGATTTTTTTACTGTCGTGATCGGCAATATTGAATTGCATAAGTAGTGCCTACCTACCATTTTGTTGTAGGCGTAGGATTATTATAAGAATTATGACAACATACAATCTGGGTATCGAGAATCGGCTCCGAACCTTTGTTTGGCAACATTGTGGAACCAAAACAGAGCATTCATCACGTTAGTAGGTAGTGACCAGTAAGGTACTTATCATAAAGTATAGGTTTTAGTGGTAAAAAGGAAACAAATGAGTAATTATCATGATGGAATTTTATTTTTCATTATTTCAATGAAAGATTACATTTTTCTAAACCAAAGTAACTTTTCACGCTCTGTTAAAATTACATTGTTATAACATGGTTTCTCTTTCTACTGCAACAGTTAGACTTTAACGAAAAAATAATAATCATGGCTGAATTGTACCTATTAGCTATCAACTTAATTCATCAAAATATCAGGCTCAATATGAGCTATCAAAATTCTCGACCACCGGTCCTTTCTTCCATGATCTTAATTGACAAGGTTTTAAGGCAATTCTAAACTCGTTGATACTTTCATTAAATTTAATTTATTCATTTCATAATTTAATATATCACAGTAAGGACCGGGCGAAAATCTGAATATTACACTACCGTAGCATGCAAGTAACGTAACTTTTAACAACTAGGTCATTCATAATTCTCTATTGTGAAGTTATATTTGAACAAAAAGATATATATCTACAGTCATTAACATCTGAAAATATTTGATTTGAACAGTAAGTGTCACGTTACATTATTAAAATTGTACCTTATATCAGTCTCACTCACAACACAATGAATGATATAAAAATACTGCATCAAACAATAAGATGTTGTACAATATCAATCTCACCAACACATAGACAAGCGAATTTATGTGTATACCGTTTCACAAAACTATTTGATCGATTTCCACTTACAAGTACGACCATCGTCTAGAATAAGTTAAATGAACTACAAAATGCCCTAATAGTCAAAATTACACTTAACAAGGCATCATAATAAAATTTTAATCATAATTATTGGATTTTCGTCACTAGTATGCGCGACCGCATCTTCCTAAATTCATTCATAGCTTTAAATTAATAATTAAACTAAAATCATTTGACTATCACTCATTCTTGCACATTTACATTTCTGCAACGGAACAACACTCAAACATCAGTGTTCTAATACTTAATAATACGAATCTAGGCTTTACATCACAACATAGTGCTGAATGAAAAGAAAATAATAATTAGTACATTGGTCATTAGAATTAATTGGTCGAAACGATATGTTCAATGATAAAGAGGCTATATTGAGCCGTGCAGATGTATTTGGACTACAATTTTGAAATTCGAGTAAAGATATGAATTTAGTTAACAACCATGTAATTTTGGTTGAAGTCTACGTTCTTAGATCAGCCTTGAAGTGTCCTGCTTCCATGCTGTTACTACCTACTAACTAACGTGCACTTCAGAGATTTCAATACACGTATATTTGCTTGAGCTGAGGTTTGAGCTCGGGCGGGATTGTGTAAACCTCCTGTTCAGGCTTCTTATTTACAAGTCGCTTCCAGCGACCGCCGATGTTCTTACGAAGACTGCGGAAACTCGCACGCTCATTCCCGATAGGCTGCATCAAGTTGTCCTAGAAAGAAAAAAAGAGAAACATAAGTCCATTGACCCTTTTACCGAACTATGGTATCACAAGACATCTGTTGTGATTTCACAGTTTATTGACCCTAAATATTGGTGAGCGTCCGATTTAGTGGTACCGTTACATCCCGAATGCATTTGGTGCATTCTGCACTGGTGTTGAAATAACTCGACGAGGTTACACAATAGTCTTACTATTTTAAGAGACTGTTAGTAGTCGACAAACGTTATAGAAGGTCGTCCAAGTAAATATTGTTGTTGTGAGGGAACTTTTGTGACGGATTTCTCTTACTATTGTTTTGTAAACAAAGGCCTTGAAGCATTGTCATGATGCTATATTCTTTTAAAATTTTCAGTAATGAAGGAAAGTCTAAGTATAGGAAGCATTGCAAAGTAAACTGAGGCCATACGAGACCGATGCAAGCCTTGAATACACTATTCAAAGGCACATTAGCATTCCCCACTTCCTGATGTAGCGTCTCGGTGTAGTCATGCAAACATTTTACAAGCGTCGTTCGGTTTGATACACAATAGATGGATGGCTTTATTAGGCTCGGGAAACATCAATCAGAGCGTGGTATTAAGGTTAAAGCATTTTACAAGATTGCAATTTGGTTCTGGGTCTGTTTGCATTAGCCTCCTTTGTTCGTCAGAGACGGCCACAAGAAAGAAGGTCGTGGTGTTACAACATGTTCGCCTTGCGTAGCTTTCTACTCCGCAAGCGTGTCCCGACATTTAAATTTGTTTCGCACTTAGATATCGTGACCAAGCTACGAGTAACTAACTCTCTCTCTTGTGGCGCATGGCGGGGACGTGGGTCGAAGCAGTCACGATTTCTTTTACATTACAGTACAGTTCCCAAGATACGACAACTTTCTATATTACTTATATGACAATTGTTACCAAGGCAATACAAAACACAATATTATACCGGAATGTGAATGCAGTTGGGGCATTGTCGATTATTATAACAGTATTGGGGTCAAGAATAACGGCTGGAACTGGTTTCGTTTCGTGAAATAGATTGTCACACGTGACAATTAGGTTTAGATGAATGTTATTAATGGTACTGACCTGATCGTGAGGATAGACGTAAGGCGGTGGCAGCGGTGGAGGGAACTGCCACAGCGGTTGCTGGCGGAAGGCGACCGGCTCCGAGGGGGGCACTGGTGCCGCCTGGAGCACTTCAGCAGGATGTACTGAGGCCGAGTGCTCCTCCCGCTTACGCAGCTTGCTGTGGACGATGCGAATCGCCATCATAGTACCGTTATTTCCAACCATGGTGGCAAAAGGTCCTTCGACGTAAGAATAACTGAACACACTGGGTTGGATCACAGGTAAAGAGTTCCAGTCGGACAGTCACAACATTTCAATTTCACGGTTTTCACTCACAGCCGTATAGCGGTCAAATCGACGCGCGTAACCTAATAACTAATTTAAATAAATTAT
The DNA here is from genome assembly GCA_949316235.1 of Oegoconia quadripuncta. Taxonomy (NCBI): domain Eukaryota; kingdom Metazoa; phylum Arthropoda; class Insecta; order Lepidoptera; family Autostichidae; genus Oegoconia; species Oegoconia quadripuncta. The sequence goes on along the minus strand of OX438741.1, from coordinate 32,302,091 downwards.
CACAATTAATTTGTAGTAAGGCTATTGCACATATCACTGTTCATAGGAACGCGCGGAGACCGCGTTTCGCGAACTTCAGCTGCGCGCTGGGTGACTAGAATTGTATCGTGAAGAGTGGCCGGCAGGTGCCTAGCAAAGCGCTCGCTCGTGCCAAACGACCTCTACGGAGTACTCCATGCGTCTGAGTTGCAGTGGTGGGGAGCGCGTGGCTTTTATAGAAGCGTGTGTGACGCGGCGCCAGCGCGAGAGGTGATACAGGGGGGAGGGAGGAAGGGAGGGGTTTGGACAATGTGGCCGTTTTCCGCGAAAAACTACGAATGGTGGCGGCGCCCGACGCTCTCGTATCGTAGTGGAAATGACGCATCCAACGGCTCTACCTAACCGTTGGTTTGTCCCGCTTGTGCCACCTATAAAATTAATTCGTCTTTCGTTCGTCATAGATTTTAAGGTAAAAACCGCAATCGCGTTTGACGGCTGTGGGTGAAAACTCAGAAACCGGTCGCAAATATTATTCTTACGTCGTTCGAGAACCTGTACATAAAGCATCACAAAAAGTTATGTATTACTATTAACATAATACAATCTAATAATCGTGCCAAATAATTCTATAGTAGTATTCATGGCGATTTGTTTTATTTAACTCTAATTATTCCTAAATTTAAAATCGAAGAACATTAAATATTCAAGACTTCATTTATATGTACATCCAAGTAATACCAAGTTTCCAGTAGGTACCTATACCTATTGAAATTATATTACCACGAGGTAAAAAGTGTACGTACCTAAATACGTCAACAGAGAACACGCCCCCCCTGGTTAGATATCAAAGCAATTTAACAAACCAATCATGCCATGATATTATCGATCCAACAGATAAAACAAATTCGAGTGAGAACTTCTATATTTCACCATTAACCGAGTTCGAAGTCCACAAAACACATGTATATCAATATGTAGGCAGCAAAACTGAACCTATGGGTAAAATAGTCGTAGCGAATACGGGTATTGCATCTCTTTCCGTCAAGTACTTGAACGCATGTATTTGAACAAGAGGCCTATATTAACCACCGTCGACTCCAAAAGATAAAGTAGGGCTGCAGGGCAAGGGAGAGCGGAAAGGTGCAATGCCCTTAGTTCGCTCTTAACTATAGCAAAGCTCCAGGCCTTTGACTCGAATATAATGCTTTATGGGATAAAAAACACAGGTAGTGAGCCATTATAAGTCGTTGCCCTTGAGGAACGTCTAGAGGATATTGTCGGTATAAAAAAGACAGTCAGCTCTTCGTCATTCATAACTTTTTACGAAAGAATCGAAATTTTAGACATTGTTTTAGAAAGTTAGAGAAATGAGATGATAAGGTCTAACGTAGATAGTGGGGACATAAAGATAAATAAAATCCAATTACATGCATAATATTAATTTCTATCAGCGTAAAGATAAAGATCTATCGATGTGACAAAACAAAATAAGAGAAATATTTTACAAAGTCACGCTTACAAGAATTTATCTCAATAATTACATTACATGTACAAATGACAAAGAACAAGGGGCTCGGTACAGTAGGTATCATTTTAAGAACAGACAAAAGCCCGCCTTTTGTGGTTGTTTGACATCGAAACCTTGACGTTGTAGGTACCTATGTTGGTACAATAACTCCTCTGTTTCGTCTGGAGTTCTGATTGCTGACACATTTGATGCCTAATCTCAGTTACTGAGAAAGGTGTCCGATACATAAGCTATTTAAGAAGATTAAAGTCATTTGCAATCGATATTGAAAGTTTAATTTGAGATCAAACTGAAACCATAGAAATTACAATACCCAAACAAACGCAGACTACGTGACCTCAAACTAGCACACCTACTACCGTGTACCATGAAATGCAGGTAAAGATTGTTTGAGACGTTCGATGGTTATTCTAAATATTTATGAAACATTGCAGCGGGCTCTTATATTGTTTCATTAATATTCAGGTAAAGATGGCCGCGGTACGAAATCACCACGCCAGAGAATAAGTCAAATACAAATACGAACAGATAGGTTTTAGTAATTTACTATTAGTATTATTGCATAAGTTCATGTGAGATGTGATTTAAATTGAAAAAAAAAGAGATTGAAAACAAATTGAAACAGTCCTGCATTGTTGACTTTGTCAATATACTGTATTGAACTAACACTTGATTAACCCCAATCACATTGTGAAATGTCACAACAGCGTAACGTAATGGGCCATAGCTTGATCACATCACACGAACATCACATGTCATGTTTTGATTATTTTATTAATTACACGTAATTAAGATAATTTCAGAAATTGTGGCTGTAGCAACCAAATATTGTGACCTTTTCTTACGTCAATGAGAGGCTATCGTATATTGTTTCTCTCAAAGGCTTATGAAAAGATTTTCCAAGATTTTGCACACGTAAATAATTATTAAGATTTCATAATACATGTTTGGTTACAATATCAGAATTTGCATATTTGCCACACTGAAAGCTACGCGGGGCGGAAAGCGACATCGCGTTCAATTCTACAGAGATATATTAGCCATGTCACATGGAAACCTCAGTATATGGGACGAGTGCGAGGCAGCGAGTGTGACTTCACTAAGACACCATCATAGAAAACAACACGATTTCCCACGCTTAGATTGCGGCGAAGGTTTTATAGCTGCATTCACCAACTGTCACACCAAGGATTCGTATGGAATGTCAAACATCTGGACTATAGTATCTTCTTCGAACTAAAACTGTCAAGCCCATTTGAGCGATATTTTAGTTAGTGTTTAGTGATAAAATGAAGGTAATTATTGATCATGATTCGTTGATCTAAAACGACAGTGCTTTTAAAAAAATACTTTTCTTGTAGGAACATAAAATTTAATTTATCTTCCCTTTGAACTTGTGCGCAATCACATTGTAACAATATTCTGCTTTACACCAAAACTCAAAATATACAAATTGTAGGAAACATAAAGAACAATGCAACATCACCCGCTAGAAACCCTTGACTTATTTATATTTATTTATGATGACCTAGTATAATAGAACAGGCGTCTATAGTTCAGTAATTGTCGTTGATTCTAGTTGTGACATATCTTAGTTATAAATTATAATGTTAGCTATGAATGAAACTTCTTCCAGATAGTAATAGAAATTCGATTATATTACAATGAAAATCGTTTCAATTTGAATTGATAGCAGTTTATCGACTCGGGAACATTGACGTCAAACTATTATGGAAGTCAACGAGGGTACATTTTTAATATCATCGGCAGAGGCATCAGCCATGCTGAAACAATCGTTTGGCCATTGCAGTCTGTGAATAAATTATTCAATGAAATTATTTACTGTTGGTATCTACTTGTTAAATATCAAGCAGTATTTAGAGGCGAGTTCAGTTTATTCTCAGGCTGGCAATAAAACTTATTTTAGTGAAATAGTCAAGTTTCACTACCCAGATTGATTCATGCCTCGTGTGATCTTCATACTGTGCCCCGCTCAAAGTGTAGTTTGGCGGTTCAGAAACGCGACCAATTTAGCAACCAACCCACTTGCCCTTTAGTTTAATTTTCTTGCTTTTTATTTGTTGACACATATGTAAATTACGTTAGTTGAATTGATTTGATTTAATGGGAGTAATGAACTTGACCTAATCGCTGTCATGCATATTCTATACTGTGATAGATTGTCAAAATATTGTTTTATATTTAGCCTAAGTATTTATTATCCTTGCTAATAATACCTATCTAATCTAAACTAATCCATAAATATAACTAATAATATAACTGAATGAGAAAGTGTGTATGTTTGTTTGTCCCTCTTTCACGTCAAGTATAATTGGTATACCAGAGTATCCCAGAAAATGCCATACCAGAGTACCAAATCATAGTTTGTCTTAGATAAATCGAGGGCGAAAAGCAGAGGCATAGCTCTTAAATTGAAGAAGTTCCTGGGATGGGAAATGACATTGGCTGCTCTGATATTAAAAGAATATCTTTGCGACAACATTTAAGTTATACTATATATCGTATTTAACTATAGTATGTCGAAGTTAAATCAATGAAACAAACACGGAACGTAAAACATAAATTGAGAAGTTAAAAAACTCCAGAGAAAAAAGAGATTAGAATATCCTGCAAACTAAATATCATTTACATCAAACGTGACTTAACATATTCCCCATAAAGGCTTAATAAAAAAAAAATAGAAAACGCTCTAAAGACTGTGATATAATCGAAATACGCCAAAAAACTGTGCAAAAAGCTAAATATGTTCGAAACGACTTAACCGATTATCATCAAACATAGCTAAGAACATGTCCTCTTGTTTAGCCTATATATATAAAAAAACCGTACTCAAATCAGACCACGCATTACTGAGATAGGTAGGTACGTCCGTACAAAGACAGGACATACACATACATAACGCCATCAAACAAACACCGTCGTTATGGTCAGGGGTTAAAAAATACGTAATTTACGTAAAGAGTTTCACCAAAATATAAAGAACTCAAAACAAACATCTATTCAATTAAATCAAATTCAGTCAAAATTACCACGTGCACGTTTCTTGATAACAATCGCCATTTTCATATAGGTATACTTCAAAATGAAACAATATAACAAATAACTGGAACTCATAGAGCAAGGGTCAATCCAATTTTATTTATTTCAAATGTTTTTGTCAGTTGCTTTATGAATAGGTAGACACTAGCTATGAGTAATAATAATACACATTTACTAAAGCGTGCACGAGTTATTGGCCTACCTGCTATTGTATTGTCGAGTCTTTGCATTGATTCCAATAATGAAACGGTTTTCGAATAACGACTCAATTTTGGAAAGTAACATACAGAATACGACCATCTTGCGGGGCATAAGATAGCAGTTATGTAGGATACAATGACACAAAAGGTTGATTAGTCTTTAAATCTTAACTTTACTCCAGAAGATGTTTAAACTAGAATATGTACGGACAATTTCCAAACATAATCACATAATCAACATCTCGTAAAATTGCTCGAAGGCATGTTAAAATTCTGCAATAGGCTATAGGTAAAAGGAATTTACATTAGCAGATGATTTTCCTTTCCGAAGCAATACTGGCTGATACTACTACTATTAGGTACTCTGTAAAGCCAATAATATTATTTGCAAAAAATTTCAATTATGGATGGTAACTCTGGCTTGGCAAGTATAATGCCACCAAATTTAAATTGTAATTCAAGAAATATATTATTAATAATTAGGTACATGAAATTTGAAGTTAGGTTAGTTAATTGATTTGTGGATTTAAATATAATATTTAGCACAAAATATTGCTTTTTATAAAACTTATCTTTACACCAGAAGAAGATTAAAATGTAACAGACCAAATCGTGTATTTGCAAAATAGCCTATGAATATTCAATGAGGCCTAATATTTTGCTAATAGGAATGGAAATTAGAAGAGAGATTCTATTGCGACACGACTTTATCATAAACAGATATTGAAAGAAAAGGAGGGGAAGGTCAATCATAGAATTAAAAAATACGACAGCAGTTCACTGCGCGTAATCGGTTCCCATACACTTTAGCAAATTAAAATTAGTAAGAATAGATGACTCGTCAAAAAAAATGACAAAACCAAGCGACTTCAGAGCTCAGCAGAAATCATTATGTCGTCAAAGTATACTACTAATTACATTCTATTTGGTTCTATCTCCGGAGTGCAATATCAGATCTTAACCAAATTTATGTGAGATTATTCTGGCAGTAAACTTTAACAAAACAACAATTATCAAAATAGGTTAACGCAGTGGGCAAAAATATAGATGAACAGATGTAAAAAAATACATACAGACGAACACAGAACCTCTTTCTTTTTTGGAGTTCGCGACAATTGGACCCATATAAGCTATTATTATTAAAATACGGAAAGTATTATTATTATTATGCTGATGAAAACTAATCGTTATTGCAACAAATGCTAATATGTAGTCGCTTGCAGAAGTAAGGGATCCGGTAAGAAAAGGAAAGGCGTTACGTAGGTGTGCACCAACATAAGCGAGACAGAGACAGAGATAGATCAATGTTTTCATATTCTCCTCGCAAAACTGACTTCACAGCTAGATATTAAAACAGTTTCTTGGCATGTAAGGGTGCTGTTTCTACTAAATGTCTATGTTTACGAATTCGATCTGGCGAGTTATTATAAACCTCGGAAGAAAGTCCAGTACACACCTGCGTGTGCGCACACACCTGTCGAAGGTGTAGGTTAACACGTTCCCGATATAGCAGAAGGTTGGGCGGTAACCTCCATGTTTGATAACCTTTTTCGAAAACGTTAACCTAACTGGTTTAAATAGGTACTATTGGTTTGGCACCGATATCACGTGGTATTTCTTCCGTATGGTTTGTTTGTATTTACTACACCATACAGTCAAGCGATTATCTTCTTCATTACCAGGTAATAAGGTTGATAATTTTATTATTTTAGAAAATGATGTCCTATTAAGTAAAGAAATATTAACATAAAATTCACACGAGATCTAATGTGGCCAAAAATGGTATAATTTTTATATATTGTGTAAGAAATTTAAAGTAGGTGTGAAAGTTAATGAGTTTAGTTACTATATGAGTTACGACCATATTAGGTCAGCCTTAAATTGTTCGAAAACGAAACCATTTTGATAAATTAGCGTGAACTTGCCTGGCTCAGTTCCAAATAGTTTAACATGAATTTTAGGCAAATATCTAATGTATATTTCAATGTAGCCTTCAGTGCTATTGAGTTAAGGGCGATAATTTAGCTTATTGACTGTACCAACTACTATGTTACTATTAGAAAAGTTGTAACATGTGACATTATTATGACACGAAGTGACACTAGTGATAAACTAATCAATGCAGCAAGGCAAAAGATCACCACAACTCTAAATGTCGAGACACTATCAACAGTTGGCATTAATCCAAGTCAGATTTTACTGGTTATTAATTATTGTCTCATAAATATTAAAGAGGCGTTAAATTATAAAATCCTTTAGTTCTAAGAATTGTATTGCTCTAGGAGTGCGATGTACGACCGGCCCCGACCTTGCCTGGTCTGCCGGTCATCGGTTTCCTGCTGTCCAAAAAGTACCTATCGCTTTTTGTTCACTCCAATTCAGACACCATTCTCTGAATCACTCAATCGCTCCGCTTATAAACAGATCCGCATACAATATAACCTAACCAATTTTAGACACGGTTCGTGAAACAAATTTGTCCGTTTTTTTCTGAAAAGTGCAACTATCACAGTGATCAAAGTTTAGATTGCTAGATAAATTATACTTACATTCATAATTATGCAACATATGAAGGTAAATAAAGCGACTGGAGTATGGCCAATTGCAAGGAATTCGCCTTGACCAGATAGAAGACAACCTTGGACATGTCGGATTGACTGCAAACAAGTTACTCATTGCAAATGTAATAACTATTGGGATGAATTGTTACTTATTAAGTCGAGGAGTTAAAGTTGACACGGAATCAACTATGAGACTATCCAGTTGAGACCGCTTTAAAAAAGCGCAGCAATTATACGATTACCAGTTGTGTTAGCACACAGGGGATAAGTAATGTAATGCAAGCGTCGTACCACTAGTAGAACGATGAGAATTTACCCGCGCTCGAAGGGATTATTCCTATCCCTTCCGCATAGGCAGACTATGGTCTTATTGACCGACAGCACGATCAGGGAGTTGTGCTCAAGTATCACGCCGACCTCGCAGTTTTCCTCTTTACACTTCATCGCCTCGACGGCGATCGGAGAGAAGAGCATCGAAACTTGTGCACGTACACTTCACACAGAGTTTAGAGCGTTTTGCTGACTGAGAACCGCCACGGCACCGCGCCAACATGAGGCGAGCGGGCGCGTTTTGGCGCAACCGCCAGACTGCCGCCTCCGCGCGTTTTCAATACATACGGCCGACACGACGGTGACTATTTGACTGCCTGAACGGCGGTCGTGAGTTGAGGCGCCGCGGTCACCACGCCTCGCTCGGCGGTGGGTGGCGACCGAACACGCACCTCTCCCGTTACCTTATTGCTATGTTATGGGGACTCGACCCCGCACTGCGAAAGCCATCCATTACGGTGTTCCGCACAATTCCCTCAGTGGATCACAGTAGTACCGCAGTTTGCGAAAGCATAGGAACAAACGTCAGTTGCAACATATCGATTGCAATTGAAGTATTCTATTGTCTAGACACGAATGTCAATTTATATAGAAATTTACAACGAAAAGGATTCGACACACATTGCGAGACACACGGCACTAACAGGTTGACGAGTGACATATTATCTCATTGTTTCTTCAGATGAAAACGTCTTTCTTATTCAAATCGTTTGCGTGGTGCGGCTTTGTTATCCGCTGGTCGTGGCTTAACTGAAAACAGTAGTACGTCAACGGATGTCAGCTCAAGTAAGCTGCATTCATAAATAACAAATACTTGCCTGAGCCTGGAGACAATCGCAGACGCATTGTATAAGCAACTGGACGGAATGTTTAGGACATGTTTGCATTGTATCTGCTCCGGTTGTGGAACATTGTGGACAGTTTTAGAGCCAGATGTAGAAATCGGTTTAGCAGCATATTGGCAGTGAAAGTGTTCGCATATGGCAAAAAGCTTTCTAATTTATAGATACCATCCAAATTTACTTAAAACGTTAATATGATATATTGATACGAATCAAATGTTTGCTGAGCTTTTATGCCGCACTTTGTTAGATATCGGGATACATTATAATTCGATCAAACATTGACGTCAAAGCTTATGCAATGGATAAAGCTAAAGCATTGGAACTCATCATTGTTCATAGATTAGATAACAAAAATAAAACGGGCCAAGTAGGTATAATAAATCCATACAATATTATCTACGTATTATTTAACTTCCTTTCCTTATTGCGCCTAACAACAACTAACAGCTTTGGAAACTGCAGGTTCCAGTAGTGGTACCTTGATATAAAAGCCCGGCATGCCTTTGCCTTACTAGAATACTCGATGAGGAATATAAACTTTATCGATCTTTGCAAACAGTACAATAATTGCATGTGGCCCTAAAGTTCGAAGAGAAAATAAGCAATAAGATGTATCAGGTCCTTACCTATGAAATTGGCGTTTTGTATGAAGAATTTCATTAAGACTGTTTTCTCCATACAAACATTTTTGAATTTTTTTTTTGGGAACGGCAAATCCAAATTTAGCTAAACTTTGTGTGTATTATTGGATAACATTAAGTTAAGTATAGGCAGCGTTAATTTTTAAAAGTAACCGCTTTATAAAAGTTTCAGCGAATCAATGATTATGGGAAGCACATGAAAAGAGCTTTGTTCAAATTTTTTTTATTATGTGATTTAGCCCAGAAATTAAAAAATATTTCATGTGAAACCTTGAAATAATATTTCATTTTCCAAATAAAAACAAATTTGGATATAGTTTTGAAAATCGCAGGAATTGGTACATATGATTAGATTAACGAAGAAAAAAAACTCCAATTTCATAGGTACCAGACCCAATATCCATAAGTCATTCATCAAACACATCAGGCTTGCCCAAATCTGAAACCCTAGGCACACCCACTGAGGCATTTATGTGTATTTATATATTTTTAAACTACTATTGTAAAACTAGTATTCTCTACATAGATAACAGAATCGTGTACATCATGAAAGGTTATAATATTGTGGTTCTTAAGTGTGGGTAACAGCAACAGTACCTAATGTAAGAGTTAATCAAAATGTATGCGACTTAAGTTCTTTTTAAATCGGGAAAATAAGGGAAAATGCAGTATTGGCATTGGGCAGTCCGATCCGAAATCTTTACTACTTTTTTTAAGTTCCAAAAGATGTAAATCCGATGTAATGTAAGGCACCGTAGCTCTTAAACGAGTGAATCGATTTGGATGCTATTTTATTTGAAAGCAGGTTTTCTAGCGGTGGTTCTTAGACATGTTTTATCAAAATCGCTTGATACATTGACGTATTGTTTTAATCGCCTGTATTCTGGGGGTTTTTCTAAATTTACAATTTAATCCAATAAAAATCTTGCTTCAATACTATTATTAAACCATAATATAAGAATATAAAAAATGTTTTTGGGCTTCAACGTATATAGAAGTTAGTACTCTATGTACGTAATTTAGAATCCACCCTGTATAATGTACATTCACTCATGCATGACATAGCATCTAAAGAGTAGCTATATAAATAACAAATGCCGATCGATACTCCTCGTGCATTCAAACCGTTACAATTGGCAATCGTGGGAACAACAGCATGGCCCGTCAAGCCACGGTCTGATGTCCACAAAGCATGACCTCGTCAGTTGGCTATGCTAATAATGCGTATTGATCAAACCCGGAATCCAGCGAAGACCTGCATTGTTAGTTCGGCGTGGTTTATTGAATTACATTTTTTGTACCTAGATAACGGGTCGTAAATTTTTCGAATTTGGAATGTTTTGACATAACTTTTCAAACCGCCACAATATACGCGCTTACGGTTATTATTTCAATGAATCAATCAATAAGGAAGGTACATTTAAATATCTTATAGAAACTACAAATTAGGCGGCATCATCGCTAACAACGATCTCTTCCAGGCAAACCTATCATCACGGAATTCAATACGAGTAATTAAATGAGTAAGTAAGTAACCAAGTAAAGTAAGTAAGTAAGTAAGGTAAGTAATAATATTTGTTACAAAAAAAAATTATATTAGTTGTGAGATTCCCTTGAGGGTTTAAATCATATAAAATTACAATGTCGTGTCCTTACACGAATTATCATAATTATTGTATATAGCAATACTAAACTCTATGGTAAGTTTGATAACTCTTTACCATGGATAATAAAACAGTAATGGCAGCATTTGTAATTGGAGTTCATACCACATAATTTTTGTTTAAATGATTTTGTAAGACGTAGTGTAAGTACTGTGTTGGTGAGCCTAATTAAATACCTAAATAAAAAAATGAGTTTCTCTTTTGGGACATAAAAAAATCACGCAATAAAAAAAATCGATTATTGGTAATTTGCTTTTTTAATGGAATGGCAGTCAATCTTTTTAATTATTTTTAACGCTGTGTCTAGAGTTGGTAGCCATAATACGAGCCTGCGTGCCCCCGATTTTAAATACATCGACAATTGGTACTCGATTTGGTATCGGAAAGTTAAAATTGATAAAGTATCATTTTTGAAATATATTTTTTATGCACAACGGGTTAGCACTTGACCTCAATCACACCTGATGTTAAGTGAAGATGAAGTCGAAGGTGGAAGCGTACTGACCCGAAAACCCAAATATTTGGGGAACTGGCTATCTTATCTCGGACAACCGGAACACAACAATGTTATTAACATTGCTGCTTGGCGGCAGGTTTAGATAAGATGGTGGTAGCTAGCCAGGCGGACATTTAAAATGCCCTATCACCAACCAAACCGAGTACTAAACATGTACCTCGCTGGGGATCGAACCCGCGACCTCCGGTTCGTAAACCCTATGTTGTTTACATTGAGCCACGGAGGCGGTAAAGTCGATATTCGGTATTAGAGACCATAAAATATCAATATTTTCCGGCCGTATTTAGGAGTCCGTGATTGACTACAACTGTTAAACAAAGTTTTATTAATATAGGAAAAATAATAAACCATCATACCTATTTATTTTCAGAATGTAGAAAAAGTAAGAAAACAGAATTAGTTGAAGTACTCTTAAAAAGCAATGGGATTTATAACTCCGTTATATTAATGTAATTTTTTCTATATCCAGTTAAAAATATCGATTATAGACTTTTATTTTTCATTTTCATATTTCAAGTTATAAATGCGTGTTCACGGAAACACATTCGAAATTCGATATTTCCCGATAATGAATCGACTATCGACAGTACGGGTCCTGAATGGTGAATGGTATAACCGCTATACTTGGCTCGACTGTGTTCTGGCAGGTGACCGTTTAACGAGATCTTGATACCCATCAGCCAACCATTTCAATTCATTGGGCTAAGCAGGGGTTGTCCAAGAATAATACAAACATTTATATATAAGGTACCATAACATACCGTTAAAAGAGAAAAAAAAATGTTCCTGTGTACTCGGATATTGATCTTCCCAGTCAATGAGGAACGTATTAATAAAGTAATCTCAAGTTTGAGATCGAATCTTTTTTTTTATGCACCACCAGTTAGCACTTAATCTTAATCACACCTGGTGTTAAGGTGGAAGCGTACTGTTCCTGAAACCCCATCTTATTTGAGGGACTATCTGTGACAACCGGAACACAACAATGCTATTAAATTTGCTATTTGGCGGCAAACTTAGATAAGATGATGATGGTAGTTAGCCAGGCGGATATTTAAGCCCTACCACCATCCAAACCGAGTACTAAACATGTACTCCGCCGGGGATCGAACCCGCGACCTCCGGTTCGTAAACCTTGTGTTGTTCACATTGAGCCATCTTGGATTCATGTATCCCATAATTTAAGTTTATACAGCTAGGTGGTAGTAGCTAGGCAGGTAAACATTTTAAGGATTCCTTCGATATAATGAGAAAAAAACAGAATCCTTACAATTTCGTCATCCGTCAATCCGTCACAGGCTTCTGACTCCGGCATGCTTGCATTTATTCCTATTTCACATCTGTGGTTTCAAACTATATCTTAATAGGGTTTATCTCACATGGCATTCCATACAAACTTGTCAAGTCATCATATGCCAGAAGCATAGATCTAAAAAGTATATAGTAAATATTTTAAAGATATCGAATTTAAAAGAACCTATTCTTTTATTTTATTATTTCTTATATTGCATTTTTTCTGTTACAATGGCAAACTTAAAATTGCTCTAATTTAGTTTCAATACGGTTTTTCGAAAATGTTTATTAGGATCGGTGTATAAATTTGGAAAAATGTTTGCCCAGTAATGTTTTGTTACCCTAAAACTTGACAATAGATCTCACAAAAATTATATCCATCATTTTTTTATATGTGCAGTTTACGTAATGATTTGCGACATCCGGTGGCGATGTCTCGTTTTAATCATCATTTCGTTAAATTGTCAAACTGTATTTATTACACATCCATGCCAACATTTGTTTATTAGGACGGGTGTAAAAATTTTGAAAAATTTGGACTTTAAAATTTGAATGGAATACCCTAAATCTTTTTAACGTTTGTCTGCTACGGGTTTCAGAGAGACGGACAGCGTTAGCTCAGTAATGGTTTGTTACCCTAAAACTTGACAATAGATCTCACAAAAATTATATCAATCAATGTTTTATATGCGCAGTTTACGTAATGATTTGCGACATCCGGCGGCGATGTCTCGTCATTTCGTTAAATCGTCAAACCATACTATTTATTACACATCCATGCCAGCGTTTGTTGGAATCATTCCCAGTGAAACCGTGCGACTTTTCATGGTTTTCCACGAAATTTACTCCGCTGGAACATATTTGTTATTAAAACATTACTATCTGTCTGTAAAAATACCTAATTATTTGTTGACATTTAATTATTACTGTTTTATAAATGTCTTCAATTACGTGAAAAATTATTAGCTAACAAACCTTGCAGAAGGGATAGGGTCAGAAAAGACCGTGCGGCAAAATACTCAAACATTTTGTTCTAGCAAACAATAACGAACTCTATTTCATTGTATTAAGTTTCAGTTAAAAATAATAATATTCTAATATTGTTCGTAATGAATGACTTAAAATAAATAAATAGGAACAATAACAGTCTACACTGTCAAAAGATAAATTAATGAAGATAAAGCATGGTAATGAATTTCTTTGCCATCTCTTTCGGTATTGGTTGGCTTTGACAATTGAAACCCCGCTATTGGTCGAACTAGGTTGGACAGTTGAAGTCCTACTATCAGTGAAATTTTACAGTTGGAAATCAAGTTCGTTAACGTTGTAATTAGACAATAAGGGGCAGCTCCCAGGTTGGAAACGCAGCAAAAACTATAAAAGTTGAAACGTGGAGAATTTATTAGCGCTAACAAGTAAACCGCGTGATTTATCCGTGCGATAACAAAAGAGGCGATTAAACAAGAGCTCGTGTATAAAAATCCTTGATATCGGTTTAAAATACCGTTCAGCAGTTGATTTGCGATTTTAAAGCGGCAGTTGGCGAAAATACACAGAGATTATTGAAACAAGAATCTCCAGACGGTTAAAATTGGCGGCTAGCCAGAGTCTAGTGTTGATAGGGCCTTGAGGTTTAAGCTCATAATTTCTCTAGGTATTAAAATTTTAATTGCACGTAGCAATATATTTTGTCGTAAGGAAACTATCGTAATTCGCAAACGTTGGTGTAGCAGTCGGGTGCAGAAGTGGTTGACTAGTTTTCAACAAATAAACAGCAAAGCACTTGATCTCAATCACACCTGGCGATAAGTGAAGATGAGGCTGAAGGTGTAAGCTCGCTCACCTGGAACCTCTAACCTATTTGGAGGTTTGGCTATCGTATGCGGCCGGAATACAACAATGCTGGCAACATTGCTGTTCTAGTGGCAGAGTTAGATAAGATGGTGGTAGCTGGTCATATGCACAACAAAAACTCAAGTGTAAATTGCGAAGAACAATCAAGATAGTAGGGTTGCTTTTTTAACCGAATTCCACAGGAAGGAGGGTAAGGTTTTTGAAATTATGTGTATATGCAGATTTTTATGTTCCCTGCTGTAGCCTGAAGGGCTTGATCGTTTTTGTAGTGCAAGGTGTCGTTAGATACCTATGTATTGATCCTCGATTAGATTAGACTTTTATTGACTAGTAATTTAAAATTTCATGGTAAATCCAAAATACAAAAGGCATCTGCTTACAATTATTCAGCCAGTTTGACCGATTTGTCTTATTAGTTCATTTTTTTTTTAGTTTTGATCAATTTTAAAGTGCAAGGTGCCGTTAGATTTTATGGTAAAAACCCAAAATGGCGCCCGCAAAATACAAAAATTGCTGTCAGATTTTTCGAATTTAAATACTTAAATTGTTGAATAAGTACATATATTGCAAAAGGTAAAATTTATTCATTACTAATTGTGTGGGAACGACCAGGGTCCGATCGCGCTATAAGCTTGAACGATAATACCAAAACTAAACCATAACGTTAAGCACATTTCGTATCGCGCTAATCATTTGAACGGAAATAAATAGTTTCTTTTTAATACTCGTGCTTAGCTCTAAACATTTTGGCTTTGGTTTTACTTTGGTAGCGTCCCCTGTGGACCAATCGCGCTATTATAACAACGGTTTTACCCTTCGAACGGAACGTTTTTGGTTTTGGTTTAGCTTTAGTTTAGCTGATGTAAAAATGGTATCGTGTTTTTTTTTATGAACGATTATATCGTTGACGCTACCAAAGTAAACCAAACCCAAAATGTTTAGAGCTACGCACGAGTATTAAAAAAACCAATTTAATTTCCGTTCAAATGATTAGCGCGATAAGAAATGTGCTTAATGTAACGCTTTTGGTTATGGTAAACCATAACCACATTAAGCTAAAGCTTTGGTAATGTCATTCATACTTAGCGCGATCGGCCCCTCTGTCGCGCGAGATAATATTTTGTCCTGCTCATTAGCTTGGACGAAATATGCAACTATCCCACTCTCACTGCTAAGTCGCGCGCGAATAACGATATCATGTTACCGGGCAGGTTAAGTCCATGGATGATAATAATCGGTTATCATAATATGCTTTAAGTAACAAATTCGTAAATATTTAAATAATACATTTGACATTGAACCCTTGTTCCCGTTGATTCCCGTCGCAAAAATAACATTCCCACACATTTAATTAAGTACACGTACATATCAGCATGTCTATTGCCTTAATTACATATAGCAATTGGCATCACATTCAACAGTAATTGTCTCCGTTGCGGATACATCAATTAGGTGCCCGTATATGTATGTATACCAGAAAGGTTAAAGCGAATTAAAACTAAAATATGTCAGCCGCAACTAGTTTTAACTGGCATGTGACTAAATCATGCTAAAATTTTCCGTATACTGCTGACCTTTGGTGGCATCTAAATCCGGGCGCTGACATCCGTATCAGGTTTGATTTCAAAAATCTTCTCGTACATTAATCAATAGCAATTTAAGTATTTAAAAATTAAAAACCCAATAGCGTATTTCACTCGATTTTAAAATACTTTGGAGATCAAGACGAATTTGACACCTTACACTTAAAAATCAATCAAGGTGTTTAGGCGTAGGAGGTAATATAGAAATCTACATACTGTAAAAGATAGTTACAAAAACACCATTCTAGAGTTGAATTTAAACTAACCACTACATACATACAAATAATACCCAGTTAACAATATTATTGTTAATATCAGTTATAATAGCTCTTAATTTTTTATTTAATACTGGCGTTAGACCCGCGGCTTCGCCTGTGGAATAACTTAATCGCGGATGTTACATCCTATGTCTTAATTCACATGTTCTATCTATCATCATATACCAAATTTCATCCAAATACCTTCATCCGTTTTGTCGTGATTGAACAACAAACAAACAAACATCCAAACGTAAGTTTGGATAATAATGGTGCCGATTCGGATGTACACCAACTAAACTAAAACCAGTCTGTACAGTCTCTTTCTCCCTGGAACAGTACGATGCGACTGCACCACTCAAAACCACTGCAAAGCTGGTTTTAGTTTAGTTGGTGTACATCCGAATTGACACCACTATCTAACTAAAATTTATAATATAATTAGATTGATCTTCTTTATAAAAATCTCACTGACATGGTTTTGACAAGTAGGTGGTCACCACATTGACATACCCAACTTCACAACCTGTTTTTATCTAATAATTATGTGAATTGGTGACTTATGACACCAACTGTATAGTTACTGTACCAGTCGTGCGACTCTTTTCTTCGTATTTCTTCCTCGTGTAATTACTAGTCTCTGTAATTTATTGGGTTAATAGTTTCCTAATATTAGAACTAAATAGAAAGTTTATGAATTATTTGTATTTATTTGTATGATTAAAGAATTGGCCAAGTGCGGATATGGACTTGAGCAATGGATAATTGAAATTATTTCTGCCCTGGGGTCAAGTTAATAGGTAAATAAATCGTTAAACAATATAAAAAAAAATTAATGAAAACCTTATAATTTGAATTCAAATTTTCATGCTTTTTTCAGGCTTGGTCTATAGGAAATAGGAAGACGTTTTTTAAAGTAATATTACATATTTTCGAAATTACATTTAGCCCCCTAAAACTAATAACTACTAAAATCGTGACTTTTTAATGTCTCGTACCAAATGGGGAAACGGAATCGGTGTAATGTCTGTCTGTTACGTAGCTGTCGTTAGTCTGAGAAGGCCCTAACTATTTCTTGTAGGTGTATGGTTATAGTTTATTGCAATTAAATCTAGAATCATCTAGTTCATTGACTGTCTAAGGACTTAGTAAACAGTGAACTTGACACTCGTGACAAAATCCTAAAATTCTTGGTAAACCGCCTATATAAGGTTTGGGTATACTTTATTCATTATATACCAAATTCAGAGTACATTGACTACAGAACGTCATTTAGTTGGTTTGTCCCTTTGTCTCCACTGTACATTTTTAGTATGTTATAATGAAAAAATTCAACGAAATCCATATATGAGACGTCCGGGTCAAAAATAACATGCGTTTCTTAAAATTTGTAAGTGGGAAAATTCGTGGAAAAAATTTGAAATGTGTCAATGTTCAGGTTTGAAATGAAGCTTGCTGACAAGAACCTTTCTGCTGTTATGTTGATTGTTTATTTGGGATAATATGTACAGGCATACACAGATCGATTGCAAATGTATAGCTGGTCTGAACAGGCAGGTCAACTTGTTTTACGCCACATAATGTAAGAGTAGGCTCCTAATATCAGAGTGAACCTTTTGTAGCTACCTATATCCTTAATAATTCCCAGCAGGATACAATAGGACCCAGCCGTCTCCACGTTCCACGAATGTCTTCTTAACGATGATGATTATAAGACATCGCCATTGGTGCGGTGTTCTTAAAAAATCTACAATCGCCAACTACGTGGCAATTGGGGCAAATCTCCCATGAAAAGGGAATATACCATAATTTAGTTTATTATTTTATACTAAATCTATCTGTTACTTAAACTTTTACCTACGTTTTTAGAAGGATAGGTCTTTCTATGATGTAACTTGGCTACAGTGGAAGCTAAGTTAGATCACAAGAAGTCCTTACTGTATCTACATAGTGTAGTGACATAGGATAAACTCATGTCAAGAATGTCTAACGCTCATTGTAACTTGCATAAAATAAAAAATATACTTACATTTTCGTCAAAATTTTTTTAACTGTACGCTTGATTGTGCTAATTGCAAACATGTCGATATTATTCCACAACTTACTGTACAAACTATAAAAGAATTCTAATGTCGCAATTACAAATTTCACTAAAATCGCAACCGCTCCTCAAGAAGCCACATAGAATATCACAACCGTGGCAAGTTTTGAATAACTACCCTCTTTTAATGGCACGTTCCGTTACTCGTAATGCTTCTGGTGTCTACATTTAAGATTTCAATAGTAGATTGTTAACCAAGGCACAGATTACTAATAAGTTACTAACCAAGGGCTGTATGACATCAATTGCATACAAGGTTTTTGGCGCCCGAGTATGCAATTGATGCTTACACCCGAGATAAACACTCTGCTTTACATATCGATTGTGAGGTAAGTAAAAACAAGAAAGCAGGTTTCTATGAACATTTATTAAAGAGAAACATGTGTATTTGAATAAAATTAATAGTAAAATTAGAACAATTTGTAAAAGATATGGTGAAGTTTTTACGTAATAGATTTTCTAAAACTGTTTTTGCTTGTTCTTTTATAAAATCGAGGGTTAGATCCATGTCTTCGTCACTTGACATTATTCAAAACTTTTCAGAAAGAACCCCAAAACACAAAAAATTTACTTTCGCGCCTAGGCTAGTCGACTGCCTTTTTTACTCTTCACGATTTTATGGCACGCAAGCGCGTCAAATCGTGCTGGCCAGTTTGATTTTTAAATCGATTTCAACTAACATACGATGTGACTGCGAAACAAATAGTTCGATATTTAAAATAAAATCTTCATAAATTCTAATATAAATTATCTCGATTCCGATTCGAGGAAATAATCGATACCGAGAAACAAAAAATTAACTTTTTAAAAATATTCTTCTTGCAGTATGAGTTTGACAGTTCTTTTTTCAAATTCCAAAATCTATGCTGTAATGCTAACATTACATGGTAGGTTTTGAAACCTATGCTGTAATGATATCCATACACCCCGGCATTCAGGGAAGTAAGTGACTACTTACAGAGCAAGAGATATGTAAATTATATTTAAGTTTAATATTTATGAGTACATATTTTCTATCTCTCCCATCATTTTGTCTAACCATAAAAGTACATATTGTGAAGATCTATGAACATTCTTATGAATAATTTACTCGCTGTAGTTAGTATTAGGTACTCTTCACATGAAGCCCGAAAAGGCTAATGAAGAAAGAATAATAGAACCTCTCAATCTAGAAGTTCTAATTTTTGATTAGGATTTTTCCAAATTATTTATGGTATGTGTGTAGATATGCGCATGTCAGACGTCGTTAAACTTTTCCTCAACATTGTTATAATTTTCACGCTCTGAATATTTTTCGCTACCAAACTACATTAGGACGTCGACGTTGATCTAAGTAAGGCGTAAATGCCATTATACGTCTATCCACCACTCTCGTCTTTAGATTTGACTTTGAATACCAATTCAAACAGGACTGGCGCACAGAAATAGCCATATGCCTTTCCCAAGGAGCGAGCGATTTGCATAGTTTTTCTTAGGCTCGCATTACAGTATGTTACAGAGATCTCCGCTTGAGGACAGTTTAAAACGGACAACTTTGTGTAACATGTTTATCGGCATCTATTTCTAACTATGCTCAAGCGCAGATCTACGCTTGAGCAACATTCTTTAAAGGCCTTAGAAGGATTTGCCATATTCGCCACGCTGGGCAGGCGGATTGCCGATCATTTAGTTTCTGCTACGACACCAAACGAAAAGGTTGGCACATTCTACTCTGCGGAACCACTCGGCCTTTCTCATCATCTATTCGGACTTCTACCTTTATGCTGATGTATCTAAAAGCGTGTTCTTACGACTTGAGTTTCGACACAAATTCAAACAGGGTTCAGGGTGTTTCACGTTAGAATTGATAATCCATAGGAAACCTAAAATTTTTCAGATAATGATTAATTTGTACAAGTAGTATATTTACTAATCCAATGAACTTCCCTATCATTTGCTATTGATGTTCTTCTCTAAATTTTATGCAATACCAGGTTGTAGTGCAATGGATACCTTCTCAAGTAAGATTGGCACGAAACCAAAGAATGGAATACGTCGTTAAAGAAACTGCGTCTAACCTTAACGTTTGCCGCGGTTTTAAAGAAGATAATAGAAAATCGTCGCTTATGATAAATTAGGTAACCACGTATGTACTTTGTTCCTTTGGTTAAGTTAGTACGTGAGGTTATTCTAAGCACGTCGGAGAATGGAATGCAACTAACGCATTTTATCTACATAGCTAAAATAATACGTAACATAATCGAATATTTATACGCAGAACCAGCATTTTATATAATAAGGTACATAACTTGAGCCATAAAAAGCTTTTTTTTGCATGCATATACATAAGACCCATTAGCCAACACTAGTGTAGTGGAGTTACCTGTAAAATAGCGACTAATAACTTTGAAGTCTATGTCTGTCCCTGATTGTGACATTGTAGCGATAATGACGATATACAGGATTTTTTAAGTGGGCCTGGATGGCCAAATCCTAAACTGAATGAGCTCTTTGCTTAAATTTGCCGTATGTCATTACTTCACAGAATTAGTTCCTTATTAGCGACACTATCGAATGGTGTAGTAATACAGGATGTGTATTTCAAAATCAACGGGTTCGATTCCTGGCTAGGAATATTAACTTTGCAAAAATCCAATAACGTTTCTTCAAAATCGGACCCGAGGCTCCTTTGAGTACTTATCGCTATTCCTCATAGTTTAGGATTTGTCCATCCAGGCACACTTAAAAAATTCACCCTGTATATAGACGATAATAAACGATAAAGTTGCTGTTTGCGAGATGGTCTTAGCCATGTTTAATGGGATCGATTCAGCCGTTTCCAAGATTTGTCCCACACGGTATTCAACACAAACTTTCAAATCCAATTTTTTTTAATCGAATAGTCCGATTCTTATGAAACTTTACACGTATAAGCAGGATATACCGGGTGAAATTTAACTCGTGTAATTCCTGTTTACTGGTGACTACACTCCTGATAACGTATAACTTTCCACTAGGAACCATAGTCGACGTCGATCAAAAACATTACGATTACCCATACAAAGTAAACCATACTGAAACCACCTTTAGTATGGAAAGCCCAACCATTTTCGGCTGAATTCGGCTTTGGTTCCTATTGGAAAGTTATTCGTAATCAGGAGTGAAGTCACCAGTTAATGAGAAAAAAATTACACGAATTCAAATTCACCCTTAGATCTATAAAGTAAATAGAAAACATTTCCAAAATATCGAATTCTTTTCTTTCTTTTCAAATATTAGTAATATAATAGTTATAGGTATACTATAGTAACAGAAAAAATGAAATACATTTTTTTTATTGGATATTTTGAAAATGTTTTCTGTTTACTTTTTAGATCTAAGGGTAAATTTGAATTCATGGAAAACTTAAAATCGTTCTAATTAATTAATAAATAAATATTTCGGACACTTACACCAATCATCTAGTCCCAAACTAAGCAAAGCTTGTGCAATGAATACTAGATAACGGATAAACATACATAAATATTTATATAAACCTCCATGACTCGGGAATAAACGTTCGTATTCATCACACAAACATTTACCCCTCGCGGGATTCGAACCCGCAACCGTTGGTTTCGCTGACAGGGTCACTATCCACTACACCAACCGGTCGACAAATTACTTTTACGTTCACCCTTTTTCGAAAATACTCTCTACTCTCGGTACTAACTTTTTAGATCTATGAACCTACGTAGGTACTTTATGAGTATAAAATTTCATTAGAATCGATTTATTCATTTGGACTTGAAAGTTTGCATGGAATGACGTGTGAAATATAAACCCTCTTCACGTCATATGGCAATCGGAAGCTAGCGATTAACATAGTTCTTTTGTTTTACTTGGATGATATAATATATTCACAGTTTTTCGGTGTTTTCTAAAATATCAGTTTACTGTCCTCAGTTAAGTCACATCACTTCCACGGCATAGCACAGGCCTTCTCTTTTAAGGCATCACGTAACTGTTATCTAATCTGTGCTCAAGACGCGATTTACAGCGTTTTTCAAGGGAGGTAAGCTTATTGACTCGCATACGCCTTTTACGACTACGCAAAGCGACAGGTACCTACATGAGGGGAGGCGGTATTCAGCTATTTTGCTAATGTCAAAACATTGTGTATAAATAGATAGTAAAGCACACTTTATGACATCCTCCCTCCCAAATGCCCTCGCCCTGTAAACATCAACTTTTTCCGCTCCCTGGAATATCCTACTTCAATCAAAATTGTAGCAAAATTTATTAATTAAATAAATTTAAATAAAAAATTAATAATATCAAATTATACATAAATACACTTATAAATACGCTTTTATAATAAGGTTCCAATAGACATTCAAAACAAATTTAAAGCAAACATAAAACAGAAATTATTAGCAAAAGGCTATTATAAAATCACTGACTATTTGAATGATAAGCAAGCTTGGACATAACTGTCTTATTATTCATATAATTATCAAATCACAAATTGTAACCCATAATCTGTTTAAACGAGCAACCCTAGAGTTTCTTGCTCGTTCTTCTCTGGGAAGTCAGCTTTGTAAATGAGCAGTAAATTTATATGTAATATTAATCTTAATAGTGACGTTTTCAAGTGATTTTATCCTATGAAATAAAATATTTTTATATGGTTTGAGTTGATTTTAATCTCCCATTCTTAATTTTTAGTTGTAATCATAACACCCGCACTTTGTTCCCTTATCTACTTATTATATATAGTTACGTATTTAATATCTACCTTTGCTTATTCCTTTTTGTTTTTTTTTTTGTATAAATGTACTATATTACAACACTACAACTCCACTCCAAGAACCAGGTCTTATGTTTCGTGATTTCCTCCTCGCTTGTATCTTTCCTTAAGTATTTCTTCCTCAATCACCATATCTCTGCTCTAATAAACTATGTCCATAGCTGGGGGGCCCGGTGACCTGTAATTCTGGTTCTTCTTTTTCAGGCACCAGTCTTCCCACAAATGAGTTCTATGTATTACCTAGTCCTAAAATCACTTTGTAAAGCGTCATTTGTGGTGAGAAAATAAACAATTTTTATTATTTATTATTATTATTTATTATTATAATATAGCAAACATTTATTTAATATATCTATTAGTAGTTATAGGACTCTTAACTGTCTTTATTTGTTTTTTCTTTCTCTTGTTCTATCCACCGGTATCCTTAATCCAGTTTTTTTTCAGTGTTTCTGTCAACCTTGACTTCGGCAGAATCATCGCCAAACACGATGGAGCCATAAAACCACCAAAAAGTGAAGTGAAGTAGTAAGTAGTCCCAATTTGGGAGTCCCGGGTTCGATTTCCAGGCAGGCCACGTACCAATGAGCTTTTAAATTTAATTTCCGACTGGTGTCAAAGGGTGAAAGAAAACATCGTGAGGAAACCATGCATGCTTATGTGAGAAATAAAAATTCTAAGGCATGTAAAGTTCCAAACCCGCATTGGGCCAGCGTGGCCCATATTCCCTCATATACGAGAGAAGGCCATTATTCCTGCAGTGGGATGTTTACGGGTTGATGATGACGATTTAGATGTCTATGGGAAAAAGAGCAGCACAGATAACGGACTTTTTGTCGCTGGAAAATAAATCCAGATCGGAGAACTTTCCTTATAACAATGTAATGTATGAATACCATGTAATAAAGCACACGGAGGACAAACAAAACTGGAGTAAAAAAAGTCCGTCGTCTGTGCTGTTCCTTAGAATATTGGGTCTTCTGTTACAACTAATGAAAAAATCCGACTCCGTGAATTTCTAATTATACCTATGTGAAATTATCACGTGACAAACTTAATTTTGCGGTTTTTCATACAACTTTTAATTAACTAACTGCTTTGGTAACTTTGTCAGTTTAAAAAGTTTGTAAATGATGCTATTGGGTAAATATAGCAAGCTCAGGGCACTTGATCTACTTTGTCAGTTTTAATTTTGAATAGAAAATAAATTCAGGGTCTACTCTGGGCAAAGATTGACAAAAATCCTACTAAGCATAACACCTACTAAGATAGTGGTATTAATTCTGAAATCACAGACATTGTACTTATAGATCATTATTTGTATAGACAGAGTACCTAGTAAAGTAACGGAAATCCTTGAAATGCTCCGGCCAATGATTGTACGAGTATACCTATCGCTCTATTGCCTTGGGCTAATGATCAGTCTCAAATTGTCTGATGATGCGCCATTTAATGTTTGGCCAGTACAATTACATCATCTCAGTTGGGCAACTGTGGAAATCTGAATAACTATGGAATTCCGAGGCACTGATGACAACTGACCCTCGGCCTTCCGCGAACTCAGCGGTGGTATTTGTTGCTAAGCTAATTTTGAACGTAAACTGACACTATTGATTATAATGTAACAAAATAAGTCATAAGCATTACCTATATTATAAAATTATTGTAATACAAACTTATTATTTAACGATATTATACAGGCTGTATAAGAAATTAAAGAAAAATCTAGTATGAGACGGAAAATGCAGATATACTTATACTACTAATACTACTACTACTACTAATACTAATGAAACATCAGCTTTAAGAATCGAAAGTATTTTATTTGAGAGACATCCAAATTTTAAGTCAAACTCAAATAATTGCAATGATGACGGAATACATTAAAATATTGATCAGGAAGTTAATAAATACAATAAGCACCCGTCACATAAAAAGAGACAACAGCGAGGCCACGAACGTCGATGCATGAAGTGACATATTCGACTGGGAATGCAAGGAATCACGAAAAATGTCCCTTGTCAGATTGCCAAGCGTCTATACAGTATTACCTACTTTGACTGTTTACATACAAAAACGTCACACAGTTGCGCCATGTGCATGAAGTGAATACGTAACTGTTTGCGAATTCAATAATATATTGCAAAATCTTGGCCAAAACAAAGATATTCTTGAAGACGCGTACAAATGTTTTAATAATAAGACGAACACGTTACATTTTGGTGATTGTTAAATTCTGTAGAAACTTCAGAAAATGTAAAACCAATATGAAAGTCTTTCAAAAGAAACCTACATGCAATGATAGCTGATGAGTACAATCCAGTCAATCATATTTAAGTGTTACACAATCTATCGAATTCATCGGCAGAACCTACAAAAGCTTGTTGTAACGTTGTTCTACTAAACATTGCTATAAAACGAAATCGAAATTCTACATTTCACATTCATGCTACGCAAAGACTTGATGCGGTAACGACCATTCCTTTAGTGGTTCACTAATAGATCAATATAGTAAATCAAAATAAAAATCCTTGAAATTATCGATGGGGAAACCCGTAATACGCTGCTCTTTAATCTACTTCTCTATTTTGAACCATGGCGTAGTTTAAAATCTACTTGGCACTAAATTCATCGCAAATATTGATTTACTGTTCGCATCCATCAGCCTTAATCTAGTTTCCAATCAAAATAATTACTTTAACGTTTTCTGCTTACGTATTTACTTTACAGAATATATAATTCTCAAGATTCGTAAAATCTAAGAGCGGGTGTTTCAATGATATTTTTATTACCTCACGATCTCTGTTCTTTATGATAAGTAACATCATATAGATTTATGTAAGAGTTTTATAAATGTTGAAAATAAGAGGTGTATTTCATAAAGAACACTTATAATTTATAGAAATATATGCCTATTAATGATTAGAATTGATATTCCCTTTAGTATTGCGTAACTACTTTTCATAATTGTTTCCGCACAATTAAAATATGTTCAGATTATTTAGCAGGTGACAACTTGCAATTGTATATGAGAGTCAAAAAGTAAACTGTGTAAATTGACAAGCTACTAATGTTTCTAGCCAATTATAACTTGATATTACTTGGAATCGGTGTCAAGATTGTGAAAAAACATACATAATTTTACCTGGTGAACTGGAGTAAAAAATATGATAAATCTTTAGCTTTGTATACCGGTGCACTGCGTAAAACATTTCCAATCCATCATTTATAATCATCATAAACATTAATCACATGATCTTGTTATCGGATTATTTATTACAAATGTTTATGGCAAGTGATGTATTGTAGTATGTTAAACTGTCACGATCTACGAGATGTTTACTCACTTTATGGTAAGCGCCAGCAGCACAATAATAAGCCCAACAAGGGCCATGGCAATGACCACGCCACATATCATGTAATTCGCATCATTCGGGGCATCTGAAACAAATAAAATGTAACATCAGTCCACGTCCATAAAATAACATATTAATATTCGAAATGACTATTCGATATAATTTTGAATTAGTTATGGTAAATTACAAAGGCAATAAAACAAAAGATGGAGACGAAACAAAAAGCTTAATATTCCATGTGAGCAAAAAATAACTTTTTGATCTTGGTCGATGTTTAGTTGGTCTGATCATACGTCACAATAGATACTGAACATTTGGGTGATGATTTGTGTTTCCATAATTAAGATAAACATATACCAGAACGTTTAAATTCATTGTTGAATGTACTGTCTAAATATTACTATTGCATGTCAGCACTTCCGTCTTCTGACAATACGCAATAATACGGTTGTGGTATAAACGTGATTGACCCTGAAGGTTACAAAAGTCATGACGGAGGTATTTTAAGTATTGCATGGAAAAAAACTCATGCAGATTTAAAAAATGAGAATCAACGTTCGAACTCTTCACGCTTAAAATTATTACGAACTTTTGAGGTTCGATTTTTCTTCAATTATAAAACGATTCTTCAATTATAAAAAATCAAAATACTAGAATAAATACTAGTACAGGCGACCGTATTTCTTCTTATAATTTTAAGTAATGGTAGTAAACAGTGGCCTATAGTCTAACGGAGAACGTTTAAACCGGGCCTTTGTTAGCAACGGGGCTCGGCGAGAGGGTTCACAATAGACGGTAATTTTGAACTAGTTTTATTAGCAAAAAATTGTTATTTAAGTATACAGAGTGACTTTTTTAATTTAAATAGTTGTTCCTTTATAATGGTGAGTATGAAGAACTAATTAAAAGTTACCTTATATGTTCTATTTTATAAGATTTCGTTAACCGATTCGTTTCAAATTAAGTACTGCATCAAAAACTTGATTTATTATTATTGCCTTAGTATTAATATAAGCAATAAGTATGATAAACATTAACATTTCTAATTACTACTCATTCCTCTTACTAATAGCAATGCGAACGTACCTGTAAATATAACACACTTATCTTTATATTTGAGTTAAGTATACATACTTTACCAATATGTTTAATTGTCTTTCGGATAATAGATCCAAGGTGAACTTTAATAATTGTCATTGTTTAATTCAACCAGCCTTTGACGAATTGACGATGTTTATCATATAATATTAACATTTCTTACCAGTCAAAAGAGTCACTTACGAGTTTTACCTATTACATTGAACCTTATGGATTTACAAACTATTTGCAAAATATTTACCAACTTAAGTATGTCCTAAATCCAGCAAATAAATGAGCAGTGTTGCTATTTTAATTAATAATGATCCAGTGTGTCTTTTTCCCAAGACCTCTCCATACATTTGAATAAGAAAGGAAATTGATGTAAAGAAACCTGTTCCAAACGTATTAGTACCAGGACCCAACAAAATCATTTCCATGTGTCCCAGTTCCATTCAACAGAGTTATCTATCAAAGTATATCAATAGATAAGTTACGACTTATTATAGAGGTGTGTCAAATGAAAAATATCTTTAATGCAATGTAGATAAGAGCACATATCTTACACTTTGATACGTTAATGGAATAATAATAAGTAGATATCTAATATCTAGATCATTGTTTTGATGATCTACTCATTAGTGTATTCTACTTCCAACTTGTATAATTCATAATTAATTCTCACATGTTAGAATACAAGTAGTTAATAATACTGTTAAAATGCGTACAAACTCCTCGTTGGCAACATGAATTCCCACGTCGGTAACGTTATATCCAGTTCCTATACCGGCGCTGGCGCCAATGAGTACACGAAGGGTGGCTGGTTTGAAATCGGCCAAGTATGAGTTGTGATTAAATGCAAAGTTTTCAAAGTTATCGAGGTATTTTATTTATCTTCTAAGTATCTTTGTGGAGTATTTGATACGGAGGGGATTTTTCCTATGTTACCGAAGAGTGTAAATTATGATGATAATGATGAAATTATTCATCATTAAGCATAAGCTAGCATGATAAATGTGGTCAAGGTATAATCTATCAAATGACAATTGGATTTATTTAATCAATGAAATTTATTTTTAAATCCCACCCGATCCGCATCGCATGTCTTCGTAACAATTAGACGACCATCGGTTTTAAGGTATTCATTTAATCTATTGTTGTGTAAAAACGAATCGATTTAACAAAACAACAATGTAAATCCCTAGTATTTAAAAATTATTTGTCAAAGATTGTTATAGCTGCAAGATTTCTCTCCGTGGACAAACTGATTAATCAGTTTTGTGGAGATAAATAATTGTAAAATGTCTTTGGAAGTGAATAAATTGATTTATTAAAATATTTTATTTTTTTATAAAGTAATTTTCAATTATTGTGTAGACTATTTTCTGCCCAATCTAATAAACACTATTTTACATTTTATACCTTATCGACATTCACTGCGACACTGGGTCTAGGTTTTACAAAACCTTTAGTAGTACCCTCAATACTTAGTTAACATACCATTGTTTATACATAACATATTACTCTCTAGTTATAATTTTCACTACATTATCACCGCAACTTGGCACGAAATTGCTCAACCAATCAAAGCAACGTAGAGGTAAATTAGGTTAAATAAGTTTTTGTTTTACTGTTATTTTATTTTAAAGTTTTTTTGCATGATGTGTTCACCTATAAGAGGTTGTACATTTAAATTTAATACCAGCTACCGTTACCGCAGCTATTGTTAGATGGACTACTGTACTGATGTAACAATTGTTGGTGGTCCTAAATAAATAAATATAAAAAAATATACAATGCATATTTCTGTAACAATTTTTTGTACAATAAAGATATTAAGATATTTATTAAGCAATGGTGGAATTAGCCCATGTTTGCAGATAGCATGGGAATACACCGAATCGATATTGGTCATCGGTATCCGTAATGTATTCGACCCTGAATTATAAGGTCAATGTTAAGATAGCAGCTATAGTACAATTTAATAGGTATCTACTAATTATAAACCCATGTAGGTAAATGGGACTATTCTATATTATAAATGACTAATGAGCTCCGTTTTACTAAGATTATATATTTATTATACATATATTTATGATAAACTAATTAACGTTACAAATACAAGTGAAATTAATAACACAAAACGTGTAAATTCACCATAGTGGATTGAAAAGTGGCCATTACTCCATCGACAAGGAAGTGCAGGCAGAAAGGTATTTTCGGATAGGAACAATATTAACACAATTTTCGTTTGAATTTTTAAACGACGAAACCAATTGTTTTGAAAATTTCTACGTAGACCCTGGGCTCGGAGTATAATAATAATTAGATCACTATGGCTGTGGACGACCTGTTTGGTGTAGTGGTTAGCACTCTGACCACTATACCAAAAGGTTGCGGGATCGGATCCCGCTAGGGGCATATATGTTTGTGTGATGAATACGGATATGTGTACCCGAGTTATGGATGTTTTCATTTATAATAAGTATTTATTTACAAAAAAAAATGTATTTATGTAGTATATCAACCATCTGTTATCCACAACACAAGCATATAGTTGCTTACTGTGGAAGTAGATGGCGCTGTGTGTATGTCTAAGGATATTTATTTATTTATTTATTTATTATTATTATTTGAATTCGTGTATTTTTTTCTCATTAACTGGTGACTCCACTCCTGAGTACAAATAACTTTCCAATAGGAACCATAGCCATATGTCGTCGAACGTCGGCAATGGTTCCTAATGGAAAGTTATACATGTGTATATGCTGTGTGTACGTATAAGGATATTTATTTATTATTATTATTTATTTCTAGTGCTTATAATTATTGGACCTATAATTAACTGATAATTAAACCAGTGCTATACCGGATGAGTTTTTTTACCGTAAGGAAAAAAATAAGGCATGAAATAGAAGTAATTAGCATAGGTAGTTTAATTTTTTTTTTCAAAAAAGCACGTGCCTGCCCTGCATTGATATGAGACTGGCGTGATTCTTAGGGTTCCTATATCATGCGACATTTATTTAGAACTTCCAACTTTTCTTTATTTATTTAATTTAATGGTGTAATTATGTGGAAACGCAAATTACAGAATTAACGCTTTATTCTATGATAGTTTTGAAAAAAAAATAAACTATCTTTTATTTCACTTACCTAATATGCCTATTTTTTTTTCTTACGGTAAAAAAACTCATCCAGTATAATTATTAGATTCACTGTTGCTAGTGCTACAATTCTACATCAAAAACTTGGCAAAACAATCGTCTTCAGTAGGGTTCCACTCTTATCTCCGGAGTGCATGACTTAACCAAATTTATATGTGGCCACACTGGTGATATACCCTGTCAAAGAAAAAGACAATAATTATTAATATCAGTCAATAATTGACGAAAATATGGGTGAACGTAGGTACATAAAAAATTATATGCACACGAACTTAGCACATTCTCCTTTTTTGAAGTCGGTTAAAAATATTCAAATTGTAAACATCTAAGTTTTAAAAAGCAAAATAATAACAACAAACAAAATAAGAACATATTGTATTTTTAGTGAAAGAATTCAAATTTACGCCCTAGTTTGTACACATGTGATACTATATTACCTACGCCTAAGACCATTTTTTAATATGCACAAAGGGTTGGTACTTGACCTCAATCACACATGATGTTAAGTGAAGATGAGGTCAAAGGTGGAAGCGTACTGATCCGGAAACCCCAACACATTTGGGGGACCATAAAACCAATGTGAAAGCAAAAAATTGATTGCCTGTTGAATATAAAACCAAGACATGTCAATTAAAAATTACATTTGTATTGATTTTGTTATCGAAGCTACTTTTGTGATTAAACTCCAGCTAACAGGCGATTCCAACAGCTTGCTGAAACTACCAGGAAGGTATTTTAGGCGCAAAAAGTATAAACTATATATACCTAGAAATATATGCAGTTTAGTTTTCTTGGTAATACCATGTTGTGGTCAGATAACTAACATACATTATTTTATTTATGACGTTTATAGTTAGCATGTAAATTTTTTCCTGGTATTAAATACAACTCATATATTTGTCATATACATTATGCTAACCTGATGAGATATTATTGAGTCGTTACGCTTAGTTGTCTAATTAGATGCGCATAATTGTTACTGAATTTTAAGTAATCTAAAGATTGTGGTGCAATTTTAAATGTCTGTTAATTTTAATTACTATATTATACTAATTAGTCCCTATCAAATCTTGCTGCAGTCACACTTTAAAAAGCAGAGTTTATTAGAAATAGGTGCTTACTTAGAGTTATTGTTAGATGATAGTAAACAGACCTATGCATTGCGAGTGAATATACGATTAAATATTTTGGACACTTACACAAATTATGTACTCCTAAACTAAGCAGAGCTTATATTATGGATGCTAGCTAAACGTTAAACATAAATAAATTTACCCCTAGCGAGATTTGAACCCGCAACCGTTGGTTACCCACAACACCAATCGGTCGGCCATTACAAATTCAGAGTAAAAGTAGTGTTTTGTTTTACTGATTTCGTGTTATAAGTTCCAAGAATGAGAAACACGGAGATAAATATTATGCCAACATTGCTTCTTTGGAAAAACAAAACAGGAAAGTCAATTAGTTAATCCCACGAAAACTACTAAAGCGAAAAATTAAGGAAATAGAGCATTTAATATAGAAATTAATACAACAAGTAGTGAAATAAAAATTGATATTTTTTTGAAGGATCCCAATGTTTAAATTATACTAAAGAATCTCATTACCTAATCTTGATGATTGACACCATCGGCCACACTAAAAATTTAAAAAATATAACCTCGATGAATGCGGAAGTTATACCTGAACATGATACATCATCTGAGTTGAGAAACTGAAAGCGACTGGATGCGTAAAACCGAAGACTCGCCCGTACTTTATGAGAGGCCAACGTCCAAGAGTTCTAGTGCAGGCTGATGATGATGCTGATTTTTTTTAATGCATAACGGGTTAGCACTTGACCTCAATCACACTTGATGTTAAGGCCGAAGGTGGAAGCGTACTGACCCGGAAACCCAAATATTTGGGGAACTGGCTATCTTATCTCTGACAACCGGAACACAACAGTGCTATTAACATTGCTGTTTGGCAGCAGATTTACGCACTTTTGTGGCCAGTTGCCCCAAAAGTGCGTTTAGATGTATTTGTGGAAAGGGTCAGCGCAGATGTCGAACTTTTTGTAGACCGGACCAAAAAATCCAAAATCGGACATTTTTGTCCGCGAGTATGGAATATGTGATATTATATTTTATGCATAACACATACGGTGAACAAGAAAATGCGGCCGACAAAAACGTCCGTTTTCTTCACTGCCCCTTTTCACAAAGACAACTCAATTATTTAGTCGTTTTTGAAGAAGATGGGATTTGTATATTTCTGTGGTACTGTTTATGCACAGTTTTTTGGGATACAAATTATAATCATAAGTAAAGCAGACTGCGTAGGAGTATTCCAGTAACACGTGACGCCAGAATGTTCACTTAAAATATTGAATAACTTATATAATTTGTTTCCTCTAGCACTATTTCAGCAAAGTTTTTTGACATTGTCTAAATAGCTAATTCCACTTAGTGAATTCTAGCATCACGTTACGTCTAATCTTGACTGATTCGAAACTGTGGATGTTTGCATGATCTAATATTCCTCAATCATGTTATTACATAATTAAAATAAACTATTTTTGATAAAGCAGAACATATAATCATAAATCTTGAAGTAATAAATACCAAATAGTTATTATCGAATTTTACACCACAGAAACCTTGGGAAAGAGCGATTAAAAATAAAATAACAAAGGATTTCCATTTGAAGGATTTCTACGTAACCAGTCGATAAGATTGGGCTAGAACTCAGCTATTTAAACATTAATTAGACATTGCATATTCGAAATATCCTATCAGCATCAATATGCACTGATGTGAGTACCTTCACCATTTTAAAATCGATCACATAATGAGAATGTTTTATTTTTTATTTTAAATATAACTGTAAATACTTAAGAGATAATTATATTATATTAATGGAAATAATTAAAAGAAATAAAACTCAACTACTATTTACAAATAAAAAACTTGACCCAGATCCCTCGAAAACGGGAGCGTTCCCAGAAGGCTGGCAGAGTTGCCCCGCTGTATGGCGAGGCTAATCCTTTGCGCAAAATACAGGCCAGCCTTCCGATCATAGGACGCATTGACCAAGCGCTCAGAAATCTCAATTACATAATTATCTCCTCACAATGTTCACATGCTGTTCTGGACACTATAAAATACGTTTGAATAATGGAGTTTGTTTATTTGTTGCTCAAACACGGCAAAACGGATGAATGGATTTGGAAGAAATTTGGTTTACAGGGTGAAATTTAATTCGTGAAATTCCTGTTTATTGGTGACTCCGCTCCTGATTTTCTGTATGACTTGATATACATACAAATATATTTAACACGGTCAAATACATAAAATACAGCACATAAAATCCCCGACAACTTTTGTTCTCAAAATAACCCTTCTAAAAGTCCCCACAGTATTCTGCAACAAAACGTTGAAGCCCCTATAACAAGACTTCCTTAAAAATTATCACGACGTACCTCCACAAGGGTATTTCCCTATACTCCATTACGTCTTAAATTGACTCGTGTTATCTATATTTATATTGCTGAAAATACTAGGTACATAATAAGTATTATCTATTCTTAGCAATACTCGAAAACCAATTCTGTAGTTTTATTTTAGTATCTACAAAATACAATATAGAAGACGTAAACACGAACGTAAAATAGTTATTGAGAAGCAGAATGTTTTGTTTGGAATTGGTATCTAGAAGCTATTTTTTCCTGTTCTTTCTTCGGCAATTTTTAGGATAATAGTGAATTTTGTGTGTATGTAAACATAGCGGTTAATTATTCCATACATTTTTTAACGTTCCCACTTCGCTTCGTATTTAACTTCAAAATTTTTATCCGTGTGACATGTAACCATGTAAGAATATTCTTGCCATGTTCTACTTATAACTTCCGTAGGGTATTTCCTCTATTGATTTACATGCGGTACCTCATTGTTTTAGTACTTTAGGTATGATTACAATATTACCTACATAGTAGCAACTGCATGATGAGGGCTATTACAACACGAATATTAATTAGTTATTTTTGTATGACAATACAAGAATATTATATTATCGACAAATATTGCTTTACTTTTCCTATTATTTTTTTCCTGGTAAATGAATTGTGGATTTGTGACTTTTCACGATAAATGGTTTACTGTATCAAAATATTCTTTATTGTACAATAATATAAATCATGATAAACATAAAAGAAGTCAGTACAATTTGGCGGCCTTATCACTAAAAGCTAAATTCACTAGTAGCACTAAATCTTTGCAACCTGCAGTCATATATCTCAAAGGGAGCATTTATATATGTCTTTCTTGTCGAGCGACTATTGTTTAAATAATTTTGTCAAGATGAATATTTTGAAAACCAAATTGACCATTTTGAATTTGGTTCACATACACAGACACAGAGACAGACTTAAAGACAGACATAGGTTTCAAATTTTTAATATCCATCTTTGTGCGTGGAATTTTAAAAAGACGAATCCTTAGAAGACAATATAATGTGCAATCACATAATAATTATATCCAATGGACGGAAACTGATTGATAATGAGGAAGCTAAATTGAATTGTGAAACAGCATTTTAAAACTATGTAGTTGAGTATAAGTACACTTAAGAGTAATTGCTTATTGGCCTGTCATTAACCTTGGTAAGAAAATTATGGTTAAGTGACAAGCCCATTCCAGTATCATCGCATTAGAGTATAATGTTCTAGTAGTGATGACACTAACGATCAAGTTAGGTGTCTAGGTGCATCGCACTCGGCTGTGGGGTTAATGCACTTTGTCACTGGGGTGATACATATGCGTGCAAGCAAGTTTCACGGATCTATTTTTCTAACCCCTTAGCGTAGTGTTCTTGTGCTAACAGCAGCCAGGGGCGTGTGCAATTTCTAAAATTCTCTCTGCAGCGATAGCACAGTCGAGTCAAGTCAAAAAGATTTAATTCATAGGATAAAATGTTTAATTGAAAAAAATATTTTTTTAACTTGACATTATTAAAATTACTGAATTTACAAAGCTGACTCCCCGTAAAGCTCTTTTAAGTAGGTTTTGGGTTACAATGTGTAATCCAATAAAACGAGGAAAATATTTATATATGATATTGTATAATTGGACTGAATATGGCAGAGGGAATATATCCATGCTTGCTTATTAAATTAATATATAAAATAATAGCCTTTTGTAAATAATTTCTGTTTTAATTCTTTTGAATTTATTTAATGGCAAATTATGTCTACTGGAGGCTTATTATAAAAACTTAAGGCCTTTATGTCTAAATTACTTAGTGGCTTTGTGTAAATGTCGGACGTGAACTGGAAGTTTATTTTTATATATTGTATTTACATTATATATGTCATTATTTATCTTTAACGATTCTAGATTTTTTCTTACACACATAAAATTTTCGTACAACTTGATTGGTCCGACGTCGCTACCTTCTTATATTCTTTCCTTTCCAAAGCTCTATGTCTCGCCCAAGACTCTATATCACTTGAGTCGCGCTAGTTGTGCTAGCTATGGATGTTTTGGGTAATGCCTACACAGTTCTAACAGGGTACCCTAGTTTCTTATAAGTATTTTTATTTATTTATTTTCGACAAACTGACAAACTTCAAACTTCAAGCATTTATTTCAACGTAAGATACATGATATCATTTGTGGAATGTCAATTTAAATCTACTGGTAATAAAAAAAGTTAATTGCATTTATCTGTCAGTCGGTATGTCCAAACTACAACCGCTTCGGAAAGGGTATTCATCTGTGGGAAAAGCAGCGGCGCAAGAAACCCACAGGATCATTGTTGTTCTTTTTTTTTAAATAAGATATATAACTAATACAATTTTATAATTTTGGGGAGCTGGTCGAAGGACAGTCGTTACATTATAATATAAAGTATAACAAAATAGTCATTGTAAAGACAAAAATAGTGTCCACAGATAGATTTATTTAAACATTCTGAGGAAAGACCCATTGACTTCTTGTAACTTATCGTGATATCAGATCTAATTGGTTGCCAAGCCAGGTTTGACACTCCGTAGTGCGTCCTGATTTCGTCTGTCCTTATTTTTTAACCCGGACGCAAAAAGAGGGGTGCTATAGGTTTGAAACTTATATCTGTCATCCTGTTTGTCTATCTATGATATTGTAGCGCCAAAACCATCGAACATTTTTACGCTAAACAGAAAAACGGCCGAGAAATGCAGCATACGCAAGCGTCACCTACGACAAGGGCATGTATAGGGGAACCAATACCAAGAAGATGGTCTCGCTTCTATGTCTATCTGTGCGTCATTCTGAAACACACGTTTATCTCAAGAACTACAATAAGCCATCGATTTAACCTTTGTCACAATTAAATATGAAACTTGCTTACTCAAATTCATAATAGATCAGGAATCATTAAATATTATAATATATGAATACATGGTTCGAAATGGAGGCTGAAATTTAAAAAAAATATGATGACAGGGATACGCGCTTGATCACTAATTCATCTGTTGGATAGTGACCTTGTGGTTGAAGATGAAACAATGCTATTTTCCCTGCTCTTGAAGAACATGGTTGAATGAGATATATGAAAACGTTTGTCACACAGTTATTGACTTATGAGCAAAAGTTTATAAAAAATTACCGTATGACATGCACTTGTCCGGTTTTCTGTACGTAGTAATTTCTACTGTGTACGTATCTTCTTTAAAAAGTTCTTATTTAATATTTCTTAGTTAGTAACTGTTTACGAAATATACAGTAACCAACGACCATGAGGCATCACAAGAAAATGGAAATTTTCATTATTTTTGCTACCAGCAAACATTTTAACCCATTCCTATAGGTAGGTTATATGCACGGCACACACATCGGCATTACCAACTCACAAAAACAACAATATTGTGGGTTTATCGATCTTATCATAACGTAATAGAGTTCACTTAAGTTTATCGACTCAAGCTGTTGACCGTACTCGATTGCATGGGGATGGGGTTAATACACTTGCATGGCGTTAGTGTACTATAGCTAATATGACTATTGCTATAGCGTGCCTGCTCGCCGGTATAATGACAGCAAAAATAACCGGGCGCTTCGTGCCATGCTTCAAGATTCTTGGAGTAATATATTGTTAATGAAACAAAGATGTTGGGTGAATGAACGGGTCGATTAGGAATATTGATTTTTCAAAAATTCAATGATGCAGTTTTAGTTTTCATCAAAATCGGGACCGAGATTCCTATGAGTGCTTGTCGCTATTCCTCATATTTTCGGATTTGGCTATCCACGACCACTTGAAAAATTCACCCTGTATACATTTATATTAAATATTAATAAGAAGTACGAGTAAAAATTTACGATTGCTATAGACTCATTCAAGAGGTCGACATACTACACTCTGGTACGTATGTAATAAAATAAACAAACCGGACTATACAAAGCATATTTATTACGTCTACCCATGTGATCTGCGTCAGTAACATAAAGGTAAACCGAAATAATTGTTCACACTCTTGAAATATTAAGTAAACAATATACGTAATCGAACTCTATTGTTTAAGACACAATGTATTCATTATAAAGAAAAATCGTGCTAATATGGTTATTCTTACGTGACATTTTTTTTTATGCACGACGGATTAGAACTTGACCTCATTCACTTCTGATGTTAAGTGATAAGGCCGTAGGTGGAAGCGTACAAATTCGAAAACTCCATCTTATTCAGGGGACTAGGTATCTTATCTTTTCTCGGGTTCATATCGCAACGGGGTACATGTTAGAACCAACCTAAGTTCTTTTTATGCAAACTGGTTAGCACTTGACCTCAATCACACCTGATGTTAAGTGAAGATGTGGCCGAAGGTTGAATCGTACTGACCCGGAAACCTCATGTTATTTGGGTGGACTGGCCATCTTATCTCTGACAATCAAAACACAACAATGTTATTAACATGGCTGTTTAGCCGCAGACTTAGATAAGATGGTGGTAGCTAGCCAGGCGGACATTTAAAATGCCATACGACCAACAACCCGAGTACTAAAGGTATACCCCGTTGGGGACCGAACCCGCTACCTCCGACTCTTAAACCCCATGTTGTTTAAATTGAGCTACGGAGGCAGTCTATGTTATAGGTATTGGCATAAATGGTTCTTTGAGTTACAATTCACAAAAAACATACCATGTCTTTCCACATTTGCACTTCTCGCTATACGTATGTTCTTTTTGTACAGGAAAATTTATTAATTACACTATAAACGTATATAAAGGAATATTTCAATAGATACCATTTATAATGACATAAACTTAGTTGTTAATGCCTTGTGAACTATAACTTCATGGTTTAGTCATTATTATATACAACATTATCCTCATTTATGTTTCTAATTCCATGCATTCAATATTTCTTATAGACATTTCCATTGAAATAACACAAAAACCTAGTAATCTCATTGCATTTCAATGTGATAAATACCACTATAAATCCCACTTTTCTGCGCAAACAAACCAACTGCTTACAACCGGACAGAGTAAATAAATAGAGGTAAGTGGAACACTGCATTAGTACGAGTGTAATTTATTTGACAACTTCTGCTAGATTATCTGTCCTCTCAATCAATATGCGTTGCAATATGTGAATAATTATGCTACACCCTAGGGGGTACCCAGGGGTATCCAGACAAATACTACAATTCCTTAAGGAGGCAAAGCTATCGTTGAACCACGTAAAAACTTTTGCGTTGGATCGCCAATATTCTGCCGTTTACCTCGTTTCCGTTCGATCTCTAAATTTGGTATCAGTTGGTTAGTGGCGATCGTAATACATCGGCAACGGTCGCAGCAAATATTTGATCCAAGTATCTGTGGTTGGTATTGGTATGGTGGCTATTACAGGTCATCAGAGCCCTGAGGGCGGAGTGTGAGTTTTGTCTCGTTTTTTAGCTTTACCATCGCGTTCGCGTTTACGCAAAAAGTATCTATGAAAAAAATCGTTTTGCAAACTATCCGCTAGAGGCGCTGTATATTTCTTCATACAAATCGTCACGTAAACGTGAACGCGGTAGTAAATTTAAGTCGAAACAAAACTCACACTCCGCCCTCAGGACTCCGATGACATGTAATAGCCACCATACCAATACCAACCACAGATACTTTTCTTGGATCAAATATTTGCTTCATTTTATATATTTATATATAAAATTACAGAGGTAATTGATCAATTTTTTTTAACAGTTACAGGAGTTATAGTTTATTGTCCGGCACAATGAAAATCACAGTGGTAAATTTAATCTAATAGTCCAAGTTTTATTTTTAAATACCTATACTATATCTAAGACAAGCTAGCGATTTGTTAGAAAATATTTTTAATCTATCACTGACAGGTACTCGTGTCGATGTGCAAAAAATTAGGATCTCTAAAGATAGAAGTAAAAATCGTTCGCTTACTGGTCTATAATGAATACGCATATGCACAGTAAATGATTATTACGATAGGGCTAGGAAGCGCTAGAGAAGTATGTGATACAATTTGGTCAGATAAGCAAAACTTGCGCGAATTATTTATTCCTTTTAATATCTCCGTGATATATCGTCGATATAGATTGAATTGTCTCACTGGCAACCAACTCCATCTGATTAAGCTGAATCATGAGTTCTGACTACACGTGTAACCTTCTTCTTTAAAAGGTATGACGGTACCTTGCTCCGAATACTGACGAGGCGCGTACTGCGTTACTGCTTACCAAAGCTAATTCTCGTGTTACATGCAACCTGCTGTATCCGATATTATTGTAGTTATGTGACTAATATTACGTCAATTTGGAAAATTAAGTTTCAAAGTGTTTTCAAGATAGCGCTAGAATACAAACATAACGTCAAGATTTTTATCCCAAATGGAGTGGACAGAGATAGCCCAATTATACCTAAAAAGTTTGGAGGTACCAAAGAGTTTAATGCTTGAAACAACTTCCAGGGTTCACCTTTTGAAATACAGAAATTCACACGTGTCGGGGTCGCGCCCATCGCCTTTAAGGCGTGTAAGTCTTTAAAAGTATTTTAGTGGAAATTCCCTTAGTCACCTTTTATGATACCCCCGGGAAGAGACGGGTTGCTTCTAGGTACAACTAATGGGTTTAATTAAAATGTACTCACAAT
Organism: Oegoconia quadripuncta; assembly: GCA_949316235.1. Lineage (NCBI taxonomy): Eukaryota > Metazoa > Arthropoda > Insecta > Lepidoptera > Autostichidae > Oegoconia > Oegoconia quadripuncta. Next base: position 32,261,179 of record OX438741.1, on the reverse strand, counting down.
TTACGATAGTATAACAATTTACATTGTGATAGCAATCAATACGCCTCTTAGGGTTCTCATTGGCGTAGTACCTACTTTTAGCCGATATCAAAAAGGTTCTCAATTTGACTCCATGTTTTTAACATATTTGTTTGGGGTATACCGCCAGGTTTGTTTCAAATAAATTTAGCAAAGATCTGATGGTGCACGCCGTAGATAAAGAACGCGATCGCAGAGAGAATGTTACTCAAGCAGAAATCTCCGCTTGAGAACAGTTAATACTTTAGGACAGCTTTATGTAACTTGTATATCGGCATCTGTTTCTATGCTCAACATTCTGAAATACGGGCCTTTTTTTATGCATAACGGGTTGGTACTTGACCTCAATCACACCTGATGTTGAGAGAAGATGAAGGTGGAATCGTACTGACCCGGAAACCCCAACTCATTTGGGGGACTGGCTATCTTATCTCTGACAACCGGAAAACAACAATGCTATTAACATTGCTGCTTGGCGGCAAATTTAGATAAATGGTGGTAGCTAGCCAGGCGGACATTTAAAATGCCCTACCAACAACCAAACCGAGTACCTAAACATGTACCCCGCTGGGGATCGAACCCGCGACCTCCGAATCGTAAACCCAATGTTGTTTACATTGAGCCACGGAGGCGGGTAAAAGCCGGTTGGGGCCTTAGTGAAGTCGGTTGTTTCTTCTTTCTTGTCGGTTAACTCAGAAAGTAACGATTTTATCGTCATGTTGGTATGAAAAACTTGTACATATTACATCGATTGAGACTACACACCGTAATAGTAAATATGTTAGGAAATAAGAGTAACATGTTACCAAACAATGGTAATTGTTGCAAAAATTTGCTAAAAAAAAGCACGTGACTGTGTACCGCGTGCCGATTTGTTTGGGCTTTTGATTTCCCATGTAAACAAACTGAGGATTGGTTACTAGAAGAACGAAGAACAATAGAAGATAGCCAATTGATGAGAAGATTAGATTAACAGTGTGCGAAGTGTGAGTTTTGTCCCGTTTATAACTTTACCATCGCGTTCGCGTTTACGAAAAAAGTCCCTATGAAAAAAATCGTTTTGTAAACTATCCGCTAGAGGCGCTGCACATTTCTCCATACAAATCGTCATGTAAACGTGAATGCGGTAGAAAAGTTAAGTCGAAACAAAACTCACAATCCGCCCTCTGAGCTAAAACAGTGTGACGTGGTATAAGATGTCATGTTTTGAAGCTCGTCAGAGGGCATCAAAATCGAGAATTCTGTTACAGTTGAAGTTATATATTATTCCATCTCATAATGCTCTATCTATATATCAACTTCTGAATATTCGGTATATTTAAACTGTAACTTCTTCGACCGCATCTGATACTACTATATGTATATTATGCATAACATGCAAATTGCGTTGTTTAATTTTGTATTTCATTAATTAATCCATTACTTTTCTACTTAGTACTGAGTTGTTAGTAACTTGTGGATAACGCTACTGGTTTGCAATCATCTATACTAGTTTGTTACTATCTTGCTAAAGTTAAACACATTATAAAACTGTTTTGTCCCTAATAAAAGAATAATAACTGTATCTATAGCATTCTGTAAAAACGATAGTTTTTGTAAGATATCGATTACTGACTTTATTTCCGTTCAATCTTTTCCTGTGTAAATCACCGATATAGTATCTTTGGAAATATACAGTTAATATTTAATTATTGAAGAGTTCCATTTATATTTAATTCGCATTTATATCGCTCTTAATTTACCGATATATTTATATGATTACTATACAATAAGTTATTCAATTGTATACATTGCTAAATGTCATCAAAATCTATAAATACTTCGGGGCATTTTGTTTGCTCTTGTTGAACCACGACGATTAAAAGAAATGTACGTTTATCTAGTCTCCGTTCCTGTCCCGCTGTCCTTTTACAACTCATAATTCAATTTTTATACTTAGGTAAATGTCAAATAATTCACATAGGAGAACCTAAAAATTGCTCACTTTAATCATAGAAACAGGGCTTGTAACCGGTTTCAAAAATACCGGTAAATAAAGGTTTATACCGGATAGATACACGTCCAATATGAGAGCGCTATACCTAAATCTTTAATAAACCGGTTTAGTCCAAACAGACAGGCGTTGGTGTTGTTTGAAATTTATAGTGATGGAAATGGTGTCGTCGGTAAGAACGAAATGAAAATGAAAACCGCTTCATCATCATCAGCCCGTAAACATCTCACTGCAGGGATATAGACCTTTCCTCATATAATGAGGGAGTATGGGCCATAGTCCACCACGCTGGCCCAATGCCGGTTGGGGACTTCACATGCCTTTGAATTTTATTTCTCAGGCATGCAGGTTTCCTCACGATGTTTTGCTTCGCCGTATTAAGAGCAGTCGGATAAACGCACATAAGTAATTAAATTAAATTTAAAAACTCATTGGTACATGGCCGGTCTGGAAATCGAACCTGGACCTCCGAAATTGGAAAAAAACCGGTGTTCTTTAAGGTTAAGTTAGAGCCAAACCTAAAGCACTTATTACACTATCCTAGGAATCCTCAATCATCACTCCTAATTAGGAAATCGGAACCTAGGATGCGCTTATTACAATATCCTAAATGCAGAGACTAATTTTTTTTTTAATTAGGCAGGAGTAAGGATATTTGAATTAACCGTATCAAGCCTCCCAGCAATGTATGCCGATTAGTCTCTGCATTTAGGACCGAAATAGTGCGGTCGGAATCTTCCAATTCACTAAATCGGAATCTAACTGTTCTAACTTCGATTACACCTTCCTATTTCCTATTTGTACTTGACGTTGATTTAGGTTTAAAAATATACCCGTAAACCTGCCCTACATAGAAACAAGGGACTTGGTATCAAGGGGCCAAGTCAGTCATTCTAAAGTGTACTTAGCGCCGAGATTTCTATTACCATAGGTTCTATGTTGTGAGAAGTTCCCGAATTCGCTTCTAAAGGCTTCTGTAGTGAACTACTTAGCTTACCTAACATAACCTTAGTAGGAGTGGTAACGGGAATAAATTACTCCATGTAAAAATACTGCTGTTCTGAAAATACCGCTGCTGGCAAAACCCAATACATAACATAGTAAAAAAGAACCTTTTCCGTTTTTTGAAGACGGTTGAAACGAAAAATTTCGGGAAAGTAAATTGAAATATCATAGGCATATTAAAATTCGTTTAAGATTAAAAAAAAAATTGTTTATGCACAACCGGTTTGCACTTGGCCACAATCACATCTGATGTTAAGTGAAAACGCTTCAAAATTGCTGTCTCCCATCCACAAATCAGTTGTTATGTGCCCCTATATTTTTACTCAATTAGAGAAAAGTTAACGTTGAAATTGTATAATTGCCGAAATTCCAGTAGGTCGTATCTACGACTCCGCCCAGCACACGCTGGAGGACTGCCCGGCGTGGCAGTCCGAGCGTAGAGACCTGGTCGACCGGATCGGACGAGATCTGTCCCCGTCAGCATTAGTCGCGGCTATGCTGGCGAGTGAGGAGGGTTGGAGGGGAGCGGCCTCCTTCTGCGAGGCTGTCATGCTCCAGAAGGAGGCCGCAGAGCTGAATCGGGAGAGGGCCGATCCCGCTCGCAGGAGGCGACGTCGGGGGGGCGGCAACGCTCGCTAGGCCCCCTACACGTCGCCAGAGGGTCGCGGGCGGCTACATCTCGCGGCGATGTAGTCGTCGGACGCGGCCCGGGAGAGGATGACACCCCCCGGAGCGACCGGGGGGGTGTCGTCGCATCGGGCCCTGTCGCGCCTCATACCGCTCGCTGATCGCGGTGTGAGGCACGACAGCGCCCCCTACGGAGGGTACGCTAGACGCCGGAGCCGCCTATGCGTTCCCAGGTCCTCCCTACTGCCGAAGAAGGTCGCCGCGGGGTTTTAGTGGGTATCCCTCCGTTAGGGAGGGGAGTCCCACATAACCGTCTCGCCGTCCCCCAGGCGAGCGGTACGCGTAAAGCATTTCCCCGCGAAAAAAAAAAAGGTATATAAAGCAAATATAATTTACTATTTAATAGTCCAATCACAAAGAATTTTGACCTTTATAGCCTCTAAGGCAGTGTTTGGTGTCTGAGTGTGGAGAAGAGTGATACACGTGACAGGTACTCAATCACAACATTGTGTTATCCACCGGTTGTATGTAACAAACACGTGACTCAAACGACACGTTTGACAATCATAAAGCTGAAATCTCTCATGAAGCACGTCCGAACCAGCCGCGTGATTTACAACTACCCTAAAACAATATTGCGTCAGTACCAACTGTCGGCTGCGAAACATGTGAACAAGATGTCACGAAATGGATGGATTTTGGAACTTGTCACTTGTATGATACATTCACCGCGTACCGCTTCTGTCAATCTATCAATCATAGAGGTTGATTTTAGATAGCAAGTCTGGCTTTTATAGCTTCAGCCTAAATACCATACATCACGAGTCTCCAACGATCGGGTCATTCTTCAAGAAATTGTTTGACCAATAAAAATTTAACAATGTAGTTCACCCATTACACAGCAGTGTTTGAAAGTTGATACATAGTGTTTTTACGATTGTGTTTATAGTGATGTTAAAGCAAACATGCATCATAATTTTCATAATATTCTTAGTGAAGATAAATAGATACTCTCGCTCAGGGCCATTAATAGGTTCGGCACTACAATAAATCATTTTATTATTATAATTGACGGACCATTGACATCGAAGGCGTATGAATTAAGAGCAGCAAACTGTGATAATATTGAGTCCGGTTTGGTAACTGGTGTTGAGTAATGTTCTTGAAACCGACTTTCACTGGTAAAGTCCAACCTATTATGTTTGACTCTCAAGCGCGGAAGTTTGGTCCAGTTTCAGTGAAAGCTAATGAAACCGGTGCTAAATATATGAGTAGTATTGATTTAAAAGTTATAATAAATAAAATTGTTTAAGTATCCAACATGAATTTTATAATATAGTATAAAGCTTAATGTGCAGCAAACGAATCCTGCGTCCCATCTGAAATGTTTCGTCTCTAAAGTTGGATCACAATAAGAGCAAAAGCAAAAGGGATTGGAATCGACGGCGGGGAATGCAAATGCAAACCATTTTTGTCCGGAATAGATTCGCAGCATTAGTCATGCTACTTCCTCGTACAGAGGAGAAGGTTCGTTGTTTCAATGATATCAATCCGCTTAGTTTCATCAAACATTCTGATTTCCATTATCGTAATGGATTTGTTCAGTATAGTTTTGAACGTCACTACAAAGGTAGTATAGGTATACTTAGGTACTTGTATAACGTTGAACAGTAATAATAGCTATAAATAAAGTATTGCAACTAAATTTTATCATGGTGAAACCCATGGTGTAACTATACCATGACGAGTATCTATTTTTGAAGTGTGATACTTAGATACCCGAAATTGACCGAATTTCATGGGGATGTTGACCTAAACATGACTAGTACATGTCTACAGAACACTCATCAGCTATAGATATTGAATCATCAGATCTTCACTCTAATTTAATCAAACTTGACAAAAATATTCCAATATAAACTTTTAATATCGACTTAGACTTAATATTATTGTATAAACATATATATATGCTTGTAGAGGCCATATTTAAATAAACAATATTATTATGAGCTCGATAATCATCCACATCAGAACAAAGGCTATGTATGTTATGGAGTTCAATATCCAAAAAGTGTACTAATGTTTTGAAATGCTTTGTTTTTTTAGTTTCTCCAGCTGAATAAAAGTCTACATAGAAACCGACACTTGTTTTGTAACAAAGATCTAGCGTAACAACTATAGATTTCTTTATCGCTTCCACTGATCTTGAAAACGCTATTTTTACCTTCTGTTCATAAAAAACCACGCCATAAAATTTCCTAATGTGATACTCGCGTGACTGCAGCAATTTCAAGAGGAACATTTCAATACGATGAATCAAAATTACGACTAATGCTTTGTCTTATGTCTCCATAAGTTGAAGGCCAAGGTTGACAGATAGTGAAAACGATTACTCCAAAAAATAACACTTAAAATATTGCTTTCACACCCACACGTGTACGAAATGAAAGTGACAAAAAACAAAAAGTTGATCTTAACACAGTTTGAAATGAAAGTGTAAAGTGACGAGGCGAGAGTTACACAAAAAATTGAACAAGCTCTTGTGAAGGTGGAAAATTATCTACTTGAAGGTGTAAAATTATCTATTTGATTTTGCAATTTTGATCGTAGAGTTTTAAAAAGGTGATGGTAATTTGTACCTAATCGCCATTTTTGTTTGGGATAACGAATTGATGAGACTTCGTCAATTTGGTAATGCTTGGTCGTATGCTGATGTGTTAATTAAGAGTGACGCCGAAGGTGCAAATTCACCCAACCGACTTCAACTTAATGAGGTAGTGGCTGTCATTTGATACAATCGTGCTATTAATTGCCACAAGTTGGTTCCTACTGAAAAACTATCGAGGTCAAATCAGATCCGTTGTATATGAGAGCTAAGGTGAGAGGTGTAATACAAATAGCATAGTGAAAATAACGTGCCTGTTTTAGCTGCCGGATGATAAGTTTTTGCTTCTACGAATTTAACTATTTTCGGAAACAGTTGTTCTATTTAAACGGATCGTACACAAAAACTGTTTCTATTGATATCTTACCTACTTACAATAACAGAGAAGACTGTCAGAACTGGACTCAAAAAAAGCCAACATAATCTGGGCATTATAGAAAGTAATATTATAAGAATGATTAGAAACAATTTAGCGTGAACTGCTCATGGTTGACAGTTGAACTGTCAACATGCGCAGGCGCATATGTTGGAAAGTTTATAAGCGTCTAAAGTGAGTTGAATGTGTCGATTGCTTTCTTTGTAAACCAGTCTCTCATTACGAATACTGTATCCGGGCGCCATAATGAAACATCTCGATTTCTAATTACTTTTTTTACATCCTTGCAAATGCTGATGTACCGTTACATTACTGCTGTGGCATACTTTACATGAACTTAATATGTATACAGCAATAGGGTTTCGGATAGCCAGCCTAGAACTAGTCTGCCAAATAACTTTAATATTAGAAGTTTTACGTTTGAACGGTATACCAGGAACTTATACGGTTAAACACAAGAAAAATAAACATGTTTAACTAGCAGATATTTTAAGAACATGCATGTATTAACATGTATGAACAATCTTATGAGAGTGAATGAAGAAATGATTGTACGTGTGTATATTTTATCTGTCAAAATTTCTATTGGCGACTATATCAGTAAATGGTGAAACAGAAAGTACAATTAAAATGTTTTGATAAAACTAAAAAGTGAAGACACCTATTACGTTTTGCATGACATGGTAGAAGCCTGCCCTATGCCTGCCTATACTGTATTTTCATATGTATAATGATCAATGATAGGATATGTACACAATGATTGTCATTGTACTTGGTAAGGTTATCTATCAGTTATCTTCACATATTGTACATGTTTGATATCAATTTATGTTTGAGGTTACGTTGATAAGTGTGTACGTTCTACAAAGATGAAGTTAAACATATCTTTCCTTGAAATCTTTAATCTCTCTGGTGAATTTATCTTAATCTCGATAATATGTTTTTTAAATTATAGCACATTTTAATCTCCAAAAGTTACAATCGACGAATCTTTAAAGCTAAACAAAGCCTATTTAATGAGCTTTTGTTATCGATTGCCTTTGATAATATGGTCACTTTCATTTAAGCGAAGTGCCCCAGACAATCACTAAAATTTTGTTAAGGAAATCGGAAATCAAAGGTATGATCAACAATAATATATTCCTATGAAGTGCATAGAGTTTTATACGATAGTATACATCCAATGGCCTCATTATATTACTGTCGGGCTCGTCTTGCCGGCGCCTGAGCAATGACAGCTGCCCAGCGACGGAAGTCAAACGAGTCAGATGTACAAATTTAACTTTGCAGTAGAATAGTACGGCCGCTGTCCTTTTTCATATTAATCACTATACCGTTTATCATTCAGCATATTATTTTCTTAAGATTAACAAATAAAATATCACAACAACTCTCTAGTAAGTGTATGCGTAGTTACAAGAATTTATATATGATTGAAATTTCAACATACTCACGGACTTTAGTTCCAATTTCGACAACTGCAGAGTTATATTTGTAGAACTGTACTTTCTGTTCATTCGGGTTTTTGAACATATGTTTTCATCGTTGGGTCATAATTACAGACTCAAGGTATTCTTAAAACTCGATATTATTGCCAGATGTTACGTTAAATTAACGTACTGCATAAAGCCGAATCGCTACGGTTTCACCGTTCACCTCCACAGTATCTGACAATTGAAGGCTGATAATAATGCCGCGTACCTCCAGGCAAAACCCACGTTTTAGTTAGTCATAAACCAGCAAAATATGGGCAGCAGTCTCAATTCTTATTTATTCACTTTTTTGCCCTTCTGTGAATCCTTTTTAATAAATTTTCTTAAGAACGAAACCATAGAAAAACGAAAGTCGTCAGCATAACCCAGCAGATTAGTAAATTGAGGTGACAAGTGGACTGGTCACATAGCTCGAAGAACTAATGGTAGGTGGGGCATTAAACTTCTTGAGTGGAGGCCACGCATCGGCAGGCGAAGAGATGAACATGGTGGATGGAAGACCTAGTGCAGATTGCGGGAACTGCCTGAAGGCAGACTACTTCTAACCGATCGCTTTCAAAATTTATAAGGAAGGCTTGTGTTCAGCAGTGGACATCCTGTAGCTAATATGATGAAGATGATAAATAAAATTTAAATCCTAAAAGTCCTCAATATAAATCGTCACACACTAACGCATTCATTTATAAAGTAACCTTTGACCAAGAATGTTGAAATTGCGGAACATTATCTAAATATCACGGAAATCTCGCCAAGCCACCAAACGCCTTCCACAAAGATAAGGAAGTAAATATTAATAGACAATAACAAACAATTTAGACATGAATATGGGAGACGATCCAAACCTGCAAATGCTATTTTGTGGTGTAACCAGCACGAGATTAACCATTTCTGTATACACATATTTATTAAAATTTGGCAAGAATAAGACGCATAATCCTATTGCTGATTGATATTATAGACCTTTTTTTTTTGGAGAAGGTGGAGAAATCTTCATAGGAGACGTTCGAGTCGATATCACCCGCGGCTATACACTACTTCAGACAGCTGTCAGGTGCCCTCCAGCTGCTCTATACCCTAACTTCTGTTAAGGTATCGGGCAGCCTTTAGGTGGCCCCTCCGGAAAGCGCGGCTAGCTCGCGCTCTTCCGCTTCCAGCGCTCTTTCGTGCTCTTCTTTGTGTTTCATGATCGACTTTATATGTTCCTGCACGAGGTCCCAATGGTCCTCACTGCTTAACATAAAGTCGATCATGGTACTTTTCGTGAGTCTTGTCCCTGATCTCTTTGCAAGCTCGGCACGCAGCGTCTCGAACTCCTGGCACTGGAAAAGTGTGTGCTCCGGAGTGTCGATTTGGTCACAAAACCAGCATTGGTCACAGGGTGCTTTCTGGACTTCCGCAAATCGGGTATAAGAGTTCGGGTCCATTCGCCTTTCTCGGCTATTTCCCAACTTAATTGCCACAGCTCCACAGTTTTTTTCCTTTCCAGAAGTTTTGCTGCATCCGTCTTGTTTTGGGAGTTATTGGGTGATATTATAGACCTAAACTATGCTCAAATCATTTTTCTTGCTGCAAAAACATCTGATCTGATAATAACTAGTTAACTAATTGACCCTCGCGAGTTAACTATTGACTCTCACTAGTTAACTAGACTTTGTCTAGATAACTAAGTTAATTAATTAAATAGTTATTAACTAATATTATAAAACTGAAAGTCGATATTAGTGTGTTTCTCACGGCGAAACGGGTGAATGGATTGGGATGAAATCTGGTATACTGGTAGAATGCCCTGTAATGGGACATAGGTGTGATTGAGGTCAAGTACAAACTCGTAGTGCATAAAAAGAAATAGTACATTTTTATATCACGTCAAATTGAGTAGATTCCGAACGATAAGCGATAACTTTTTGTGCGATTAATGATGTACGCTGTATTCTTCATGTAGCTTTTGTTAATTGTGCAATAAAGAGTATTTGATTGATTGATTGATTGATAAGCAAATTCCACATATAATTGAAATTACACATACGATGACGATTTTCAACATGATCCAAACTATTTTCTAAAAATTTTAAGTTCAAAGAAATCAAGTTTTAAGTTTGTATGGAATTCTGCAAGGATTAACTTCAATATTACAAGTTTTGAAATTCTTGTCCCTCTGCGTCACTTTCATGAGCCGCCTATATGACGTTGTTTGATAGAACTCGAGAATACTAGAAAATTAACAGTATTGAATCGGACTATTCATGAGATCTGTGTCAAAGGGCCGTAGAAACGCAACACTCAATGGATGTCAAGTTCAGCATATTGGGGACACAGGCCAAGTTGCAGCAACCACGCGTGTTAGTCATGATAGGTAGTTATGAAAGGCCAGCATTTGTGTGCGTATTTGATTACAATTTTAGATTCATTAGTAGTTTTTTTAGCTGCAGCGACTGACTTCTCTGGTTTTTTTGCATAGTACGAATAATGAAATTGAAAATGAATAAGTAAAATAACCACTGCTACACTGATTACAAATATGTCATTATCTTGACCTAGTTAGCTATTCCATTAAGGCTGGTCATCACGCGTGTAACTTTAGTGTATGGGCGGAGCGGGGAACACGGTAGGCACATGCCTACCTCGAATGCAATTGCAAAGGCAAATTTTTTTAACTACCTTACAAATAAGGTAGTTAATAAATTTTCATACTACAATTAGTAAGCTGCGATTTTTAAACCGATTCCCAAAAAGGATAAGTCTATGTTCGTCTGTATGTATTTCTTTTTATGTTCACCCATATTGCCATATAACCAATTGTTAAGCGATTTTGATGATTGGTTTTTGGTATGACAGGGGTTATCACCAGGGTGGTCTCATATCAAATTTGGTTCAGATCTGATGATGCACTCAGGAGATAGATAGTGGAGCTTTACTGAAGTTACCTTTTTTGTCAATTTTTTGCGGTACAGTTATTACCGAAACGGTTATATGATTACAAATATAATACAGTTATTTACATTTTTATAAATAATTTGGGCAAAATCAACACTCTTCATAGAAATGAGGATGAGGAGCATTATTCTACAAAGGTTACTAAGCATCTCTTCAGTTAAAAAAGTAACACGATTAACCTAAAAACTGGTTGCAATGTTATTTAGATTAGCTGAATTCAACGGAGGTTAAGCTTAATGGTATATACCTATATCAGAAAGCACGCCATAGATAGGAGCTACATTTTTGCACTGTAATTATGTATTCAAACTCCATCACGACCCTGCAATAATAGCATTGACTATGGAAGTACTAAATGATGGTGCGAGGAAGGAACAGCTGTGAAATTACTGCCCATAAAGTGTGCCAAGGCAATACCGCACAGAAACTGCGGTCGCATTACGAGCAATAGCGATGGGCCCTGAAGACTGATCTTCACGTAATACTCAGTTTAAAATGACACGTTCGATTACTATTGCATATTCTTTATTAATATCCATTGCTAATTGGTGATGATCATAACCATAATAAAAATATTTTGGACACTTACACCAAACACCATAATGGCTTTATATATTTAGTTTTAATTGCTCAACAGTAATTTGCTTTCAAAATTACTAAATTAAAATGTCGTAAGTCGTTCGATGATTATTAATTATAAACGCTATATCTTATACAATAATGTGTGTACAACCTCAGTTATCCTATGAAATTGTCTGCAATGCAGTAATATAGGCAATTACTGAGAAGAAAACATATTATTCACATGAATCATTATTAATGACTTTGGCAGAAATCTTAGAATATTTTCTATTCTTCTGTTCCGTATGAATGATCGATTGTTAACTAATAGATTCTTAATGTCACTAATGGATCATTTTATAATTCGATACTGTTTTGAAAGGATCCAGAAATTTTGCAAAGGCTTAAGGAAACGGCCCATGTCAAGATTCTATTATTGGTCTTTTATAACATGGTGTGATAATCGAGCATATTAGTACTACCCATAACCTCTGTAACCTAGAGATAAGGTCGATGGTTTTGACCTCAAATATAGGGGTCAAGGACACGACGTCATCTTGAAGACTAAAATGGAATGCCTGAAATCTGTAAATTCACTTTATCTATACTTCATACCAGGGGCAGTGACGGGAAAAATATATGTTCATCCCATTTGTGAATTTGGGGTGATAGTAGAAGACAGGGTTAGTGAGCGTCTTAATTTTCATTAATTATATGTAGTTATTATTTCTTATATCACACCCCCAGAACAAGAACAAAATATGCTCACCACTCCACTATGATTCGATGTTTGCGGGAATACAATGAAGAATTTTCGAATTTGGACATTTTTCACCTGAGTCATAATCAGTTCAAATCAGCAGTGTTGAAAGCACTGACATAGATTAGGTAATTATGTACACATACACTCAACTCATACACACACATACACTCGCACATATTACTCCGTACAGTTTCTCTCTTCCTTACACCCACAAACACAATAATTTGATGTCTCGATGGATAAGGTAACAAAATAAGCTATGAATAAAGTTACTGAGATCTATTTTGGCTTCTAAATGCATAACATATATTATAAATTTGTAATTATGACTGTAATTTCAAATAAATCATTAAAATAATTAAAAAAATGTTTCTGTATCTGGATATTTTCAAATTTATTTTTAATGCTTGTTGTACTATCATCCTCACATTCCCTTTATCTAGTTATACTCTCTATTGGATTTGCTTTAACACTTTAAATAAAATTAATCTTCATCTTGTATGCTGCTTCTTTCTATCTTTACTAAAACTATCTATAGTTTTTTTCTAATGTTATCCGATCAATTTTCAAATTACAAAAGAGAAGTACTTCGTGCGGCCAACAATTAAAAGCTACAGGAAGATCCGACTCAAGTTATGTAACCTTTACAGTTACAGGTGAGTCAATTCGGTAACTGCATTCAGTTCCATGAACCTCAGTATATGGATTAGTGGAGCAGCCCGGCTAACTGTTTGCGTGATTTGTATTCAAGTGACACCAATTTGCACTTTGCCTGTGCCTTTTCTGGTTTCATTATCGCGAGTAACCACCTCTCTAAATTTCTCTTGATCATTATCATGACCTAATCATTATGACGTCAACGATCTACACTCATACTCATATTTTCGTATCCTTATCAAAAGAATTACTTTAGGATCATTCTTTAATCAGCGGGTTATTATTAAGAGAATCACCTAATGCAGCCATAAAAATATGACTCAATTTTAATTATTCCTTAGAGTCATCATTTTCATCCGTATGTCATCGAAGGTGTTTGTGAACATAGATTTTCTCAAATAAGTTCCATTATATATTCGGAAATATACCTACTCTATAATATTTTGATAGTAATATCTTCTGTATCACCTTGATGTTAACACTAAATAACCGCCTCCGTGGCTCAATGTAAACAACATTGGGTTTACGATTCGGAGGTCGCAGGTTCGATCCCCAGCGGGGTACATGTTTAAGTACTCGGTTTGGTTGGTGGTAGGGCATTTTAAATGTCCGCCTGACTAGCCACCACCATCTTATCTAAATTTGCCGCCAAGCAGCAATGTCAATAGCATTGTGTGTTCCGGTTGTCAGAGATAGTTTAGGTTAGGTTTCCGGGTCAATACGCTTCCACCTTCGGCCTCATCTTCACTTAACATCAGGTGTGATTGAGGTCAAGTATCAACCCGTTGCACAAAAAAAAACTATGGTGGACAGCTAATTACATTGTCACCTGACAATGTCGCCTATATTTTGCTGTTCCCCATTTTCAAGTTAATACTTTCTCTCCACTTGATAATTCGATTAGTATGCCTATCATTATTTATCACATTAATCATTATCTCTAAATCGTCAACAATTATTCTAAATAATCTATTACAAATCATAACCTGTAACCGCGCAGTAGTTTTATAAGTAATCAGTTAATTCCGCATCTGTTCAGAGTTATCATTTGATGAAGTGACGCGTAGTTGAAATTTGTGTTTAATAGATCGCTTATAACACGATAAAGGCATTATCATTTAAATAGCTTTAGATACACGGCCTTTCCCGAAACTATAACAATCTACGACATAATAAGTACCTAATATTAAAAAGTTTTGCGCAGTAAACCACAATAATAATCATTTACGTCATAGAAATGAGGTACCGACTAATAGAAAAGTGCTCCTGAGCAAAATAATCACAATTTTTTTTCAGATATTACTTTATGTTATTTTTTCTGAAAAGGATCCAGACTTATAGGCAAACAATTTTAAAAACAACACGAAATAATATAATATTTATTCGTTAAAACATGACGTGTAGGGACAGGTACTTCACAGATGTTGTATTAAAAACTAACCACAAAAAGCTTACTCTGGCAAAAAATACACAGACAAAACCGTGCGATCGACATTATCAGAAAACCTGTACAGATTTACCTGCCAACGTTACAAAAACAGAGGAATCTACCGTAACTGATTACAGTTCACGCAGATTAGATCTGTGGAAAACTAAAATGCAAATATGTACCAACAGGAAAATAGGATATTGGTACAAGTAGGTAATTTTGACACCTAAGGGTTTGATGACCTCCGTGACCGACAAACGTATCGAGTACGTTCTTTCCTGAATAATGATTCTATCACACGATGGGTGATTCGATGTAAAAGTCGCCCGCTTTCCACCGCGAGCACAGTGAACTCTGAAGTACAGAGTCCACGCAGACTACATTCGGCACGAAACCGTAAACTAAGTGCTTATATTGAATAGCTATATATATTGAAAATTTTAAAAACTCCTGCGAATCCAATATTCCAACAACTTTCTTATAGCTTTCGACACGGTTTAACCGATTTTCAGCAAACATAATCTAAGAATTTTTCATAAAAAAGAAACCGCATTCAAATCGGTCCACGCATTGCGTACTGAGATGCATCCGGACAAACACACAGACACACAAGATGGGGGATTGAAAACTAAGTGTAGTGAAAATCTATCGACTTTTATGTATTATATAAACAGAATAAAATCCATTGTTTTGAATACTAAAGTAACTGCTAAGTCATAATTTTGAGAAATGGTTTAAATAGAAAGATCAACTTTTACAATCTCCGAAATTTAAAAAAATCAGAATCATTGTAGAATGTCTTTTAGACAGCTATTTTTTCGTAATTTCCGAGGTGACCTCACAGCCAAAATTTTTAAGTATCACGGTCTAAACCACTCCATAAGTAGTACATATCTATTTTTTCTATAAGTCTCATTCGAAAGTAATTTATTCCATTGATAAAGCTGCCGTCGAAAAAAGCTAAATATTAAAAAAAAATTAAGGGCAATGATTTGTATATCTAAGTTTTAACGTGAATGGCATATGTAAGTAGGTACATGATCGGATCGCTATATCAACACAAAGAAACAGGATTACATTTTTGTAAGACCAGGACCTACCTTCATGATCGCATAAAGAAGTATAAACAGGATAATAACATACAGTAAGATGATGAGCTAACCGCAAGTCATAAACAAAATGAATAAATGAAAATTGTGAAATACAGCAACACCAGTAAACAGGACAAGTAAAGAGAAAATGTGTCCATTATGTATGTATTCTGCGGTTTTATGTGTATATACAATGTATAGACTGTTGCATAGATTATCTAAGCGCACGGTTGTGCGCAGCCTAAGTATTCGCAAAACCGGCCGAGCGTACGGCATGCATCAATTCCAGTCACCGACTCACTAAAAAATCATCAAGAAGTTTTAGAAGTCAGTACCTATATCATGATTCTTGAAATTAGAAATATTGGGATTTCATATGTAGATAACGGAAAATAAAATGCGACCCTGACACACCTCAGTCAATTCACTAACCCTTAATTGTTAATACAAGCTCCATTTGCTCCTAACCTAGACATTCTAAGTCATTCCACTCTGACTCGCAAATTATTTAAAATTCATTTTGCTCTAATGATCATTCATTAAAGTCCTCTTCATGCATTTTTGTTCTCCTTATATCCATTAATGAACTAACCTATCTTTTATCATCAAATGATTCATACACACAATGGTTCTTGTGAATCAGACCAGTCATCTCCTTTAGCAGCATATTAGGTATAAAATGTATTATGTCACACGATTACGTAGGTAAGTACTTAACCGGTCAGATTGTCGACTATCAAATGGTGTCAGTTAACATCTTGTTCGAATTTATTACCGGCTCATCTGCATGGCAATAGGCCACCCAAGTGTTATCTGAGTATCAGAATAGGTTCTTAATCATTATTTTCATTAATATATAAAATAAATACCATGGGGTTCTCAGCAGAATATGACCAACCCAACTTTTCCAGTGGGTATCGTGAAAGACGACTATACTATTGTGAGCATAACAGTAAAGACCAGTGACAACAAAAAATCAGCAATCACCAACCCGCCTGCCCAGTATGGATTAGAGAAAATCTACGTGAAGTTTATGTGAACCAATGGAATTTTATAGGCTGTTGATGTGAAGAAACTTGAAAACTGAAGAAAGATTGCCCTAAAATTTTAGGTACTGCCAAGTATCAAAGTCAGGATTATGGTGATAAGAAAGCCAGTGAAATTTAATCCTTCAACAACTTAAGAGCCTTTCTGTCACACGGCATTCCACGGCACGGCATTCAAGTCCAAATTATTCGGAATCGATTCTGACGATAATCACATCACATCAAACAGTCTTAGTCTTTTCGGCACATCTGATCTTTCCATTAAACAACCACTCTCACTTCCTTGTAAGGCAGTCTATTAAAACAGTAAAATTAACAACAGGTGAATTGAAACTTTCTCAGATCGTTTGCGTTCATAATCATCATTATATCAGCCACAAGATATTCACAGCTGAACATTGGCATCTCCCATAAATTTCCAGAGCGACCGGTTGGAAGCGGCCTAAATAGTGAATGGGACGATTTGCGAATAGGACGAGATGCGAACAGGACGAGCTGCGAATGGGACGAACTGCGAATGGGACAAGTTGCGATTTGGACGAGTTGCGAATGGGACAAGTTGCTTCATACCCATCCATAACACATAAGGACACTTTTCACCTGTGAAGAACCCGAACTGACTGCATTATGACTTCATAGTTATTTCAGAACAATTAATTGATAACTTTCCGGTATATGCACTTATGTTATAAATAACTGCTTGATAATACTATAGTTACACGTGACTTTGCTGCCATAGTGTTGTGAAATATCTATAATCAATTGAGAAATAGAATAACATTGCTAAATAGTTCGTACAGTATAGGTATTACAGGTGTAGTAGGTATAAAGAACACCTAGCGCTTGACCCCAAACACCATGATCTTCCTGCCCTGGTCCAAATTTATTTAAGGTCTTTTTCTTTCATTCTACGCTGTGAGTTGTCACCTCATCATTCACTCCCTATTTGTTCATGTCTTCCCTCATATAATGTATACAGCTTTTCCGTGGTCTTTGTCTTCGTCGATATCCATCAACATTCATATTATAATGTGATTTTTACTTACCTTCAAAATGTTGTATGATTCACAGGATCATCAAACTGAACAACTTTCACTAAGCTGTAATAATCAACTGTATCATACATTAAAATTCAGTAGATATATACGTGTGTATCAAATAGCAGATTTTATTTCTCGATTTCAGAGTTGGTCCTATGGAATGTGAGAGTTCTTCAGGTAAGGTATGAAAAACTTTACAAAACATCGAAGGTGAATAAAAAATCAACTTCCTTATTTTATTCATCCTCGCCATTCCACTTATCCATCTCAATATGAGAATATTGAGACTTTCTTTCGACCCAACATTCCGAGCATACAAGCATACTCACAAAAATTCATGATTTGATAGAAATGGCAGAAAACTATATTAGGAACTCGTATCATTATAACGAATAACTTTTCTTCCTATGGCTTTTAACAATTCTGCATTTTTTTTCTACTTTTCCGTATAACTTTTAAAAAGTCTTTCAAGAACACAACTCGCCTTTTCCAACATCACACTGCGGTGTCTATATCTAGAATTTCCTTTAAAAAAATTTTAACCGGGACACGAGAAGCTATAATAATTTTAGTATTTGCAAATGTTCAGTAAAAATTATAATAAGGGTTACATGATATTTTGCTTCTTGCGTTACATTACAATAGTAATAGTAAATTAAATTAAGCATATGTATATTCTCTTCTACCTGCAGCATTGTCGTCCCCGTACATCGCATAGCTGAGCCTTTGTGCGAAGAAGGCGCCGGTCGCCTAAAGCTAGAATTAGCATGCCCGCCACCACTTTTATGAATTTTTTGGTGTTGGAATACACGGGCCCAGGCCTTCAAAAGCATATCTCGCAAACACGTAATGAAGAGTTAAAAACGCGTAATGGCGGCACATTGCTGCTTGGCCGTGGTCGGCGGCTAGGGAGAATGCACATAAGATGGGGTCTAAGTATCCAGTAGTATATATTGTGGCATCCAAGGCGGTGGTAAGTCACCACCGCACCCAGAGTGCATCAGTCAGGTTTCTCGTGACATGATGTCGATACGCCTGACGAAGTGTCTGTGAAGACGATACGCATTTCTGGTGCACGAAGGCCCATGAACTTTTAATATTAAACCCGTACTGAATAATCGTATTTTGGCGCTTACGTCCTTTGTGCCCCGTATCGATATGCTTCTTTTTATGAGCGTAACCTTACTCATATAATAGGACGGTATATGTACTTATTATGAATCATACAAGAGTCTGTTTTCGGTCCTATCTAGAGTGAAATTAATGCAAATCAATTGCATAGTACTCAACCGAAGCGATAGATTGTATGACTCAATATATTGCAGGTAGATGACTATACTCTTTTATGGTAAGTATTTTATCGTATCAGTAACTTCAGATATAAAATAACACCTATGCTAAATTCATAAATGTATTCATTACTCGAGGATGAAGACGCTATACTTTCATTTTACAATGGATACCAGTGTATAGTGGGATAGCAGTTAACGAGAGGGCAGATATTTCAGCTAAACAAGATGCTACTGAGGGACAATCAAATACTAACCCTTCCGTTTTTTACTGACTACATGAATCCAGAAGGGAATGTGTGAAATTGTGGACAGAATATTTTAATCGGAGATCTAAAGAAGTAGGAATATGGTACAAGATCATACAACCAGAACCTTTGAATACACATTGGATCAGGCAGCTGCTTAAATAGATATGATCATGTTACAACAATGAGACTTCGATCTGGACACATTCGATTAAATAAATTTGTATTTGTATTATGGGAAAATCTGCTTAGAGCATGATATGATAGAAGAAGCATACCACATATTGACAACAAATACAATTAGAATATAGCATATTATTAAACAGGTCGGAGGATGTAATACGGCGCTGACCTCCCCACTATCAGAGAGCTCGTCAGGGAAGATATATTTTATATATTTTAATAAATAAATGAGAGTTAATTTAAAAAAAACAGTGTATCCTTGCAATAATTTCACTGTAAGAAAGGTAATACTATAATTTCCTAAGATAACAGAAAATCGTAATTTAATCAAAATTTCATTCCCAAAGCGTCTTTTTTTTTTTAATGTAAAGAGCTTTGCACTTTTCTGCCTATAATATGTTGCTCTATACGTACACATACCTGTAGACTGAACTTAAGATTGGAATTAAGACAATAAGACAACAACCCTAAACTAACTTATTTATACGGCGATCGAGCAGCTCCCGATAGTTTTTTTTTATGCACAACGGGTTAGCACTTCTCCTCAGTCACACCTGATATTAAGTGAAGATGAGGTCGAAGGTGGAAGAGTACTGACCCGGTAACCCCATCTTACTTGGGGGACTGGCTATCTTACCTCTGACAATCGGAACACAACAATGCTATTAACAATGCTGTTTGACGGCAGATTTAGATAAGATGGTGGTAGCCAGGCGGACATTAAATGCCCTACCACCAACCATGCAGAGTACTAAACATGTACCCCGCTGGGGATCGTCCGCGACCTCCGATTCGTAAGCCCTATGTTGTTTACATGGAACACAATACATACACATAACACGCGCCGTTAATTGTCAGGGGTTAAAATAATCACTACTGTGATATGGCCACTCTTCTGGACAACCACGATGTCCTGACGAATCGTACAGTAAATGCATGTCCAGAGTAGAGGTAGATCTGACTTTCACTCCACTTTCACCGTTCATGTTACCTGAAGGTTTTGACTCGACGGTGATTACTTACCTGAAAAGAAAGAAGAATATAATCAATAAGTTATATAATTGATAGCTTCAAATATTACAGATTTAATGTCCACTTATTTTACTTTAATTAACATGAATCAGTTGGATTTTGCGACCAAGTAACTGAAACCTCACATAAAACACTATGATTAAAGCCCGTGATGCAGACGGGTTAATGTTGCCCCGCACGCGTCTCTTGAATGATAGGTGACCACGTGAACTCTGCATGTCATCATAGATTAAAAAATAACAGATAAACCAATTAACTCCATAATCTTACCTAAAACCGACAATCTCTATTAATAATTCTGCGTTTATTAACTTTGATAGATTTCATGAACCATCAAATATTTTACCGTCATTATCATCTTTTGATATAGTAAAGTTGATGTAATCGTGACGGAAGACACTATGAAGGTTAAATATTCTTAGATGCAACTATAAATACCAGCAATGACATTATTAGATAACAGACGGATGTCTAAATTAAACATCAATTCTTCATTTAACTTCATTGGAAATAGTATCTCTATCCAAGGGTGTTGATAAAATTATCAATTAGAACCCCATGTCGGTAGGTAGGTGGCATTGTGGTTCGCAGAATCAACGCTCTCTTTCAATGGGTGTCGTAAGGACAGCTTATCATCAATCTTGAGCAAAACAGTATTGACCTGTGATAGGTAGCAAGTCATTGCAGCAAGAGCTCCCAAATATATCTTCCGTCATATTTGGTGGAAATCTGCGAGAGGCTCATCTTCAACATTATATAAATATAAATATCCGTAAACAAACACACAGCGCCATCTAGGTCCACGCTAAATAACTAGGGTTGTATTTGGATTGGGCCATATTTCATAAAAGTGACAATTGTAATTAATAAATGACAATTCGCCGTAAAATTCTGGTTATGTTTAAAGCTTTAAATATGTAACATAAATAATTACAAATCGCCTAATTTTCTCAGTAATGTATTCAAAATTGTAATGGTAAATTACAATTGTCATGTTTGTGAAACATAATAAAAACCTCAGATACACAAGTCCGTATTCAGCAACAAACATGCCTCTAGCAGGATTGGAACTCGCGGCCTTTAGGTATAGCTGTCAGGATTTCTAACCACTACAACAAACAGGTCGTTAAAATGGATTAAGGCTGTTGATGTGTGTGACGTTATCTAAGTAGTTATGTAGGTACATACGTGTATTAACCTGATACTTTATTTTATCGGAGATCTTAGGCATTATTGTGTAAATTGAAACTGAAACATTTATTGATTGGCTTACTCTGTGACATTCTCATTTGGTGGTGGTCAAAGAAAACATGAACCGCCCACATGCAAGCAACATAATACAGTTGCCTTCACATCAAACGCAACATTCAAGTTCTTTTTAATCCTTATATGCACATAATACTAATTTACAATGTAACGCGTCCTAATGCAGTTGACTGTACCTATAGTTGAATAAACTTGACACCGCGTGTATACTTCAACTGAAACTAAATGTAACTTTTGACATGCATATGGGCGCAAGCAATCTTATAACAGCCAGTCTAACAAATATATACACAATGCTCTTAGTATTAAAGATTATATTGGTCTGACGCAATCTTCAGTTGATATAACCTATTGCCATTATAATTATGACCGCATCTCGTTTACTGTCGATAATTTCTAGTTCGATTCAATTCAAAGTTTTTTGGTGCGATTTTAAACAAAGTGTATTGAATGAATGGAAGACATGGAAGAGATAATAATGATTAGGTATATACTGTTTCATTCTAATATAGGTAGGCTAGATATGAAATATAACACTTTGATTCCCAGCGCATATTTAGTACTTGGTTTGGTGCGAGGTAGGGCATTTTTGGAGTTATGTACCTCAAAAAGTGAAATCGGAACCTATCCACCTTTCTGTCTAGGGTATCCAGCTAAAATTAATAGCAACACTAAGGTCTACTGACTTTTTTTATCATAACGGGTTAGCACTTAACCTCAATCCCACCAGATGTTAAGTGATGATGAGGCCGAAGGTGGAAGCGTACTGACCCGTAAACCCCATCTTATTTGGAGGCCTGGGTATCTTATCTCTGACAACCGGAACACAACAATGCTATTAACATTGTTGTTTTGGTGGCAGACTTAGATAAGATAGTGGTCGTTACCCAGGCGGACATCTAAAATGCCCTACCACCAACCAAACTTAGTACTAAACATGTACTCCGCTGAGGACCGAACCCACGACCTCTGATTCGTAAACCCTATGTTGTTTATATTGAGCCACCGAAGCGATAGAAGGTTGTAAAAGGCGGTAGAAAGTAGACGGACTTACAATCTCGTAAAAAAATTAAGTTTCTAATTCGATTCTGTAATAGCCACCAATTCGAAAAAAAAAACCCGACTAAAAAGTCTAATAAAAAGATGGAAACGCCTATGAGATTTAGAAGCTCTCCACACGTCTGCTGCATAGTATGTCACGCTTGTAATATATATTTTCAGAATCCTCATGATGAGTCCTTTTGTTTAATACCCGTATTAGTCCTAGAACAATTTTTTTATTCATTATGATAATAATAATAATTGTTCTTTTTAGCCGGGTCAATGAGTGCTCACAAGGGGCATGTGGATGGAAAAGTCGAAAGCAGAAATTTTGACTTAAGGAACTTTGTTTGGACTATTTAGAAGACAGACGATGACGACGAGGGTGGGGATGATGTAGCAGAAGTAGTAGTCTCCGTTCCATCACCTGATAACGATTCGACAGATGAGAAGAAAGAAAAAGAGGCAAACGCTAAGGAACTACAACCAGGCACGTCACGCCCAAAGAGGCGGCAAGTGTTGAAATATTAATTGTTAAATGTAAATATATATGGCTAGGAGGAACATTGAAAGCTAGTTTCTTAGAAATCGGCTCCAATGATAGATTGATTTTACGCAATTTTAAGTTTATATCACGACTTTCACTGTTAATTTATTACACCTAATAAGTAATATCTAATCGTTGTTTAAATAATAGAATCTGGTATTTTTAATGATTAAATCAAGATAATGAATTCCCAAATGTGTTGGGGTTTCCGGGTCAGTACGCTACTTCGACCTCATCGTCACTTAACATCAGTTGTGATTGAGGTCAATTACCAACCCGTTGTGCATAAAGAAAAACTGATTTCCCATAATCTTTCTCCGTGTCGTCCATTAACAATCACTGTGCCTAATCCATTTTGTTACCCGACTGCCCCAGGATGAAGTGTTTTTCGGGTAAATGTATATACATTTCTATGTTACTTCCTGCAGCCTCAATGGCCGGACCGATATTGAAGTGTAAGGTGTTGTTAGATTCATCTTGATCTCTGCAGCGTAGGATGTGTTTTATGGTAAAAATTCAACATGGCGCTCGCCAAATACAAAACATGCTCTCGGTTTTTTTAGTGTTAAACTTATATTGTTTTTATACATAAATAAATGAATCTCTTTAAGCGGCATCAAACAATATTACCCTAATTCAAACTTAAATCAATAGCTGAAGAATGTACAGTGGACATCACGACGACCATAACAGTACCAGTCTAAGCGACCTTGCGACGCTATCGGAAATCTGAAACAGCTAGAACTGTTTATGCTGGAAGTGTACGTCGTGTGGCCGCGTGTAAAAGTAAATATTCTACTTCCGGTATGACTTGTTAAGTGTGGGACAGTTTATGACTGGTCATAATCAGACACCGGCTAATCTTTATGATACGAACGATAAAAGAAAAATCAAAACACAGATTATCGTACCTGTCATGATAACGTCTTTCTTTGCGATAAGATGGATAAGAAAGATGAACAGTTTCTAAGCGTTGACATTTTTCTTACCAGAATTTGATGTAGTACGGCTAAGTAATTAATTAAAAGTAATCAGCGAATTGAGTTCGGAACCATATATAAAACACCTTAATCCAAGGTTCGGCTGTAACCTTAAACTAAAATTATCTTCTGCGTAAATTTAGTATCTTAAAGCCAATTTAAAAAGTAGACGGTTACTCGTACTCTCGTCTCGTCATGTCTCGTAGATAAAAATAAATGATGTTAATGAACAAGTTTTACTTATCTATATTACCTTTGCTTTCAATTGATGTAATAAAGAAGTAATTAAAACGGAAATGGATAAATGGACTATAAATGCAAATATTATGTCGTAATATTTTCCGACGGGTAAAGGCATAAAAGATTAGGCATGGAGTAACAACACCATAAATACAGAACAGAATAGCGATAATCTTAAATATGTGTATGACACTGTAAAAGAATCTGCATTTGTCATGCATGAATCAAAGCGCCTTCAAAAATGATAGATTAGTAAGATAAAATCTGAGGGTTCTGTTGATACGGCCCAGTTGTGGTGGTGAAGTGATAAGAATGATCCGAACTCTTATCATGAAATTTTGACAGGTGTCCGAGACGATGAAATCAATGCTAAAACTGTGATGACAAAAAAAATAAGGCCAATTGTTAACTTACGATAACGATACGATACGACAAAATGCTGACTGATACTTATATGCAACATCTAAAATTTTCTATCTATTCGGTAAGAGGTGTACGCAGTGCAGCGGGTGGTTTGTAGGCTGATTATGATACCAAGACTAAATAAAGAAAATAGGGTATGTATACTAGCGCTACAGTTGATTTAACTTACATTTTTCGTAAAATTAATAGCAGGCACATGACTCTAATGTAGTCCACATAATTTTATCGTAGTAAAACTTAATGACGCAACTATAATCAAACGTATCTGCGCTTGCTGATCCCCTGGTACCATAAAATCAACTAGCTGTACTTTTCCCCCATCTGATGGACCCGTGACTGTCACTCACCTTTCGTAAACGTAACAATCATATCTTGCGTGAAGGTTTCCTTATCTTCATTTTTATCATTCATTCACAGAGGAAAACTACTACAGAATGCTATCATACTTTTATTTGAATTTTTTATGAGACGTATTAATGTAGCTTTAGTAGGTAAGTCCCAAGATGGAAATGTTTAGTTCCGTGAAAAGGAACTAAACTAAAAATATTGCATAATGATTACCTAGTATGATTTTAAGTATATCCGTAAATGTTGTCGTCATCTGTTTGGGAGAGCAGGGGTAGCATTGCAGCAAAATACTGTAAATTATTTGCAAATAATCTATAAATAAATTCATTGCATAACCAGGTCAATGTCAATTGTTTTAATCGACTTAAAAAGGAGGCTTTCATTTTGCTATAATATGCTTACGATTCTGTATCAAACGTTCTAAATTAAAAATACTCTTAAAAACAAGCTTTTAATTCCCCATCATGATTATCACATATTATTCCAATACAAAGACTGGTTACATAAACTCCATTAAAGTGTTCCAATGGCCATTTTCTGGCATATTTAAACCCTCGTCATCATGTGTAATGAAAAGTGCTCATGGCAACAACACAAAACTAACCCACATTCGACTATCCTGCCATTTGCCATCAGGGAGTTCTAGCCTCTACATACCGGCTCCATCGTCAGATCGTTTTGATGACAATGCAATATTATGGTACCATTACCATAATATTTCATTATCACTGAACTTACACAAATAGCCAAACAGCTGAATCAGTTACCAGCAAGTGGTTAAAAAATGGTTTGCAAATTTTGAAATGGACATACAGCATTGCAAGCTAAATAAAAGCTTGTAATGATCCATTTTCATGTGGTTTTGAAAGAATAATTTGTACATGTTCAGTTGGCCACGCGGACAAATTCGCAGGCAACGGCCAGTGAGTTATAAATGACGTAGGTAATCGTGACGGAAAATCTTTTAAAAATTTTAATACAATGCATTTTACACTAACGTAATAATGTAAAGCCGGCTTTATTATAAATTATAACGAAATGCTAACTTGAAGATCGGATTTTTCTTTTCACAGAAGATATAACACAATACATTATTTAAGAACACCTGTGTATATTGGTCTAGTCTGTCGACGTAGACTCCACAAGAGTTGGCAACACGTTTTAAATTCGTTCCAGTCGATTTCTTTATCGCTTTTGACTATCTCACGGAAAATTACATTAGGTTTTGCTATTTTAAACTTTTAATTTCCTCCACAAGAAATTTTCATGCATGTGCAACTATTTAGATGTGGCGATAAAATGTAGTTATAATGAAATGTGTTCACGTTGCTATGACATACATTATATACTACTGAACGAGGAAAGTCTAAATCCAATCTAATTCCTTATTGTAATACATGCATTGCCGCAGAAGGAACTGACTTAGGACACTGTTCTGAAGTCAGCGTTTACGTCTAACAAATAGGTGGGAATGGGATGGATTAGGGATGTTCTAGTCATATAAATAAATATTTCAGACACACACACACACACATTATCTAGTCCAAAACTAAGCAAAGCTTGTACTATAGATACTCGCTAACGGTTATAAATACATAAATATTTATATTATCCATGAGTTGGTAATAAATGTTCGTATTCATCATACAAATACATACCCCCATCGGAATTAGAACCCGTAACCGTTGGCTTTGCAGGCAATGTCACTAACCATTATACCAATCGATTGTCGTCCGTATGTTTGCTATGGCTATATA
The DNA here is from genome assembly GCA_949316235.1 of Oegoconia quadripuncta. Lineage (NCBI taxonomy): Eukaryota > Metazoa > Arthropoda > Insecta > Lepidoptera > Autostichidae > Oegoconia > Oegoconia quadripuncta. Next base: position 32,234,127 of record OX438741.1, on the reverse strand, counting down.
CCTACATAGCCAAAGTCATTTCATCTTAGTAGTAGAGTTCTTTTGAGCACTTGTGCTCCCGCTTTCTCCTAATGCCATATTATAGACTTCATAAGTTACAAGGTAATGCCAAGGGAAAGCGCATGTAGTTACCAGGGTCGGAGTATCTCTTACCCATAGGATATATACGCCTTACCGTCATGCTTCGCAGTCACAGAAGAAGTCCTTCATTATAGCATGCTCTGAAGGTTGAATTTTCCCTGAAGTTGAATTTTCCTTCATCTGAAGGTTGAAAATCTAAATAAGGTCCCTAATACTGTAGTGACTAGCATGCGTGCCCATTATAAATCCGGAGGTGATCTCTGTTCAAACTGTTAATCTTTTTTTTGATAAAGCTTCCAACATTGTCGCCAATAAAACATTTAGCGATACCCTAAGCCATCCGCGTCATTGCACAATATATTTTTATTTAATTTCAAAATGGAGTTTAAACTTCAATAGGAAAAATGTAAGTAATTCCTATGTGTTCATACAATTTTCTCATCTTTCCTCATCAAAATTGACTACTGGGGATGTAAAATTTTCAATAATTTTTGTCGATTATATTCTCGCATTGTGAAAACTGTAAAAGATTTTGAAAAATAACAAACAATTAAATATAAAAATAAAATATATTTGTTGTGCACTTTAGGTATTATACACCAACACAAGTTCTAATCACTTTTTTTTATATATTTTTTATATATAAGAGGGCGGCAAACGAGCATGCGGGTCACCTGATGGAAAGCAATCACCGCCGCCCATGGACACCCGCAACACCAAAAGGGTCACAGATGCGTTGCCGGCATTTGAGGAAGGAGTAGGACTTCTTCTTAAGTCTCGACGTGTTATAATATTGTACACGATATTCCTAACAGATACAGTCTACAGCAAAACGCACTCAATATGAAAACTAAGTTAATAAATTGCATAACGAAGATAACATCTAAATCTAAAAATTTGCCGTAGTCAATCCGTTATCTAAATCTTCACATGATTATAACAGCTATCCAAAAATGGAATCAACCAGCTAAACTTTCCCTCCATTCAAAGGAATACCTAATCCGTTTTGAGCGATTCCAGTGTCATAATAATCATCATCAGCCCGTAAACATCCCACTGCAGGGACAAAGGCCTTCCCTCGTAAAATGAGGGAGTATGAGCCGTAGTTCACCACGCTGGCCCAATGCGGGTTGGGGACTTCACATGCCTTTGAATAATCATGATGTTTTTCTGGGTCCTAGGGTATAATTCTAATGCGTTTATGAATTCAAAGACGATAGACTATCACTTTTATACTTATGGACTTTGTCAATCGACATGAAATCTCGAATATGCGAGAATCGCGAGCCCATTCAGTGTTGACGAGAACCCAATCAAAAATAACTGCTCATCTGTTGAAAATACCGGATCATTTTTCCCCAAAAATTTTAACGTTATTTTTAACTCACATCAAAGAAAGCTAGAGTAGATGGAAATTTACATAACAGATTGCTTTTGTAAAAAAAGGTTACATGCGATGCGGATTGTGTTTACTATAATTAACTCTGTGAGAAAATGCAATAAAAAATATCGAGATTTTCTTTTATAAGTCAATCACTGCCGTCGGCATGCAGACTTTGTTGTTCTCAACGACTTTTCTTTCCCATCCGTGAGAGTTTTAAGACAGTTTTTAAGTTGTTTGTTTTACTGTAAAGTATTTGCATACATATCTCTGTACGAGCGCATATAAGTGGCTGTGAGGTGCGTGGGAACGGCATAATAATATATTTTAAGTTTTGTTTTACGGTGCTTTTAAAATATCGTTAAAACCTATAAGCACTTTAGGTAGGTAAAGAGATAATAAAAAATATCTGAAAAATCATCGTAACGTCTCAATTAAAATGCGAATTCCCTCATTAATTCGATCATTTTCACAAATATCACTTTTTCTTGCCATTCATTCTTTCGAGCTACAATGATCACAAGCAAACTGACCAAAACTGTAAAACCTTTCCTTTATATGTGGATGTACTGTCTTTACTATGGGGAGTGTTATTTATTACACAAAACTACTACTCTGAGGGATTTCTTCTTATAAAAATCAGACTGTGTAATGTTAAACACTGCAAAAGAAATACGGTGAATTGGGTTTAGGTTGTTCAACTCAGCACGAGTAATGGCTAGACAGGTAAGTAATGGCATATTTAGTAATATACTTAGGTACGCACATACTACACACAGACAGGATATCGCTGTGATACCAGAGACCGTTTGCTCCATAAAAAATCCAAGGACATGTCGGGGACCCGTAGATTCTTGACCCCGAGCCATGCCTTGCTTAGCTTCACGTGTTCGCGGAATGCTCTACTACATTACTGGGCTGTTACCCTTTCGGCTTTGCGGTAATGAATTCTTCGCGTCTTCATTTAAATTTTATTCCGTCAATTGATTCGATGCGCGCGGCGGCTTTTATATAAAGAATAGATACGGTTTTTAAACTTACACTACAAGATTTTAAGTCGGCATACGTCAAAGAATAATTCCTCTGTTAGTTTTGTAAAATGCACATATTGAACTTTCTAAGCATAACTACGAGTAAAGCAAGAAGGTATTGTGAAATATTTATTAAGACGGTTCAGGCATAATAAGGCGTTGGGCTCATATGGTATTTAAAGCCGTCATATTGATTTTTTTTTTTTTTTTTTTTTATTTGAGAGGGCGGCAAGAGGAGCTAGCGGGTCACCTGATGGAAAGCAATCACCGCCGCCCATGGACACCCGCAACACCAAAAGGGTCACAGATGCGTTGCCGGCCTTAAATGAATGAATTTTTTATGTACAGTTAGCTGCAGCAGATCCCCTTACTTACAGTCATAGGTGAATAGGGGGTCATATTTCTCTACAGCTGACGGTACATAGCACTTTATGACATTCGCGTAATTATCATATTATATCCAACGTTACGTTATTTGTTAAAATATGACAAATCTATGAAAACAAATGAATATATAAATTAGGCTGCTAAAATCTTTAGCGTTGCCATGGTCTGATAAAAATAAAATGATAATAAGGTAATACCCTTGGAGTAAAAATTTGCTATGTTAAATATTTTACGTCGGTACTTCTTATATCACCGACCGTCCTTGTTCCACCATGTATACTTCGCCCATCCAAGTTGTGTCTTCATAAAAAGCATGCCAAGTGAAAAATTATTCTGGTGACGACAACGGTATAGGACAATTCTCCACTGTTGGGCCAAAGCTTTTTCTCATTGAGATATGAGATATATATTCACCACGCTGGCGGGCCCAGTGCGATATTATGTCAGACTAGATAGATAAATCGTTTATTTGTATCTCCAGTCACACACATAACATAAGTTCCAAAGCAATTGGATAAACATATTTTATAACAATTCATAAAAGTAACATCAGGATACACTAGAGTATGTGTGCGTGTGCGTGTGCTACAGCCGTACAAATGGGTCATAGCTCAGTGTGTATAATTGCTCAGAAAGCAAAACACTGACTTTCAGCTATTACCCACATCCACATCCGAGACTAGTGGCCACCCGACAGTCAGTGTTTTTAAGCTGCCTTCTAGGCCACCGACTTAGCCTTCAATTGAAAACAACTGGGACCGACTATTTAACGTGCACTCGGAACACTGAATACACTCGTATGAAAATGTCACCCATCCAAGGAATAACCGCGCCAGGCATTGCTTAACTTCGCTAACGAAAACGAATCCAAAATGAGTACATCCGAGTATTTATGAATACAGACCCTAAATTGTCGACTTCGCAGTTACACTTTGTATTGATGCACCATACCGTATCAACTTTGCAGAGGTAGGTATCTACGTCAGTCTGAATCTTTATCCCACTTTCGCAATTCTATATTTTCTACGTACTCTCTTGTATTTCATTAAGTCGTGTAATATTTGATCTAGGTCTGAGATATAAGCATTAAATACATTTGACAGTTACACAGAGAATACTAAAACAGCTAAAACCGTTAATTTCAGAACAGTTATGTATGGGAGATTTGGCGAACGAATCATTCACCTACATTGTTAGAAATACCGGGTAACGGAATTTACTTAATTAACACCATTATAGGTAATTATAGCTAATTTACAAATTACCTATTTGGACACTGGTGTGAAGACAATCTTCATAGCAGCACATTATTTTCTATCTACGGTTGGAAAATCTACGTTTAAGGGGCGATTAGACTTCACGTGGTTTGGGACAAGCGCCGTTGTTTTATCAACAATCCGCTAAACATTCATTTTGTATTAATTACGAAATAAAATATAGGACTTCTGCTAGTGATAGTTTCGAAAATATGATTTCTTGACATTTTCTCGATAGAATAAAATCCAAAGTTTGAAAGTACAAATGAACGGCTGGTATTACGTAGACACTTTATGTGGAATCATGAATTTTAGAGTAATAAACCAAATATGATCTGTGTAGTGATTGTATGTTTTACATTTACAAAATTTACTTTACCTTCGGAATAAAAAGGAAATATCCATGTTATTGCGTGTGCGAGAAGCGGAATGAGCGTTATAGACTTATACAAATATTGACGTGATTGAGCAGGATGGAGCTCTGACAACCAATCGCCCCTTAATGAAGCGTCTGTGGTTTAAAAAATGCTAAATTCGTTTCCTACTGAGAGAAAGAAAGAAATGTTTATTCACCACAATTTGTTGTATAAATAATATAATAAAGAAACTCAGTGAAGTGTTGCAGCAGCGAAAGGAAATCGACTAAGCTTTATGCTGAGCTCATCGCTGATTTTCTGCCGCACCCAGCGATTGATTGCTATTACACGCAGATTATGCGATTTTACCCCAACACTATGTTCTTCTTGACCTTAATCTACTCGTATCACACACATGAACAGCCTATGTTAATCCACTGTTGAACATAAGCTTCCCAAGGTGCGATTTGAATTGCATATCGGGAGGATTCAGACGCGTTCAATTATGACTATGTAGTTTCGGGACGTAAAAAGAATAAAACCAACCCATCTCTTCCCGTGGGTAAGGACTAAGAAACTTTCCACCAAAAAACATCTATCTAATGGGTGTCTCAAAACCTACTTGAATTTTAATTTTTGACACGGAGGTTACTTGTTGGACATAACATCAGACAAATGCCCGTCTCGGCTTTGCTGGCAAACGTTTACCCTTTTTATGAAATTTTCGATGACATTTTGACATAATTGTGGTTGAATTTCGTCGATAACTCGAACTTCGGTTTTGAGCACAGTACGGCCACCTGCTATGATATGAGCCAACAATTTCAAATTTATTATTTAAATTCTCCACAGCAGTTCGGGATGGTGTATGATGGTGACTGAAAAATATGTGACATTTTCAGGCCATCTCTGTAAAGTTCTCACCATTTCAGTAGTGAATTTGGCCAAATTCTAAGCTTCATAACCTGAATCTTAGCTGATGACAACTGCAAAATATTCGCGCGAAATTATTCGAAATTCAAAATTAAAGTAGGTTTTGACACACCCTATAAAAACTTGCATGTTTTAACGGCGATGGGCTCACACACATTACTCGTGCATTTCTGTATATTTCGAAGGTGAACCGTAGATGTTGTTTCGAGCATTATAATGTGTGGAACACCCAAACGCTTTAATTTAGTTTCTCTATCTATGTTCAGCATAGGACATCTTGTGAGTGATATGATGATATTAGGCATGAATGCCTCTATTATTTTTTAAATTATTCTTTTAGTGTCATTTGAAGATATTGCAGTGAGACAAAAAGCAAATGTCCCAACTTCATACAAACAAATCTTTTCTCAGTTGCTATTTTTATTGGTTCAGTGTAAACAACTATTTTGTCCAGAGTCCAGATTCCACGTTTCATTAGTCACTTGCAAAGTATGTTTATGATAATCCGTGACAAACATAATACCAACTGTTTAATATTTGGCTCCAGACTATTAGTAGTTGAAAAGGGGCCAATTTACGACTGGCCAAACTAAAATCCTAATGAGCTATGGAACTAGTGGTAAGTGTAACTTGGAAGGAAATTGTCAAGTGGAGGCAATGACAATAGGACCAATAGATTGCGCATATTGGGTCGATCTCGCTCACCACATAATACCCTACTTGCAGAGTATGCTTCCGTCCGCTTTAAACTTATTTTATCAAATCAAATACACTTTATTGTCTAAAATAAAATTTATTTCCATATAGGATTTTATCGAAATCGATAATTTGCAGATTTCGCATCATTGAAAAATTTTACCATAAATCGACCAATCAGCGCTCTTCACCCCACACTAAAAATTGGTGCCATGAATCTTGCTAGATAAAGTAAACATCCGCTCTCAATTGGTTTAGTACTCACCAGTAGAGACAATATTGCAAACGCCTCTCTTTGTAATTCTTCACAAGATAAGGCAGAGTGAACTAAACCGCTGATCAACACTACAGAATACATAATAGCATAGGACTAGGCGATTGCCAAAGCTCTTGCAATTCATCTATCGACAAATTCTATAGTACCATAATAGCATACTAGCACAAGCAAATTACATCTAGCACAGAATATGCGAACGTCACCAATAGTTAATGGACTATTTTTATGACAAAAGAAAAAGAAGGAAAATAAGGAGGTCTTTTTGAAGTCTGTAAAATCAAAAGTTGTCTGTTATTCTGTCTTTACCGGAACTTTACCATAAAAACATATATACATTGTGCACGTGCATAATTCCGGTAACATTTAAAATAACTACCTTAGAACAGAAACTATATGCAAAAATGTCTGACTATATGCTTAGATAATAAGTAACCGCCTCCGTGGCTCAATGTAAACAACATTGGGTTCACGGTTCGGAGGTCGCCGGTTCGATCCCCAGCGGGGTACATATTTAAGTACTCGGTTTGGTTGGTGGAAGGGCATTTTAAATGCCCGCCTGGCTAGCTACCACCATCTTATCTAAACCTGCCGCCAAGCAGCAATGTTAATAACATTGTTGTGTTCCGGTTGTCAGATATAAGATAGCCAGTCCCCCAAATGTGTTCGGGTTTCCGGGTCAGTACGTTTCCACCTTCGACCTCATCTTCACTTAACATTTGGTGTGATTGAGGTCAAGTAACAACCCGTTATGCATAAAGAAAAGAAAACATAAACAAAAGTAAACATGGGCTTGTAGGTACCTACTGATCACAACGTTTAGTAAAAGAGAATTGTGAAATTAGGTTTTCCTTTGTTTTTGCGGGAACATAATAAAGCTGTCAACATTACTGCTATGTGACAGACTTAGTTTAGATCGTAGTAACTATGCAGGCGGAGTTCTTAAAATTACCCTGTCACCAAGAAAAATTGTTATCATGCATGGTTAATGTTAATAACAACTATTAAGGCACGTTGAGGTCTCCATATGTCTACAAGTAAATATTTCATACTACTAAGGATATTTTTTGGTGAACTGATGACGCGCTCGATGACTGATAACAATCGTACAAGATAGAAGTAGAATATAAAGCGTTGCTGAACTAATAGTATGTTGCAGTATTGTGTAGCCGTCATAAAATATTAAGTTCCAATTACTGATCCAAGCTTGACAATTCGTAGAATTATTGTCAGGATTCTTACGGTGCAGACTTGAAGTAGTAAATACCGTTAGTAGTACCTAACGGACTTGCTACAGGATATCAAAATAGAGACAGAAAGTACAGACAGTATGAACTACATAGCAGCAATACTTGTCTAATTTGAATTATGCGTTTCCAAACGCTCCATCGCATAGGCCCCATATTTTATTTTTATTATACGACCGTATATTATAGAACCGATGTTACATCACATTGACGTCATAGCTGAGGGAAACCCTCATGAAAATGGGTCAGTATTCCACTTTCACCAAACTTACGTCAAACATCAATCTTTGATAGCGACAGCAACAAACTTTTATTTGCGCCTCCGTAAATATAATTCTATAAGACCGACACCTGAAACTATCTTTCAAACGTGCAAAAAACAGCCAATAACATTTTGATGTTCTGAATGCTGAAAAATTATCTCTTATTAATACGGTTATTAAGTCCTTGGGTGAAAAATGAATGGTTTGTGGGTCATCTCCGCTGTGCAGGGTTATTATTAAGGTAACTGGATATGACGGACGTGTTCTGGATTTGTGTTCTCAGAAAATTTAAGGGGCTTCGAAGTCTTCGTTTTATTAGATGTGTTAAATCACTCGTATTTAAAAAAAATATGAGTGTTTTTCTGAGAATATGATTGGAACCATCGCTAACATATTTATGTCAGTGAGCCCAAAATATAGCAGCTTTGTAAAATTTGCTCAACTGCTAATTAAATCATTTTTGTTGAGTGATTCTTTACTATTAAAAGTGTTCATAAAGGTATTGCAGAACGGTGGGTACAATCTAAGTGTTCTAACCGAACCAACCTCTTGATTATTAGGTCAGTGGCAAAACACGGCCATAGTAGGCAACAAAGATATCTTACTCTAGTCTCAGAACAATGACAAGGCGCGCCGTAAATCGCGATAAAATATGACCCACATAGTAGAGGGTATTATCGTGGTTGGCTAAATATAGTGACACCCGAAATAGACGCGGAATGAAGAGTTCTACCGATGGAATAATAAAATTCTATTCATATCGGGATTATTTAGGTATGCACGTCAACTTGGTCTCTTATGAGGTCGTAAAGTTTAAGCCCTACTGCATGATCGGCAGCTATATTTTGACGATTTGAATAGCTTTAAAGCTAGATTGTGATGCATTAACAACAAATAATATAGCTTTGAAGTTATGACGATACCTAACTCAATAACAAGCTGTTCTCAGAGTGATCTAAACGAGAAGGTTGAAATCTTTACACGTACTCTACGCGCGTACGGTAACGTGAAAAATTAAATATTGTAAAGAAATCAAATGTTGTACAATAAAATTGGAACAGCGACGTTTTAAATAACCAGTCAAATAATACTTCAGCCAAATTTGAACGCAATTAAGGACTAAATAAATTGTTTTTTTTTTTTTTTTTAAGTACTTTTGATTTTTCGCCGCATACATAAACGTAACTAAACGTAAACGGTACCCACTCCATGGCTATTCAAATATATAATTCTATCCCTAACCATATTAAAAATGAAGAAAGTTTATCACGTTTTGGAAAATTGTTAAAAAAATATTTATTAAGTAAAGCATTTTATAATATAGGAGAACTACTAAATTATAATAAGTCTAATAAATAATGTATCTTATGTACTGAAATATATATAATTAAAAGTTTAGTATCTAATAAAATAGTATAGTAAGTACAAACAGTTAATATTATAAAAGTTTTTAAAATAAGTAGAAAACAGTTTTAAGGTAGTTCTAGGTTAATGTAAAGAAATTTTGTATAAATAATATGAAAAATGTTAGATCTCTTTAAGCTAGGTTTCTTTAAGTTAATATAAATAATTAATTATAAGAAGCTCTCTCTCATACTTTTGCGGTGCCCTTACAGGGTGTCACATGCTTGTACACTTTTATATTTAACACCTATGTGAACCATGTGATATGCAATAAATAAATAAATAAATAACTCAGCTGCGCAGTGGAAGTGCGCTACGTTGCGAAGTCAGGATGACTGCACTATCGTAAGACTAGCATATTCCATAGCTTCACATTCACTCAGCTGTTATTTACTGTGCAATGTTCGTATGTAAGTAGTCCGTTTCAAAATTTGCAAACCATTTTTTACAAGCTTTTATCAGCTGGCTATGGTTTTATATGTAAAAAGTTGTCCGTTTCAAAATTTGCATTTTTCAACCACTTGCTGGTATCTGATCGAGCTGAAATTTGGCATACTTATGTAAGTTCGATGACAATGCAATGTTATTGTACCATCGAGCTGATGTGATCATTGGGACGGGATGTATGGACTGGAACTTTCTGATGGCAAATGGCTAGATAGTCGAATTTGAGCTAATTTGTTTGTTGCCATGAACATTAAAAGGAAAGTTTTTTAATGAAGAGCTTATTTGACGAGTAATCTTTGCGATTATTTTCTATTATTTTTTTTATCCGTGTTTGTTGCGGAAGCAGTATAAATTGTCTCAAGTATAGAGTGAAGACATATTCATCTCTTATAATTACAAATGACATATAATTTTCCAGAATTTTTAATTAAATTTAAATAATGTTACATAGGACATGCTGGCATAGCACCTATCCCCATAAGCTAGCTATTCATATACGTAAATGTGGTACCTACCAAATGAAATATACTGCAAAATATTTTTTACAAGTTCTAACAAGCACATTCCTTGATTTCACAGTTAATTACATCAATGGCTACCACTATTAATCGGCTAACCGTTTCCAATGCCAAATTACTCTTATTTATTATTATCACATATTACATACTGAATGTTTGTTTGTTGCTATGAGGATATACATACCTAAACTATTTAACTATGAATGACTACAGATATATGTTTGCTAAAACTGGAAGGTAACCACGAAGTATGTTACGTAATAATGGGAGCACGCGAGAACCGCTTGTTGCTAAGTCGAATAACCTCAAACAAAACGTGACACCTATAAAAGGTAACACAATGGTTTCACACACGATTAAAAATCCAATACAATCTCAACTTTTAATATATTTTTTGGTTTTGTACCAGAAATCGTGTCAATGATGTGAATGAACCCAATTTAGGATAGCGGAGGAGAAAATTGTTTTTATTTTACAACCTACACTATAGTAGGTACCGTAAGTGTCTGTGCATACTAGCGATTTTTCCGGCGATTTCAGGGCGATGCGAGATCACGGCGAAATCGTGAACGAAGAAAGATGGTACGATTGAGATATCGCCGCGATATGCCCGCGTATCGCCGCGCTTTCGCTGCGAGCGCGCCGAGATCTCAGTTGCTGTTACCGGCTTTCTTCGTTCACAAAATGGACTCGACCGAGGAAATACTTCTAGCTGTCTTTCGGAAACGGTTAAACATAGTAATCGCAGGGAATGTGCGGCAACACGCGGCTATACTAGCACAAACACTTAAAACTCCCCCTGACCTGGATTCTTTGGTGGCAGCAACTACTTACTGGTGGTAGTCGAAAATTGGCAGCTTTGCTGAGACTACCCTTTTATCACATTTTAGTGCTAGATATAAGACTTGTTTTATTTACCTTATCATATAACTTTGTGATGAATAAATAAATACCCTGTATTAGATAGGAATGTCGAATTGAAAGCAATTGACGTTATCAGCTACTTTACCTACCAAATGCGCAAGAGTGTACCTACGAAATGTACATATATTAAATTACAGTATACAAGTGAACTACTGTTATTATTAAAAGGGTCGCACTAAAACTCATTGTCAGAAGTTTCTAGTAGAATACATGTATAAACAGAAGATTTTATTTACATTTTAGCATGGCAACAGTTTATACTTCGTTATCATCACTCGAATATGTGATGTCGATTAAATTATGATTATTGTCTCCCACAGGCTCAATGACTTGTTTGGACAGATGGATTCAAACAGTGTCGAGTGTTAAAAGCTAAATAATAAACCATTCGGTACACTTCGGTAGATACTTACTGATACGAGGCTTGCACCGGCGATAATTAAATAAATAAATAATAATAGATATTCTTAGACATACACACAGCGCCATCTAGTTCCATAGTAAGCAACTATAGGCTTGTGTTGTGGATACCAGATGGTTGATATACTACATAAATAGCTTTTTTTTTGGGAATAAATAACATCCATCATTTTAATATACATAAATACATAATACATAAATACATTTTTTTTTTCTAAATAAATACTTATTATAAATGAAAACATCCATAACTCGGGTACACATGTCCGTATTCATCACACAAACATATGCCCCTTTTGGTATAGTGGTCAGAGTTGCTAACCACTACACCAAACAGGTCGTCGAATAATTGAGACTATTATAATTTGTAAGGTGCTGCATGAAATTTGAGTCAACCCGTCTCTTCCTATGGGTGTCGTAAAAAACGAACTAATTGGCTGCACACCAAAAAACATCTATAGACTTTCACGTTTCAACGGCGATGGGCTCAGCCTCTAACACGTGTAACATTTCTGTATATTTCGTAAAGTGAACCGTGGACGTTGTTTCTAGCATTAATATCTGTAACCACCGCATTTGGGATGAACGTGACGTTATGTCTGTTTGTCTAATTTGTAAAGTACAAAATTCATTTGAAGGAGTGATGAAAATTACAAAAAAAATCATTGAAATTTCATATGTATAACACTGTTAAATCCTATCTACAACGTCACTACTGCAATAATATTCATGAATGTCTCGTTTTTTAACTGGCTTCTGGAAGTAGCTTCGGGCAGTATGGGCACAGTCTTTTTGGGCACCCTTCCGCAACGTAGGTACATACATCGAGCATGATTTTCACCTTTCGTAATCATGGAACCACGCTGTGGTCGAGTCTGTTACCGTGTTTTGTGAATTCCTTTTGTCCCTATAATGTAACTAAATGAATCGATATGTGTTATTTATTTTTTATTCTCACCTCATCTTGTATTTTATGTAGACATCAAATCATTACAAACTGCTCGAATAATACAATAGACAAATATTATGAAAACCTGTCATAAACATAATTCTGAGACGCAAGTCACGACGTTTCTCTAATTGTTCTAACTTTCATAATATCATTTTCATTATAAAAGGATGTAGAAATAACTTAACAAATTTTAATTACATCAATCTTGTCTTTAGAAACAAACAAATGCAACCTTTGTTATGAAGTAAACAACAAAGCAGTTATAAATAATGCGAGTGTAAATGACACAAGTATTAAGTCCCACGTGTCCATCTAAGCTAAGACAATAATCAGTAGCTGAAAGGTATACAATAGGCGATTTGCACACAATTTCAATGACCAGCTTCTGTAATTATTACAGTGGGTTGCGTTATGTTATGAACAGAATGTTAATAGCATTGTTGTGTTCCGGTTGTCAGAGGTAAGATAGCCAGTCCCCCAAATATGTTGAGATTTCCGGGTCAGTATACTGACAACAGTATACATACAACAATGCTAACAACGTTCTGTTCGAAGGTGGAAGCGTATACGCTTCCACATTCGACCTCATCTTCACTTAACATCAAGTGTGATTGAGGTCAAGTACGAACCCGTCGTGCATAAAAAAAAGAACACATTCTTAACTCAAAGTAGCTAGGTTTCCTAAAAATAAATTAATTTCAAAAGGCGCATTCTGAGTAAGTAATACACTAAAATATCTCTAAATAACATAAAATAGAGATAATGTGACGTCGTCGCCATGTCGTCATTATTATTTAAATTAAATAGTGCAGAAACGAAAGAAGACCGATGGCATGACCGCATCGTCATTTTGCATCAGACGAAACTGTAGTCAACGCGTAACAAGTCAATCATTTAAAAGCAAAAGAAACTATGTGTTTGAATTCCAAATTCAAATAATTTTGTCACAGAGTTAGGTGCTTCATTGATACATACAAAACCATGTTCCGAAGTCCAAAATCCAAGTTAGAGTTGACCAATAAAATTTATCGGACAACAGCTGTCTCATGCATAATAAATGAGACAGGGGTTAGCTGCTATCGACTATCGTATAGAGGTCATATTATGTCCGCAAGAGGACTGGCCTCATTTAGAATCTTTACGATACCAAACCTTGAACTTGACATTGTATTGAAGAGTTTGATACTTTTTAAACATGTACTAAACAGAAGTTAGAAAGTTGTTTCGAGGATTACTTCATGATAAATGTTTTATTTAAATGTTATATCTTCAGAGTTATGATTGATGCTCTAACTCTCTTTTGAGTTATGTAGCACTGTTATATCAATCTTGTATTTGAAAGGCACAATATTTGCCTAACGCAGTTAGGTAATATCTAGCATGTTATTACATTGATAAATATGTTATACTTAGATATAACAGTCGGACGAACCAATCTTTTTCGCGCTTTTCTTGGTAAATAAAACAGCGCCATCTCTTAGATTTTCGAGAAATAATAGGACTGCCGAGAATAAATGGTCAAAACCAAAACCGCACAACCACATTTTTTTTTAGTTTGTGCTCACAATCTATACAAGTGCAAGAAAAAATTACAATATTGATGAATAATAATATGAGTTTTACGAGTAATAATAATATGTTATGTTTTTTCGTCACTTTTCTGTGGTGCATGCATTTTTTACAACATAAATCAGCATTCGTGTGTCGGTGTGTGATTGAGTTCCCATTGGTTCCAAACTCCCGTTTTAACACCAATGAAGTGGTGCTATATTGATGTTTCAAAGACCCGGTCCATACGCAGTATGACATAAGTCTATGTGTTAATAGATACATTGGTCATTAAGTTCATTCTCATTTACGATATTTATCTTTCAAATGATTTTCATCTAGATTCTACAAAATCTTATGTAATTCATGATTATTATATAAAACATTCAAGTCACCATGTTTAATTTATCTATTATCAGTTGAAGGCTGAAACTAATGGATGACATGACAAGCAGAAAGGAACAGGCTTAATCTAAATGATATTATTTAAACCTTTAGATTCAATAAATGTAATCATTTCTAGAAATTAAACCACTCACTATCTTAAATTATCGACTAGTATTTACATTAAAATAAAGGGCATCTCAACAAGTCTCGTATGTGAGTTGTTGAGACAGCCAAATCAAACATGGGAAAAATTTTAAGTAACTATTCACACGCTTTGTGGTATGGGTTTTAGCGTGCATAATCGACCATGTCACGGCCTAAAATTTGATCACGAAATTAAATCAGACGTTTCCATTAAAAGATCAAAGATACCTTAGCCGCTCCAATTATCGCAGCTATGAGAATCAGTGTCATATAAAAACAAAACATATCCATCCATCCGGCATCGTTCCCAGGCTGCTATACTTTTACGATCCTAGGAACTCAACCTCTACCGTAGCGCTCTCCAACTTAACCAAACATTACACCTCCATGTTTACTAGATCCAGGTAACAGATCGCAGGTACTTTACTACTTGAAGCTTGGAACAATCAGTTGACGATGCATTCCCGAAAAAATCATTAATCACAAGACTCATTTCGCATTCAAAATCGCATTGCAAGAAGTTCCGTATTTCCTCAAAAAGTATGTGAGCAGGAGGGATTACCGTTAGATGGAAGACTATAACTGACATATATCTGAACAAGATCGGACAAGGCAATCTGCCACAATCCTAACGCATGCGATAATGACGCTGTTTCAGGAAAAAATCTATCGTATCGTCTCGTCCCTCGTATTGGAGACTAAAATGGCCACCTAATTGAGATTTTTTGAAAACTAGGGTCAGAACCAACCATCTTAGGAAATTTAATAAACCAAAAATTTAGAGCCACATTCGTAAAATTTGACAGCTACATCCAAATAGGTCCGTAATCCAAACGGAAGTATGAAATTTCATATATATATACATGCCGTGTTCGTTAATGTGTATTAATTTAATTTCAAGTCAAGTTATTGCTAAAACAGGCTTTATAAAAAAAAGATAAGTATTTGCAAGCATTATTTTCAACAGATTAACAGAATGCACTGATCATCATTCTTCATTATCCAACAAAGTTGCAATTTGAATGAAGCGATTTCTTTTCTATTTACACTAAATAATCTACGGGTTCTAGTTATGACAAATCCATAAATAATTTAAGTTTGTCGTATTCCACAGGCGTATATCTTTTAAACAGTATTTTACGTTTTCAAAATAACCACAGGGTAATAGTTGAAGGGTCGAAGATATTTATAGCAATGTTTTAGAATATTTGTGATACTTTGATTATTAAGTTATCATTATACTATATTTTTTTACCTTACCTATGAAGATATTAGTAAATAAAGTTATTTAAACTGAACCGTGAAATATATATATTAATAGCAGTGACGTTCAATTTATTTCAGACTTGTCATCAGCATCACAGACTGTCTGGCGAACATCTCTTGGAAGGTCTTCTCAAATTATCGAAATTGTAATAACTGTCAACTCATTTTTAAATTTAAACACCAATAAAATTATCGGTTTCCAAGAACAAAATTCTTCGTACGTATTTCTATTTTTACAAGCTTCTATTTATTATTCCTAATGTCTGCGTCTAGGTTTGTGAATCCGTCTAGGTATAGAATGGAGTAATAATTTATTTCCAAGAATATAGTACATTATTATGGTCACACATGTAGATACTCAATCACCTTAGTTAACGATTTATTGTTTATATAAGGACCTTAGTGTAGTACATATCTACTCGATACTCCAGCAAATTCTGCCACGATTTGGCATAGAAATATGTTATAATGAAATTAATATTGTACAATGATGACAAATAACATAACAATAAACGAACAAACAAAATTAGCATTTACTAAATAATAGATAAATAGTGATACACGTACCTAATTATATAATTTTACTATTTTAAAAGTTATCATTAGATTATTTATGTTACAAATATATAAAAAAAAACACTTATCGGAGTAAGTCATTTGGTACTTCATTAATTAGTTGGCAACTTGGGAGTCAATGTTGTCATATTTTTATTCGACTTCAAAAGGGAGGTTCTTAATACGGTCATTTGTATGTTTTTTTTTAGTTTCATAATTATGAAATCTACGTACTACTAAAACTATTTTTGTAAACAATATGCTTATGAACTCCTTCTTTCTTTAAGCTTTGTAAGCTAGTAGAATTCGAGTTGTTTCAATTGTAATTTCATAAACCGGGCTAGAAGATTAACTGTAAACTATATTTTAAACATGGAACACTGATTTCTCCCATTTATTTCCTGCTTCTTTCTGCGTGTCCCACTCTAATGACACCTAACCTGTTTTACATATGACTATTGCATGTAACTACTTCTTGCGCTCTAAATCACAATATCCAGAGCTTCTGTGAAAAGCTTACATCAAAGAAGTTTCCAAGAAATTTAAAGAAGTAAATCTGTTGACCCCTTTTGCACCGTTACCAATTTGTAAAATGTCGCAGAGGCAATGTACTTACTACTTATTGGGCTTTTAATTATAAATTCACCGAATAATAAATAGACAATGTATATATAATTAATTGACCCAGTTCTAGTTTTAAAGTAAATCTTACTCGTTACGAATATTACATTTTTGTTTGTTGCCATTTTAAACACAATACAAATAAGCAGCACACCTGATGGAAAATATTTACTTCCACTCATAACACATAGATAATACGTGAGTGGGTTTTGTTGTGCCGCATCATTTCTCACACATAATTTTCTTTCTGTAGCGGTCGTGGACATACTGACGGACAGATTAATTATATCGTGTTACTTACGTTGAAATAAATACTTGAAACATAAGTTATAATTATCAAAATCAGCGCAAATCCATTTTATTTTGCAGAAAAGCATGCTAGATTTTCTAAAAAAGGCGAAGTTCATTTAGTACAGATATTAGTAAACGAAATTTTATTAAATACCAGCTTACCGCCCGCTTACTCACTTTGTCGCGATAAGAAATATCCTGTCTTAATCCAAGTTATATTCCGTCCATCCGTTTCGCCATGATTAAGCAACAAACAAACAAACAAACATACAAACTTTCACATTTATAATATTAGTTAGATTGACGCGATTAACAACCTCTGTTCATCAACGAACCACACCCGAATCCACATCGCATGACAGTTTGGTGTATGACTATTTTTTTTTCTATATTATTGACTGGATTCGCGTTTGACCACAATCTCACCTGATGGAAAGTGACGATGTGGTCGAAGATGAAGCACGCGATCCCAGTAAATGCCTATTCACTCTGCTCTTGAAGATCCGAAGGTTGTAGGATTCAGGAAAGACTGACGCCGGAAGGGAGCCTTGGCTGTTCGGATGATGAATCTACTTCGGACTAACTGGGCCTACTTCTTTGAGGAAGATACTGATGCCGCTGTAGCTGTAAATATTGGATACTGACAATAAACATCTTTGTTTCGTCAAATTAATCAGTTGGGCCTGACGGAATACCGCCGGGTAGTAAAATGTAATGGAAGCCACCTCATAGAGCTCGCACTTGTTATGACCATTACAATTTGCCATAAGTTATTTTCCATTATTAATTTCCAAACCTGTAATACATTTAATAGTTTCCAATAGCCAATGTTTCTAGTTCATAATTTGAAGAGTATAAAACAAATAAACCCACATTAGTTGTATAAAAGTTATAATTTTTCTAGACGTTTTATTTATTTGTACCAGGAAATTAGCGTTGCTCGGAAGTATTTCGTGAGATTTATTGCGAATATATTAACTCTTCAGACTGCGCGTCTGCTCCAGTCGATTTATTTGTATCCCGATGTTTACGTTTATGTAAGTAATTTTGATTTATTTATATTTCTTTCGATTTGATTTCTATATCGCGATTGATTTATCGTTACCAATTCTAAGACGTGATGATGGAAACTTCTGACTGGTTGTTTTAGTAATAAGCATTTGATATATTAAGATTCATGTGTTGGAAAGTTTTTTTTTAAAAGAAAATAGTGGCAATTTATCCTGCCCTACACCTAAGATGCGTTTATTGCCATTCATCCTGTTTCCTTTGTCTCTTTTTATGTTGTGAGTGTATTTGACATAAAGTTTATTTGTAAGTCAGACACACTCACAACATAAAATGTCTACTCGTCTGGTTGTTGTCCTAATGTAAGTAAATAAACCTTTAAAAGTCAATGAACTACAGCGAAAAAAAAATTACATTATTCGAATGCATGTTTACGGAAACTACCCGAGAGGAATGTTATTATCTTGCCAAAAACACTTGTTTGACATTGAATTTCATAATATTTTTCCTGGTCTTCAATTCTAAGAAAAAATAAATAAACTGTAAGTGTATATAGACTTTGGTCTTATAAAAGGATTGTTGATTAAATAGTTCTGTCGACTTTAGCAAATAACATAAAACATACGTAAATAATATAAATAAAAAAGTTCAGTATGATTTATTGCTAACACCTTTATACCTAAGTATAATACAGATGCAAGATCATGCTAAATGGCGAAAGATGAAAAGAAAAACTACTTTTTGTAGGAAACATTTTTAATAATGAGATCTTACATTATTAAAGCAGATAGTATTTACACACACACACCACACACTCACTCACACACACACATATTAGATTTAAATTCATACATACAACATATATGTATATATTAGATTTAAATTCACCCATACACAGATCAGTAGCACTTGATTTCAATCAATCAAGTGTACTTTATTGCACCACAAATACGGATACATTTGTTAAACAAAATTTGATTTGTTAACAATCTTTAAATACGCTAGGCTAATCCTGTTTAATCTTCAGGGGAAGGGCATTGTATGCTGAAATACAGGTTGCATAAGCCTAGTTCGGCAGCTATGGCTTTTGTATTAGTGGTACTAAGTATAGCTTAACATATTTAGTTTCAACTATGTAACATTTTCTGAATAAACATTATTCTTATTCTTATTGAAGTAGCTAATTAAGTATTGAATAGCTTTATCGCGATTAATAGTATTTAGTCAGTTTCACTCATTAAATTTGACTCATCTGATGTTTTTATATCTATATCGCCGTGCGTCGGTAACAGCAGAGCGTTAGCATAAATTGTGCAAGTCCAGCCCCCGTAGCATGACAGACGCGATAAACGTTTATGTCACGCGAGACAATAATTGTCCTGCTCATTCGCTTGGATAAAATATACAACTATCCCACTCTCACACCTACGTTGCGCGCGACAAACGATGTCATGCTACGCAGGCTGGTAATAGAAACATGAATGAGGGCCGTATTGCTACTTAATTAGGAGGAAATTTAGGAATTCGCCATACTAAGGATTTTTTTAAGATAATTTTAAAAATCGTCTTCAGTTACTCACTGTAGGTCTTTTGAGGGTACAATTGGGGTATATGTAAAATGTTTGTTCTAAAAGGATCAAGAAGATTAATTTTATTATCATTCATTACAGTGTGGTCTATAGAGTCAAAGCATAGGCTGAAACTAACGTATTAGGAAAACATACATGATGAGATCACCTACTAATATTTTATACTATTATCATATGCATAAGAATGATAGCAATAGATTAATTACAAAATATCAAACACATAATCGAAAATTATCAAACAGACATTACATTTGTAAATGTACTCGTAAGTATATTCAAAACGACAGTTCTTGGTCATGTGAATTTACAATGTACAGCATTATTGTTAATAGGTCAGAACTTAGATTGACCGTTAGTACCTACAACATACCTACACAACCCTAATTCTTCTGTATATCTTTATTTATTCTCGAAAAGTGAAAATACACTACGAGTAGTTTTGAATAAAATTATATGTAAACTTATAACTGTGACTCGTTCCAACGGAAAATTAAGACGGCTTTAATTGTAGTATAATTTAGGTGTGTACGAGTACGAATCGAGAGCATCAACTCCCGGCTTGGATATTGATGTTGAGTGTTTCTGGGTTTGTTCACCTGTTTGTGTCTCATTCTAACAGGTTCAACGACTCACGATAAAAACGGTTCTTGCGTTAATTTTGCCGCGCATTTGAGACGCATGTAGGGCGACCGATTTGCGTCGTATTTCAATTTTTAATTTTAAAGAAGCGTGAATTTAATCTATTAAGGACGACGTACTATTAGATTATAATAGTGGCATTAAGTGTGTCAAATTAGCAAAAGAACAGACTTAAAACTTACTCTATCTCCAAAATGCATTGCCAAATTTATACCAATTTAGGGTAACCCTAATGGAAGTATCTTTTTAACCAAAAAAGAATTACCGAAACCGGTTCACACCTAGAGGAGATATTGCCGAAAGTTCCTACCTATTTAAAATATGATCCAATGATATCTCCATTTTTAAACTCGTTTAAGTAAGTACTTCATTCACCCAATTCTCTGACAAAGAACTGTACCTTAAAAAATTCTCGACGACATGGAAAAGTGTGGGTATATATTTTTCTGCCAATAAAACATTGTGATACCAGTTTCGAGTTTTATTTCATTTGCATTATATCTTTACAATATTCTGTAATAAATTTATCTAGCTCTTTACAGAACTAGTAACAAAGAGGGTGATAGAAGCATCTGGATTTTTATAGTGGATAATATTATCTCAGGTGGGGCAAAATCATATGATTAATAACAAAGTTAAATATATCTAACAAAACTAAACATTACAATCATCGCAATTTTTAAATTTACCGCTTATTCACAATGCTGTAATCCCGAAACAAAAGGAGGAAGAAATTCAAAGGTTGCTCTATTCTTCAAGTGACGGGCTACGAACCTCTACTAGAAATCCACTTCTCCAATTCCTCCCTTCTAAATGACGCCTGTGATCTGGGCCACGGTGTCATACGACGTTTCGCTCACTTACATCGTGAATTATTACGTGCCACAATAATTGCAACCCTATAACTCTGTCCGGCCATTAGACTAGAAACCGTTACGACAGGGGGCCCAAATGTCAGTTTTGACGTCACAGGGGCGTCACCGGAGTTCTAAATATAAATTGTACCACACCTCATCTATGTGACGTAAAGGGGGAAATTATTGGTTATAACGCGTAGTCTCTGACGTCTGGAATCTATTCACTACTACCTACCTGTTCACTAACATATTTCTCTCATACTTTTAAGCTGTGAATTATGGATGTACAGATTTGTTATGATCGCTATTCTTGTTTTCCAGCACAAAAATATATCAACTAACCCGACTCCTCTGAGTGGTATGTCGTAAAAGAATAGGACCAAGCTGTCTCTACAAGAGTGTCTAAAAAGAATTAAACCAATGTGTTCTCTCTCTCTCTCTCTTATATTTAAGAGCTATGCTCTTGTCGGTGGAGTACTTTCCACACTTCTCTACATTCCGCCTTTTCTATGAATTTCAACCAATATGTTACGTTTGATTATTAGTTTTAGAACGTAAATGTCACTGTCAGTCAACGTCGCTTGCTTGAGTAGTTTTATCTAATAAAACCAATAAAGGTATTTGTTTCGATATTTACGGACACAATACATGAAAGTTTACCTCCTCTCCTCGTGTGTCGTAAAAGAATGAGACCTCCCCATCTTTTCTCATATTTATAATCAGTTTCGTACCATCCATACATCAACCTATCTTCAGTCTGAGAAATAGGACAAATCTTCTCTTGAAAAGTGATTGAAATCGCGAAAGAGAGACGATTGCAATACCAGTCACTTTCCTATCCATTACCCTTTTCAAATCTTACTCTATATTGTTGACTGGGTAATGAATGTTAGTGTTTACTTTTCCCGTTAAAAGCAATTATAATACTTATATCTTTCCAATATATCTTTAACTGTACTTGCAGACTTCGCGTCACCATATGGCCTCCCCCGGTTCTTTGTTTCTTTGCGACTTTGTGCTATAATGAGACACCCTTCCTTTAACGTGTGCAGGCCATCCGCCATTTTGTCTGGTCGTTATTGTTAAAATAACTCTGACTGTTTTTGCCCATATCATCTACTTAAACTTCAATGCTACACGATCAGGTAATTTGTAATGTTATGATTAAATATATTTTATTAAGTTGCAATTTTATATAATTGGTTGCTGTTACAAAACCAATAGTGCTACTTCAAAAGGTAATAAGTATGTAGAAGTTATAACTCTTTCTTATTAAACCACAATCGCTACATATACGAGATGATTCAATGTATTCTTCTGGTATGACAACTTTATTTTTCGTAGTATTCACTTGCATAGGTAATGGTGTAACATCTAAAAACTTTTTCATGCTTACTTCAACCATAATAGCATTCTGAAGGGTCAAAAAATTTCATGACTTGATTTAGTGAGTAGATACATGGCCAAATTAAATGTTGACTCGAATTTGATTGTGTTTATTGAAACGATATAGGAGCAAGAACTAACATTAGAAATGACAAAAGATCGTATTATGTTCACAAGATATTTTATTTTATTGCTAAAATATTGTCATAAAAATTAATGATGTATAGTGTAAAGATTTGCATTTCACATAAGGTTCAAAACGCATTGAACGCCGCATCCAAAATAAACATTTGATGTTGTAACCGAAGATCGGTGCATGCATTGGGATGCGTTCTAAATAAAAATAAACCAAAATAGTTTGTTGGCAACACAGTTTTATAGGGCAGCTCTGACGTCATAGACAACCTAATATGCATCAGAAAATG
Source organism: Oegoconia quadripuncta (assembly GCA_949316235.1). Classification (NCBI taxonomy): domain Eukaryota; kingdom Metazoa; phylum Arthropoda; class Insecta; order Lepidoptera; family Autostichidae; genus Oegoconia; species Oegoconia quadripuncta. Next base: position 32,210,841 of record OX438741.1, on the reverse strand, counting down.
ACACCTCCACGGACTTTTGAACTGAAAACATAAAACAATAAATCTCCATTAATTCTCTTCAGATATCAAAGAAATTCTATACTACATATATTTTCGAGCAATAAGTCAGTTTTCACAGTTGAATATGTTTTTAATTTTTTCACTTTAATACAAATCAAATATTATCCCTTTGGTAATTAGTGTAAACTAACTCTTCGTCCGAGACTTCATCCGCCTGGATCTCAATAATATCAGAATTGTCACCTTGTATCATACTTAAAAATCTTTCCGAAGAAATTCTCTAAACAGTAGTGAAAACCGTATCAAAATCTGTTGCGTAGTTTAGAAGAACTAAGCGCACAGACATATTGACAAACTGATATGTTACAGAGATGAAAGTAATCCACATCCACTGTAACATATACTTAAATTTGTAAGTACCTCTGCTTTACTGCCTGTTTGTTACCTTTTCACGACTAATTCGTAAACTGTAGAAGTTTTACACGGGTCAAGGCAATGGCTAATAATCGCGTTATACTAAGTCATTAAAAAAATCGGTATACTAATCCCCAAAACGAAAAGGACAAACCGTATCATCTTCTATAACGGTAGAGATAGGGTCTAGTGGACAGAGTAGTGCAAAGTTCCCGAACATCTGCGATAACATCTCCCAAAAAAATAAAACATGTGGGAAAACTATGTTCAACAGTTGACTTATTGCAAGCTGCTGATTTGAGGTGATGGATTCTAAAAAATTTACACTCCGGCCATAGTAGACATCTGATGAAGGGAGAAGAGTACATATATAGAATTTTGTGTTGGACGATAAGCTGACGCGTTTCCCAATCGTCATAATGTACGCGGCGCAGGTACGGGCATTGTAAGCGAGTAAAGAGCTCCATTTCTTCCTTTAGCATACACAGAACCCTAATAAAGAATTTCACAACCAATGTAGATTAATAGACCTGACGCGCGATGCGTTCTTAAAAAAAATATACTAGAATAGACCATTGGCAATGGTTTTATAGGGCAACTTTGACGTCATAGTTAACCCAGAAAATGCATACTGCACTCAGCCCTTTACAAATGTAACCGGCCGACCGCACGTGTGTCCCGATTAGTTTTTATTGCTTTGTGTAAATAAACAGATAGACAGATTGATGCCAGCTCTTTTGAAATCACTATCGTAATATTCGTTTGATTAATTTATGGTAGGTCTTGGAAATTTAGAGATCTGGTGGACGATTGTGGGTGGGAGCTATTCCATTCCATTCATGAACTTGACCTAATTATTAGTATCACACCTGATGCTAAGTAAAGATGAGGCTGAATTAAGATGGAAGCGCGCTCAACCGAAATCCTCAACTTATTTGGGCGACTGGCCATCTTATTATGACAGCATTGTTTCATGGTGGCAGACTTATATGAGATAATGGTAGCTAGCCAGCCGAACACCCTAAAAATACTCTACCACCAACCAAACGGGGTACTGGTAATCGAATCCGCAATGTCCGTTATGTACACCGAACATTGTTTAAAAAACCACAAAATCGGTTAACACTTAATAGATTTTGGCCTTTATTGTGTTCTACTGCGCATTGTGTCTACGATTGTTATGATTTCACTTGGATTAACGGCAATGTTACCTACTCTGGCATATTATGACGTCTTTCAGTCACAATCATCTAAGAGCAAACCTCACTTCCCTTAGAAAACAACTGGAACTTTCGTCGGAAACGTCTTTATTTGCGCACTCGCCGCCGCCCGCAGATGATTAAATCCGTCTTCAAAAAGTTCAATTTGCGTATTTTGGACGCACGCCACACGTTGATTATCGTAAATGTGCACCTTGGGGCGAACATTATTGTTTTTGGTAGCAATATTACCGAAATCAATAACAAAGGATAATACAAACGTCTTTAATAATTTGGCAATAAGCCGATTTCATTGTTCAAGAGGTTTATTAAGTAGCTGCAGTTGCAGTTGATTTTGAAAGATAGAATCAGGAATAGAATTTGGGAGTTAACAGTGTGAAGGAAGACGTAGTGAGAAAGATTGAAAAAAGTATGCTTGGTTTAGTCTTGTGGAGAGGATGAATGAAAGAAGACTAACGAAAGAGATATACGAGAGAATGTGAATGGTAGCGTTGGTAGGGAAGACCACGGCGAACGTATCATGATCAAATCGGGGACGTCTTAAAAAAAGGCCAAGTCAAAAGTACCCTAAACCGACGAGCATGTGTGAATAATCTTATGAGAGTGAATGAAGCAAAAGGGGTATGTGAGGATCGTAGCAAGTCGAAGTTTGTGCTCTCTGCCTACCCCTACGGGAAACAGACGTGACTTTAAGTATATGTATGCAGTTACAGTTCCATCTCAAACTCCAGCCTATATTAATAAGCCTAATACAGAAGGTACATCTATTCACAACTTGTCAAATTGAGAATTTATCACAGATTCCTAAGAATCTAAATGATATTTTGTACACTTGTTGCTGAAGTATTACGGGAAATTTTGCTTTCCTACTTGCTAAAGAGCTTCATCCTAAGGAGAGTATTTCGTCATGAATACTCTTTTTTTAGTGAATTCTACACAAGAAGGAACTTTGCATGTTAACCAATCAAACTACTGCTACGCTATCAAATCTAATAATGCACACATCGAGCTTAAAATTCTAGCAAGTAAAGCTACAGCTCTCTAATTAGTAATGGTTGGGGCTGCTTCGCAAATCAACAGCATGTTTCGAAGAATCGACTCCCGCGTCTGTGTAATGTCTGGATCTAAGAGTAGCTCGTGCGCACACCGGTGATCGGATGACTCAAGGTTTAATTTTACGGTCATAAATCTTACGTTTTGTTACTCTTGAAACCATATATCACATACTAGTAACTTTGTAAAACGACGGCTGCGTAATAGTGGCCAGTGTTTCAAAAGACATAAAAAGATTCTAAAGAGAATTCACATTCTAAATTGGGACTAAGCCTTTCCTTACGATGAGATTTTATTGTATAATTTACAATGCATAAAAACGTGCACAATCTTTCTTAGTAGTCGATAATAAACTCAGATATGTAGAAAATATACGTGAATTTAATTGTATGAACAAATTTAAATATTACAAATACAAAATACAAATACATTAATTTTGCACTAAATGTGGTATACAGATCTCATTAATAATTATACAGTCTCATAAAATTTATTATACTTATGCATTAACATTATTTGCACATACTTCTATTACGAAAGTTTTAATGTAATTTATCTATCTTTTTTATTTTATTATTATTATTAGTTTTTCAATATTTCTTATATAACGAAATAATCGCCTGGATTCACTTACCGTTCACAAGTGTGTATGTGCCGAAACTGATGCTTCGATCAGTTTTCGTAAATAATATATTAAATGCTCTCATCATCATCAGTTCACTGCTGGCTCCCATATGTTTCCAGAGCGTCCCGTTAGAAGCGGTACATCCAGCGACTTCCGATGATCTTGATTAGGTCGTCCATTCACTGTGTACCTTCCCACATAGTAATCCGATGGGCATATTGACATTAGTTTTTCTACGGATTTCGTTAGTAGCTCGTTATCTGACCTTGAGCTGTTATATGAGTCCCATAGTCTGAGACAACGTTTAAATCTCATCATAAGTCATAACGGGGACCACACATTGATTATAGACAGAAGTATATTGGACGATAAAATAATGCGCATTTTCTCGAACGCTATCCATCCATCTTGGATTCAACTAGATTCGTCTACGACTTCTAGAAAGGGTTTCCCAATTGATTTTGGTGTGGCCGCAACACGAGCATTCGTCATAAAATTCGCTTTTAAGTCAAAATGCCCTAAAGTAGTTATAATGTTGACATAGGCACCTTTTTGTAGAGAAATAAATAAATCATAAGTATGAGCAAAATAAGGAAATTGAACCATAAATTAATTATGATTATAGTAATACCACCTATTTTTGTGAAGCGGAAGTACCTATAGTCTTTTGCGACACGTATAAATATAATCTTTTGAGAAAGATAGATTCTTAATTCGGTGAACCATATCCTTAAATTGTATGATTGTTATCTGTAAAACGGCATTCCATAGGTATCACCTAAATCACATACAATAAATCTTCAATAATAAATTGCGAGAAATGTTGCAAAAACAACGGATCTAACAGACAAACAAAAATATTATTTTGTACTGGTCATGATCATATGTTTTGAAATGATACAGAATAAAAACAAAGGTAGAATCCTGTTTTTAATTGAGACGTATTTACAGGCAGTACTGGTAAACACATATGTTTACAAAAAAAACTGTGTCGAATTAGTGGAAAACTTCAATGTCAATGATAATTACAAAGGTAAATTTGTAAAATTTCCAACGCCACTGAAGATAACTCGAGAAACTTGGAGCATCGTCCTAAAAGCATAGGTATTACGGTAGGTCATTACAAATAACTGAACTAATATTTATGATATCTATCGTCTTCTTCTTAGAACGCATGTATTTGTCGATGACAGCTCTTTTTAAGGGCAGAGCTGCAACGAATGCCTTGGAAGTGACATCTCAAGGTTACATAAGTCATATGGAATATAATAGAATATTGGCCTAACAACTATTACACTATCTCGGTCTGCTTGTTGAGATCTATCACTGGCATTTTGGCACTGAAAATAACACTAAACTTTATAATCTTGGCATCTAAACTTTATTCTTGTCAAAGCATCTACACCCTGGGGCTTAACCGTACTGCATGGCAACAGTTCAGTTGTTAACTTCAGTAAGCTATTTCCATGTAAAGTGGAGGCCTTTTCAGTGACCTTAACGACATAAAATATTAACCCGAAGGTTTCCAATTGCGTCATAAGTGACCAGGCCACCACGACAGCTCTGGGTCAACCCTCTGCCGCCCGTTATAAAAATAGGCATACACTTGTCGTTTCTCATCAGTTATGTATTTTGTTAAGAATTATAGCATTACTTATTCCGCTTCACAGTGTGAGTATACGCCGAAGCAAAAGCAGCATTAGGAATTTATTAATTTTGGTAACAATAATTGGGATTCAAGAAATAAAGATTCCTATCTCAATTTTTGCCCGTGTCACTTCCAAGCTTATATATAATATAGGTACTTTAGATACCTATAGAAAACACAGTCATGTTTTTCATTAGTAGTCGAATGAACAATTATAAACAAATTACTTTAACAGCAGTGTATGTACGTCGGTTTTAATGACATTGCTACAGTGATTAAACAGTATTATTATAAAAAAAATGCGACATGAACTCTAGTAGCGACGGACGGTGTCAAGGTCGCCACTCCAAGGTCACGAGTACTCCTCGTTCATGACGCGTATGAGGCTACGACGCGTCATATACGTGTTATTGATCCGTCTACAAATACGTCTGATCCTCGACCTGTATCAATTTATAATGAATGAATGTACGTCGTATGGTTTACGGTTTTATTGCTACCTACTAGAATTTATGTCACTTCGAACGTAAATTGTGATCGATAGACATAAAATTCGATGATCTTTATTATGTACAATTGTGTTACCTAGAGGAATCCAAACATAGCCATATAATAAGTTGTTTCGACTTATTATATGGCTATGTTTGGATTCCTCTACGTTCGCATTACTAGAAATTAATAACGCTTTCTCAAGATTGACATGTTCAGGTTTAATACCATTTCTTTGATACTGTCTCAAGTATCTTGAGACGATTTATAGATGCGAGCCTAACTAACTCAGACCCATTGTTCGTTCTCACATTTTAATTTAATATTCTATTCTTGTATTTCTATAATAATTAGTATTCTATTAAATCCTAATCTATGTCCATATTAATTATCACCTTGAGAATACAGATGAATAACTTATTACTTTATTGTTCATTCTACATAGTTACGTTTTACATTCGTATGTGACGATGCGAATTGCGCGTCAAATTGATCGTTTGCAAATTTTTCCGCATTTTCTTAGCCACGCAGACTTATGGGCCGTTTTCCCGCTGTATTTTCGTCGCGATTTTCAATGACATGATGACGATTCGAGCCGTGTCTAATTGTGTCCCGCGCGTGACAGCAGCAGTGACATTGTTGGGCCGAAACTCGTCGCCCACGCACCCAACGAGTTAAAACGTCACGGGTTTTTAAACGGTTTCAAATCGCTATCTAAATTAAGATTGTCTGGGAGATTGATACCTGACGGGCGATTATGAAATTTAGAAGTCGGCGCAGGTTACTAGCAGGCGCAGGATTTGCTATCGTCTTCATTAACATCAGCGTAAACTGAATATAAAGAATAACAAACGAGGTAGTTGTGAATTTGGAGAGAAACAACAATGGTTGGACACTTTGTGCGATACGATAACTATATTAAAACAATACGTACTTGAAAGTAGCTAATAGACCAAGCAAAGTGAAAGTAAAATTGTGTCTTATGGAGAAATTAAGTCCGTAGCGTAGGCTATCATATATTTTTTATGAAAACAGTCAATTACTCAACTAATATGAACTTGACTCTCGAATGATACGCGAATGTCTGAGTACTAGTCACTCTCTCACATCATTCGCTAAGTATTTTATTATCTTACCCAGGGTGAATAAGAAAGAGATTAATAAGAAAGAGAGAGAGAGTAAAGCAAAACTCTCCAGGGTGAATATTGTTTAATAAGAGGAAAGGGAGAAACGTCTCCAGGGTGAATATTGCTTAATAAGAGACAGAAGAAGAAACTTCTTCAGGGTGAATATTGGGCAATAGGAGAGAAAGGGGAGCACCTTCTCCAATGTGAACATTGCTCAATATATTGTGTTTCATTTTATTTTTCTTAATGTTATCATGTCTTGTAATAGGTATACTTTGATAAACCTGTTGTTATGAATTTTAGGATAATAAAAACAATCGATGCAATCTTTGTACTTTCATTAAAAATATTATGATTCAACTACAATAAAATGTCAAATAAATATCACGATGAAAATGAGGAAGGCGAAACAAAAATATTTTTTATAATGGGATTACCTACTTTAGATATGGTAATTCACAGTTCCAAGTAAGCGGTGTCAGTTATCATATCAAAGTAACATTTGATTTCATGAAGTTATCACCAAATAACTTATCAACTCTGTAGTGATCAATAAGTAACTTATCGAGCTGATATGATATCTTGTTAGACATTGCGCAAGATCATGATTTAAATATACATAACATAAGACGGAATGACGTGCCTTATTCGTAAATTAGGTATCAATATGGTTACCAAACAATTCTCTTTGCTCGTCAATAAATTTCCAATACTATTATTTATAAAGTTACTGTTGAATTTAATAACTTATGAGAACAGCAAAAGTTGTTTTCAGTAAATATAATCAATTAATTAACGAACGATCCACGTATGTAGCTTATTGCTTTTTATAAATGATTCAATATCTTGTGCCTATTATTATAATGAAGATAATTTCTATGGACACGTTCAGCTACTCATTCGATTACATATAAAAACCAGATTCCAAAATCTTTTTTTACTACAGTTAGGCCCATTTTTATAAAAAAAATAGCACAAAACGCGGCCTATTACGCTATCGCCACTTCTTTCTTCTATACAAAATTTCAATTTTTAGTAGTTATGTAGTAGTTACGTACGTAGTAACTATTACTTAATTTGTGGTGCTGGTGTGAACTTACTTACAGTATTTCTATTATTAATTCCAATATTTTAATTCCTATTCCTGCCATACATTTAAATAAATGCTTAAAATTTGAGTTAATATAAAAATATTCATGAATTTTTTCTACTTTGTCTCTTTATTTTGCTGTAAACATACTTGTAGGTTAACTACTCTGAACAACGTCAGTAATGAAGTTGCTAGAAAGAAATGTTTAAAATAAATATTTAATATAAACTTTCGACATAACAGCCAGGTAGACGCTTGACGTCAAACTCTTTGATGCGGAATTGGATGCGGTGATCATAAACTACGGTTTTAAATAAGACATAAAGATCGTACGATTCGTGTTACAGAACCGATGGCCGTTACTAAAGGTGGAAATTTATTTCAGTATAGCTATAACATAATGGGTATCACGTCACCGGTGGAGTGTTTGAAACTCGAGCATGATAGATTGTTTTGTCACCTGGAGATTTGTAAAGTGGAAGATTTCTAAAAAAAGTTGACATGATAACAATTCAAAAATAAAGATTCCTAACAAAGGGGTATTGTAGAAAGATTACAATAACCCCTTTAAAGTCGAAACACGAAACCAACACCAAGAATATGCATACCCAATTCACCTTTTAATTTCAGGCGACCAATGACGCTAATATACAAATTCCGAATTTCAGCTGCCTCAGAAGGCAGCAAGTTCAGTCATAAATCCAACTAATCTTATAATGAAGGTCAATTTTGACAACTTTAAGTGCTATGGTTAAAAACTTGAATTTCAAATGACAATAATAGTCCATGGTTCTTAGATACTTTAAGCAAATCATCGATTACCGAATAAAGAATAAGACACCCCACTTATTAAATTAGGCTGCTACGCAACTTTACATGTTATCCTCTTTCCTTAACAACTATCGGCTTGGTGTCGTTGAAATCTTCATGGTAATTCAAAAACATCACTTCAACGTTCTTCAAGAGTCTGTCAAGAACGAGCAGTGGCTAATTCCTCATGTAGATAGTGCATTATACATACATAGCCAGAGATATAAAAGTTAAAGAAGGCCAATTCGGAAAAAAATATTTGCTGAGACTTCTATGTAAGTACACATTAGTTTTGTTTTTGTTACATTGGTCTGAAATATATGTATTTTAATTTGCAACAGAACTTAAGACCATACTAGTTGTATACAACGTGCTTACGAACTATTATGTCACGTCTACGTCACGACCATAGCGATTGTGACGTCACTAAGTACAGTACCAACATAACTCTGTAGCCGTCTAAAATACAGCCGCATCTGCGCAAATGCGCCGCGGGAGTCACGCCCCCCTTTATTTGTACAATTATAAATAAGATACTCTTCATCGCTGTTTTCTTCCTGGTCAGCTGACGGACTCACCTTGGCGGGCACTCGGTCGATGAGAAAACGTGTTTCTATTTGGTAATCTCGTATTATTATGCTATGAAAGGAATGATTTGTTTCCTGGATTATTATCTTTGTTACAGACATTTGTTATAACACAATTGTGAACGTCAAACGAGCGCTATTTGAGTATCAGGACCCAATTAACCGGAGTTAAGAAATATCTATAAATTATTCTATACAGTGTGTTATTTGAGGATATGCATTAACTTTGCCAGGTATTACGGACTAGCAAACTGTATAATTTTTTAATATGCAACTATTCTGAAATACTAGCATTCTACAAAAATTTCTTCTTCAGACTACGTTTTCATTGACAGCCATTCACGTCCCCACTGTTGGAGTACAGCCTCCTCTCACTGGAAGAGGGTATGTACCATAGTCCACCACGCGGGCCCAGTGCGGATTGGTGAATTTGTGTAGACAACTGATGTAGTCCGCCGACTTGGCTTAGCGACTGCCTTCATTTGAAAACAACAGGGACCGATTATTTAACGTGCCCTCCGAAATACTCGTATTAAGATGCGACTAGTGGTCACCCATCCCCGGACTGAACGCGCCAAACATTGCTAAACTTCGCTAATAGTGCTATACTTTAATATCGCTTTGCGTACCTTAATTTGCACTTTTTAGAAGAGCTCCAAATAACACTTGGTGTAATAGTTTACTATTTTTATCTACTTAACAGAAATGTATATAAAACACAATTATTTGTTAAAGACTAGCTTTCCGCCCGCGGCTTCGCCTGCGTGGAATAACTTTAGATTAGTTAGATTTAAAGACTTGTTTATCTAACTAATATTATACATCTACATGCGAAAGTTGGATGTTTACTTGTTTGTTGCTCAATCACGGCGAAATGGATAAACGGATTTGGATGAAATTTGGTATATAAGTAGAGGTAGTAGGTAAGAGTAGTTCTGCGGGATAACCAAATTTCCGCGATAAAGTTATTCCACGCAACGCGGAGTTATTTAACACTTTATTGCATATAAGTATACAAACATAAATTGAACAAACATAGGACAGAAATTACAGTACACAAAAAGCGAGCTTATCTCTGTAAGAGATTTCTTCCAGCAAACCCTGGGAGGGAAAAACCAATTTAAAACACGACAAAGAGCAATACTTAAAATATAGAACAATACATAGGTAGCTAGTCCATAGTACAAATTTGGTGGTCTGAACCAGCTGGCAAGACCATTTCTTTTATAAAGAACGTTCTTCATTCGATATATTTGAATATATTTTTTATATTACACATAACCTTATACAAGAAAATCCACTCGTCCCATGTTTGGTGACGATCTGATGATCCATTTCGGAGATAAAGAACAGAACTTCTCTAGGACACTGGATTAGAAATAAAGATCTCCATGCAAAAAGAACTTAGAAGTAGTGAAGATAATCTTATTATTCGGTTTAAACATTCAATATAGCCAAATTGATATAATACTGGGTAAGAGTGGGCAAATCCCCAACACAAGTAATAAATTTTACTGTATGGGATTGACTCAGCACAACAATTGTTAAAAATATGAGAAATATATGTTTATTTTGTTTATTTCAAATTCTCAGAAAGATATGTAGACTTTATGAATGAAATGCCCTATATTTTATCTAAACATAACTACCTACATAATTTTATACCGTCGTGGGTTTTGGGGTTAGTGGGTCGCCACGCTGTTGCGTCACAACAAGGACATCACGACGCAAAAATAAAAAATCCAATGGAAAGATTATTTACAGTTTGACTTTGGACTGTATAATTTGTAGCATAAAGTTTAATATTCAATTATGATGATGGTAATAGTAAACAAAAAGGAGCAAGAGATAAATATAACGCCTTGAGGAGGCAGCACGGGACATCGCGTTGGCGAATTTGACCCCATTCGCAACATGGCCCGATCATCATAAGCGTTACACGTCTCCTCCAGCTACATCCTGCTCCATCGCATGAGATTTATGCTCCTTCGCCTATTTCGCTCATTCAGCTTCAAGCAGCGCCCTCAAAAATATAGGTATCTCCTTTTTATTCAGAAAGTATACTACATATTTCATATATACAGGTTTAATTATTACTCAAAGTTATATAAAGCGTTTATATGATATGATAACAATTGAAGTAATAGGAATATAAAAAAATTTATTTGCACTGTCAAACAATTTAATTTGATTTGATGAATCTCTGTTATCTAACAATAAATAAATAAATATTTCGGACACTTACATCAATCATTTAATCCCAAACTAAGCAAAGCTTGTACTATGGATACTAGATAACGGATAAACATACATAAATATTTATATAAACATCCATGACTCAGGAATAAATGTTCATATTCATCACACAAACATTTACCCGTCGCGAGATTCGAACCCGCAACCGTTGGTTTCGCTGACAGGGTCACTATCCACTACACCAATCAATCGTCAGAATGAATTTTATTATTTATTTTCGTAAACTGTTTATTACTTTCAGAAGTAACTAACAATTTTTTTACGACGAGAAAATGTTATGGAATCGTGTTATCGAAACATAATGATCACTGGCAGAACTCCCATTATTGATAAAACGAGTTTCAAGATCTACCTAAACATAGTAGGTAAGTAATAGGTAAGAAATAATATTTCTATTTTCGGAATAAATAAAATTGTAGGAGTTGATATTCAGTTGTCTTATTATTTGTTTCAGGAGACAGAAAGAAAATGAGAAAACAAATCGTCAACAAAAAGACATCGAATTAAAAAGTACCTAATTTGTATTTCGAGAAATGTTATCCTTGTGTTTCTGTCAGAATAACACTGTTCTACGAATTAACAAAGCGGACAATTACTGAAAATGTTTGTAACAGACTTTATTACCTACAACCAATTATGATGTTTATAACTACACAAGTCGTGTCTATGAATTCCGCAATGTTTAAAAAAAAACAAACATACCTATGAGTACATGCAGACTACGTGTAGGTACACGGACACGGAATACGTAATGCTAATAGAATATATTTAACTGCTGGTACTTTATAAAAACGTATAGACAATCAAATATGTACGCTAGTGGTCACTTCAATAGGGATTAAGTATACAAGCCCGAACAACATGACGTTTCCTGATATTTTGAAACGTGTCATGATTTTGTATTACTTAAGTAATGCGAACAAAAAAACATAGAAGGGATACTTAATCCTAAAATTTTCTTGTTTATGGATTGCTTTATTTTTAAAATATCAATTCATTCCTCAAAGGAGTCTTGTTTCCCTCTCTAGGTCTAGGTAGGACTCTGGATTAAAACATAGGATATGTTTTATCCCGATAAAGTGAGTAGTTCCCGCGGGATAATCAAATTAAACATAACCGAGATAAAGTTATATTAGGCAGCACGTTTCATAAAGCTAGTAGTTATATATAAAAAAATATATACATGTGATAATATTATCGCAGACGTTACAAGTCCTTCAGGTTTAATTGTCCATTGACTTAAATTACAACGAAACAAAGAAACTAACATCCGTTCAGTCATTTACAGAGTACTATAAATACTAATGTAAGTTAACTTGTATAATTATACTACCCAAGTACCTACGATGTATGTATAGAGGTGGATACCAAATAATGTCAATGAATTGAGGAAACCCAGACAAGTTGAATTTGTTTATTTAATGATAATAGATACTACATAAGCGCATGCTATAAAATTTACGTCTAAAGGAATTCTAGAAAAAAAACATTGTGCAACATTCCGCTTACTCAAAATCAAAAATCAAAATCAAAAAAATGCTTTATTTTGTAGGTACACAGGGTACACTTAAAATAGTCAGATTTTACATTTTTAAAGCTACTGCTTGTTCAAAAGGCAATTTTCCCCTGAGAAGAACAAGCAAGAAACTCGAGAGGTCGCTCTTTTTAAAAAAAGGTTTTTATATTACAAAATTATTATTTTATATTATAATATTTCATTATTAATTGTGAAATAGCCTGGTTATGCGAACGGGCTGATTATGTCCATGATTGTTTATCATCTAAATAATCTGATATTTTATAATATGCTTTCTTAATAAGTTTCTGTTTTATAGTATCTTTAAATTTATTGAAAGGAAGATTTTGTATATCAACAGGAACTTTATTGAAAAAGCGTATACATAACCCTTTGAATGAATTACTGACTTTGTGGAGGCGACTTATGTGACCTGCAAGTTTATCTTTATTTCTTGTATTGACATCATGTTTATCACTATTTTTCCTAAATGATGCTATATTTTTTTTGACATATATTAGATTTTCAAAAATGTACTGTGACGAAAAGGTTAGAATATTATACTCTTTAAATCTGTCTCTAAGTGACACTGCAGGTCTCAATTGATAAATTGCGCGAACGGCTCGTTTTTGTAAAACAAAAATTGTATTGATATCCGCGGCATTTCCCCACAGCAAGATACCGTAAGACATCAGGCTATGGAAATAACTAAAATATACTAATCTAGCAGTATTTACGTCCGATATTTGTCTAATTTTTTTGACTGCATATGCTGCAGAGCTGAGCTTCTTCGCCAATTTATGGATATGAGGACCCCATTGTAATTTGGCGTCCAAAGTAATGCCCAAAAATACAGTGGACTCAACAAGGTCTAGAGTGACATTTTTTATCATTATATTTGTGGGCACCTCCCTGACATTAGGCAGTACAAATTTTACACATTTAGTTTTTTTCTCATTCAGTAACAAATTATTTGCCGTAAACCATTCTACTATTTGAGAAATAGCATTGTTCACGTCGTCATAATTTAATTTTAGTCTATTTACTTTAAACATTACAGAGGTATCGTCAGCAAACAATACTATTTCATGTTTATCGTTTACAAGGTTTGGCAAGTCATTTATGTAAACCAAAAACAAAAATGGTCCGAGAATGGAGCCTTGTGGGACGCCCATACAGACTGTCGACCCTGACGATGTATTACCACTGATATCAACCCTCTGAACTCGGTTACTCAAATAAGAATTCAGAAGGTCGAGAGCTCGGCCGGTTACACCATAATGACGTAATTTCCTGATTAAAGTGTCGTGATGAACGCAATCAAAGGCCTTGGACAAGTCGCAAAATACTCCTATTGCATCCCGCGCATCTTCCCAAGCCTCAAAAATATATTGTAAGAGCTCGACACCTGCATCGGTTGTCGAGCGGCCCCTTGTAAAACCGAATTGTTTATATGACATTAGATTGTTACTGTAAAAATAACTCGATATCTGATTTAATATAATTTTTTCAAAGATTTTGCTGAGAGTCGGTAGTATTGAAATAGGTCTAAAATTAGAGGGGTCTGATGTACTACCGGCTTTAAATAAAGGTATGACTTTACTGTGCTTCATCAGATCAGGAAATATGCCATCATCAGTACATTTATTAAAGATATAAGCTAAGTGTGGTGAAATACAATCAATTACGGCACTAATAATTTTTACTGATAAACCGTGAAGGTCGGCAGTTTTTTTCTTGTCTAAAGAACGAAATGCTTTTAAGATGTCTATAGGACTTACATGATAAAATTTAAAATGGGAGTCACAAATCTCCACATTTTGTTTAAGTAGCGATTCAGCGAGTGTGGGACATGAATTCAGAGAATTTGTAGTTAATATTGGGATATCAGTAAAGAATTTTTCAAAAGCTTCTGCAACTACTCAAAATAAAAACCCAATAAATAAGTAAATAATCTATGCAAACTATAAAATCTGACTGTTTGTGATTTCAACATTATATAAATAACAAATAAATATCCTCAGACATACACACAGCGGCATCTAGTTCCACAGTAAGCAACTATAAGCTTGTGTTCGTGATATACTACATAAACACTTTTTTTTTTGTAAATAAATACTTATTATAAATGAAAACATCCATAACTCGGGTACACATATCCGTATTCATCACACAAACATATGCCCCTAGCGGGTTTCGAACCCGCAACCTTTTGGTATAGTGGTCAGAGTTGCTAACCTCTACACCAAACAGGTCGTCAAACATTGATACTTGTATCTAAATGGGATACGTAATTTACACGATTGTAACTGTTTTTTCTGCTTCAATACTCTGGATATTTCTGCAGAATTAAGTAATACTCAAGTATCTAAATTTTAAGAAAGAATTAGTACAAAGATTATCTATATCATGCAGGATTTTGCATTAACTTTTACTACATTATGGTTTCGGTTTCGTACCAACCCGTCTTTTCTCGTGGGTCGATTTGACCATTAAAAGGTAACTAAGGGATTTTTTATCAAAAACATCTATAGATTTGCGCGTTCTAACGGCGATGTACTCACTGTCATTTTGTACATTTGTGTATATTTTCAAAGGTGAAACATAGATGTTGTTTAATAATTAAACTTTAATGTTTAGTACACCCAAACGTTTATCGCTGACCAGCTCATTTGGAATAAAGGTCGTGACGTGATGTATGTATGTGCCTTATGGTACTTTATTCCGATTATTCTGATTTCTAGTTGATGTTGTTATTAGTCGGAGTCTACTTCTTTTAGCCCAGGGAAATACCTGAAAATAATGTTTGACCTCGGAAAAACGAATAAACGCGATTTTCTCGAAACATTTAATAAAGTGTTGGAAATGTAGTAACAATTGCTAAAAATTAAGCATTTGTAAGGAACACAAGTACTAAGTAACTAAATAAACTAAACTTGAGAAATGTGTTTCTTTAAAATAAATGCTCAATTGGTGGGTATTTCTTTAAATTCAAAATATTTAGAGAAATTATCTTTACAAAATATTAGTTCTGATTTTTATTTCTTAAGCAATGCAACTCGACGACATTTTCAGCTAAAACACATGCATGCCTAACTATAACATGCTCAGTTTTTTATCCATCAATAAGTTAACTGTGTTTAACAAAAGTCTTCCTAATTAGATATCAGTTAGTATTTATTGGTATTAATATACAAACGAAAAATAGAGTTTTCTAAAAAAATCTAGACAAGCGCTCGTCTTTTTTAGGCTTAATTATTCAAAATTACATCTCTAATATACCTCTATAAGATAGAAATTATATAAGTCGGTTTTCAATTATGTCTATAGCTATTTGTGGTCAACCTAGGCAGCGACAGATCTGGTCATGATCGTTTGATCCAGGAACCAGAATCATTATGATTCTGGTTCCTGTCCCCAAATTGAACGATTCATCCATCCAACGATCATGACGATTTCAAATGTTATTCGTATATCTTACGAAATAAAACTTTTTGATTTGATTTGATTTGAATCTAACCCTTCATAGCGTCCAAGGATATTCTGCTCTTCAACACTTCTAAAACAAGGCAATGGAGCTAGTTCACCAGGAATATTGGACTACATAGTCCCATAACATCATCTAATTGACTGGAGGATTAGAATTAATTTAGTGGATGATCGACATTGAATCACGATATTTAATAGTACATTACTGCAGCGGCCGGCAAAGGAGGCATTGATGGACGAACAAGTAAATGTGGGCCGAGGCGAAGCCGAAGCACACATACGTAAGTTCATCAATGCTTGCTTGCGGGCCAAGGTTTGTATAGTATTTTTCTCAAATAATGCGCAGAAATTCAAACTAAGTAGTACCTATGTATGTAGAACATTTTCATTGTTCCATTGAAGAAAACTTTCATAGGCTTTCAAATGTATTTCTTTTGATTTTGGCAGCAACAAGTTTTCTATTGCCGCCTCTTGAATTTTAAATGGTGTCAAAGTAATCACATTCACTTTCTTCACTTGAATTTATTTTGTTGAATTGTCAACACAATTATTACATTCTAAACAAAATCAATGACTAATTACAATAATTTTTCACGCGCCAAAATATTCGTTTGTTTTTTTTTTATTAAACCGCTTTCTATTCGTTAGTCAGTTCTAAATTTAAATAAAACCTTCGATAATCCGTGATTGTCATGGTTAGGTTTCAATGTGTTTCGGACTAAAAAGAATAATTCCATTTATAAATTACAAGGCAAATATGAGTTTTCATAGTCATTTATTCGGCCGCTAAACACTACAAATAAAGATTTCTATACAACTTTGCCGCCGCTGCTGCTCGCTTGTATTTGATCAATACAGCATTTTGGATATATTTTAAAGACGATTGTCAAATAATGCTCGAATTTCTAAGCATGTTTGAAAAAGTAATTTTCAGCATTAGCACATATTTAATCCAGAAATTTAATGTAATTTTTGTGAACCGATAAATTAATCCCACGCGGGTCAAGCCGCGAGCTGAAGGTAGTAAATTAATAAACAAATCCAGTTGACCACAAAGACGTAAAGCGATGTACAAAACACTATCTCATGACATGACAGTCAGAACAGCACAAACACC
Source organism: Oegoconia quadripuncta (assembly GCA_949316235.1). Taxonomy (NCBI): domain Eukaryota; kingdom Metazoa; phylum Arthropoda; class Insecta; order Lepidoptera; family Autostichidae; genus Oegoconia; species Oegoconia quadripuncta. The sequence goes on along the minus strand of OX438741.1, from coordinate 32,193,400 downwards.
AAGCAACACATCAGTACTTTTTACCTACCATTCCTTCGAAAATGGAATTTATACCCAATTGAAGAAACCTGCCTGCTTATTTCTATCTCCATCGTAATCTTGGTCAACGATATAGTTCATTATCATTGATATTAGACAATAACCAAACTAGTACCCCCATTACAAAATCATTTCTAACTGCACATTTCAATTGGCAAACCAAAGAAAATGCGCAGATACACGAGCAATCTTTTTTCGTCTTACACAAATAATCAGACCAGATTTAATTGTTCATTTGATACCCTCTGGACAGCGTCAAAACTACAAACAAAGAAAATTACGCCTCTGAAAATTAAAAATAGTCTTGTAAAAGAAACACAGCCGCTTCTATCCATAGAATTGATTACAGTCGTTAATTGTTGGAAACAAGGAAGTTAGGGTTTAAATAGTTGGTAAATACTGTGTGCGGTATAAAATTGTGTCAGGTTTAGCTATTATAAGAAAATAAAGAAAAGATAATGATGAGAAATAAAATGAAAAGTAGTCTCGTGCACGAAACAATGGTTAAAGGACAGTGCATATTTTAAGGTGACTAACAAGTAATAGCCGAATATGAACAAGACATAGACAAAGCATATTATTACAAGTACGCTCTTGGTTTTCTTTAGATACAGAAAATATTGGTACGCCATTTATATGTCTTTGTAACTGGTAGAAACAAAGAAAATTATTTGTCATACTAAAGTTGAAAGTCATTTATATGTCTGAAAATTATGTAGTATTGTATATAACTATATCTTAAATGCATAATATCAGTGAAATTTTATTTAAATTTGTGATTACACTCTGACCAATACCCTTCATGTTAGAATTAGGTTATTTGAATCTTGTGATAATAATGGGCAGATCTAAATTCAAAACTTAATTGATTTTACAAGCCTTTTAATCAATACCTTAAAAATAGTTCTTAAACACAAATAAAACCAAAAGTCTATACATTTCCAGTGACCTAATTACTTATCCTTTGATAACAAAGATATTTATAAATAACTCAGATACTTATACCTACTAGCTACTAACACTATTCTACGATATTCCAAGCTTAACAATATTGATAAAGCATTCTTTTCTTCGACTATAACTTGCCAATAGCATAGAATAGAGGAGTAGGTATCAAGATTTGTTCGTGTGATGCCGTTCTGGCTGACATATGGTATCTCTTTTCATTTTTATCCGTCTTTGTCCGGAAGCATTAGGTTAGGTGTCATGGACGTCGTATAGGTGTCGGAGCGTTCAAATATATAATTCGACATCTAAAAACTATTGTTTTCATGTAGTCTGCTTTAATTTTGAAACGTCACACTCTCACCCTCTATTTCGATCATATTATCAGAAGAAACTTTATTTTAACTCAGAGTGTTGTCGCGTTTTTCACGGTTAAACATATATATAATGCATCATTTGTCTTAGACACGTTATTTATTACGTTTTCAAACTTCAAACCAATATTTGGCATTGCATACTCTAACTCAAGCTTGCCTCATATCGTTAAATGGGTCATTCATTACATTAGAATTGTGGTCGTTCATTAGTGTTATTCTATTCCATGAGTTAAAATAGTACACGGCACATGCGCCTCGCAATGTGACCGCAATAAGAGGTTTGTTTATTTCAGAAAGCTTCAACTATATAATAAACTAAACAAACACAAACAGTTACATATAAGCTAAAGAATGTATTAGACCTGGCATATTATCTATCATCATCCTAATAGCCACATGACGTTCACTGCTGAATATAGGCATATTGACATATTATCTATACTGTTAGTGAAATCAAAAAATCCATGAATAAACTGTTAGCGAAAATATATTCGTTTATAGAAGGTTTTGAAAAAAAAAATTGTACAAAATAAAACAATAACAATAAAACCTACATATAATTTATGTGTTGATACTCATACACCTATGTAAATAGTTTGAATTAAATAGCTCTCTACATGATCTAATGTGTTTGGCAAGAAAATGTTTTAAAGCCCAGAGGCTATTTAATTTTTATGATAATTGGCGCTATTACTTCTAGCCGTTTATTAGAACTATCTAGGTATCGTTGTAGACTCACCATGTGGCCGCCAATGTGACTTCAACAAGAAGATTATTAGTTATGTTCCGCCTAATTTACTCTACATGAGCAATGATACCTACTTAAATACTGTTTATACAATAATACTATGCAAGGAATATAAAATCCAAAACTAATATTGCATTCTATTCTATCAATAGAATGAGAATATGCTCAAGAATACTGCAACAATAATTCTATAAAACGCCTTTATAGAATTATTGTTGCAGTATTGCATTAAACGCATGATTTAAAACCCTAAACCAGCGATTTGGTCATGATCCAAAAAAGTATGCTCGCAAATATATCTATTCATTAGGATTTGATATACAGTAGGTAAATACAGATATTGTATAATCATGTTAATATTCTTTTGCTATTGTACTCTGCACAATATCATCTCGCTCCAGATACATCAAAGCTTAAAGACGAAGGTGTGTTACCAGTGATGACTCATAAGTCATTTCCTTACCATAGCAATGAAATGTGGTCTCTAATTATAGGCCTCATAAGAAAACTCAATATCACGCAAAGAGCTATAGAGAAATCCGTAGAAGAACGAAAGTCACCGACACAACCCAACCGATTAGTAAGTGAAGTGGCATTAAACGGTGATACATAGCTTGGAGAACTGATGGCCGATTTGGGCATTAAAGTTCTTAAGTGGAGATCACCGCCGGCAAGCGCAGGGTAGGACGTCCACTCATAAGGTGGGTGTTCTATTGAAGGTGGCTAGTGACTATCCGAATGACAAACACGCTTGATATACTTCGGCCAGCTCCCCAAAATTATAAAAAATTATTAATTATATACTTTTAATTAAAAAAAGGACAACAACGATTCCGTGGGCTTCTTGCGCCGCTTCTTTAATCACAGATGATTTCCCATTCCGAAGCGGTAGTAGCTTGGACATACTGACTGACACATAAAGGCAACAAGCCTTTATTATTTTCAAGCAGCAATGTTAATAGCATTGTTGTGTTCCGGTTGTCAGAGATAAGATAGCCAGTTCCCCAAATATTTGGGTTTACAGGCCTCATCTTCATAATAAAAAAGGTTAAAAAAAATTAAAGTGACATGCAAAAATTTATATCACGTAGAATCTTCCGTTGAAATAAATACTTGAAGTTTGACTTATGTGGGAGGTCGCTGGATGCTTACCGCTTCCAACCGATGAGCCTGGAATATATGTTAAGCAGCGGACGACCTGTGACTGATATGATGATAATGATTGTAACTCTGTCTCAATCTTGCACTAAACATTTTGTCGACCGCCATTTAATTCCATCACGCTACACTATTACCTTTATGCTCACGGCGCATTTTCAAACAAAACGTTAACATGTCTTGCATTTTCTTTTCAGGAGTGTGAAGGCGTGCTTTCGCATTACATTATTGTATTGTTCTCAATATATTGTTATTTGTTGTTTACTCCAAAATGTCTTGGGACTGCTTTGAGTTTTATTTGCTTTTGTTAGTTTCATCGCGCAACTGCTATTCAGGGAATCTATTGTTGTTAATACCGAAACAATTCATGAACCTGATTTATATTTTTAAGTTGTGTACAATAAAGATTTTTTTATTCTTCATATTTTTTAGGGAAACTAATTTTTTTCAGTATTACTTTTTTTTTTGTTTTTCGATAGAACAATATAAAATAAATCATCGAAGTAATGGGAAATCGAAGCACTGAAGTAATCTTCCTCGATCTATAAGTACCATGATCTTGTTGTTTCTAATTTTATAATATTCATGCAAGTTAAATACACGACGATATAAATTATTGATTAGTATTGACTATAATTATTAGCAAAATAATGATAAAGTCAAATGAATTATGATATTTAAATTACCCATTGGTGTCGATTCGGATGTACAACGAACTAACTAAATTTAAATTATATGTATCCTTTTCTAACCACTAATACATGAAAAGGACGACATATAATTAAGTTCTGTCAAATTAAGTAAAATGATCAAAACAAGCACTTCTTTATCAATATTAGGTGTACACCTAGCGACGTCACGATTAAAATACTATAGAGCGACTTGTTTTGACAGCTCTTAACTTAATTTGACAGGCCTTAATTTATAGTCGTACCTTTCATGTTAATAGTGTTAGAAAAGGATGTATCTGCTTTAAATTTAGTTAGTTCGTTGTACATCCGAACCGACACCATTATCTACGAAACATAAGAATTAAGAACAAATGACCCACCAGTATTAAAAGTAGGTAGGTATCAATGAACTTTAAAAAGCAATAAATTATTACGACTTCATAAAAAATAATGGAGTACGTATTTATTTACTCATGAGTTCTTTGCTTTCGACTTATACGTTATAATAATTACCTCGTATTAATATTTCATCTTTTTTGGTAATGTGCCAAACTTTCGACAAGTGAAAGTTATTAGCTGCCGAGTACTTAGTACGGCTTCGGTCACTTTCACTTAAAGTAAAATGTAGTTAATTCGACATGAAATCTAGCTAACATCACACCTCAAATAATCATCTATTTTGTCATAACCCTTTTAAGATAACGCTTAAATTTTTGTGATGTACAACATACATCTGGAAAATTAGTCACACTTTATGAATTACAGTAGGTAGTTGTTCCTTTTCGTCTTCGGCTTACTTTTTGTCTTTGTACTTCTTTTGTTGTTTGTCCACGGTTCTTTACAATAAAATAAAAATAAAATAGATTATATCAAATCTAGAATCTAAGACGCAATTTCATTTTATTCTGTAAATTGCTGAACTTAGAAGGCTCCCAGACACACCGACACCAATTACTATTATGAATCTTAATTGAAACGCATGCTCACACGACAATAAGCCCACTTCAGTATACTATATCAGTTATCAAACAATATGTACGTATTTATCGACAATTAAGTTGTAATTGTTTACCTATCTATTGCAATAATTTTTTCTATGATTTTATTGTATCATAGAGACAATTTTGCCTGGTGAAACACGTGTTTCCTTGTTTGTGAATAACGAAATTTGTAAATGCTTATTCCAATCAAAAAGATTACTATTATCCGTAAAGAGGTTGATTTGGTTTTTGCGTTTGTAAGATTTGGGAAGAGCAACTTAAACTTATGTCTTCTCTTACAACCACTCTTACAGTAGGCTAATTGTCTTTGGTTAAAATACTGTAGTCTCCAGAATAATTTTGATGTTTGTCATTTCTGCTTTCTCATTTTTGATTGGTTAGTTATATTTCTTGGGATTATGATTTTCCAGTTCAATGTTACCAAGTATCAATTTGATTGTATTTTCACATTTCAGATGCTCGTACATTCTTAATATCATGTAAACTGCAGAAAACTCTATTGCAGGGGAGATTATTAGCGTCGATGAAGTAGTGATTTGCGTCGGTACTTTTCCAAGGATATCATTATCAACACGTTAGTTAAAAGCACCGTTTATTTATTATCACATAGATCTGATTTGTAATTACACTGTCATATCACAATAATGCAATTTCTTACTTGTAAATCATGAGTCTAAACATTTCGAAAATGATTGGCACTTCGCGTGTAATGAGATTGCGGAAGTCATTGATTTTTATTTCAAAGTTTATTAACCAAGAGATCATAGAAAATGTCTTTTAAAGATAGCTAAATCAAAGATTTGACATACACATGACAATTCTGACATTATTATTTAGAATTAAATTTTTCCAAAGTTAGAGATATTTTGAATTCTGTCTTCTACTATCTACTCGTATTTACTAGTTTATAAAGTTTATCAAGACTGCGCCATATGTATTTGAAATACGTATGTCAAGAGCATTTGTCGATTGGATTGCTGTGTCAGTTCCCACGTCCATTCAAATATGAACTACAAACACGGCCCTCAATTTGTCGCTAACCTCCAACGCCAAACTCATAAATTTTTCATGCGCATGATTGACAGTATTATGTAACTACGCCATTAGGTAACCTTTTGCTATAAACGTCAAATAGAGAATCACAAAGCGATCGAATTGTAATAGATGAATCTTTGGAACCAATTGTTTTGAAACCAACGCCGGTTCCTTAAATTTTGCAATGAAATTGTGTCTTACGTAAGTGGTAATGTATTGATAAATATTTACAATGTCGAATCTCCGTAAATTGGTTTCTAACTCAACGGGGTAAGAAGGAATAAATGTTTGTTTTGAACTTCTCGCCTCGTGCCACTGGGTTTGTCCAAAACATCCTTTGACGAGTTATTATGGACTTTGTATCAGTCAATTCGAATTTTCTACGTACACATCATCCACCAGCTGGTTACAATTAATTAAATTCTGCTCCAAAAACCACCATAACCACATTATTATGTCCACAAAAAATGTCACTTAAACACAAAGAAATAATAATAATGTATGAAGGAAACAATAAAATGAACAATGTCCACTTACCAAGATGCGATAAGTTGGTGAGATCAGATTCTGAAATAAAAAAGAAAATGTATGTGTAAATAATGCAAAATGATGTGAGTGCACGTACAATTACAAAACAAAGGCAAGGTAATTGTGGCAAATGATTATTAAACACAATATTAATTGTCAATTAATTGGCATGCAATATTAAATTAAAACGTGTCTCCTGTTATAATGACAACTAATTGTGTTAATAAATTATAAAATCAATCATCCTTGTTGTAAATCATCCATCATCATCTGTCACTATGGTTCAGTTTAACTGAAACATGATTTGAAAAAATACATACCAATGTTATTCTTTCAAAAATAAAATTAAACTCAAAACTACTATTAAATAATTGTGTTCGAGCTCTTTATAATTGCCTATTAGGCAAATCTAATGCACAGAAGCATGTCGTCCTTATAGTTATCTATCACGCATTCGCTCCTTCTTATGACTAATATTATCCTTAACGGTTTCCTGTCGACATTCGCTTTACTTCCGTATACTCATTGATGTACTGCTCTACACTGGTGCCATTATTTATTTACTTTGGATTTTCCGGAAAATCCTTTAACAGTTCTGAATCTAGAAATGGAGTCCCTAACTGAACTTCGAAATACAAACGTAAGATTTGTAGTTCGAAGGATCGTAATTACGATACTCTGTTGGTCGACATATTGCTTGTGTGATAAATTATATAGCGACAGAATACTTCTTGGACAAACGCTACTGCGGAAGAGACTCTTCAGTTACGGACTCATATCTGAGTATCTTTATCGCACAACTTATCATAACTACGATCTTTCGAACCACAAATCTTTGCATGTTTGTATTTCGAAGTTCATTTACGGACTCCTAGAAAACAGCTCTAACCATGTGCACCCTTTATAGATAATCTTACATAAAGTTTATCTAATGTACCATCACTATCACCTTAGGCTCAGAAGATTAAGGCTTCAAATTCTATTCTTTTGCGTGTCCCTATAGTTCTATTTATTAAAGAATTTGTTTCAAGTTGGACGTTTGTATCTCTAGCTACCCGTTTTAATCCGAAATAAGTTGGTGAGTTGCTTAGGTACTCATAATAGGCAAGGATTTAAAAGATGACCTTCAAGAGCTGCCATTGCTATTTATCTTCAAGTTGGAGTTAGACTAGAACCGGACCTGCTCATGTTGCTTATAATACGGAAACGATTTTCCAGCTTACCTACTTGTATTGTAATTACTACACAGGGCGTACGCTCATTACTCATTAAGAAATACTAACAGACATTGACGGATGCCAGTGGGATCGTCAGGGCCATGAAATTAACTGTTTGTAATTGCGACTATAGTAACGTCATCTATTTATTCCAAAAACCTTTTCTATCACCTCCTGCACATTATCAAAATAATGTACCTACTTTTCTGTGGTTAACAACATCGGTAATAAATCCATACTCATAGATACTTCGTGGTTAGAAACCCTGATTGCTATACCCCAAGGTCGCAGGTTCGAATCCCGCTAAGGGCATATGAATAAGGACATATATATTATTTATTTGTACAGTGAGAGGAAGTTGTGACCCAACAATGGGAACGTGTAAGGCTGTTGATGATGTAATTCATTTCCAAAATAATTATTTCTTTTGTAGTACATCAACCATCTGGTATCCATAATACAAGCCTAGTTACTTGATGTGGGTCAAGATGGCGCTGTGTGTAAGGATATTTATTTATTATTATACCGGATGAGTTTTTTACCGTAAGGGAAAAAATAGGGCCATATTGAGTAAGTGAAATAAAAGGTATCATAGGTAGTTTTTTTTTTTTTTTTAAACCATCATCGAAAAAGGCGTTAATTGTGTCATTTGACGGTCGCGTTTGCACCCTATTCCACATAATTACACCATTAAAATTAAAATAAAGAAAACTTGGAAAATATATGAGTTCCACTACCACGGCCTACCGCTATGCCAATAGCGCTGCTATTTTCCGGTTATGGGAGATAACATTTTTTATTATGCACAACAGGTTTGTACTTGACCTCAATCACACCTGATGTTAAGTGAAGATGAGGTCGAAGGTGAAAGCGTACTGACCCGAAAACCCCAACACATTTGGGGGACTGGCCATCTTATCTCTGACAACCGGAACACAACAATGCTATTAACATTGCTGCTTGGCGGCAGATTTAGATAAGATGGTGGAAGCTAGCCAGGCGGACATTTAAAATGCCCTTCCACCAACCAAACCGAGTACTTAAACATGTACCCCGCTGGGGATCGAACCCGCGACCTCCGAATCGTAAACCCAATGTTGGTTACATTGGCCACGGAGGCGGTTAATGATTCTCTGTGAGCATGCTGACGTTAGCCTCATTTTCACTTTGTCAGGCGTGAGGTCAAGCTCTAACTCAAGCAGAAGACTACAAATTTGAGAAAAGAATAAACATTCCGGGTAAATACAGGAATATTATTTTACGGCTTCCGTCGGCTAACTGCCTATATACTGGACCGTTTCACGCTCCGAGCTCTGGACGTGCTAGTTAGCACTCATTAAACTCAGTCAGTAAATTCGACCACGAAGGCCAGTCGTGCAGAGCGCCGAGCCCTTTTCACAACATACGCAACACTTCTCCCAGTAAAAGGAGGCTGTGCCCCAACTGTAGGAAGGTATCAGGTTGATGATGATAATGATGACGGATACCTAGCCTGGACCAATTCATTGCTGGCTACGTAAGTAGAGAACAGGGGTTAAGGCGATGGGTTTGGAGGACTCCTAATTAAAAATAGAAAATGTTGGCGTTTTCAGCTATAGCGACCATGAAGCGTCACGTTCCTAGTGTTACATGATTAGATTACCTTAACACCGTGCCTTCATAAATTGTTTGTATCCAAATCCAACACGTATTTCCTTTCTAGATGGCATTACATCATGCTTAGTATATTGACTTGCGCATGACGATAGTTTTACCAGCAGTATTTGTGTCAACGAAAGGCCAGGGATGACGTACGCGGTAACATCAAAACAGATTATGAATGGAACAAATTAATAACAAATATCGTCGGCCGATATCCACAATTGGAATAACACCGTTTATCAATGCGTTGGCAGAAAACATGTTTGTCACACCACAGGGTGCTCAAAATGAAAGTCAACATTTATATAACATGGGTTTTCTTATAATTGTTATGATGGTTTTGTCTCAAGTTTCACCAACGCACGATACAAGGGTTTTATAAGTGTGTTGGTCTGGTTGGTCCTATATACAAGGTTTTACGTCATCTAAATATTATAGCCATCCTGCATTCGTCCAACGCAGGAGTGAAGCAAATTGTACTTCGGATGTAAGCAAGTTTCATCCGCCTCCGTGGCTCAATGTAAACAATATTGGGTTTACGAAGCGGAGGTTGCGGGTTTGATCCCCAGCGGGATACATGTTTATATACTCGGTTTGGTTGGTGGTAGAGCATTTTAAATGTCCGCCTGGCTAGCTACCACCATCTTATCTAAATCTGCCGCCAAGCAACAATGATAGCATTGTTGTGGTCCGGTTGTCAGATGGATAAGATAGCCAGTCTCCCAAATATGTTGAAGTTTCCGAGTCGTACTGATCTTCTTCCACCTTCGACCTCACCTTCACTTAATAACAGATGTGATTGAGGTCAAAAACTAATCCGTTGTCATTAAGAAAAAACTCATGAAAGGGTTTTCCCTTATCTCTATGCTGGAGACGGGCCACTTCTGGTTGATAGTGACAAATATTAGGAGTTCCGCTCAACAGGTGCTGTTATACACTAAGGGCTATTTGGATCACGATAACTCTCTTCAGAGTTTTTTAAGAGACCGTCTGGACATTTAAAGCAATTACAAATGCATCAGATCACTTAGAACTTAGAAAGAACCCTTCCTTAGTTTGTTTATCAATTAAGCACAGAACGTTATCCATAATATTAGTCCGGCCTATACACTGACGCCATTAGGCATACGTCGCTGTAACTAGCTGATAAGTGACTTTATTATGGTCCGCGGGGGAGCAAAACACGACACTATTCCATTCCAATTATAGCTGACACTTGACCCTTGACTCAGCTTACTCCTGTTATCTTTGAAGCTGTCAGTGGAATACTCCTCAGATACCCAGTTATAGTACATAAATAAGAAGATATCTCACAGGCGTCCTTGAAGATTCTGTTGCGATGCAAACCGTTTGGGGATCTGCCTTCGGAATGCAGGGACCTCTGAGTGCATTCTAATGCACGTTTACGTCCGTGATAGACTTCGCGTCACCGCGCCCACCTTTTCTGCCTGTTGTGCAACCAGAACGAGGTCAGTTCATGCATTGTCTTAACAGAGCACTTCGTAAATCGTGAATTGACTTATCTTACCAACACTATGGCATTAGCGTCTAGTGGAATAAATTACTGATAGTACGGAAATAGTGGCGATTGTTTTACATTACGCTGCTCACTAATTTGCTTGTCAATTTATGACAAACCGGCACCGGTGATCTTTACGATATCAATGGTAGCAATAGTTGCGTGTTTTCAATGAAATATACTGTTTTGCATTAGGTCACAGATCAAATATAGCACGTTCATTATGTACCAACTTCTGTTGCTGGTTATATCTAAAGTCATAGAACGTAGATAAATCATGGAGGTTTCCAACTGTAATAAACAGTTTAGTTGCATCATAATCACAACAGAGTCTAGATTTCATATCGTTCCTGCACTTATCTAAACTTAGTTAAACTACATTAACTTCATAAATTGAACAATCACAATTACTGATTACGAAGTATTGGCGAGAATACTCGTTACTTTAGCTTTAATAGAACTTATGTTACTGCATAGATTAGTTTAAGAATTAAATAATTATTAAGAATACGTTGAAGGTACTTATTTATTGTATTATTTGTTTGTCTGATGATAATGCTTTCTCTTCAATCCTGAATCTTTCACAAAATCATTAATCTTTCTGACCCATATAAAGAAATAATCCCGTCAAAAACTTCAATGTTAAAAAAGAAGCCAATTTCTCATTCAACTATTATTTAAAAGACTTAAAATCAAAGTATATTATCTCCCTTTAATGTATTTTCACAAGAGTTTTAAATACGTGATTTGAATGACACTTACATTGTTGAACAGTAATTACAAATTGTATGTACCAAACTCATTTATGCTTACTAAAGAAGACAAACATTTATCTACGATTTTTAGAAATTTCCAATGAAAATATGATCCCTCCATAAAATTTGTATGTGTTTATAGTTGATATAATGCTGTACTTATTATGTGCATCTCATAGCTTTCTGCTACACTTAAGTTGACGGCAAGAGATGTCTCAATGGAATAAGTGCACTTTTGTACCAACAAAGTATTTATAAACAAATATAGTCTTAGTCGTAACACAATAATTGTATATAGGGTGGGGAAAACTGTTTGATGATTCTTTTTTTTCATTTTATTTTTTATTTTGTTTATTTTCTCCAAAAGACATTAGAAGAAAATTTGTTTGCCTTCCTCAATACCCTAAGTCCTTTCAGGTACAACATTTTTTTTACATGTAGGATGTGATATTAAAGAATTAGTTTACATGTTACAAGCAGATGAGTCATACTCATCACATTAGAGAATTCTATCAATCTATTTAACGATCAATCGAAGGATGATTTCGAAACACGAGCTCGTAGTTCATGTTCTTTCACAACATAGAAGTATAACAATTATACCAGACATACACAGTGATTATTACCTTGCCTTGAACTAGGATATCTATCCTCGACTTCTGAAGGCGTAACTCATTTGTTTTATACATTTTCTCATAGCTGAGAAAATTGGCATAACAGCCGAGAAGTTATTTCATTTAAGTTCCTGTTTTGCACAAATCATCAAGGGGTCAGGTAAGGTATACTCGGATACGAATATTTTTACAGGAAAGGATGTGCAAGGTAAGGTGCCTCAGGGCAAGGTAGCTGAGTGCATATTGCATAGTATATCACAGCAGCTGGACCAGGTTCTCAGGATGTGATTCTTACCTAAAATATTGGTAGGAGGTGTGATAACATGTTATACTTTTTGCGTGTTGTGAACAAAGCGTCGTTGCCTTAGTAGATACAGTATAATGTTTTTGTTTTTCATCGAAATATATTGAAAAAAGTTAATCATAAATAAGTTCTATATTAAAAATACTTTTGAAAACAAACTATTAATACTCTATCATGGCTATCACATATTATTCTAGCACTATAACGAAGCCCATCAAGGAGGTCCAGTAGCAATCTTCTGGCATAAAAGTGCTCATGGCAACAAAACGCCCAAATTCGAATATTTTGCAATTTGCCATCAGGGAGTTCCAGTCCCTACATACAAATTCCAGCTTAATCAGATACCATCAAGTGGTTGAAAACTGGTTCTTTGATTTTGAAACGGACAACTTAATTACATATGAACATCATCAGCCCGTAAACATCCCACTGCAGGGATGTAGGCCTTCCCTCGTATATGAGGTATTCATAGTCCACCACGCTGGCCCAATGCGGGTTGGGGACTTCACATGCCTTTGAATTTTTATTTCTCATCCAAGCAGTTTTCCTTACGATGTTTCCTTGGCCGTTCAAGGGCACTCGGATAATTACATCGTCCGTAATTATTTTTTTATGCATAACGGTTTGGTACTTGACCTCAATCACACCTGATGTTAAGTGAAGATGAGGTTAGCACTAGCGTTATCGAAGATGGACATGGCCGTCTATAGACCTATAGGTGGTTTAGGCAAAGGAAGCGCTATTGGCCCGAGATGATAAATAAATAAATAAAAAATACTTTATTGCTCATCAATCAATGTGGCCTTTTGAGTCACGCACAGGTACGGCCCTGTCGCACGGGGCATCGCAGATATACAATACAATCTAGTAGGTAAGGAAACTAAATTAAAAGAAAGAAAAGATTATTAATTAATTTATTAATCCATTTCATGAGTTAATTAATTAATTTAGTCAGAGGCCAGTTTATAATAGGCTGTAAATACACGCAACACTAGTTTGCACTGTATCGCTGCAAGTATTTGCATTTTGTAAGTCACGACCTCGCAACCAACCCACCCCTCCAGTATAAAGGGGGTTAAAAAAATATATATTGTATATAGGCATAGAAATAATAATCGGTTACAATCTTGTAGGTTACAGCTTGTTTATATAAACCACTAGTCTACATTATGCTAACAAATAAGATACTTCTAGTATCTTGAATAACAATGATGCAAGTGCTCTGGACTGTTTCAGTGCGACATTTGAAATCGGTGTAAATAATACATAGCTACCTAACAATAAGTGAGTATAGGTATGTAGAATCAAAGCCGTGTCATCATCAATGTGATAGGGTATGAACCACTAATTATCTTGGAACTATAAGTAGCCATTATCTCATCTCTACCATAAGGCGTGGGGAAGGCTTTAACCCGCATGTCGTTGATATACTGATTCGTTTGACGACCGGTTTAGTGACCCTGTCAGCGAAACAACGATTGCGGGTTCGAATCCCGCGAGGGGTAAATGTTTGTACGATGAATACGAACATTTATTCCCGTGTCATGGATGTTTATATAAATATTTATGTATGTTTATCCGTTATCTAGTATCCATAGTACAAGCTTTGCTTATTTTGGGACTAGATGATTGGTGTAAGTGCCCCAAATATTTATTTATTTATTTATTTATTTATACCGAACTTCGCATTTAGTGGTTTGGTGATTGTCTGAGAGTCAAGCATGGAATTTTCTTCAGGCGTCAGCTTTTCCGAATTTAAACAATCTTGGGATCCCCTAGAGCAGGGTAAATGTGTATTTACTGAGATCACATGCTTGTAACAGTAGACAGTATTTCACGTAACAGTTTTTTTTTTATTTACAACAGGTTAGTACCTACTTGACCTCTATCACACTTGATGTTAAGCGAAGATGAGGCCGAAGGTGGAAGCGTACTGATCCGGACACCCCATCTTATTTGGAGACTGGCTATCTTATCTCTGACAACCGGAACACAACAATGCTATTAACATTGCTCTTTGGCGGCAGATTAATGACAGCATTGCTGCTTAACTCCACGAATCATGTTATTACAGTTGTTTAGAAAACTATATAAGCGAGTCAATATCAGTATCGAATCGTAAAGTACTGGTTGTCAATATGACAGACATGTAGGTGCAGACTGAGTTATACGTAACAGCTCGTCCGTCCAGTTTATCATTATTATTGGAATTTGGAGTACCTATGTAATATGTAAAATTTAATGAAATTTATCTGTTTTTGTAATAGGATTACGTTTGTAGGTGACCCCGCCCGTGTATATATCGATTTGATACCTACAGGGCGACGGCAAAGTGGGGCCATTTCAATTTCAAATGACTAATCGCAAAAAGTTCAATACCTACTCGACATAAAAGTGTGGAGCAGAAGCTATATTTTTTCGCAGTTTGTGTCATATTTATCGAAAATACACATCACAGCAGTAGCCAGTTGAGAACTCTACGCTTTTTACAAACATGTATTTTAGCTTCTTCGTAATAATAAGTGAACCAATCAATTAAATGTCAACCTGGAGAGTTATAATGAAAGCGAAGCTCGAAGAGAAATCGTCAGTTCGAGAAAGGAACGGCACAAAAACCCACAGCGTTTAGTTGAGAGTCTTGGGAATTCCGATCACGATTCATTTAATGTAAATATCTTTCCTCAAAGACTTTAAAGGAAGCTCAGTACTAATATTTTATGTTCGGAGGAAAATACATCCACGAAGGCTCAAGAGGAAAACCTGTATCTTTAGGACTTAGGTACCTTAATATTTTGTTAGGTTTACCTTATCTCGTAAGATGTGACTTCCAATAGAACGTATAAGAGGAATAATTATGTCTTAAAGTGACAATTGTGAGTGTAACTCAACACTGAACTACACAAACAATACACACTGAAAATGGTGGTGATTTGAAACATGAACTTCGAAATTTTTTATTTAGAATCTTGAATGCTTATAGTATACTTAAGAGGGTAATTAAACTTTATACTTATAAGCAGGATCTAAAAAGTTAGTATAGACACATTTTTAAAATATCGAATTTAAAAGAATATGTGGCATTTTTTCTGTCACCATTTTATTTAGTTTTAATACTGTTTTTCGAAAACGTGCTCTACTAAGTTTTTAGATGTATGTACGTGCTTCATGCGTATAAAGTTTCATTAGAATCGGTTTATTCCTTTCGAAATTTTGAACTTGTAAGTTTGTATGAAATAACGTGCGGGATAAAACTTCTTAAGCCTGTTGAATTTCGAAGATATGTAGTTATAATAAATAAATAAATAAATAAACAAATAAATAAATAAATATCCTTAGACATACACACAGCGCCATCTATTTCCACAGTAAGCAACTATAGGCTTGTGTTGTGGATACCAGGTGGTTGATATACTACATAAATACATATTATTTTTTGTAAATAAATACTTATTATAAATAAAAACATCAATAACTCGGGTTCACCATGTCCGTATTCATCACACAAACATATGATTCGATTTCGATTCGATTCGAACCAGCAAGCTTTTGGTATAGCGGTCAGAGTTGCTAACAAGTACAGTTAGTTGGTATATAGATTATACCAACCTAAAATTTATGCTTTTCCGATGCACACTTGGCCGATTTTCACATCTAAAACCCATTACCAGGATACGATGACAGGTACAATATCCTCAAAATAAAATTTTCTGAACACCTCCTGCGTATTTCCCCTTTGACCACACATACGGGTCTTATCGTTTAATGATCGCAAATAATTTCCGATTCCCAATAACAACAACCTTGATACAAATCTACACACTTAATTACTATAATGCTATACCCATTTGATTACTTACCTAATTCGTTTAGTGAGAAACCTACAAAAGTATAAAAACAAAATGTTGATTATATTATCGTTGATTACGCTTGTTACGTCACTAAATCTGCTAATACAACGTCAGAAATGGTATAACTACTCAACACAAAAACGCACTTCCTCGAATCAAGTTTACACTAACAAAAACACATAAATGAAAAAAATAGACGCAAAATACTGGAAACCTTGATGATTTCATCGCGCGTCACCAGGGTCTATACCGTCGCAATTTACCATTGATAATTATCTAATGTTCTATGATCTCGTAACAATTCGACCAAGAAATGGTATACAAAAATAAATAAATAAATCTCCTTTGACAGATTTTAGTTCCACACTAACCAACTAGCTTAACTTTGGATTATCAGATTTGTTGTCAAAATACCTAGGTACCTTTTTTGGAAATATATACTACATACTATAAATGTAAACATCCATAACACATCTGTATTTATCATACAAACATATGCCTCTAACGGGATTCGAACACGCAACCTCTAAATATAGTGGTCAGGGCCTCCAGTCGCTACACCAATGGTCGTCAAGGCCGTTGATTAAATGTCACCTTTAGGCGTGATCACGATGTGCTTTTTTACATTTCTCAACTACTGCAATTTGATCTAGGGTAGATACCTAGGTAAAGGAAAACGCAGAAATAAGTAGGTATCTAATGAAGTGAAAAACGTGCCTTTTTTATGAGTAACGGGTCACCTCTTGGCCTCAATCACACCTGATGTTTGGTGAAGATGAAAGCGCGCTCACTCAGAACTTGCAACTTAATTTGTGGGACTAGCTACCTTATCTCTTACAACCAGAACACAACAATACTATCAACATATCTGGGCTAAATGCTAATAACGAGTTAACACTCGTTAATCCTTTAATCGTTAATTAACGAAGTTAATATTTCGACTAACGGATTAACTTTTCACCAACCAACGAGTACTAAACATATACCCCGGTGGGAATCGAAACCAGGACCTCCGCTTTGTAAACTCTATATGTTGTCTGAATTTCAATCAAAAATCCCCGAGACATTCACATCACCTATATGTGTACCTACCTGTTATAAGTAGCAACTGTGACCTCATACTTATCGTAATCCTGTGATTTACTACTAACACCATTCTTCAATGAATTACAGCTATTGTACTATACCCTATGGGTATGTAGGCTTATGACTCACGAACAGTGTCAGAAGACTAGGGCGTAGGTATGTATAATAGGATTTGATTTCGTAATGCCTGCAATGACGTCACGGATGACGTAGGAGTGCGATTCTAAAAGCCTATAATAAGAGCTTGTGCTATATTCAAAGGACTTATGCTTCTGTTTACGGATTTGCTCGTTCATCCGTATGTCACATTCATACATCATCTGACATGAATTGGAAATTTCACAAACTGTTTCGTTCGTTCCTAGCAAAACTATAAAAACATGTACCTATATCTAAGTTCGTCCACGATCTCTCACCAGATTGGTTCTGGCCTGGAACATTATAATGTCGTACATAAGGTCGTAAAATTTAAATGAAGGTCCTCCAACCACACCAACAGAACTTTACTTACTTTCAACGAAAATTGTTTTGAACAAGATACCTAATAATATATTTCTTTTTAAATTTATCCAAGTTTTTTAAATGTAATAAGCCCCGATTAAGCTAGATTGAAAGTATATCACGTATCTACGGCGGCGCCCTAACTTGATGGGAGTCTTGAACCTGAGATACGCATTCATTTTGCCGCTTGTTTGAAGTTAGAAGATTATTTGTACCACCTAGCGCCATCTATTTCAAATACGTTTAAGTCGTACCTATGTGCGCCATCTGTGATCTAACTGTAGAAGTAATAGCAATATTGTAAAACTTCTTATAACTTTCGATAGATGGCGTGGATATGAAAATAAGGATTTTCAATAACAGCGCCATCTAGTGACAGCACAATGTCATCTGTTGGAACCTGATTTTAATTCAACCTTACCGGGTACAGAACGTGCGCACAACGCCATCTATTGAGCAGTCCCACAACTAGTTTGACCTGTTGTTAGGTACGCTATTTTAGTTACATTGTAAGTGGATAGATGGTAATGAGGTCGGTTTAGTGACAACGATAAGAACAATAATTTACACAGTGTTACACAGATGTTGCTATTTTAAGTTTTTTTTTTGTTAATAAGTTGGTACATTCTTCTCCTTTACATTTATTCGTAACTAACACACGTAGATTCGTTTTCATTTGTAAATAACTAGACCGATAGAATTTCAATTTGTATAGGTAGGTACAGTCGACTTCAAAGAGATATTTAATTTACTTCTCTTGAAAATTACAATTACTATCATGCTGTCGTTGAAAAGTATAGTTCCTTATCCTTATTACCCAAACTTATTTAAAAGAGCAACCGTTGAGTTTCTTGCTCGTTCTTCTCTAGGGAATCAGGTTTGCGAATGAGCAATAATGTCAAAAACTTTAATAATAAGATAAAAAATTTTACGTTTTCAAAGTTATATTTTTCCTACGAAATAAATATTTTTTTGATTTGGTTCCTTCCTTTCCTAACTCGTACCTATATTGGATAGAAATATAAAACTCATGTGGGTAGGTAATTTGCATACAATCATCAAAAAGGGAGGTACTATGTTCGTCTGTTTGTATTTTTTTATGTATGTTCACCCATGTTTTTGTCAATTTTGAAGATTTTTTTTTCATTTTGATGATTGTTTTTTTTTTTGAAACTTGGTTAAGATCTGATACAGCAGGAGATAGGGTTACTGAAGTTTTGCCAAATTTCGGCTGTTAAATTAATTATCTTCAATTAGGTAATCAATCAATCAAATACTCTTTATTGTACAATTAACAAAAACTACACAAAGACTTAAAATTATTAGAATAACATCTCTTTGACGTCGAAATTTTCCAATACAAACTACCCATACATTATAAAATTAGCTACATTCTTTTTGTCGTTTAAAAATGAAAATGAAACTTTCTTCTTAATTAATAATTAAAATGTAAGCTCACCTGTATCATTGAGCAACCCGTTAATATCCGTCGTCGACCCATCGGTCGACATTGCTGAAACAAACAAAAATATAGGTTAGATAAAATATGTCTGCCTAAGTGGAAATTAAATTTTTGCGCATTTGGGGTAGAGCTAGGGTATCTACCCTGTGTGGACAGGGGGATCATAGCCTTTTCCGTCGGTTGTCGGAGTGCACGACTAGGAGCTCTCTATTTAACACAAAGGCTGAGCCTCATTATTCCGCCGCCAGCCTATTCGAGACCCTCCGGCCGCGCAAGACCTGGATGCTGTTCGCGTGGCTAATTTCTGGGCTCCAAAAATTTTAAAAATTAACACGTTGGTACCCGCCATCGACACGAAAAGAAGAAGAGGACTTGGGACCACTTTGTTTATTTATTTAATTCGTTAATTTATTAAATTAATCTTTTGGTGGTCATGTATATTTTGTTATTCACTATAGATTAGATATAATTTCTTCTTCTTGCAATCGTGAGCCATGAGTGTCAAGTGTTATAATACCTAACTCTAGTTATACTATCTCTTTCTTACGGTTACATTGCCTTACGGAAGATTTTGGTGACTTTAGGTTGATTTCAACAATGTACGCTTCGCGCGCAAACTAGACATATTCTACAAATCCAATTCTAATCATTTTAAAAATACTGGAATATACACCTCAAAGTACTAATGTTCGATCCTTAAAAAGGAAAAAAATGGGAATTTGAATTTCAAATTATTTTTGCTTGTTCTTTTCAAGCAATTTTTGATATTCGAATGCCAGATCGTCTCATAAAATATTAATTGTTCTAGTAGGCTGGCATTCGAATTTCAAAAAGTTCAATGAATGCAGATTGATCATCGTGTATAGCGGACGTTCCTTGCAATATATAACACAACCTAATTAATCCGCTTTGAGCTGCGGTTTTCTGGAAAATCGGAAATGCCCACTATTCCGCTAAGCATCACTCGACTTTCTTACCCATAAGGTTGGCTTTAGTGGCGTTTTGCATTTCATTATTTCATTGGCTGCACTCCCATTTGGCGAGGGGAGAGGGAAACTTCTTTTCCTATACTTACACACCCTATTTCTTTCTTTAATTAGTCTGGGGTCCAAGTGGCAATAGAGTTACGTAGGGCACAGTCTACTTTCAGTAGGCGCCGTGTCGAGTACCACTGTTGATCCTGGCTTATAGGAGTTACAGTGGAGGTACAGTATGGAGCCGGGATTATTCCACCTAGGCATTCAATTACATGGCTAATTCAACGCTTGGCTTGCATTATGTAATACCTGCATACAGTCCAATTATTCCATATAGTCCACCAAAAACGGCGTATACAATGCCACTGCTGGTAGTAAATTTCTCCCAAAACGCACACACACATCACATTTCATGGCAGAAATTGCAGTAATTACCGCGCAACGCAGGATGATAATATTCTATTGGAAGCTGATTTAGGGAATCATACCTAGGGAACAATACCTTTTGTCAGCCACGCAATGTAGATAATTTTATAGAATGAAACTGCGTTCAAATTATCAAACTAATATTATAAATGCGAAAGTGTGTGAGTGTGTGTGTGTATAAGTACGTTGTTGTGTATAAGAAAGTGTTGGTGGGACGGCATTTTAAATGTCCGCCTGGCTAGCCACCACCACCTTATCTAAATCTGCCGCCAAGCAGCAATGTTAATAGCATTGTTGTGTTCCGGTTGTGAGAGATAAGATAGCCAGTTCCCCAAATAAGATGGGGTTTCCAGGTCCGCTTCCTTCCACCTTCAGCCTCATCTTCACTTAACATCAGGTGTGATTGGGGACAAATGCTAACCCGTTGTGCATAAAAAAGAAGTGTGTTTGTTACCTCTTCACGGCCTGATGGGTTTGGATGAAATTTGGTTGGTAGATAGACTGAGACCGGGATTAACATATATTAGGCATTTTTTTTTGCTGAACCGATTTTCATGCAGTATTCCAGGCGAAGGAAGTCGCGGGCAAGAGTTAGTTGCATATGTATTGAATTAAAATCACCCATTTTGGGTAAGTCACCAACTCAGTTCATACAATCATATGGGTGTCAAAACAAGATTCAACTCAGTTTTCTTTACTGGCCATAGACAGTAATTTTTAACAAGAAATAGTTACTTTGTTATAATATAATACAACACAAAGTACCTAGGTGCCCTCAAGCAAAGTGCTTAACTTTATCACGTTACGATAAGGTTCAAAACTATAGCTACCTTATGGTCTTTTATTGACAGTAAGTAAAAAGTTACTTAAGTGCATATAAATCCTAAATTAATTGCCACCGAGACCAAACCAATATTTTCCGGTTTAACTTTGTTTATTTACAGACCAGTTATATAAGGTGCAGATTCCAGCATAACCCCTGCACATAGCTTAGCAACCAGTAAGTCAACTAATAAACAGATCTGCAAGGCTGCTATAACTTAGAGCGATTCGAGTGGGCAAAGAGTCGCGCGCGACATAGTCTCAGTTTCTTGCAGGTGATTGGCTGTCGCTTGACAGCTGTCAACTTGACCGCCAATCGGCTTTGAGAGATGTAGACTATCTTAGTCGTCGCCCTGCTGCAACTCTCATGAATATCATTCTATAGACAGATACCTGTTACCTTGCTTTTGCGTGTTTTTGTATATCCCTAAATAACCTATTTTTTTATTATTAATAACGTGGCAGATCAATTACCTGTACTTCATAGGTTACCTTTAAATAATATGATTATTATGTAATACTAGCTGTTGTTGCCCGCGACTTCGTTCGCAAAAACGGTTCAGAAAAAAGTATACCCTACATGTAAGACCCGGTCCTATAGTCTGTCTACTAACCAAATTTCATGCAAATCCGTCCAGGCGTTTAGGCGTGAAGAGGTAACAAACATATATACATACATACACACACAAAGATTGGCATTTATGTATTAGTTGGGATTTACAAATGATTTTAGTATTACGTGAGTATATAGAAATGATCACCGTTGTAGTCCGGACTCATAAGAAGCATAATCACATTCAACATGGGTAATCTTATTGTAAGATAATACAGATACATTTCGTAGGGGTAGGGGCCTAAATCGGTGAAAAAAAAAATGTTAAAACAAAGTTGTATTACTGCTGGGTGAGACTAGCAGACTGTGCGCGCGGCAGCGACATCGGCGCGGGCGCAAAGGCCGCCGTAAGCCGAGCGTGACGCGCGGCGGAGCGACACGGTCGCCGGTCATCGGTGATTCGCTGATTTACGACTGTGACTGTACAACTAAGCGAATCACTAGTGGATCCACTGCCGTGGAAGTTGTTATTTATTATTATACTAATTAGGTACTTTAAAAATCGTTTAGCTTGGTATGGATATGTAATGGAGGGATGAAACGCACGAGAGTGATGAATATGGATGTCGATGGTTGGGAAGAAAGAGAAGGACCACGGAAAAGATAGATGGATTGTTTGAAGGGTTATATGAACGAAAAGGGCGTGAATGATGAGGTAATGGCTGATAGAGGAGATTGGAAGAAAAAAACGTACTGCGCTGACCCCAAATAAGTTAGAACCAGGGCAAGAAGATGATAATGATACGATATTATGGAAGACAGGATATTTAGAATCTAAAACTGCAATAAAAGGAGAAAAATATGGAAGATTGATTTTAATCAGATTAGCAAAGTCCTACTGACGGCCCAGTGTATATTATAATATTGCCTACACGTCACATAATAGAAGTTTTATTTATGACGACCGGTTGGTGTAGTGGATAGCGACCCTGTCAGCGAAACCAACGGTTGCGGGTTCGAATCCCGCGAGGGGTAAATGTTTGTGTGATGAATACGAACATTTATTCCCGAGTCATGGATGTTTTTATAAATATTTATGTATGTTTATCTGTTATCTAGTATTCATAGCACAAGCTTTGCTTAGTTTGGAACTAGATGATTGGTGTAAGTGTCCGAAATATTTATTTATTTATTGATACAATGTGGAGAACTTATTGGGAATAGTTTCCACCTGTATGTCATTGATTCATAATGCGAACAGCCAAGACACGAAACTCCCTTCTGGTGTCGAAATTTACAATCTTGGGATCTTCAAGATTCGAGACCGTCTGCTTAATTGTGATTACATCGCCACCTTTCATTACGTGAGATTGTGATCAAACGCGTATAACCAATCATAAAAAAGTGTTAATCTTAGGATACTCTCTTCTGTCATCGAGGTTTGACGACAGAGTACATAAATAACTAAAGAAATATTCAAAAGGCGTTCTCACTCACTGAATATTCATAGACTATATTTTTTCTTCGTCTTTGCAAGATTGTCTCTAAAGTCCTTCAGAATACATTGACACCGCTCCGTCTCAGTAGTTCACTTGAGATTATGCATGAGTCAAAAATCTCTTTAAAATATTACCAAGAGTGGAACATGGTTTTTGAACTTAAACCACAGAGTATATAAAAGCAGTATGTTAGTCTACAATAGGAACTTTTACTAAATTATTTTAGTAGAAGTTTTGGTTACATTAAAGATTTTTTTGCAATAAATCGGGCCTATTTTAATAAACAACTTTAGCGTAAAACTAAGTATAAATTGAAAATTCAGTAAACCCCCGAGAGATAGTGATTGTATCATCCTGATAACCAAACCAACTGTGTTAAAAGCTAAATATCTTCAAAACGGCTTATTTAATTTCCGTCAAACATGGCTAAGAACCATCTCGCGACCCTAGGTTTCCGAAAAAAAAACCTGTTTTTATATCGGTTCAGCCGTTTTGCCGTTATAATGTCACAGACAAACTTATGCCTCAAACTTATAAAATTTGTCAGTGCAAAAGAAGGTGCGTTATAAACACCTTTTTTGCGTCGGGGTTAAAAACAATATACGAATGCAGTTCGTATTCAGATTTTAACCAGTCGCTACCAACCTTACTTATGTTCAGTGATGTATTTATTAATATAATTGTTGCTAGTCAACACGATTCACCAACCAAGTATATGGTACGTATACCTAACGTACTTCAATATTTTAATCTCAACATCACACATAAACTTACACACACACACACACACACTTGTTGTACTAACGATGATTACATTCAAATATAGTTAATTATTTTGGTGAACTTTTTACTACAAATTAAAATGCACAAAACTTCCGCGTAATTTTTTTGTTGGTAACATGTTCACAATTCACAACCACAAACTGAGGCTTTGTAAAAACTAGTGACACCTATAAATGCCTATTAAATTACGGACAATCGTGATGACTTGCATGCTACACCTATATGCACTGAGGCAGTTATGTTTAAGGCAACCGCGTAGGTATACCTACCACGTTCATTATATCTCTGCAACCATAGCTTCTACTACAGCTAGCGTGTTCAGTCCTTAGATTGGGTTGACCACTAGTGGCATATCGGAGCTGTTTCTAATTGGACGATGCAACAGTATCCACGATAGTTGCGTAACATGCGGTCCCAGCTTCAAAGGCACGAGTATCGTATCAGTAACTAACAGCAAACCCAGTTCGTAATGGATGCGCTTACTCGACAATATGGCACGTGGAACCTCTTATTTAAGATGAGCTTTAGCTGAAAATTCAACCTGCAGAACATGCAACAAAGAAAGTGAATCCAAAAAGCACTTTATGTGCCATGCCATATAATGCCATGGCGTAAACATACGTCATCCGGGTAAGAGATACCCCGAATCTGATGACGAAATGCCCTTTCCACTGCCTTGTATCATAAGACTTATGAAATCTATAACTTAGCAGTAAGAGAGACCCTGCCGGGTCGAAATGACTTTGGAAACCTGCCCAAAAATGTATTTTCGATGTGGGAAGGTACTACGTCATTCGGGTAAGAGCCTAATGACTAAATAGTCTTTCTACTGCCTTGTATAATGTCTTATGACATCTATAACTTAACAATAGGAGAGAGCAAAAGCAGGGGAAGTTCATGAAAGATCCTCCCGGTTCAAAGTGACTTTGGACATCCCCATGACAAACATAAAAATAGAATAAGTACGTGTCTGAAATATATTTATGAATTTTTAGAACTTGATCATTATTTATGATTTTGGTACGACGAGTCGTGACCTTGAACTTCATTATTAATGTTAACCTAGGCAAGCTTTCCATTTGTACTCGCAAACATTAGTCAATAAGAAGTAACGAGTATCGCTATTGTTGTAATATAAATGTATTTTCGTACGACCTTCGAACATAAAACTATATTAATTTAAAATTAACAGTGATACTTTGCACGGCGCCTACTGCATGGGATGACCTATTGCTATCTTTGAACCCAGACTAAAAATAAGAGTTAAAAGTGGAAAGGAAATGGGAGTGTAGCTAACTGTGTAGATAAAAATCAGTCATCAGGTTATAATGGGAGAGGAGATCAATTGCATCTTAATGCCCTAGTTTTGATATATCAAGAAAGCGCCACTATGCATACCACCCCACTTATAAAGTGAGAGTTTTACGCAATATATTCCTCATCCGATGGGAAGTGTAAATCAAAATATAAACAATGCAAAGGTCAATTTTTCAATTTGTATTCACTGTATCGAACTAAAGCCACCAAATAGTAGGTGTCAGTGACAATGCTACATAACACACATGAGGTCAGCCAACCTATTGTTTATGAGGCACATAACGATGCCATCCAATTTATTTAACTAAATGCTTATAGTAACAATTATACTTTATTACAGCCAGTTAGTGATGATGGATGACTTTATAAATAAATAAAAATAGTGACAAAAGTTTCTATTGTAAGGGTAGAGTACAGTAAGCCATAAGAAAATGGCGGGAATCGGGTGGACTTGCTCAGGATCGCCTAGATTAGTCCATAAGTTGTTCCCTATCTTAGTCTCTTTAATTATTATTAGTTTCTGTTTGTTTTGACTAATCATACATTGTAATCCGTAATACTAAGTACTTGTTCATTTTTGTCTGGGATTCTGGGAGTCAGCACTATCAATAAGCGGTAAATGCATGTCATGACGTTTTCAGATACTCTTTTTATAATTTCGAAATAAAATAGTTTTGAATTTTAAGTCGTCTCGTGTAATTGTTTTTTTTTTATCCACAACGGGTTACTTAACCTCAATCACACCTGATGTTAAGTGAAGATGAGGCCGAAGGTGGTACCGTACTGATCTTATTTGGGGCACTGGCTAGCTTATCTCTGACAACGGGAAAACAACAATGCTATTAACATTGCTGTTTGGCGGCAGATTTAGATAAGATGGTGGTAGCTAGCCAGGCGGACATTTAATATGCCCTACCACCAACCAAACCGAGTACTAAATATGTACCCCGCTGGGTATCGAACCCGCGACCTCCGAAACGTAAACCTAATGTTGTTTACATTGTTGTTCATAAAAAAAAATCAGGAATAGTGTAATTAGCAAGCAGTGTGAAAGAAGACTTAGTGACAAATATTGCAAAAGGTATGCTGAGATAGTTTGGACATGTGGAGAGGATGAATGAAAGAACGAAAGAAATATACGAAGCGAATGTGGATGGTAGTGTTGGTAGAGGAAGACCACTGCGAACGTATCATGATCAAATCGGTAGAGGTGCGAGAAAATTGTTCGACTTAAGATTTTGTTAAAATTAAATAATTTCTTATAATTTTCTACTCACAACTACTAGGTATCGACTAATTAACCCAGAAGTAGCCACTTGCTAATTTAGTTAAGCGTCCTTCTGCTGTAGAGCTATTTCTATGCAATGTTTGCGTGCTGCAGCTTCCGATAAAAAAACTAATAATAGACTACCTACCATCGACGTACGTAGAGATAGGACTAATTGCATGGTAAATTACAACTTACAAATGCAAATTTATAGCATTATAACAATTGAATAAGCAAATTCTTTATACAAATGGAGACTGTCGGATCGAATACGGGAAGCCATATCTATTTTCAAACCGTGCTGCGCAACTTGAGGACTGACCTATCATACTAATCTCATTTTAGTGTGAAACCTAACAACAAAGAATGAAACTTGCTCCTGATTTTCCGCTTTCCTTTTACTCTCCCTCATTACTTTTTTTTTATGCACAACGGTTTGGTAATTGACCTCAATCACACCTGATGTTACGTGAAGATGAGGTCGAAGGTGGAAGCGTACTGACCCGGAAACCCCAACACATTTGGGAAACTGGCTATTTTATCTCTGACAACCGGACCACAACAATGCTATTAACATTGCTGCTTGGTGGCAGATTTAGATAAACAGTTTATGTACCTACCTACTTCATTATTCTTGGGATAGTCAATGAAAAGAGCAGTCATAGGGTACATCAAGAATCAGGATGCCCCTAGATTTTTTTTAATTTATTTATCCATAAAAACGTTATTTTAACCATCTTCAGTATAAGACGCCTACGAAAACGAAACGTAAACGAAACGTAAACGAAAAGTAGGTAACTAACTTAAATATCTAGGGATACATAAAAAAATGTGCGAAAGCAAGTAGACATGTGTCTCTCTATAGAAATAACATTTGTTGAAAAGACACTTCCCACACAGTTTTTTATTAAGTACTTCTTCAACGAATTTTTAAATTTTTTTATGTTATGTGATTATAGTTCACCAGGAATACTATTTAAAATTATAGTCACAGGGTACTTTTCGACATCATCATTTGTCTAGTCTACACTAGTTCACTGTAGAATATTGTCTCTACCAATAAAGTCTGACACCAACTTCATATCTTTGACGATGATTTGATGATTTTTATAGCATTTTTAATCTGACGCGATAACGTAATTATTGAATATAACTATAAATATTATATTGTCTTCACACGTGACTAAGAACCTATGTGCGAGTTTAAACTGAGAAATGAATATTTAAAAACCTCTTGAAGACTATAATATCAATCAAATGCACTAATAAACTTTGTTCAAGCTTATGTCTAATAACCTGTCCCCTTCTTTAGCTTTTAATAAAGGGGCCAGTCCCCCAAATGTGTTGGGGTTTCCGGGTCAGTACGCTTCCACCTTCGACCTCATCTTCACTTAACATCAGGTGTGATTGAGGTCAAGTACCAACCCGTTATGCATAAAAAAAAAAGAAAAAAATAATAAAAACAAAACTAAACTCGAATCGGACCACGCATTACTGAGATGAGATGTATCCGGACAAAGACTCGTCGTTTTTCGTCATGGGTTAAAATCTTAACAATGGAATCAATAATTGTGATATTTTTATATACCGCACTTTATGATAAATATGTAAGTAACAACAGGATTGCTCATTATTTTATAAGTAATCATCACAATGCATTTACATCATTACATCATTAAATGATCCTGACGTCAACAGAAATGCTTAGGATGCCTTTGATTCGTAATTTGTAACATGCAACATGGCATGGCCGTAAATATCGAGAGAGATGGGACAAAATGGCCTATTACTTGTACATTTCTTGGGTGTTTGGGATTGTTACCTTATTATTATGTATACATATATATTATTTGTGACATTTTCTTACGACTATTATTATTGTATCATTTCCTGTAATCTTTGGATTTGTGGATTTCTTTTGTTTTTGGAAAGTTATTGTGTGATCATTCTTCTTTCTACACAGTTAGCTCTACAGGTCATCGCCCTCATTGCTCTTTTTACTCGACTACGGTGAAGAAGTCTTTAATCGAAGTGCCAGTGATCAGATCTGCGCTTGAGCATAATTAGAAAGAGATGCCGTTATACAAGTTACATAAAGTTGTCCCTTTTTAACTGTCCTCAAGCGGAGATCTCTGCTTGAAAAACATTCTGTAATAAGGACCTAAGTATGATTAGTACCTAAGTAGTAAGTTATTATTTCATCTAGTCATTCTTGTTGCAGTACTTAGGGTAGGTAAATATTCCTTATATGTCGAGAGCTGTATTTATGACTCAGGTCAACTAAGCTACTTTAAATACTTTTAAGTTATTAAACTGCTATTTACCACATGATTTAATTTACTGGAAACAGTAATTTAAACGCTCCAAAGGAATGTATCAAATTACTATCACTCGGTATACATTCGTAAAGTATAATATTAAATTTGTAGGCGTAATGTGCATATTTCTTAATCTCGGACAGATAGCCTGCGATATTGTACTAGTAGATCCAGATTTGCACTTACATAATTGAAACGTGTTTGGCTGCGCATGCGTGGCGAAGAAATGGGGTTAGAAAACCTAATGAACTGTTTATAACATATGAGCTGTGGTTCATATAAACACATGTAAATATATGAGGAAAAATTAATAAATAAATAAATATTTCAGACACTTTACACCTATAATCAATTCCAAACTAAGCAAAGATTGTACTATGTATACTAAATAACGGAAAAACATAAATATTTATATAAACATCCATGACTCCAGAATTAATGTTAATTTTCGTCACATAAACATTTACCCCTTGCGAGATTCGAGCCTGCAACTATTTGAAAATAAATAATGTACAGATTGCGCGCTATCCTCAACGATCGCAGCCCAGTGGAAATGACGTTTATGAATTTAAAAGAAAATACTAACACTGTGGCCGTGACTTTAGATTAAAAAAAAGTATCCAGACAATTCTCACTAGTCGCAATATCCATTTACAAATTTTGAAATTTCCCAAACCACAACTTTCTCACGATGTTTGTTCCCTTTGGTCAACAATATCCCTTTTTACTGAAAATCAAAATCAAAAAAATATTTATTTCGTGGAATAAAAATTATCACTTGAAAACGTCACATTTTTTATTATATTATTAAAGTTTTTGACATTATTGCTCATTCACAAAGCTGATTCCCCAGAGAAGAACGAGCAAGAAACTCAAGGGTTGCTCTTTTAAAATAAGTTTGGGTTACAATTATATTATATTGTATAATTAGACTAAACATTGCCGAGCGGTCTATGTCCATGCTAGCTTATCATCCAGATAGTCAGAAATATTATAATAGCCTTTGGTAAATAATGTCTGTTTTATGATGGTTTTGAATTTATTTAAAAGTAAATTTTGAATTTCCACCTTATTATAAAAGGTACTACGTTACTACTTCGTTACACACGAGAAGGCGCGTTTTTTAATATCCCGTTTGTCTTACAATAGCAGAAAATATCCTAGAACTATTACTCCTAAGTAGAAATCAACCGGACTGTAAAACTTTTACAAAAGCAGCAAGTACAAAGGTGTTCCAAAAATGTCCATAGGCGGTGGATCAATTCTCACCTATCATTTCATTTTTTCTGTCAAAAATCGATAAAACAACACGAATACGATGACGACCTGACGACCTGTTTGGTGTAGTGGTTAGCAACTCCGACCACTATACCAAAAGGTTGCGGGTTCGAATCCCGCTAGGGGCATATGTTTGTATGATGAATACAGACATGTGTTCCCGAGTTATGGATGTTTTTCATTTATATATGTAGTTATTTCCAACAAAAAAAAGATGTACTTGTGTAGTGTATAAACTATTTGGTATCCATAATACAAGCCTAGTTGCTTAGTGGCTAGATGGCGCTGTGTGTATGTGCAAAGATTATTTATTTATATATAAAAAAAATTATAGTGTCAAAATCTGTTTTAGGTAATCCTGCGCCTGCATATAATGATTATGGACAGCGTATGCTACCAATTTCCATTTGCTCGTGGTGCCTCTCGCTATCGATAACTAAAAATAAATATTGCTTTATTTATAACCATGAAAATAATTAGTATTCTTACGATAAAACCACCTCATGCTGAGATGTGAGTATTCTGTGGAGCAACAGTTACCTATTAATTATGTTGGAGCAAGACGGAAGAGATACGCAAAACAACGCGTTCGCTAACTACTGACATTTTGCGTAGACAACATATATACGATTCGATAAACTTGATAAGCAGCATAAATATGATATATCAAAATACGGAGATTAAATCGTCTTTCCGCATTTTTATTTCTCGCACGCGGTATATGAAGAATTATATCTTTTTCTTTTATACCAATGCATTAACCTTTACAACTGGTCATAACTCGTTATGTATGCATTCAGTTACTATTAATAAATAAATAAATAAACGGAAATACCCGTCTAAGCATGTACTTTTAAATGCGTAAGCACATTAAAATAAATTGTAAAAAAATATGTAAGTGAATTTTAATTTTAAATAATTTGATGGATGACCGTTGCCTTTGATACTTATATTGACGACTACACATCGGGCGGGCGGTCAAATATATCTTATTACTTAAGAAAACAAAATCCTTTATCACATAGCAATACAATCCATTATTCTTTGTCCGAGTTTAATTTATAAGCAATTGTATTTTCATAAGTACATTGTTATCATTTTCTTCAAACCTATACTGGTTACAACAACTGGTTCTTTCTTTATTAGAGAAATCGACTCGCTAAGAAGATTAGCGAAATGAACAGCTTAACTGAGCTTTATTGCATTATGCTTAAAGTATAACATTTAATTCGTAGTAACGTTTAATTTGTAATGAGCTGTTCATTTCCCTATAAAAAACCACAATAGGCTCAAACAAGAGTTCAATATATCATACCTGGCTCTTTTGGAACTTTTTTCTGTTGAGAAATATAAGTTAAAAAGAAAATAATTTCTATACAGTTCTATTATGTTAGTTTTTAAAGGATTTTCTTACATTGAATATTGAAGTGAAATAGTTTGTGCAGTAACTCAATTTAAAGTGGCGGTGGTGCTGGGCCTTTAAAAATTCTTAGAAGGCTTAAATCAAGCAAGTTAGAAGACACGCTTAGCCTTTCTAAATAAATATCCGGAGATAATCTCTGGCGTCTCAAAAATGATCACTCGACATTCTAAATGGAATAGAAGAGCTTCATGTCCATTTTGAATTTTCATCAAAAAAAGTTTCTTATTTGCTTGACTTGTTTTACAAAGTTCACCCAGGGGTGAACCTGAGCAGAAATTGTACCTGAGCAAAGATGACGAGTTTAGTCCTTAACGGGACACACGTATTTAGACACATGTGTGTCCATTTAATGAAATTCGAAATAGTTCATTTTGTTCCTTCGTCAACTCGACACACAAAGAATTTTACGCGGGTCCAGTGAAATAAATCTTTTTTGTTTTCACCAACTGGACGCTCTCCAATTGTTTGCATGAAAGGGTACAGTAATCGATAAACAACCTTATTAACATCAATTATTTATTACTGTAAATTGATATAGTGGAAAATTCTTCAATAAATGTAAGTCTCTTTAATAATTGAAAGGTGTTATTTAGGCCGGGGTGCTTATGCATTACAACTCATGCATTTCTGTAATGGTACACTCTATGTTTGCAGTTCTACTTATCTTTCTTTAATTCTAAAATCGCAGTTAATGTTTTGCAAAATTAAAAATATAAAACAAGATTCTTTACATTATAATTACTGTCACACATTCATTACACAAATTCTTCACATACCTTATTTCGATTTCCTCGTAGTTAGATAAACATGTAGATTAAAACCATTCATTCACTAACACGATAACGAATCACGTGAGGTAACATATTATTTAATAATACCACAAAGTCTTCCACTATGTATTACAAAAACAAACAACAGCTATTTCCGATTCAAGTGTGAACTTGGTGTGCGAACTACATGACCGCACTCCTTTGAAAGAAACCAGATCTTCTCTATCATATATTTATATACCATTTGAACCCGACTAAAATTAAACTTTATTCTCTATTACATAACAAAAAAATTTGACCTTCGGATCCTGTTACTACGGTCTTTGCAACAGGTGTGCTTATAAAAAGAGAAATTAGCATAAAGCATAAACTTTTCTCAACCATCCATGTTAACAGTCTGGAGTAACGGCCATTATTACTAATGTTTCCGAATCTAAAAGTATTAATTCCGGAGTATAAAGAGTATGCCTAGACGTGCAACTTCTTTGCAATATTTTTTGCAACACAACTCAATAAGTTGGATAGTCTCACAACCCAACGCAAAAATATCAATATGTAATCCACTATTCTCATGTTCGTATAATAATTGCCAATTTGGAAATCAACATCATCATGTCTGTCTGTCTGTCAACTGTTAAACTTGGGGAAGCCTAAGTTTCCACTTTAATTTCTATCAGAATTTCCATTTGGAATGGTCAAACACGAAGTTACTAAAAAATGTGGGCGAGTGTTTCTTAACTTAACTTTAACATTTTCCGTGAATACTTCAGTGCCGCAGTCTGTTTAAAGGTCTTTTAGTTACGTTAGTAAGTGTTGCTATCAGATTTCCAGTTATTGAACTCTTTATGCCCAAATTATTTTTAATTACATCTATTATTAGTCGCTGTAACAAAAGGCGATAAATATCTATTTCGAGTTAAAAGTACAGTGACATACATAAAAAAAAAACGAATAAAACGATTTATCTATAATATTAACTTTTTGCCGCCTTCCGCTGTCCAGGGAAATAAATATTCCATGCACGGTCCAATACTTAGTTGCACGTTTGGATGTACCTTAATTTTTAATCAGGTATCTACTCAAGGAACGTTGGTACTAATATGGTTCAATTCAAATTTATCACAGGTGTTTCCCAAATTGCCTAATGAATAATTTTAGTTTTAAGTAGGTAGGTACATTTGATATGGCTATATACAATGTAAAATATAAAGTTTATGGTCGTGTTTGATGGGGTTTCTTTGATTAAGAAATGCATGAATGCCATCTACTTTATAGTATTTTTTCAACACATCAAATCAATATGTATTAAAGATATATTTATAGACCTTAGAAATTAATCTAATTGATTTACGAGCTATGGAGAAGGCAATGCTCTTTCACTACGTGATCGAATCAGTAATGAAGAAATACGTAGGCGAACGAAGGTCACTGACATAGCCCAGCGGATTAGCAGGTTGAATTGGCAGTGGGCAGGGCACATAGCTCGAAGAGCTAATGGCCGGTAGAGCATTAAAGTCCTTGAGTGGAGACCACGCGCCGCCAAGCGCGGCGTAAGACCTCCACTCACACGGTCCACAGACAACTTGATAAAGGTCGCGGGAAGTCGCTGGATGTAAGTCGCTTCCACCGTTCACTCTGGAATTCTATGGGCAGGTCTATGTTCAGCTGTGGACGTCCTGTGGCTGATATGATGAAGATTTGACATACAAAGAGTATTTCAAGATATGGTTGTTATCGTCACTACTGTCTTCCGCATGCGACACTGAACTCATAGATTTAGGATAAATAGTATATCTCGGTACCAAATTTGAACCCTATCCTTTGAGGCATTAAGACATGATTGAGGAACAAACTGCCTAGTATTCAAACATACGAAATTTTGCATTTATATTTATTAGTGTTAGCATTTACATTTATGATATCTTTGTTTCATATTTATAGTACCTACCGCAACAAAAAACTCTTAATAATATATTTCATGAGCTGGCAGCAATCTCCGCCACCAAATAACTCTGACCATGTAAACAGGCAAACAGTCGAGGACTGGCAACTGGCAACTGTTTGAGATCAATCTTCTATTTGTAAAATAACATTTAATATGTATACCGAATTTGTTTTTTTTTTACCGTAATGAAAAAATAGGGCATATTAGATAAGTTAAATAGAAGGTAAGACAAAGGTAGTTTCATTTTTTTTTCTTCAAAATCATAAAATATAATAAAACGTTGTGTCATTTGATGGTCGCATTTGTAGCTTATTTTTTTTTTTTTTTTTTATATGAGAGGGCGGCAAACGAGCATGCGGGTCACCTGATGGAAAGCAATCACCGCCGCCCATGGACACCCGCAACACCAAAAGGGTCACAGATGCGTTGCCGGCCTTTGAGGAAGGTGTCCACCCCAGAATAAGTAGGGCAGCCTGAGCGATGAGGGATTCTCCAGCACTAATATTCCACATAATTACATCGTTAAATTAAATAAATGAAAGAAAACTTGGAAAAAATATAAGTTTTAATTAAAATTCGCATGATAGGAACCCTACGAATCCCGCCAGTCGCATATCAATCTCCGGCTGGCTCGTGGGTCGATGACGGTTTTGAAAAAAAAATTAAACTACCTATGCCAATAACATCTATTTCACTTACCTAATATGGCCAATTTTTTCCTATAAGTATAATTTATTTAATAAACTTCCTGAATAATGATAATTATTTTAATTATATGTAGTGCGGATTCATGGATTTGTATCTGACTGGTGACCACATGAGTTATAATAATAATAATAACTTAATTTCAAAATAACATAAAATACATTTTTTTTATGATTAGATTAGGTGTGAACCTATATCTCGGCAGATAGCGCCGCTCCCCTCAAGAAAATACAAATATTGAATTTTTGAATTTTTATGAAGGTAGGATAGAAACTAAAATCCATAATTGCAAGGAAAAATATAGTTTAATTAAGAATAAAATGTATTTTGTAAAAGTAGATGTTACTATTTCAATTATTTGTTTAACCCATTGCGACATATTGGAGAGTTGGTAAAATTTTCAATTGATACGATGAAAGTATGTCGACTGATCGTTAGTTGTCACGTGTTGATAAGATAACGATGCCGGCGAATGTTGAATTTATTTCATAACTTACATTAGATATGCGTCGTTGATGTACCGGTTCTAACGATACCGACTTAGCGAGGGCTTTGATTAGGTATCGAATCTTCACTCATGGATTCAAAATTCTGATAAACAATTTCATGCGCGACTTTGTTTTCTTTTGGTTCGGACCTATCAAAAAGAGAAATCTTATTTATTTATTTATATAACACTTTATTGCATATAAGCATAAACTTTACATAAAAATAAAAAACCAGGACAATATTAAAAATATACAAAAGGCGAGCTTATCTCTATAAGAGATCTCTTCCAGCAAATCACAGTAAGGAGACAAGTATAGTACTTACAAGACCCAAGTTATTAACAAATATACAACTGATAAAAGAATATATCAAAAATGTCGACAGCACACCATATAAAAAAAACACAACAAAGCAGCATAAAAGTTGTTATAATAGAAATAAATATAGTATAACTTTACCACTTGATCACTTGATGACTTCACCTTTTTTTATCTTATTATTAAAGTTTTTGACATTATTGCTCATTCACAAAGCTGATTCCCCAGAGAAGACCGAGCAAAAAACTCAAGGGTTGCTCTTATAAAATAAGTTTGGTTTACAATTATATTATATTGTATAATTAGACTGAATATCGCCGAGCGGTCCATGTCCATGCTACTTTTCATCCAGATAGTCAGACATTTTATAATAGCCTTTGGCAAATAATGTCTGTTTTATGATGGTTTTGAATTTATTTAAAGGTAAATTTTGAATGTCCACTGGAACCTTATTATAAAAGCGTATACATTGCCCCTTAAATGACTTAGTGACTTTGTGTAAACGGCTGACATGAACAGCAAGTTTATTTTTATATCTGGTATTAACATTATGTATATCACTATTTTTCTTAAACGATTCTAGATTCTATACATATTTACTTAAATAAAAGATAAGTTCACCTTTGTACATGACTTATTGTTTGTACTCTGTTATGAGTACCTAATGTTTTGGTGCAATAAAGATGCAATAAATATTATGTAGTAAACTTGACTAACGACAAGAAGTGGTAAGTTTTATGGAACGGAATTCAATATTTTATAACCATTGACAACCTACTCACAACGACCGATTGGTGCCGTTCGGTTTGGTTTGGTAAATTAATTTTTCAGTACAAACTAATATATAAATGCAGAGTAGAGTATAATGAATGACACAGTCTGTGAGAAATGTGTGTGTGATTAATAATGAACATTTATTGCCAAGTATGGATGTTTATATAGATATTTATATGTATATGTTTATCCATCATTTAGCAAGCTTTGCTTACTTTAGGACTAGATGAGGTCGTACTCGTAAGGTGATGTATATCTACATTAAGATGATCCTCTCTTATTGACTCTACACTTTATATGTCAGCAATATTGAAACAAATCTCTCTCTCCTACTTGAAGAAAACCTTGTACACAAAATCATAGCAAAACTACAAATGACACAAAACATTAAATGCTACCACAAATTACCTAGAAATTCATATTTTCTTTAATATCTCAAAGTTTAAGTACCAACCAATACTCATGCGTGTTTACTCGTATTTCCCAGAAAAATCTAATTAATGTCAACAAGCCAGTACTAGTTGCGCATCAAACAAAATGTATGAGTAACTAAGTAATGTGTGTGGTGATCATAAAAAGGTCATAAAAATGGTGCGCGCACGAGTGACACTTAGTTTACAAGAAATTGTAACGACGTTTGCAAATCATCAAGGAAAACCACGCACCATGGTAATAAAGTCAAAAATATATTCCCTGACTGCATCAAAGTTTCATTTGTCATTCTTATTGAAAACAGCATTTTTGTCTTTTCGTATTTAGCGAACAATCTTTAACTTCCTTAAGCATTTTAGTACCTAATTTTTTTGCACGGTGATAGAGTAAAAATGGTTTCTAACAAATGAGTAGCTTGCTTTAGGTATAATACATAAAACATACAATATTAAATTAAATTAAAATTAATAATAACGTGAACTGGTGGAAGATACTCGGAACTCCTGTAACTATTATCTAAAAAATCGAATATAAATTTCTTTAGTTTGCCCGCCCACGACCGACTTTTTGTAGAACCGATAATCGGGCCGATTTTTTCTTCAATACGTTTGCGCCCACGACCGACTTGTAGGACGATATTCGGCCGATTTTTTCCTCAATACTTTTATCACCGATATTGTGACCGATTTTTTGTAAGACGTGGGCGTTGAAACATTGCAATCAGTACGTTCCATTTTTCTCCAAAAAATCGGTCACCGATTATCGGCCGCGGGCGAGCAGCCTTAAAATTTTGAAAAAAATTCCTGAAAAACGTCACGACTAATTAAACGATTTTTTAGAAAATATAAAGTAGGTACTTATTGATTATTATTTTTTTTTAATTTTCCCGACAGCTTAACTTACAGTGGTAATTTTAAGTTAATATTGTAGGTTTTAACTAACAAAAAAACTAAATATCCATGTACACAAAATTTGGAATTTTAAGATAGTAAGTGAGGGCTACACTGCGACCGAAGTGACACCCCTAAAATATATATAGCCTTACTGGGCTAAAAAGAAATAGTTTAAAAATAAACTCTGTGAGGTACCCAACTAAGTATTTAACATAATAATAAGCACATCAGTCAAAAGAAGTTCAATTTAATTTGTCATTTTTAATTCAATTATTTGTATGTGACTGTAATTTCTATGTATTCAAAATACGCGGATATATAGAAACACCCTCGTGACTGCGATTTCGTGGCTGCAAAGCTTATGCGTCACCTGGGTAAGGGATATCCCAAACCTGCCCCTGTAATAGTTCGACAAATGATATTTGTCTTGACGTCGGAAAGTTTTAAACTTCGAATGAGTTCCCTGAAACCAATCACTTTCGAAATTTAAAGCTTTCCGATATCGAATTCAATGTCGAGTCTTGAATCATAAGGGACTTTCCATCAAAAAACATCTTAGATTTACACCACATGTCACGTGTACATTTCTATTTTCAGAAGGTGAAACGTGGATATTGCTTCAAATATAAAACTTTAATTGTTTGGAAAACCCTAACGATCATGTTTGGGATATCTCTGACCAACCCGTTTGATACAAAAGTCGTGAGATTATGTATGTTTCTCTCGGAGCTGTGTCCTGTCGGAACTCCGTCCTGTCGAAACCTGTAGAGCATTAAAGTCCTTGAGTGGAGACCACGCGCCGCCAAGCGCGGCGTAAGACCTCCACTCACACGGTCCACAGACAACTTGATAAAGGTCGCGGGAAGTCGCTGGATGTAAGTCGCTTCCACCGTTCACTCTGGAATTCTATGGGCAGGTCTATGTTCAGCTGTGGACGTCCTGTGGCTGATATGATGAAGATTTGACATACAAAGAGTATTTCAAGATATGGTTGTTATCGTCACTACTGTCTTCCGCATGCGACACTGAACTCATAGATTTAGGATAAATAGTATATCTCGGTACCAAATTTGAACCCTATCCTTTGAGGCATTAAGACATGATTGAGGAACAAACTGCCTAGTATTCAAACATACGAAATTTTGCATTTATATTTATTAGTGTTAGCATTTACATTTATGATATCTTTGTTTCATATTTATAGTACCTACCGCAACAAAAAACTCTTAATAATATATTTC
Source organism: Oegoconia quadripuncta (assembly GCA_949316235.1). Classification (NCBI taxonomy): domain Eukaryota; kingdom Metazoa; phylum Arthropoda; class Insecta; order Lepidoptera; family Autostichidae; genus Oegoconia; species Oegoconia quadripuncta. Next base: position 32,153,722 of record OX438741.1, on the reverse strand, counting down.
ATGAGCTGGCAGCAATCTCCGCCACCAAATAACTCTGACCATGTAAACAGGCAAACAGTCGAGGACTGGCAACTGGCAACTGTTTGAGATCAATCTTCTATTTGTAAAATAACATTTAATATGTATACCGAATTTGTTTTTTTTTTACCGTAATGAAAAAATAGGGCATATTAGATAAGTTAAATAGAAGGTAAGACAAAGGTAGTTTCATTTTTTTTTCTTCAAAATCATAAAATATAATAAAACGTTGTGTCATTTGATGGTCGCATTTGTAGCTTATTTTTTTTTTTTTTTTTTTATATGAGAGGGCGGCAAACGAGCATGCGGGTCACCTGATGGAAAGCAATCACCGCCGCCCATGGACACCCGCAACACCAAAAGGGTCACAGATGCGTTGCCGGCCTTTGAGGAAGGTGTCCACCCCAGAATAAGTAGGGCAGCCTGAGCGATGAGGGATTCTCCAGCACTAATATTCCACATAATTACATCGTTAAATTAAATAAATGAAAGAAAACTTGGAAAAAATATAAGTTTTAATTAAAATTCGCATGATAGGAACCCTACGAATCCCGCCAGTCGCATATCAATCTCCGGCTGGCTCGTGGGTCGATGACGGTTTTGAAAAAAAAATTAAACTACCTATGCCAATAACATCTATTTCACTTACCTAATATGGCCAATTTTTTCCTATAAGTATAATTTATTTAATAAACTTCCTGAATAATGATAATTATTTTAATTATATGTAGTGCGGATTCATGGATTTGTATCTGACTGGTGACCACATGAGTTATAATAATAATAATAACTTAATTTCAAAATAACATAAAATACATTTTTTTTATGATTAGATTAGGTGTGAACCTATATCTCGGCAGATAGCGCCGCTCCCCTCAAGAAAATACAAATATTGAATTTTTGAATTTTTATGAAGGTAGGATAGAAACTAAAATCCATAATTGCAAGGAAAAATATAGTTTAATTAAGAATAAAATGTATTTTGTAAAAGTAGATGTTACTATTTCAATTATTTGTTTAACCCATTGCGACATATTGGAGAGTTGGTAAAATTTTCAATTGATACGATGAAAGTATGTCGACTGATCGTTAGTTGTCACGTGTTGATAAGATAACGATGCCGGCGAATGTTGAATTTATTTCATAACTTACATTAGATATGCGTCGTTGATGTACCGGTTCTAACGATACCGACTTAGCGAGGGCTTTGATTAGGTATCGAATCTTCACTCATGGATTCAAAATTCTGATAAACAATTTCATGCGCGACTTTGTTTTCTTTTGGTTCGGACCTATCAAAAAGAGAAATCTTATTTATTTATTTATATAACACTTTATTGCATATAAGCATAAACTTTACATAAAAATAAAAAACCAGGACAATATTAAAAATATACAAAAGGCGAGCTTATCTCTATAAGAGATCTCTTCCAGCAAATCACAGTAAGGAGACAAGTATAGTACTTACAAGACCCAAGTTATTAACAAATATACAACTGATAAAAGAATATATCAAAAATGTCGACAGCACACCATATAAAAAAAACACAACAAAGCAGCATAAAAGTTGTTATAATAGAAATAAATATAGTATAACTTTACCACTTGATCACTTGATGACTTCACCTTTTTTTATCTTATTATTAAAGTTTTTGACATTATTGCTCATTCACAAAGCTGATTCCCCAGAGAAGACCGAGCAAAAAACTCAAGGGTTGCTCTTATAAAATAAGTTTGGTTTACAATTATATTATATTGTATAATTAGACTGAATATCGCCGAGCGGTCCATGTCCATGCTACTTTTCATCCAGATAGTCAGACATTTTATAATAGCCTTTGGCAAATAATGTCTGTTTTATGATGGTTTTGAATTTATTTAAAGGTAAATTTTGAATGTCCACTGGAACCTTATTATAAAAGCGTATACATTGCCCCTTAAATGACTTAGTGACTTTGTGTAAACGGCTGACATGAACAGCAAGTTTATTTTTATATCTGGTATTAACATTATGTATATCACTATTTTTCTTAAACGATTCTAGATTCTATACATATTTACTTAAATAAAAGATAAGTTCACCTTTGTACATGACTTATTGTTTGTACTCTGTTATGAGTACCTAATGTTTTGGTGCAATAAAGATGCAATAAATATTATGTAGTAAACTTGACTAACGACAAGAAGTGGTAAGTTTTATGGAACGGAATTCAATATTTTATAACCATTGACAACCTACTCACAACGACCGATTGGTGCCGTTCGGTTTGGTTTGGTAAATTAATTTTTCAGTACAAACTAATATATAAATGCAGAGTAGAGTATAATGAATGACACAGTCTGTGAGAAATGTGTGTGTGATTAATAATGAACATTTATTGCCAAGTATGGATGTTTATATAGATATTTATATGTATATGTTTATCCATCATTTAGCAAGCTTTGCTTACTTTAGGACTAGATGAGGTCGTACTCGTAAGGTGATGTATATCTACATTAAGATGATCCTCTCTTATTGACTCTACACTTTATATGTCAGCAATATTGAAACAAATCTCTCTCTCCTACTTGAAGAAAACCTTGTACACAAAATCATAGCAAAACTACAAATGACACAAAACATTAAATGCTACCACAAATTACCTAGAAATTCATATTTTCTTTAATATCTCAAAGTTTAAGTACCAACCAATACTCATGCGTGTTTACTCGTATTTCCCAGAAAAATCTAATTAATGTCAACAAGCCAGTACTAGTTGCGCATCAAACAAAATGTATGAGTAACTAAGTAATGTGTGTGGTGATCATAAAAAGGTCATAAAAATGGTGCGCGCACGAGTGACACTTAGTTTACAAGAAATTGTAACGACGTTTGCAAATCATCAAGGAAAACCACGCACCATGGTAATAAAGTCAAAAATATATTCCCTGACTGCATCAAAGTTTCATTTGTCATTCTTATTGAAAACAGCATTTTTGTCTTTTCGTATTTAGCGAACAATCTTTAACTTCCTTAAGCATTTTAGTACCTAATTTTTTTGCACGGTGATAGAGTAAAAATGGTTTCTAACAAATGAGTAGCTTGCTTTAGGTATAATACATAAAACATACAATATTAAATTAAATTAAAATTAATAATAACGTGAACTGGTGGAAGATACTCGGAACTCCTGTAACTATTATCTAAAAAATCGAATATAAATTTCTTTAGTTTGCCCGCCCACGACCGACTTTTTGTAGAACCGATAATCGGGCCGATTTTTTCTTCAATACGTTTGCGCCCACGACCGACTTGTAGGACGATATTCGGCCGATTTTTTCCTCAATACTTTTATCACCGATATTGTGACCGATTTTTTGTAAGACGTGGGCGTTGAAACATTGCAATCAGTACGTTCCATTTTTCTCCAAAAAATCGGTCACCGATTATCGGCCGCGGGCGAGCAGCCTTAAAATTTTGAAAAAAATTCCTGAAAAACGTCACGACTAATTAAACGATTTTTTAGAAAATATAAAGTAGGTACTTATTGATTATTATTTTTTTTTAATTTTCCCGACAGCTTAACTTACAGTGGTAATTTTAAGTTAATATTGTAGGTTTTAACTAACAAAAAAACTAAATATCCATGTACACAAAATTTGGAATTTTAAGATAGTAAGTGAGGGCTACACTGCGACCGAAGTGACACCCCTAAAATATATATAGCCTTACTGGGCTAAAAAGAAATAGTTTAAAAATAAACTCTGTGAGGTACCCAACTAAGTATTTAACATAATAATAAGCACATCAGTCAAAAGAAGTTCAATTTAATTTGTCATTTTTAATTCAATTATTTGTATGTGACTGTAATTTCTATGTATTCAAAATACGCGGATATATAGAAACACCCTCGTGACTGCGATTTCGTGGCTGCAAAGCTTATGCGTCACCTGGGTAAGGGATATCCCAAACCTGCCCCTGTAATAGTTCGACAAATGATATTTGTCTTGACGTCGGAAAGTTTTAAACTTCGAATGAGTTCCCTGAAACCAATCACTTTCGAAATTTAAAGCTTTCCGATATCGAATTCAATGTCGAGTCTTGAATCATAAGGGACTTTCCATCAAAAAACATCTTAGATTTACACCACATGTCACGTGTACATTTCTATTTTCAGAAGGTGAAACGTGGATATTGCTTCAAATATAAAACTTTAATTGTTTGGAAAACCCTAACGATCATGTTTGGGATATCTCTGACCAACCCGTTTGATACAAAAGTCGTGAGATTATGTATGTTTCTCTCGGAGCTGTGTCCTGTCGGAACTCCGTCCTGTCGAAACTCAGTCCTGTCGGAACTTGGTTTTACAATCGCTCCGGTGACTACATGCTTTTCGTTTTGTCTTTAACAGACCTTAGCAGTAGAAAGGAGCGAAAGCACAGGTAGCTCACAAATGTTAAATCATTCGGTACAGAGCACGATGCCCGGCCAATGTAAAGAAAATGTTTATTACCCGCGTAACGTAAGAACAATAAAATGAATGTCGCAAAAACAAATGAGCTGCACATTAGTTTGTTTCTCTCGAAGTTTTTTCCGACGTTCATTTGTTTTTCCCACATTTATTTGTTTTCGTTTTCATTAACACGATTTTTTATACCTATAAGAGATTATGTACTTTGGTCAATGAAATAATATTTATGTCGCATTAATTTGTTTTCATAATATTCATTTGTATTTTTTTATCGCGTCTTAGTTATTTTTCATTTTGGACGTTTTTCGTCGTAGGCATTACGAAACGTTTATGCTATCGCTATCGTCCGGTAGGTATTCAATATGAACAAAAAACATTGGCGGCAACAATTAAATAGGAGGGTGATACTCATCCAGCCGGCCTCCGTGAAAAAAGAAGGGCCAACCACCTGCTAAAATATAACTTAAACAAGAATAATTATTGTAAGCGATTTTGCAAATGCCTGTAATACTTGGCATCATACTTGAGGTCAATGTTTATGACTAGGGGTAATCATTAAATGAAAAGTACCTATAGCACAAGGTGACATGCACAGGGCCATAGTGAACTTTAAGGTATTAATGATGAAATCTGAATAAACCTGGTTCGAATTTTTTATTGAGGTAATGGATATCTATGGGGAAAAGGCCATTTCGCGATGACCATCATGTGGGGGATATGGTGATGATTACAAACTGGTTAGAATGTGGATTTAGCAATAGAGAAAATGTTATAGTATTGTCTTAGTTATTATCATCAGTCCGTAAACATCCCACTGCAGGGATATAGGCTGTTATTGTGTATATGTGTATACGTATATGGGATGTTTACGGGCTGATGATCATAACTAAGATACATCCCGACAAAGATTTACAGATTCTTTAGTGCAAATAAACACAAAAGATACATTTGTCAGATAAAAAGATACAAAGGTGAGCTTATCTCTAAGAGAGATCACTTCCAGCCAACCCTATAAACGGTTAGAGAGAGGTAATATTGGGATCACTAACACACACACACACAACACACACACACACAGAACTCCTTCAAACACATAACACTCGACATTTTTCGTCACAAATCGCATGAATACAGAGAGAAATATTTTTTCCGCAATTTGAAGTTACTCGTCAAAATTTAAGTACCTCTTTTACAATTTTTGAACAACTGGATACCACAATCGTACCTAGTAGAAAGTGATGACGTAGCCGAAGAAGAAGCATGCGATTAAAATTAATAATTCACCCTAGACTTGCAGAACAAGATTGTTAGACTCCGGGAACACCTATATGCCGTCAGTGAATTTCATACCTTAGCAGTCCATTGACGCAAGTGAAGTTTGCTATTTTAAAACTCGTTCGTATAGTAGAGTGAAGGGAATGAAGGCTAAGGCTTTTATTGTTTTATTGTTTGACGACCTGTTTGGTGTAGTGGTTAGCAACTCTGACCACTATACCAAAAGGTTGCGGGTTCGAATCCCGCTAGGGGCATATATTTGTGTGATGAATACGGACATTTCAAATTGTTTATAAAAACGGCCACTTTTTTTATAGTCGTGGATTCTGGAAAAGCTATTTAGGTACTCGTATAGTAATCGAGGAGACGGGTTATTAGCCATATTTGATGAGAATCGGTTAAGCCGTTTCGAAGATATTTAGCTTTTAACACTTTATTAGGTTAAGTTATTTAAGTATTTGGTGTATTTGTATGATATCAAAGACTTTCAGGGATTTTCTTTATTTTCAATTTATAGTTACTAATTTATTTCTTTAGTATAAATGTGCATAAAAGTATTGTACTTGTGTTTAGTATAAAAGTAACTTAATCAAATTTCGATTTTATTGCACTAAGTAATAATTTTTGAAGAAAGTGTCTTTGACGTACACAGGTGGACAGATAGAACAGATGGACGGCCGGATTGACGGACATGGACGTGTCGAAACTATAACGATTGGGTTTTAGACATCCGGCTACGGAATTCTAAAAAGTATAGATACACACAACAAAGAAAAGCCAAATTGTATTCCAGTTTGATCTCTATCTCAAATATACATAAGCTCGAGAACTAACCCCTTTGTATGAAATTAATTACAAATAAAATTTTTAGTCAACTAATTTTGAAATCGATCTTGTCAAGATAAAATGCAACAATGGAACTTAACTGTTTAATAATAATAATAATAATAAATGTCTTTGCACAAACACACAGCGTCATCTAGGTCCACAGTAAGCATCTAGGCTTGTTTTATGGATATCAGATGGTTAATAAACTACACAAATACATTTTTTTTTTGTAAATAAATACATGTATAAATGAAAAACATCCATAACTCGGGAACACATGTCTGTATTCATCATACAAACATATGCCCCTAGCGGGATTCGAACCCGCGACCTTTTGGTAAAGTAGAAGAGTTTCTAACCACTACACCAAACTGGTCGTCGTTAATGAGATAGGTGCGTAAGAAAAACCCAACTTTGAATAATGCACTACAGGTTTAAAAGGTCTGGAATAAAAATAATTAAACCACAAAGTAAAGACGTCATAAGCAGTGGAATATTTAAAAGTATTTCTAGATTAAATTGCAGTATATTTTACTGTGGACATTTTTGTATCTCGTAACTCATTATGTATAACCCTAGTTTTTTATAATTGATCAAAAGTTGGTTTATACCATTTTTTTACCAGTTAAATTCATGTAAGAAAAGGGTTATATGTGACTGGCTTTCCGCCCGCGGCTTCGCCTGCGTAAAGTAAAATAACATATCGCGGAAATTTGTTTATCCCGCGGGAACTACTCACTTTATCGGAATAAGAAATATCCTATGTCTCAATCCAGGGTATGTTCTACCTATTACCTGAGCAACAAACAAACATTCAAACTTTCGCATTTATAATATTAGTTAGGTTACAGTTCTATACATTATAATGGATAGAATTGTAATCTAACTAATGTAGGCAGTAGAAGCTTGCGCAATTGTATCATAATTGATCGGAATAGGTAGATCAATTTTACTTACAAGCTAAATTATTGATCTTTAATAGATAATATTTATTATCTATTAAAGATCAGCCACTAAAAATCTTTATGCGACTTGCGTTCTTTTTAAATTGTGAAAATTAGAAAAGATGTAGCATTATGAAAACAGACAACTTGTGTTCTATGTCTTTAAATTTAACTTTTTATTTCAGATATTCTATACAAAAGAGTTTGTTTTTTTTTTATGCACAACGGGTTAGCACTTGACCTCAATCACACCTGATGTTAAGTGAAGATGAGGCCGAAGGTGAAAGCGTACTGACCCGGATACCCAAATATTTGGGGAACTGGCTATCTTATCTCTGACAGCCGGAACACAATAATGCTATTAACATTTGGCGGCAGATTTAGATAAGATGGTGGTAGCTAGCCAGACATTTAAAATGCCCTACCACCAACCAAACCGAGTACTAAACATGCACCCCGCTGGGGATCGAACCTGCGACCTCCGATTCGTAAACCCTGTGTATATGAACAGCAAAGAAAATCCAAAGAAGTTGTCGATTGTAGGTAATAATAGAGATTTCCAGTGATTTACAAATAATCCTGAATATATAAGTTCATTATCCATCACACCTTTCTACCTCTCTCTTTCAGCCACTTTTATCAGGTCCATGAGCCTGCTGCACACGCGGTCTACATTCTATAATATGTTTGTTCTAAAGCCCTCCACGAAAACGTAACCTTCCAGTGCCCTCGCCACTGAAATATCAACTACTGCTAATCCAGTTGACACGAAAACGTCACATAACCAACTTACAGTATAACAATAAATTAAGTAAAATATCCCGGAAACGTTACATTAATAGCTATAAATTATATATAACGTTGTGAGCTACAACACGAGCATTAGTCAAAACTAAACAAACGAGATCCGAAGTGTTTTGTTTATTTATTTTGAATAAATTGAACAAATATAACGACATAACTACTTGGAACAGAATGGATTCTTGTCGTTATAATATGGACGTATGTAAATACAATTCTCAAACAAATGGCGTAAGTGCTTAGCTAATTTTAAAATTGAACGCTACTCGAAAATTTCCAAAGATACGAATCTATTATGTACCTACCTACGCGCAAATTATCCTTGTTTTTGTACTTACTGCTTCTCCGACCGAGGGTCTTAGGTATATGCTAAAGAATAACAAAGGCGGCAGATTTTATGCAAATGTCAATCACAATAAAATCACAATACTTATGGAACGTGGGATAGGGACGACCCATCAACATGTACGCGTGAAGAAAAATAGGGGGAGAGTAGATTACTCGATGATTATCGGAGCCATAAACAACAAATATTTTTTAGTGGTTGAGTAGGTATTAATAATTATTCTTTTTTGATCCAATACAGGATAATAGATAATTAAATTACAGGCACAATATTTAATATTTTTATATTTTTTAAATAAATATACATTTCAGACTCTAAATCTATCTATCACGGCGAAACGGATTTATATTAAATTTGGTATATAGGTAGAACATATCCTGGATTAAAACAGGATACTTTTTATCCCGATAAAGTGAGTAGTTCCCACGGGATAAACAAATTAAACATATCCGCGATAAAGTTAAGCTAGTATAAAAAATAAGCTTCGACAAGTTTGGGGTGTGTGATAATTGGGTTATCTACTACTATCACTATATAAGGATAAAAAGTATCCTGTTTTAATCCAGGATAGGTTCTACCTATATACCAAATTTAATCTAAATCCGTTTCGCTGTGATTGAGCAACAAACGAACAAACATCCAAACTATCGCATATATAATATTAGACTAGATGGATTAGATGGATAGATAAATGGATAACTTGGGATAACTGGTAGTATCCTTTATACAAACATTTACCCCTAGCGGGATTCGAACTCGTAATAGTTCTAATAATAATAGACCCATAGGCCGTAAATGATGTCAGCGCTTTATTAGTCTTTATCACATTATTGAAATGGTTGCAAATTTATTGGTTCAAGACTTATGATACTGCTAAAATGTCAAATGAAATATAGGTATAAATGTCTATCTCAAATTAGCCCAGGTTTACCCCCTACTCCACCAATAGTTGATTATTTACAATGCACTACACTTAATACCACTTTTAGAGATAACTTTAGTGAAGGACGGTACGTTACTGGTTCAGCGAAAAGGAAAGTGTCCACTTAAGTGGAAGTCAAGTGTAATATTTGTTTTTTTAATAATTGCTCCCTCTACTAGTTTTCCTTTACTAATTTTCCGCCCGCGGCTTCGTCCGCGTGATAGATTTCATCAAAATCGGTTCATCAAAAAAATTTGCCTATATTGTTAATCCTTATTGTTGCTCAATCACGGCAAAACGGATGAACGGATTTAGATAAGATTTGGTTTATAGGTAGAAAATACAGTAGATTAAAACATAGGATATTTTTTTCCCGGTAAAGTGAGTAGTTGCCGCAGGATAAACAAATTAAACATGTCCGCGACAAAGTTATGCCACGCAGCGAAGCTGCGGGCGACAAACTAGTCAGACATAAGAGTAGTAATTTGTTACTGGTTCGGACCACACAATGGAAAATTGGCTCGTTCCTAGACAAGTAGCAAACGTTTCTCGCAGTTAATAAAACGCGAACAGTTGACAGGTAATCGTTGCCAGAATACAATAAAAAATATTTTATTCCATGTAGGATATAAAAATAGGTATCATTTATTGAAAGTCAACATGTTTTTTAAACTACATGGCTTCACAAGGTGTTATGGGGAGAAGAAGCGACAAGAAACTTCGTAACAACACACCTTTTAAATAGAGAATAGCTCGAAGTTAGCGTTTGTTGTCGTTATAGAAAGGTTTGCATCTTATCTAGAGAGGGTAATGTTTGAAGCACGTAGATGCTGTGCCATTCAGAAATATAATTTGTCGTTATTAAACATTGCTCTTAATAACGAGCTAATGGCATAGTATATTTAGAACAAGAATGCAATTTTCTGCATCGCCACAATCACGACTCGAAGATATTTTTATGTACAAAATGAATAACAAACTATAATAATTTAATACAGGTACAACCACGATTGTAATTCTAGATAATTATAACTACCACAATAATGGTAACAAACTAAACTTTTAAAACAGCCTTAAGTCGAAGACAAAGGGCATAAAATTATATAGCCAGTTTTTTAATAATAAAATTGGTATTACCTTGAATGAGAGGCTTGACTCGTCAACGTGCACTGATAACGCGAGATAGTACACTTGATAGCAAGACAATAGTGATGCTACTTAGATAACTAACCCATATTTACTTAGAATGAGTGTAGGTGTTGATAGTTCTTGAATCTATTGACATATTGATAGGGGGAAATATTGATAGTTTCAAATGCTGGTCTGTCATATACAGCTGCAATAAATTTAACGGTAACCTGCACCTTTCTCAAAGAAAGTCCTATTCAACGATATCCTACGCGATGGAGTATATGATAATAAATAATCGCCCTCAATTTACATGTTGGTGAGATATATATTTTTTTTAATTTTTCCTTCAAATCTGTACGCTTTATTCCTCAGTATAATCATACCATTCATCTTTATAGCTGTTCTAGATTCATGAGGCCTGTGTTAACAATAGCACCTACACAGCTTGATCTTCAACATTTAGCTTTATTAAATAATTTGCAAATTATAGTTTAATTTTCTAGAATTCTAAAAAAGCGTGACGTCAGAGAGTGAGTATTGCCAATATTGCTACGGACGGAGGCGCGTTTTGTTTCACGCTAAAGCACTAATATCCTGCGATGAAAGCAGCTGTGTGGAATCTGGCAGGTTGCTGGGTGGTTCTCATTAGAATGGAACCTGCTCTCTCTTTTTTTTATGGTTAACTGTATACGCGTTTGACCACAATCTCACCTGATGGGAAGTGACGATGTGGCCGAAGATGAAGCACGCGATCTCAGTAGATGCCTATTCACCCTGCTCTGGAAGATCTCAAGGTTGTAGGATTCAGGGAAGACTGATTCTCGTGGATGTAGCAAAATCGTTAGCAGTGTTATTAGTGTTGAGCAAATTCTGCGATCCAATCCAAGCCAATCCGCATGGCAATAAAGATAAATCTTTCCATGGAATGTGATATTAATATGTGCAGACAAATGGACGAACAAACAGCGGGACAAGGCGGAAAATCGACTTTAAAAGATATGTCAGCCTGCGTAGCATTACAGCGTTTGTCGCGCGCGACGTAGGAGTGAGAGTGGGATAGTTGTATATTTCATCCAAGCGAATGAGCAGGAAAAATATTATCTCGCGGGACATAAACGTTTATATTTGAACGGAAATTAAACTAGTTTCTTTTTAATACTCGTGGTTAGCTCTAAACATTTTGGGTTTGGTTTTGCTTTGGTAGCGTCAACGATATAATCGATCACAAAAATAGCGCGATACCATTTTTTACTTCAGCTAAATCAAAACCAAAAACGTTCCTTTCGAAGGGTAAAATCGTTGTAAAATAGCGCCTAATTCCCAGGTCTGTCTAAACTGGGTCAACTTGGTTCGATCTCAGTACATTTTATGTGAGATTATTTTATAGGTGCCAAGTGAAATGTTTATAAACAAATAATTGTAAACGGTCAACATTACAACATTGGTGAATCACAATTTAGACCGTGCCAAGTTCCAACGTACAACATGTTTTCATCTCACCTTTTTACAAAGCAACAACACCGTTTTTTAGGTCTCAGTAAACCTTTGTACCGGTGAGTGAGTAAACAAGGATTTGATTTTTTTTACTTAAGCAACTTACGTAGGAAAAGAACCTTAGACTTTGTATCGTAATGTTACTCAACAGATCAGGGTATTCTACATTTTTTAAGACACTTCTAACTTTGTCGGACTTTGAATCTTGTTTGACGTCAATGAAATAGGCGAATTCGTACTTTGGATCTGTAGTTTTGACTAAGAAGAGGCATTGAATCATGTAGATGGTACGTATACGTATATACGTACTTTTTTTGTATTAGCCATTATTGAAGCAACAGAAAAGTAAGATTGTAAAAACGGTTTAACTATACGGAATATCCCATTTTTTGTATCGCAAGTTGATGTAACTTCAAAATTTGCTAAATACGAGTGAGTGCATAAGTACCTCTGCATTTGTTTTGCTGCTTCATCACTATCAATACACATCTTGTTCTGTCCTAGCTTTATCCCATTTCCTTTGGGTACATTTCCATCACAATCTACCTATAGTCATGTGTTTATATCAGAAGATTTCTAAGTCTTGGCGGTCTCATCCCCTATTTATTGTTTAGCGCATTCGTCATGTGTTTGTATATGCATCCAATCGCAGTTCTCTATCAACTACCATCATCTTCATCAGCCGAAAGACGTCCACTGCTGGACAAAGGCCACCCCCAAAGATCTATCAACTATATTTACATATATTCACTATGCTATTAGACTAGGGTAACTCCCGGATAGGTGCCATACTTTTTGTATTCGCTCTCTTGCTCAAAACCCTTTGCCGGAAAATACTAAAGTCTCATTTTCCGGCAACGGTAGATCGGTCTTTCAGCTACAAAAGCGTTATAGTAACCTTTTGAGGAACATTTTAAATCATATATTAAACCATTTAGAAAACGGGGCAGAACAGAATTAATCGTGCTACTGTTAAGTTGAATGGTCCTTATACTTATGTTAACTGTTAATATCAAAATAGTCCCTACAACCATATACAGGGTGAATTTGATTTCGTGTAATTCCCATTAACTGGTAATCATGATTACGAACAATTTTCATCACGGAACCATAGTCGAATTCGATTAAAATTATTTTCGATTACCCATACAAAGTAAACCATTCAGAAACCTGTTAATGTACTTGAAAATATGGAATTTTGAAATAGGCTTCATCAACTGGCTATAAAAGTCCACTACTGAATATAAGCCTCCCTATGGCGCGATTTGCATCGCTTTCCATGGGAGGATTTACCCTAATCGCCACTCAGATCGCAAGAGATCGTGAGCATAACATAGCATACACATGACAGCAGCATGGTGCGGTGCTTCCAAAAAATTCAACAACTCTACATTGACTTACATGTTTACAAATCACTGTCAAATACGAATATCCTCCAGTTCCAGTACAAACAATTTACATTTTTATCGAATACCTTTGTGGATAGGTGTACCAAATGTCGATTACTAACCATTACAGTACGATTGAATGCACAGGAACGAAAAATATTTTTCCTTAAAAATTCAAAACATTCTAAAAAAATTTTACCGTTTGAAATTTGAATGGGTATACATTTTTGAAGCCTACCGTACACTTGCACTTTCTATCCGAAAACATTTTATTGTAGGTATGTTATTGCTTATGTGTCAAACATTATCGATTTCTTTAATAGTAGATTGTTAACCAAGGGCTGTATGACATCAATTGCATACGAGCCCGAGTATGCAATTGATGCTTACACCCGAGATAAACACTCTGCTTTACATATCGATTGTGAGGTAAGTAAAAACAAGTTGTAGCTTCTTAGATAATTCATTAAAATATGATATAAAAACACTCGCAAAAGAGATATAACTTTTTTTTCTGACCGCCACTTCATAAATTGGTCGTATGCTTTTACATAATCTTTCTTTCGAGTTCGGCGGTAATAGATTTTCTAAAACTGTTTTTGCTTGTTCTTTTATAAAATCGGGGGTAAGATCCATGTCTTCGTCACTTGACATTTTTCAAAACTTTTGAGAAAGAACTCCAAAACACGACAAATTTACTTTTGCGCCTAGCTAGTCGACTGCCTTTTTTACTCTTCACGATTTTATGGCACGCAAGCGCGTCAAATCGTGCTGGCCAGTTTGATTTTTAAATCGATTTCAACTAACATACGATGTGACTGCGAAACAAATAGTTCGATATTTAAAATAAAATCTTCATAAATTCTAATATAAATTGTCTCGATTCCGATTCGAGTAAATAATCGATACCGAGAAATAAAAATTTACTTTTTAAAAATATTCTTCTTGCAGTATGAGTATGACAGTTCTTTTTTCAAATTCCAAAACCTATGCTGTAATGATATCCATACACCCCGGCATTCAGGGAAGTAAGTGACTACTTACAGAGCAAGAGATATGTAAAGTACCTATACAGACCTGTATATTTCATTACATTTATACCTATTTACATAAACTATTTCCTTTAATAAAATAATTGTTTACATCGGATTTCTTTAACCATCATAATAATGTTTAAAGTAATGATCTGGTTTTACAAGCGTATAATAATATTTGGCCACTCAATATTGTATTTTTCCTGGGAAAATTTAAAACCCAGTCAGACGTACAGACAATTCCGATCATGTAAGACTAAGGGGTGCCATTTTAAGTATCCACGATATGCAGTATATACATTCGATATTGGCATTTCCCGCCTGTCTGGAGGGGTGAGTGAACCCCTCAATTATTCACCACACTTACTACTTGACGGGCAAAATGGCTTCTAATATTATTTTAGTTTCAAAGTACGTATACTTACGAGATACGAGTATGCCGTCTAATAGAACCAAACTACTCTTCCCGTGGGAGGCGAAAAAGGCGGCTGTAGCTTCTATTACTAAAACTATCTCAAGATTGAAATCGAACTTAAGGTGATACTTGAGATCATATCAGCCATAGGACATGTGCATAAATAGTGCCACCGAAATATACAAACCTATAATTACTGCATTAAAAACAACGAAGTTATTTAGATGTCTTTGTGAAAAGGAGCAACGCAGATGACGGTCTTTCTATGTTGCCTCCTGTACCCAAAACGGCTTCACCGATTTTGAAGTGCAAAGTGTCGTCAGATTCTCCAGAGGCTTGGCTTGGCTCTCAGAGTGACATAGGATACATTTTATGTAAAATAAACCCGACATGGAGTCCTCAAAATACAAAATATACTGTCGGGATTTTTGGATTTACCCGACTGCCCCAGGAAGGAGGATCATGTTTTTCGGAAGTATGTATGTACGTATATAAATATATATATGTATGGATGTATATTTCTATGTTACCTTCTGTAACGTAAATAGCATGACCGATTTTTAAGCACAACGTGTCGTTAGATTCGTCCTAGCCCTCAAAAAATCCAACATGACGCCCACAATATAGAAAATAAGCTGTCTGGTTTTTTGGTTAAATATTACCCATTGACACACTTATCATGCTAAACTATAATATTCCAAAGCTATTATTATACCTAGTTACGTCAATATAGGTCACAATAACGATGTAATGAAATGAAGACGTTCCGTGAAAATTAAATTGAATGTCGCGATTATACAATAGAGTTATATCCATCAGTTAACCTTGATCTATAAACAGTTAAATAGCGAACTGTTAACACGCAAGCTTTTACAGTAATTAATTTTGAGGTTAAATAAAGGAACTAGTTGTCATACAAACTATAATCGACTAAATGACAGAAAACCCCGATAATATTGATAGAGCAGATCCATGTAGACTAGACCAAAATAATGTAATTTAAATATCTGCGAAAGAGCTTAACCGAGTTCCATCAAATATGACTAAGAACGTATCTACGGGTTTAATCTGAAATATAAAAATAAAAATTGAAAACCCTCGAAACACTATGACGAATGATGAGTTATGATGAGTGTTTTTACCGTAAGGAAAAAATAGGGCATATTAGATAAGTGAAATAAAAGGTATTGACATAGGTAGTTTTTTTTTTTCAAAACTATAATCGAATCAAGCATTCATTGTGTTATTTGCCGGTCGCAGTTTGTAGCCTATTTCACATAATTACATCATTAAAATAAATAGATAAAGAAAACTTTGAGAAATTATGAGTTCAAAATAAATTTCCCATATCAAACTTCGGTCGGGGGGTGGCGTTTTTGAAAAAAAATTAAATTACCTATGCCAGTACCTAGCTTCAATTTCACTTATCTAATATGCCCTATTTTTTTCCTTACGGAAAAAAACTCATCCAGTATATCATTGAAATACACCAAAGGACTGTTAAAAATGAAATGTGTTATATAGAAATATATTTTCTAGTGTTGCAGAGAAATTATACATAAGTATTACAACAGAAGGTCATCGTATTAATTAATATGGCATTCGTTAGTTAAAGGAATGAAATAGGTTGATATCAGAAAGAAAATATCGCCCGAAATCACGAAAGCATTACAGCGTTTGTGTCGTAAACAAAAGCTAAAGCGATTTAATGTGATGTTAGCCGTAGCCGAGAAAAACTTTATTAAAAAAAAATACAGATTACCACTGAGTTTTAGGGTAGGTAATTTATAATAAGGGTTTTTTTATAATATTGGTTGGGATTATACGTATTAAAAGAGACTACTCTACCTATACCTTCCAAAAACATTATAAGGATATTTTATTATAATCGTATCATATTATAATACAAAAATGACATAAGTAAACTGCTTTTTAACCGACTTCAAAAATGATGAGGTTCTTAATTCGGCTGTTAGTATGTTTTTTTATGTATGTACATCGATAACTCAGGGTTTGGGCGGTTGATTCGCGTAATTGTTTTTGTAAGTAAAAGGGGATACCGACCAGGTGGTCCCATTGAAACTTCAGTACCATCGGTTCAGTAGTTTTTTTATCTTTTACATACATACATAAAGTCACGACCCTTATCCCAAACAGGGTGGTCAGCGATATCCCAAACATTAGCATCTATGTTCCAAACATTTTTTTATGCACGACGGGTTAGCACTTGACCTCAATGTGCTACCAGACAATATATCCGACGAAAACAAATAAAACATGTTAATTACAAGCAAACAACGACAGTTCTGTTGAGGATTTCAGAATTGACTTTTTTTTATGCACGACGGGATCGTACTTGACCTCAATCACACCTGATGTTAAGTGAAGATGAGGTCGAAGGTGGAAGCGTACTGACCCGGAAACCCCAACACATTTGGGGGACTGGCTATCTTATCTCTGACAATCGGAACACAACTATGCTATTAATATTGCTGTTTGGCGGCAGATTTTAATAAGATGGTGGTAGCTAGCCAGGCGGATATTTAAAATGCCCAACAACCAACCAAACCGAGTACTAAATATGTATCCCGCTGGAGATCGAACCCGCGACCTCCGAATCGTAAACCCAATGTTGTTTACATTGAGCCACGGAGGTGGTTAATTAAAAGAAACATGTACGGTTCCCCTTATGAAATATAAAGAAATGCACACGTGACAGGAGGTGACCCCATCGCCGTTAAAACGTGCTAATCTATAGATGTTTTTGGTGGAAAGTCGCTTAGTCGCCTTTTATGACACCCACGGTAGGGTTGGTTCTATTCTATTTGAGTGCCGAAACCTCTTTTATCTTTTAACTTGATCCAAACGGTCATCTAGTTGAACTAACAACCGCCATGCCCTTTGACCTTTACTGGCTTTTAGCAAATTTACAATCTGTTTGCCAACGGCTAGAAGCTACCCGCGTAGAACCACCAAGAACTGGTTTGAATACATAGTGAAATATGCCAATAAATTAACAGTATTAGACGCAAGAGAAATTTAAAACGAACTGGTCTCTTATATCTAATGTAATATCTTATCATATCAACCATTTTTTTTTTCTTTTTTTTTAAAGCACAAACACTACTAAACAGTAAGCATCTAGGCTTGTGTTATGGATACCAGATCGTTGATAAACTACACCAATATATATATATTTTTTTTTGGAAATAAATACATGTGTAAATGAAAAACATCCATAACTCGGGAACACATGTTTGTATTCATCATACAAACATATAGATTCGAACCCGCGACCATTTGGTATTGTAGCAAAATTTCCAACCACTTCACCAAACAGGTCGTCCAACCAAGTCGTCCAACCAATTAACACATAAGTTATCACTAAGTAATCAAGTGGTAATTAAGTCACTTTGTTCGAGGTCCCACATTCAATTCCTTTCCTTGGTGAATACCATGTTGCCAAACCATCTAATCTAACTAATATTATAAATGCGAAAGTTTGGATGTTTGTTTGTTTGTTGCTCAATCACGGCGAAACGGATGAATGGTTTTGGATGAAATTTGGTACATAGGTAGAATATACCCTGGATTGAGACATAGGATACCTTTTATCCCAATAAAGTGAGTAGTTCCCGTGGGATAAACAAATTTCCGCGGTAAATTTATTTATCATTTATTAAAAACTAGTTTAGAATACGGGAGCAGGTAATTTAAGTTGTTGGGTATATAACTTTGTTTGTTATCGCTTTATTCTACGTCATTTACGGTACCTAAGAAAAGTATCATCATCAGCTCGTACACATCCCACTGCAGAGATATAGGCCTTCCTTCGTATTTGATAGAGTATGGGCCATAGTCCACCACGCTGGCTCAACGCGGGAGGGGCAGTTCACATGCCTTTGAATTTTAATTCTCAGGCATGCAAGTTTCCTCACGATGTTTTCATTCACCGTTTAGGGGAGCAATCGGTTGCACATAAGTAATTATTAAATTTTAAACTCATTGGTACATGGCCTGCCTGGGAATCGAATCCGCACCTCCTAAATTAGGAGACCGCGTCTTAAACGCTGAGCCACCGAAGCTCGAACGACGACGAAAATTATAATATTTACTAATTTATTTCCGCTGGGCTATCGTTCGCCTACGGGTTTTTCATTCCCGATTCGACCACGTGGTGAAACGCCGAGCATCACCCTCTCCATAGCTCGTTGCGCGACTTTGAACAGTCTTATGAGGCCCAATTAGCACTGAGGTATTTTAGACTGACATAGCCCAGCGTATTAGCACGTTGAAGTGGCAGTGGGCAGGGCCCATAGCTCGAAGAACTGAAGGCCGGTGGGGCATTAAAGTTCTCGAGTGGAGACCACCCATCAGCAAGCGCAGCGTAGGAAATCCACTCACGAGGTGGTCGGACAACCTGGTAAAAGTCGCGGGAAATTGTTGCATGCAGGTTACATCCAACCGGTCGCCCTGGAATTCTATGGGGGAGGCCTATCTTCAGCAGTGGACGTCCTCTTGCTACATGTTGATGACTAATTTATCTTCAAAGATTTACTTGCAACGGTCCTTAACATTTCCTTGGGCTTACGTATTAAAAAAAATCGAATTAACTCAATGATTGCGACGAGTTGATTTTGCTTCGCCCTTATCGCGTTGTTAAATTGTCAAATGAATTACGAATTCAATACTGGTAGTTCATATTCGTTTTAATAGGGTTATAGTCACGTGATGTGAGGATTATATTCACCTAGTTACCTTTTTGTAGAGGACTGTTTAAAGATTAGTGAAAATGAATTCTACTAATCAAGACAGGCTTACCAGAAAACTTAATTCTGATATCATGTCAGGCTTCTTTCTATGAGAGAGGCACGCGTTTACGCTCCGTATGGGGCTTACCTGAAATGAAGAAATAATATATTAATATTTTGAAACAATACATCACTTAGTTAATACAGTATACTTCAACCATACTTAGATAGACTAAGTATGGTTGAAGTATACTGTATTAACTAAGTGATGTATTGCCTAAGTCATGTCAATGACATGACAAGTCGTTTAACGTATTTCATTAATCTCTCATTCTTTACTCTTCGAGAGTCTTCATTCATAATGCGAATAGCCAAAACATGGTACTTCCTTCCGGCATCAGTTTTTCCTGAATCCGACAACCATGGGATCTTTAAGAGCAAGGTGAATCGTCACTGTCCATCAGGTAAGATTATCCAAATGAGTATCCAGTTAATCATAAAAAAAAATCCCCGACGAGAAACGACTGGTGTTATGTGTTTGACAGCGTTGTGTGTGTGTCCAGTTTTTGCCTAAAGTATCACAATAATACGTGATCCGCTACCGGTCGCTTTAGAAGTCAATATAGAAAGCCTATTTATTTATTTATTTTATTTATTTATTTTATTTATTTATTTTATTTTATTTACATAGAATCAACAGCATTATTATTTAGTTATTTGTTATTCAGCCGCTACATTACCGCTACATACGCTATGTTCAGCTTTGGACATCCTGTAGGCTGATATGATGATGCTTACACCAAATTCAAAAATTGTAATAAGTGGATTTTCAGTTTCATTATTAGACAAATTTTGCAACTACGAGTATTTGAGATGAGTGAGAGAAAACGTCGTCGCTTTATAGAGTTTATTGTCATTCACTGTCACACATTCAAGTCACTCCATTCTGCTCAATCACGTGCATGTTTGCATAAATCTATAGCGTTCATTACGCTTCTCGTGGGCATAAAGAAGTATATTTTGAAAATGTTAAACATGTAATCACGACGAAGAACATATTTGATTTGGTTTAGTACTCAAAAATACACGATTCTACATAAAATATTTAAGTAAAACCATCCGTTTATTTGTATTTTCAGAAGTAACTGGGTTTGGTATTGAGGCCTACAGGCAAACCCGACTACGGAATTCAAAAAATCGCTCCTTTAAAATCCGGCGCGCCCGTGCCCCGGGTCAATGTCCGCAAGATATCCGCAATTACTTGTATTTTGTGAGCATTTTGCAATAATGAACCATTTCCTTTTGTTTCTATTGTGTTTTTATGACGAACTATGAGAGTATGTTTTAGAATAACATTCGACTTACAATAAAATGTGATATTGCGTAGAAACACTGATAGGTTCCTTTAGGATGGACTACTGGATAGCTTTTCCTTTTCATATAAATTACTTAAAGGGCGTGGTGCAGTCGTATTCGCTACTCGCTTTCAAATATTTTTTTATTGTTAATCTTTATTGCTCACCTAAATCTGTCCAAAATGTACATTCAACTTATTTTATCCAAATTCCAAAAATACAAAGTAAACCATTCTGAAACCGACTTTAGTATGGAAGTCCAAAAATTTTCGGCTCAATTTGGAAATGGTTCTTAATGGAAAATTGTTCTTAATCAGGAGTAGAGTCACCAGTTAAACGGAATTACACGAATTCAAATTCACCCTGTATATAATAATATGTGTTACAATCCATATAGGGTGACAAAATTGCCGAAGATAAGCAATGCGTTCAGATGACCACGAGTCTGACAAAAATCCATGTATTGGACCCGCTTGGTAGATTATGGTCCACCGTCTCCCAGTGGGGACGTGATGACGTGATTGATTTCTTAAATAATACAGTTAGCAAAAATATTTAACATATCACCATCATTGTGGTGTGGTGCTGGAGACGAATGGAGGAAATAAGCTGGACCGAGAAGAGAACAAATGAAGAGGTGTTAATGATGGTAAAGGAGAAGAGATGCCTGTTAGCCACAGTTGAAATGAAGAGGAAAGATGATAGGTCACTTGATACGACACGATATTTTTTTGAAGAAGCTAATTGAGGGAAAGATTGAAGAAAGAGAGGAAGGGGAAAACCTAGGCGTAATTACTTTGACCAAGTGAAAGAAAAGGTGAATGTCGTGTCGTACCAAGAGGTTAAAACGAGGGCGGAAAGTAGAGAGACGTGGTTGTAACTCCACCGTCAAGAGCATAGCTCTTAAATTGAAGAAGAAGATCACCATCATTCCAATTACCAGTCCATATCAACCTACTGTTAATTGAAACCTTGTAATTTCTCTGTCCGAGACTATATTACAGTCAATAAAAAAGTAGTGTCGCATCTACGAATACATACGCAGATGTTAACATTGACCTCCCGAGCACGTGTACAGCGAGGTCAAAGCGACGACTCTACCTGACGATGTCGATTAATCATATTATAGCCAAAATGCAAATCAGTTGTACATACAATGTTTCTAAAGTTAGAAATTTATATTTTCTTGTTACAACAATGTCGAATGTCTTTGTAAATAATTTACAATGCAATACAATTATTCTTTATTGCACGCTACTGTAGGTACAGTTTCTACAGCGTGAATTTGAATTCGTGTATTAACTTGTGCGTCACTCGTGATTACAAACATCTTTCTCCAAGGAACCATAGTCGAATTCAATAAAAAAAAAAACGATTACAAATACAAAGTAAACCATTTCGAAACCCCTTTTAGTATGGAAGTCCAAGAATTTGTAATCAGGAGTGGAGTCACCAGTAATAAGGAATTACACGAATTAACATTTCACTCTGTTTCTCTTGTTATAAATAATAACCTACCACCTTCAGCTCCATAGTAAAAATCGTCCTATTAGAATAATCCTTACCTTAATTGCAATAAATTTATATATTAACTTTAATTATAACATTTATCTATATTATTATTGTTTATTTTAAATACATTCTTGTGGCAGCAACTACTCTGCTGGGGGGGACTGAAAATCAGCAACTTTGCTGAGTCCCTACCCTTTCATCTCAACTTTGTTCTAGTTCTAAGAAATTAATTATTTTTGGGAAAATAAATGTCTTTTTATTTATTTATTTATTTATCTGTACGTAAACGAAAATATAATGTAAATTCAATACGTTCGACAAAATATATCATATACGCAATAAAAAAATAATAAATATTTCAGATACTTACACCAATCATCTAGTCCCAAACTAAGCAAAGCTTGTAGGTACTATGGATACTAGATAACGGATAAACATACATAAATATTTATATGAACATCCATGACTCGGGAATAAATGTTCGTATTCATCACACAAACACACCCGTATTGCTACTATTAGTGCAAACCTCATCTACTGGTAGCTTGTATCTTTACCCTAAGGTGTGTCTGGAAGAGATCGCTGTGAGCGATGAGGCCGCCTTTTTGTGCGATTCATGATGCACGCTGTATTATTCGTGTAGCTTTTGTTAATTGTGCAATAAAGAGTATTTGATTGATTGATTGATTGAAACATTTACCCCTTGCGGGATTCGAACCCGCAACCGTTGGTTTCGCTAACAGGGTCACTATCCACTACACTGATCGGTCGTCGATCGATTTTAATATATGTCAATTAATGAATACGTGCTTAAATGTTTTTACATAGACCAGTTGGGGTTTTAAGGCGCAACTTGCTTCTTACCAAATTTCATGATTCTAGATCAACGGGAAGTGCCTGATAGATTTAGAAGTTAGATTTTTTTGCCACTCCAAGGACCACAGACCTAAGTATTTAACAACTTAACACCTATGCATTCCTGAAGTAAAGGGTCTTTACAGAAGGACAGATGGACAACGAAGTGATCCTATCAGGGTTCCTGTTCCTTTTTGAGGTACGGAAACCTAATAAAAATAGTAAAGTGTCACCTTGGTCTTACTATTAGAAACGTAAGTTATTTCTCTACATTCATAGCGGAAATAATATTGCATTTCTTCGTCCAAATACGTTCACACAAATTTGATCCACTGCACGCGTCAAGGTATTTAAATAAGCGTACTTTTCTGTGCTACGTAAAATGATTTTTATGACAAATATGAACAACGTTTCTATACCGCAAACGAGAGAGAAGTCATATATATTTAATATCTATTCGGTTTAGTTGATGGTAGAGCATTTTTTAATATTCATCTGGCCAGCTACCATCCATCGTGTCTAGGCAACTATTTCAGATAAGACAGCCCAGATTCCTCAACGAGTTGGATGTTTGGGTGTGTGTTCTTTCACCTTCGGCCTTGTCTTCTCTCAACGTCAGGTGTAAGGTCAAGCGCTAACCCTTCTATGACAAACACGAACACCGTGAATTGGTCGCCATCCACGTGCATAGTCAAGCCGTAAAACAAATTGAGCGTAATGATCCTCTTCCCACTTCGGTTTACGCGTGATACTGTTGGTTACATCCGTGCCCGTGAAAATTCTTCCCGTTATCATGCGATAACAAAATAGATAGATCATTATCATCATCTCAGTCTATGATGGTTCACTGCTGAACTTAGGACTGTACCTCAAGTGCTCTTGAGTCCTTTCTATCAGATATTTAGAATTTCATCTTTATATATTCAGAAGTCTTTTTCATTTCATCTGTCCACCAACAGTCTCTAACACGTGGGCGCCACTCAAGAACATTTCTTCCCCATGTTATACTATAGGATCTAAAAAATATGTGACCTGACCACTGTCATTTCAATTTAGTAGGTATGCTATGTCGGCGAATTTAGTTCTACGAATTTCATCGTAACGAATCCTATTAGTGAGTCACTTTGTCTAGAGTCCGTTGAGTGGCATCAATCTATGGTCCATTGCATATATCTTTATTGTCAGTATACTCTGGTTGAAGATTCGACTTCAAACACTGAGGTTTTTAGACGGGAAGGTAGTACGCAACTTACGGAACGCTACCCAACGGAATTGAACGCTTCACTTGACCATTCTGAAGGAGTTACTATGGCACTTAGCTGTATGAAAAGTACAGGTACACAACTCGTCGAGAAATTGGTAGAGTTCCCAACATTTACATGCACGGATGTGAGACGCATACTATTCATGGCTTTTCATATTTGTTTTTAGATCCTCCTATTGGGAGGCGCTGTTGAAATCTTTCATCATGGCGAGGACCTCCATCGCTTTTGACACGACCATTATGTCATCGGCTCTACCTATTCTCTATCAAAATTCAACAAACACTGCATATATGGAAGCGAGTAATACAGATATTGTATTACTTAAATAATGATTATTCTAAACTGTATTTAGGCTACAATTTCAACAAGTAAATCTCTCTAAAAGTATTTTTTAAATATATTTTTGGTAGACGCAAACGCAACATTGCGTGTAAGCTTTCTTCGATTCCTTAGAATATCTCAATGCCAAGGTTCAATAACATACTATGTAGTACATTAACTTACTTCAGAGATTCAATTGAACTTTAGTAAACTCTGTAACCATGACAGGGGAAAGGTAGATTGTAAAGAACATTATTTTCAATTATAAGAGTCTATATGTAAAGCATTCAAGCCACCTCTTTGCCCTAACACATTTACTTGCTGTATAGTAATTGTATAAGTAGAAAACATAACGACAGATGCTAACGCTTCGACACTCGCAACTGATTGGGGGTCAACTGTTCGCGGTTTATAGACAAACAAACAACTGCAAGAAATTAAGAACTCGCATTTGCATTCGAGTTCGTTGCTATAAGTAAAATCCAATGAGTCCATAATCTCATTGTCGCCATAGAACTCACAGATAAGTCGAACGCACCGATGAGACTTTTATGTGAGAATACATAAACTAAGAGTCCAAAGCACCTATGGGGAACGATACGGAAAACTCACAACACAAGACAATTCATTAACAAATGTTTTTTTCTGTTATTTATTTATCAAAATAAATTTAAGTCAAGGAATTTTTCCATTAGTCAATAACATAATAACGTCAGCAACAAGTTGATATGCAGGTCAGTAATTAGCTTGTATCGATGGAAAACTTCTTCAACTTATAAATAATAACATACTATAATGTGACGAAAATTTTAAAGTGTAATAACATAGTAGTGAAATAAACGGGCCTTGGAATGCAAACATGCATACAATTGGAACATAATTACCTCTATGTACAATATAAAATACAGAAGTAAAAAGACACTGATAGAAAACCATTAAATTTGGGATCCGATCATATTGACCACCCATTGAAGGAGAAAAGGCTGAACTAACTTGAACTGTCAAGGAGAAAGCGACAAAATACATCCATAATTCATTTAGTACCGTAAATAGCGGCTTCGTAAACTTAATTTATCTAATTAAATACACTTTTAGTAAAGTTTAAACACCTGTACTGCTGATCATAAAACAGAAGACATATATATAAAATAATAAGTAAACTTTATTCACCCCAGTTTAACGGACCATTTCCAGAAAATGGCCCAGCAAGTATCGCGTATTACATCGTATATTGACCTACACTTTGTAGATTTTTGACCTTTCAATGACAAAAACCTTAAACATTGACTGTTAATCGTGATGACTTATGACCTATTATATATTTATATCTAGTGAGACTCATAATAAATCAGTGTCTTCAAATGCTGAATATACAAAATATAAAAAAACTAAAGACTAATTTTAAACATATTCCACTACCTATAGATACTTGTACCACTCGTAATAACTGTCTAGAAGAAAAATAGGGCCAATATGTTCGTATGGATGTCATGAAAAACGACTACGAGATTCATCATGAACGAGTAAATCATGCCGTCTCAGTTTCTTACACAGAAAAGAATAGCACTAATCTATATTTATTTCCGTGAGTGTCATATGAAAAAAGCTCCCCATGAAAAGTGGAGCAAATTTTACCTCAGGAAATGCCTTTGAGAGGCAAGAGGACAGTAAGGCTGTAACGCTGTCGTTCTTTTGAGCTGATACTCATTGGTGGTTTTGGGTCATTGGAGTTCAAATTCGAAATTTTAAACTAACTGACTGACTGATGAACTGACGGATAATTTTTTTTTTGACACATTAATTTCCAGATTTAACTCAGTCTCACCGTTATTTTAATCATTATTACATCTCAATAGTTTTTTAGTTTTAAGGCCCTTGTATTACCCGTTTCTCTCAATAAATAAGTTGGTGTGGTGATCCGTGTTCAGTTTTGACCCTGGTCTGAGCTGGCCCGCCCCTTCTGTACATAATATACACCTCGAGACTCGACTCAGCTGGGCACAGGTGGGCTGGGAAGGTCACAAGGCTGTGTAGTTGATTTTAAGCTCCCAAAAAACCTGCCGTAGCCTCAGAAGAGGACAATCTCATTGACACAGGGTTCAAAAACATGCAATAACAATAACAATTAAGGTACATTTTGCAAAACAAAAATGTGTAAGTTTTTATTAAAATTTTAACGCAGTCCATTCATAAACTACAATAACGTTACCCATTTACATAGAGCATTCTACTCACAAATGACAACTTGTGTCTGGTCGTATTTCTGATTATTTACCTAGTCGAACACTTCACAGACATTGTAGTTGAAAGCATTTCGTCCAAGTTCAATGATCTACGGAGCATTTTTATAGCTGTGATTATTTATTGAATTTACCAGCAGTTATACATCTTCATTATTTACAAGCAAGACTTTTTCACAAAGGCTTATCCGGTACGTAGTGTCTGTCAACTTTATTATTAGTTTCATGACTACAAATTGCCGTTTAAACAAATTGGCCACTTTGACCGTAGCTAACTTTTGCTTACGTAGAAATTCCAAATTAAAATACTTTAGTTGTAAAGCCATTTTATTCAAAGTCAAAGTTAAAGTCAAAAAATATTTATTTCGTAGGATAAAGATTATCACTTGAAAACGTCACATTTTTTATCTTAATATTAAAATTATTGACATTTTTGCTCATTCGCAAAGCAGATTCCCCAGAGAAGAACGAGCAAGAAACTCAAGGGTTGCTCTTTTAAATAAGTTTGGGTTACAATTATATTATATTGTATAATTAGGCTGAATATCGCCGAGCGGTCTATGTCCATGCTTGCTTATCATCCAGATAGTCAGAAATTTTATAATAGCCTTTGGTAAATAATGTCTGTTTTATGATGGTTTTGAATTTATTTAAAGGTAAATTTTGAATGTCCACTGGAACCTTATTATAAAAGCGTATACATTGCCCCTTAAATGACTTAGTGACTTTGTGTAAACGGCTGGCATGAACAGCAAGTTTATTTTTATATCTGGTATTAACATTATGTATATCACTATTTTTCTTAAACGATTCTATATTTTTTCTTACATACATTAAGTTTTCGTAAATATATTGCGATGCTAATGTTAATATATTAATTTCTTTAAATTTATTCCTAAGAGACACTCTGGGGCCCAGTTTGTAAATCGCGCGAACCGCTCGTTTCTGCAGAACAAAGATACAATTTATGTCCGCGGCATTTCCCCACAACAGAATGCCGTAGGTCAGTATACTATGGAAATAACTGAAATAGACCAACCTCGCGGTATCCACATCGGTTAAATAACGTATTTTTTTAATCGCAAACACTGCAGAACTGAGGCGCTTCGCTAACTTATCGATGTGTGGACCCCACTGCAGTCCTTTATCCAATGTAATACCTAGGAATAAAGTAGTGTCCACAAGCTCCAACTCTTCGTTTTTTACTAACACTTTAGTGGCTACCTGTTTGACATTTGGTAGTGAAAACTTTATACATTTGGTTTTTTTCTCATTAAGGAGTAGATTATTTGTTGTGAACCACTCAACCACCTTAGAGATAGCATTATTTACGTCGTCAAGAGATGTCTGTTTTCTTTTAACTTTGAATAGTAAAGAAGTGTCATCAGCAAATATTGTTATCTCATGGTTGCCGTCTATGCAATTTGGTAAGTCATTAATATACACAAGAAACAGGAACGGGCCGAGAATTGAGCCCTGTGGAACACCTATGCAAACGGCAGACCCTGACGATCTCTCACCATTCACATCCACCCTCTGAACTCGATTACACAAGTACGATTCTAAGAGTTCGAGGGCACGGCCCGCAATACCATAATGGCGTAATTTCCTGACCAGACCATCATGATGTACACAATCAAAAGCCTTTGACAGGTCACAGAAAATACCAATCGCATCTTGAGAATCTTCCCATGCTTCAAAGATATGCTCAATAAGCTCAACACCAGCATCGGTTGTTGAGAGACCCCGTGTGAATCCAAATTGCTTTGAAGTCATTAAGTTATTGATATTGAAATAAGACAGCAATTGATTTAGAATTAGTTTTTCGAAAATTTTACTAAATCTTTTCAAAATCAGTTGGTCATTTGTTTTTGATTGAATATTTTCATGACCTTATTGACGGATAAGTAAATTTGCATTGTTTTTTAATACGAATTCCGTCACGGAACTAACACGGATCAAACGTCACGCAAAATCAATTAAATGAACGGACTAAACTGCACAGCACGTTTTTGGCTTCCGTTCGAGAAATTTCAACGTCAACAATGAATTTGGTGGAAAACCGAAGGCTGAGCTTTGGTGTATTAAAACTTTTCTGAAACTGTATTTTCTTTTCTGTTGTGCAATAAAGTGTATTTGTATTGTATTGTAAAGGCGATAATGGGACCTCATATTACTACTCCGTTAATAGCAGTTTTCAATGTAAGTAACAAAAGAATATTAAGTGATTAACATGAACTCTGAAAAGTAGTGAAGTTTCAGAAGTGGGTAAGCTCTCGTCGAACGCTGCGTTGCTGTACTCAGCAAAAAACAAAATATAAAACAAAACATATTTTTATTTGCAGTAACTTATATAAAATAAGTGAATGCAATGCTAGGGGCACTTCTATTAAGTTTAAAGTAAATTTTTGTAAGAAGGACCGCTCTTACATGTTACACAGAGTAAGTAAACCACAGAGTCATTTTTAACAAATTGACTGAAAATTTACAATAATGACAAAATTTACAATATGATATTGTGTGTGCGCAAGTAAAATTTACAAATACAAATACACTTTATAAAATACAGTTTCAAAAAATTGGTAAGAATAGAATGTACAATTTTAGCGAACTTATCACTAAAAGCGATCTCTTCCAGGCAACCTTTGGTATAAGGACAGTACATTTGAAATAGGTAGGTTCTGCAGTATTAAATAGGGATGCAGATACAAACTACGTGAATAAATTTCATATATTTACATACACATACATACATAGATCAATAGACAAATATACCTACTTAATCATAACATCTATAAAATAGCAACAAAATACAAACGTAAATATACAGAAATACGACTGACGCACAGGTAAATACATAATACCATTTATTAAATTGGTATACAATAAATGGTATTATGTATATTTGAACTTCTAGCCGCAGTGTCTATATGACAAAATATTATATACTAGTACAAGAGACAGTCACTATAGAAAGTAATTTAGACAAAGTTTCTATATTAATTTAAATTTTTAACCCCCCGCGTAAAAGATAGGTGTTGTGATCTCTTCAAGCGAAGCATTATGCTGAGAATATATAGGTAGGTGTACTAAATAAATATTTATTGATATATAAAATAATTCGCTTATTATCGACATAAATTTACATGATAACGAGGGAATTCTGAGTGTAATTGTTACGTGTGATTAGAAATAGATTTTGTATAACAACCGTATGTGATGATCATCGCAGAAACTGGCTAAAGCGCCCCCGACCAAATAAATTGTAGATCACACAAATGAAGCTTAAGGTAACGGTATAATATTTCTGTGTCGACATTTTCTCAATTTCTGTATAGGTACTTAACTAAACAGACAAGACATATTTCAGAATAGATTCTGAACTAATATATGAATATGACCGAATTAAGTTAAATAGTGTAATATATGTGTAGATGTGACACAAGTCCACAACAGCTGTGTGTGGACCATTAAAATACTAAGTTGTCTAAACAGCATGTCCGACTCTGCAAACGGCTACTGGGTAAATATTGCCACTGCTTTTTGCCACTCAAAAGCATCGTGGAGTATAACTCGAATCGAATTTTTTGTTCGCAAAAATGCGGTTTGTTCGTCTTTAGAGGTAGACCAGTATATTGTGGTATTCAATTTTGAAAAAAAAAAGATGAAACCTAACATTATATAGCCCATATTTTATGATCGAGTTCTGACCAATCGCTATTGGAATTCATAAGTTTTAATTGCCGATAATTTCCTTAACATATCAGATACCAAAAAAGTGATATATAAACTGTGTTAGATATTAAGTATCAAATGAGTAAGCAAATTAACATCTGGCGTGATTGAGGTCAAGTACGAATCCGTCGTGCATATAAAAAAAAAGCAAAACAGAAACGAGATATATCCAAAATTTTGACTTTAAGCACTTTCACATTATATCATATATTTTTTATATATCATAGTAACCCACTAAAGAATTATTGTGCCTGGATAAATTGAACGTTATATTTACTGTGACAATCGAGAGGCTAATTTTATTAAACTCAGAGATAGATATACTAATATCAAAACTAAGTTGTCTTGTGAGTGAAACTGCATTTAAAATTTAAATTTTTAGTATACCGTAATAATCCAGAATACATACAGAATCCCCTCGCAGTCAAATCATCATTTTATAAATGATTTTATAAACTTGAAATTTAGTATACCGGTGTCCCGAATTTAGGATTTTAGGGGTTAAAATTTCATGGTGTGGGAAAACTATGAACGCCATTTTAATGAAATATGTATATACAGGATGGAAACGATAATTGATCTCACTCTATAAGTCCTAAACTATATAAGATATTGTAAAACTTTTTGCTGATATTGAAAGTACATCGTTTCCACGTTGTATAAATTTGTTGCTACAGAGATGTATTATATCCTGGATTAACATATAGATAATTCATATCTCTTCTACACCTCAAAGAATCGTTGTAGTTAAAAAACATGTTTGTCTTACAATAAGTGATTTATTATATCCTACACTCTATACTTTATAAAGTTTGCTCCCTGACTAACTGAATCATTCATCAACGCATAGTCCAAGCGCGTAGATGTTGATGAATTTTCGGACGTGCAATCCCTCGGGTTAGAGAAACACTTTAAAAAAAATTGTAATATTCCCACAGGATTGGGAAAAATGCGGTCAGTCCGGGCAACACCGAGGGGCGTATTTTTGAACTTTTGAATAAACTTTTCGACAATTTTATCCCGACATTTCATATAAGTAAAGTGATAATGTAAACAACGCGAGAGACCGCGCGAGGCTGTCTTATGTACCTATCACACAAAAAAGAATGATTTGTCTAGATATCAATAATGTCATGTATGTCAACAATTTCATTAGCATGGTATTGTTTACGGGAAATTGATTGTTTAGATAGATAATAGCACTAGAATTTTCCAAGTATTGGAAACCGGACGTGTTTCATTCAAAAGGTGACAACCGTCACAACATATAAGTAGTAGCATAGAATATATACTGTAGTAGTTCGAAGATGGACTACTACTATTTTAGTTTCGAACAGTAATGTTATTGGAATAAAATATATAAAAATCTGTCTCATTTCCACAGAAAACAGAAGTAGGTAAATAGAAGACCATAGCAAAAAGTTATTTATAACATCACTGTCGCTGTAATTGGCACAGACTGTAATTGGCTAACTTTCATAGATTACTACGTATTATATGCGTTATTTAATATCAATGCTTCAGAGAAAACAGTCACATTAGAAGTGAAATATTATTAATAATTATATTCTTAAAAGGACTTCTAAATGCTTTAGGCTGCCAAAGGAAGGGAAATATAGCAACATGTCAAAAACCTAGCGAAGGGGATACCGTAGTTATGTTTTGGCAAACATTGATTTATCCGGGAATTTAGATATTTTGCCTCAGTATCACCTCCATGGGACTAATTTTTACCAGACTGACCCAGAAAGGGGCGTAATGTTTTTCGAGTGTATTTTTAATATGTATATAGATTTCCATGTTACTGCTTACCCATTTGGAAGTGCAAGATGTTGCTAGATTCGTCTTAATTCTCAGAGTGTCATAGGATACATTTTTTGGTAAAAAATCCAACATGGAGCCCACATGGCGTTGCCTCTAAACCATCCAGCGAATGCCTTGACGCATTTTGAAGTACAGTAGTCTTTTAGTTTCTTTTAATTTTTATTGCGTCACACAAATACGAATGAACGAACAAAATATCTTCGAGGTTTTCAATATTGATGAATCCCTAAAAACAAAAAACTGCCGAAAGGTGAACTTACAGATATTTCTGCGTGTCGTAAATGCACGTATGCGCGACACTTTTTGTCGCGCACGTGTCCTGATTTGATGTCTTCCACGAATTTTGTTGCAAAAATGTTTTATGTAACAGACAGTCCACTTCACTGGTGATGAAATCGCTTTGAATATATGGACGAAAAGAGACATATGGACTTATGAAAAATAATAATATCAGATTTCTTTATCAGATTCTCATGCAAGTTGTAGGATGTAGAATCACCTTAATGTTCACATCTGATATAATAATACTATGTCTACTACGCATAAATTCCTTATAGGTACATCAGAAACGGCTAATTAGATATTAGAACAGATATTAGAAGCAAAAGACGTACTACGCCGACCCCAAATAAATTAAGAGTAAAGCAAGAAGATGATGATGATACGGCCTCAATAAATGCATATCTACCTAGATCCCAAGATAGTGGGAATTCCATAACTTGGCAGTTCGCATTATGACTGAAGAGCCATACCGTTTAGTGCAAATGCTCGGTATGTCAACGACAACTTAACATGCTGGTCCCTTGTCCATTGCCTCTCGGCACTTCAAACGAACATCATACCGTTAGGGTCGTAAATATGAAATTTAATGTTCTAATGCGTTAGTGATACAACAGAGCTCTAAAGTTATTGTGAACTTAGTTCCTTATTGCTCGGACGTTATGCCCGTAGGCATTTTACTAGTTGTACCTGTATATACCTATATAAGTACGAGTGTGCAACTTTTGCACTTACACGTACTTATGTAATACGATTTATTCACCCTGCTCTTGCAAATCCCTTGATTGTAAAATTCAGGAAAGACTGAAGCTGGAAAGGAGTTCCGTGCCTTGGCTGTTCGCGTTGAAATGCCCCACGCCTATGGTAGTCCGAAGATGGGAATGGTGATGGTGGAATAAGATTATGTAATACGCAGGCACGCATTTCGAAATACATCCTGTAAAAGACTGTTAGACATACCACCTTGCGATAGTGTTCGAAGCTCTGCAGTCATCGAATTGTCACCTATATGAATCGTTCGGCACGTCGTACCACAGAGTCGAATGCTAGTTGGTATTTCGCGGAAACATTCCAAAGGTGACAGCAGAGTATTGTGTAAGGAAAAGAAACATGGTCGGTGTCATAGTTATTTTCAGCACGGCTGTTATAATTGATTATTGGTATAAGGCTGTTTATTCAAGCTAGCAGTTGTATAAAATAATTTATCCTAAATTAATTTTAATGGCTAATCTAACCTTTACACTAAAACATAATGATGCAGACATTGATTGCTGTTTGGAGGCCATAAATTCCTACTAAGCCAACATCTTGCACTCAAAATTAGATAAGGCTACAGGAGGTAACATAGAATACATACGAGTACGATTAGCGTCGTGTCTGTGGCAGTCAGGTAAAAGAGCAATGCTTAACGTTGGATTAGGACCGCATTATCTTTGGATACACATACTCGTATTCACGTGTCTGTTTCTTATTCAAACTCTTTTCATATATTTTTTTTACTTAGGACACTAACACCTGTATTTTAGTCTCAAACTAAGCAAAGCGTGTACTATGGATACTAGATCACGGACCTCGCGCGATTCGAACTGCAACCGTTGGTTTCGCTAACAAGGCCACTATCCACTGCACCAATCTGTCGTCATAGAGCTATGTCTAGAATCTTGATTATTTCAATGTGACTATGTTAAACATTATGACTTCAATAAAGCAGGCAGTGTGCCAAACTGCATACAAGGTCATTGAACCACCTATAATAAAGTTGTAATACACGGTTTACATGTTATTGTTCTCTCGGCTGACGTCAATCCAAACTCGAGGTAGGATTTCTCCGTAAATACTTAAGAAAATGCAAATAGAAAACAGGCCTGTTTAAACAAGCACTTTGAAATAGAGAGCTACAAGATTAGTGCGTTGATAATTAACTATTATTTAATAAATAACTTCTTATTTTATCACCAATAAAAAGAATTCAGCGGTGATATCAAAAATGTTGGTTTCTTGCGCCCCGATGGTTTTTTACAACCATCATCATCATTAATATATAACAGGCTATGAAAGTTCACTACTGAACTAAATCCTGCATGGCGCGATTTGCGATTGCAGATTTTTTTCTTATGGTGCTCCGCTCCAATGGCGCTCCTCCCATCACTGGCATATATGTTCAGAATTCCCTACGAGAAGAGACTGGTTGGTTCTAACTCTGCCAAATGCCAACCACCATGCTTTCATGTTTTTCTGCTTCTTAGAACTTCATCAATAGATATTTAGGCCAAAGTCGAGTGACATTGCTGGATGATTTTGCAGGTTCTTATCACGAGAGCGCGATCACACTGCCCTAAATGTCATATACACAACTTTGTTTTACACCGAACTTCTAAATATCTATTGAGATCGTGTGCTTCATCTTCGGTCCCATCGTCACTTTCCAAAAAGTGAGATTGTGGTCAAACGCATACCTTACCTATCCATTCGTTCATATAGAATAAATCTAAATATTCTCAATATTGTGGGTTAATTTAATTATCTAGTTTAATTTAGAATTGCTTGGTCTTTCTTTTCCTTTTGTTTGTGAATACTTCAATTAAGTACCTACTTAATTGAGGTACCTACCTACTTACCTTATTTTTCTTTACTATGGACATGTATTTTCTGTCACGTGTCAAGTGCCTATTGCAACTCCTGTCCCCTACACTTAAACATTCTTAATAATGTAATGACGGATATCTGCTTTGTATGCCAAATAAGTTATAAAAAATTATATGTAAATTAAATAAATATCTTTGCTCATACACACGGTGCCATCTAGTTCCACACTAAGCAATTATGCTTGTATTATGGATACCACCAGATGGTGTTATACTACACAAATACATTTCTTTTGTAAATAAATGAAAAAACATCCATGTATTCATTATACAAACATATTGCAAATTGTACAGAAAACTTCCATTTTTCTCCACAAAAACCATTATGCTTTCTTGTTACATTGCGGTGGTGGTAACTCAATTTAAGTTACCTATAGTTTGGATTTAAACTAATATAATAAGCGATAGAAAACTGACCTATACTCCCAGATATGTGTTTTTTAACCTACTTCCAAAACGGTTTCAAAGTTATCAAACTCTATATGATAACTTTGAACCCGTGTATGTTCCGTATTGTATGTATTGTTCCGTAAAATTTTCGACATTTGAACACCGATTTCAATAATTCATTACATTACTTTTTTTTTTTTTAGCTGGCAACCCAGCGACTAGGTTGTAAACATAAGAGCTCTCATTATTTTAATTTATTTTTAATACGTTATCATCGTAATTGTGAACAAAATTCAGTTTCATAACGATTAAAGGTGTTTTTATAGATAAATTATATGCTTTCTACGTGTAACTAGGTGTTAATTAGTGCGAAATTGACCGTTGTGAAAATTCAAATATAAAGTGTAATTCGAAACAAAACTGTGTAATCTATATTACTTAAAGGGTTTAAAGTGCACTATTTACATAAAACAACCCAAAATATTCACGTTATCACAGTTGGTTGATATTTTATTGTAAGGTAGGTGTGCTAGCCATAACTCCTCACACGACTAACCGCTATTTCGCATAGCTCATAATTTACATCTCGTTGATTGACGATCTTATCAACGTTTACGTATTACTTTTACGTTTAAAATGCCTACTACTCGTGGTACTGCAACCCGTCAGCTGGAGGACAAACTGCAATTGACGTTGCAAGAACTGCGAGACTCCAAGGCTTTGTGTGAGAGGTTATTGCAAGAACACAACGAAAATGAGAAGGAAGCACTTACGATAATTAATAAAAATAAGGCTCTTAAGGATGAGATGTCGGAACTGCATATCCAATTAATGGATACTGAAGACCAGCGCAACCGGCTCCAGCGTATAGTGAATGAGTTTGACCGGGACAGGGAAGAGTTTGAACTTTCACTTAAACGCATCACTGAACTGGAATCAGAATTACGCGACGCGCACTTACAAATTAATTTATTACAATTCGAAATAGATTCTATCAAGTCATCGCGAACTCAGTCATTATACAATGAGTTGATGGGAAGTACCAGCGGCGCGTCCGACACCTCGTCCGATAAATCACAAACTAAACCGGTTCTTAATCATTCGGGAATCATAGATCTAACTGTAAACGACACAATGAGCCCTCGATCCATAAATGTAACCTTGAGCAGAAACAAGTTGAAAAAATATGCTAAAACCAAAAAAATTATCAAAACCACTCAACGATCACTTAAGAAAAATAATGTAAATACTTTATATGCCAATTTAAAGAGAGACAATTGTAAATTAGTGCAGGACCTACAAACCTGTCAATTAAATCTAGATAATTCAAGGTTAGGTTTTGAACGTGACACACGGAACCTTCGGTCCGAAATTGATAGGCTAACCGAGTCGTTAAGGCTTATCAATGATAAATACCAAACCTCGCAAAAAGAATTGCGGGAGTGCGAACTGGCCTTCGATGAGTTGGTGGAGTTAGGTAATTATAATAATGATAGATTTAATTCTTTGATAAATAATCACCTTTGTGATTCTGACGCGACTTCGCCCGGCTCGACCCGGCCTGCGAGTATTTCCCCAAGCCAGGCGGTGGAACCGTGTGTCACAGTCGCTTCGGTATGTAAAAGTGCCTCCCTCTCGAACATACGTATCTATTGTGATGAGATTGGTAAACAACTCGGTTTACAACTTAGTCGTCGTATGGGCCCAGCGATTATTAATCATTGTATGCCTGGGGCTTCATACTGTGACATTTTAAAATGTATATTAGCTTCCGAATACCCCAGGAATACTACATTAATAATATGTGTAGGCAGGAGGGGAAATACTAATAAAAGACAAATTATAAATTATTTTGGTCAATTGAATGACCTAAAAAATGTAAATAAAATTGTACTTTTTGCCTTTCCCTTCAGTCATAGTTCGGACTATGAAAACAATATCAGACACCAATTAAATTTGACGTTACATACTTTAACGTGTAGATTTTCTAAATTTCACATGATAGACACTAATAGTATAATTAGTTCAAAGTTTCATCAGACTAGAGATATGTATTATCTCAATAGATATAGCAAACATAGCATTTGCAACATTTTATATTATTATTTGTATAACTCAGCCAACAATACGTTGGCTAAAGAAAAACCTGTTTCTATTGAACAGGCAAAATCAGCTCCTATTGAGCAGACAACTTGTAATATTAACGTATTGGAATATGTTTCCAATAATTTAAATTAGATAATAAGACAACAGAGACCTCCTCTGGCCAAGTTAAGGTTACAAGTAATAATATTTTAATTGGAAATAATATGTCAAATAATTTAAAAAGTACCAATAAAAATAAAAATTCACGCGAAAAAGATATCTGTAAAATAAACCTGGTGCACCAAAATATTCAGGGCGGCATGTATAACAAAGAGTTTGAACTTGAACTGTTTTTGATCTCCAACGAAATTGATATACTATGTATCACTGAGCACTGGATTACGTCAGAACAGTTCATGTTTAGTTTCAAAAATCACCAGGTTGGTAGTTCATTTAACAGACAAACAGCGAATCATGGGGGTTCTTTGATAATTGTTCGTAACAATTTAAAATACAAAGAACGTACCGACATCGTCAATTTGTCTGTTGAAAAAACTATCGAACTCGCTTGTGTAGAATTGGAGCAGCTTGTTGTAGTAAGCGTATACAGACGTGGGAAGTCATTATTTACTACTTTTGAAAAAGTTATGGATGAAGTTTTAAATAAAATCTGTAATAATAATAAATGTGTCATTGTCTGTGGCGACTTTAATATAGATCTCTTAGATAGTTCATCTCCATTTAGTAATTTGTTATTATCGTTATTCAATTGTCATAACCTCAAAAACTTATTTCTAGAGCCTACTAGAATTACTTCTTCGACAGCAACTTGTATCGACAATATATTCACAAATGTTGAACCAACTTACAAGAACATAATTAATAAATTAAAATCGGATCATAGTGGTCAGTTGGCTACTTTTGCATTTAATGGAAAATATAACACAAGACTTATAATATGTAATCCTATAAATGAAGGTCGGCTAAAAACCTTTAGTAATAATGTTAAAGTTAAATTACCCACCTTATCCTACTGTAAGGATCCGAATAAACTATATAATACTTTATTTAATTTAACGAAGAATGAATTCGACTCTGTTTTTAAAACAAAATTAATAAAAATTAATGATGGCTTGAAGTTTAGTGACTGGGCCACAGTGGGCATACATCGAAGTAGAGAAAAACTTTACGAGCTATATGAAGAAAAAACAATAAATCAGAATGAGCTTTTTGTAAACTATGTCAGGAACTACTCAAAGCTATTTAAGCAAGTATGTACGATAGCCAAATCTATGTTCGTTCGTAACAAGATTATAAGTAGCTCAAACCTGATTAAGACGACCTGGCAAGTAATCAACTCTGAAACTGGGAAAGTCAAAACTCGTAGTTTCGATTACCAAATTAACGTAGAAGGTCAAACATTAACTAATGCTCCTGAAATCGCGGACGCGTTTGAAAGTTTTTTCACTAACATTCCAGTATCGATAACTAGGTCTCTTAATTCTTCCCCCACTCTCGCTGAATTATTACTAAAACAAAATGTAACCGAATGTACCGATGTATTTAAATTTCATCACGTTACACCATTATGTATTATTAAGACATTTAAATCTTTAAATATGAAAAGGACAGCGGATCTTCATGGTCTATCAGTTAAAATAATTAGTTTTATTATAGAGGATATTGCTCCTCATTTAGCTATTATCTTCAACCAGTGTACTAATAATGGTGTGTTTCCTGATATGATGAAGCATAGTAAAGTAATTCCGTTATTTAAGTCTGGTGATACTCAAGTTCGTACAAACTTCCGACCGATCTCAATTTTACCGACTTTAAGTAAAATATTTGAAAGCTTAATTTTAAATCAATTGCTCTCACATTTCAATTTGAATAATTTGATTACAACCAAACAATTTGGTTTCACTAAGGGACGTTCGACAACAGATGCCGGTATTGAGTTGTTACAACATATTTTTGATGCCTGGGAGGGTTCACAGGACGCCCTTGGCATCTTTTGTGATCTGTCCAAGGCTTTCGATTGCGTCCACCATGACATCTTAATTATGAAACTACACCATTATGGCGTCCAGGGCCAAGCACTCAGCCTAATGAAATCATATCTACGTGATCGAATTCAGAGGGTTGATATCAATGGAGAGAGATCATCAGGATCTGCAGTTAGCATGGGCGTACCGCAGGGTTCAATACTGGGACCATTCCTATTTTTAGTTTATATCAACGATTTACCTCACCTCGCTAAGGAAAGACACGAGATCGTATTGTTTGCTGATGACACTTCTTTAATATTTAAAGTTGACAGATATCAATTAGCATATGACGAAGTGAATAATGCTGTCTCAAAAATAGTCGAATGGTTCACAGTCAATAACTTGCTCCTTAATGAGAACAAAACGAAATGTCTTAGATTTTCATTACCTAATGTTGAACAGGTTGCCACCAAAATAAGAATTAAACATGAACAGTTGGAACTTGTGGACACAACTGTATTCCTTGGTATGACTTTAGATTCTCGGTTACAGTGGGGACCCCATATTAAAAAACTAATGAAAAGACTCAGTTCTGCCGCATATGCTGTTAAGAAAATTCGCAATATCTGTGATATTGAAACAGCGCGCTTAGTCTACTTCAGCTACTTTCACAGCTTGATGTCATATGGTATCTTGCTGTGGGGAAACGCTGCTGATACAGATAGCATATTTCTCTTACAGAAACGAGCTATTCGTGCAATTTATAAATTAAGGTCAAGAGATACATTAAGACAAATATTTAAAGAAATTAATATTTTAACATTTTCGTCACAATATATATATGAAAATCTTGTATATGTTAAGAGAAATATATATTCATTCGAGAAACATTGTGACCGACATAATGTCAATACAAGGAGCAAAAATCAATTAGCTGTACCTTTTAGTAGACTTAGTAAAGTTAATAAGTCATTCAGAGGTCAATGTGTGCGCTTCTACAA
Source organism: Oegoconia quadripuncta (assembly GCA_949316235.1). NCBI lineage: Eukaryota > Metazoa > Arthropoda > Insecta > Lepidoptera > Autostichidae > Oegoconia > Oegoconia quadripuncta. The sequence continues at coordinate 32,112,429 of OX438741.1, read as the reverse complement.
CAAGGTTCCCATGGATATACGGAATCTTCCGCTTAATAAATTTAAACTTATTATAAAACAAAAATTATGTAAAAAGGGATATTACAAAATTTCAGACTATATTAATGAAAGTAATCCATGGGATTAAACGGCTCCTCTACTCGATATATAAAATTGTTGTAACCTTTCTTGATTGTACATGATTTATTGAAAAGAGACAAACCCTCTGAGTTTCTCGCTAGCTCTTCTCAGTAGTGGTCGCGTTCCGAGCTAGTGGTAGTTTAAAAAACAAATGACGTTCATAAGTGCATATTGTATTGCCTACATGAATAAATGATTTTCATTTCATTTTCATTTCATTTCATTTCATTGTTCATGCATCGTGGCACTGAATAAAAGGTATTTTGTCTATATCTAATTTTCATTTGATAGGTTCTATCGCCAAGGTGGGCCCATATAAAGGTGAAGAACTGAAGATGCACTTCGGAGAAGACAACGTTTTACCAGTTTTTGGAGATCTAGGTATATTCTCGTGATTTTTTTTTATGGTTAACTGGATACGCGTTTGACCACACAATCTCACCTGATGGGAAGTGAAGATGTGGCCGAAGATGAAGCACGCGATCTCAGTAGATACCTATTCACCCTGCTCTTGAAGATCCCAAGGTTGTAGGATTCAGGACAGATTGAATTTCAACAATCATACGCAAGATATTTATTTATTAATATTTACCCTTTCTTTACCAACACAGTATCTACCTATGTTCTTCTAACTAATATTATAAATGCGAAAGTTTGGATGTTTGTTTGTTTGTTTATTAGTTTGTTTGTTGCTCAATCACGGCGAAATGGATGAACAGATTTGGATGGAATTTTGTATGTAGGTAAAATATACCCTGTATTAAGACATAGGATATGTTTTATCCCGATAAAGTGAGTAGTTCCCGCGGGATAAACAAATTTCTACGATAAAGTTATTCCACGCAGGCGAATCCGCGGGCGAAAAGCTAGTATACTATAATACAATGTTCCATTATTGTGTTGTTCAGGGTGTATTTATTTTACTACTCTTTGTTGAGTAGGTTATTGTACTTACATAGTTATAAAATCACTAGCATTCCGCCCGCGGCTTCGCTTGCGAGGAATCACTTTATCGCGGATTTATTTAATTTTTTATCTTTCGGAAATTACTCATAACTTATATACCAAATTCCATCCAAATCCATTCAGCAAAACAAACAAACAACCAAACTTTCGCATTCATAATATTAGTTAGATCATTGGTAGTTTTGTGGATAATGTTATGTAATTCGTCTCGTACTATGGGTGTCATCAAGCCACTTACGTATACAACCATGAGCTTCTGACGTGCAGGAGGAACATTGGCACGCGGAGCATTCAAAAATCGTGGATCGTACCGTGTTAGGGTATCATCATGAAAGCGATGCAAATCGTACCTTGACCGAGTTTATTGTATCATTGGTTGCGGTCCTAGTGCACTATTATCTGCTCCTTAACAACTCGTTGGGGTATCCGGTGGCTGTGACGTGGTGCAGGCTGGCGGCTACAATGTTGACCTTTGTTCGCGCCGCTGCGTGTACCGACTACGCTCTACACGCACTACGTACAACGCAAGTTTTGCAAATGTTATGGTTCACCGTGAAATTATATAAGGTGAAATTTCATTGGCGTCCTTTGAGATAGTGGTGTAGACTACAGAACAATATCTCACTTCACGAATAAAAAAAATCAGCTGTTCCATACCTTTTCGTCTTATATTGAACTTTTCTATGAAATAATGGCACCTAAGTGTACGTTTGGCAAATGCTATGATTCACCGTAAAATTAATATATAGGGCGAAATTTTATTGGAAACCTTTCTGATGGTAGTTTAGACAATCAAACTGAACGATTATCACGAACGGGTCATGTCTGCAATCGCAAAAGAAATCAGCCGTTCCATACATTTTGGTCTAGATAGTTTAATTTTTTCTAGGGAATTTACAGGTGTCACAATAGTGATGGACATGGATTTAAATTTCACCCTATAGGTATTCAATATGTGGTTCTACTTAAAATAGGTTCATGTTTTTATTACGGATTACTTAAGTAGTATGAACTAATCCTTCATTTGTACCTATCCATATGTAACTTAGTCCAACGTCTTACAGTCTACGACATGTCGCTCAACAAATGTCTCTTATTTGGGATATGACTTTATATTCACTAGTATTAACACTTTTACGGACAGTGACCCAGACACAATAGAAGTGTTATTGTTATAACGTTCAGTGTCCGTGAAAGTGTTAATACAGCTTAATGTCATGTACAGTCAGGTTCAAAAGTCCAGTCATCGTCTAAGTTAAAATGATGTTTTTTTTCGAACACCTTTGAACTTCTAAAGGGAAAAAAACTTTTAAATCTTGTGCAGTAGATCGTATAGCGCAAGAATGGTACACGATACTTGAGTTAAATTAAAAGCTTTCGACAAAAAAAAATATTGTTTGAACGTGAACGATGACTGCACTTTAGAACCTGACTGTACATTGAACATATTAACACTAATATGCTGTATGTATACGTGACAAACACCACGATTAAGTACCAGTGGAACGGATCGAACAACACATTTATTACTCGACTTTGATTAATTGAAGGTAAGAGATAAAAGATAACTAATATAAATAATAGTAGTAGGGATTCAACGGTTCTGGACCACCCCAGTTTTCTGGTCCATCACTCCACCCCCTGCTCGCAAAAAGGGCTTCACATATGCTCGCGGTATGTGTGTAATAAAGTTTATTCACGGTTAAATTCGCGCTTAGATTCGCGGTATGTGTAATAAACTTTATTCACGGTTACGTAATAAAGTTTATTCACGGTTAAATTCGCGCTTAGATTCGCGGTATGTGTAATAAACTTTATTCACGGTTACGTAATAAAGTTTATTCATGGTTAAATTCACGCTTAGATTCGCGGTTATTATCGGCGGATGTGTGGGTGGCTTGGTTCGGTTCACTGACAGATATCGTTCGGCCATATGTGAGATATCACGGTGCTCGCGGAATAATCATCGCGCTTCGTTGCGTAATAAATTCGCGGTTCCATATGTGACATGTCGTGGTCCTCTCACAGAATTGATCGAGGGACAGATTGAGAGCGGCACGGTTGCATTGTTATGGAATCATGGTAATAAAATTAATTCACTGTTTGATTGGGAACGCTCGCGAACGCTCTTTGAATCATGGGTGGTCCGGCGAGTAGAGTCCGAACAAAAGCGTACTTATTCTTAGAAAGTTTCTATAGCAGCGGCATTTCTTTGTGAAATATTTTTTTATCGTAAGTATTAATTTTACGTTGCTGGGTAGAGTCCAAACAAAAGCGTGGTAATTGTGTATTATTGTTGTATGTACATTTTACGATTATTGCTGTTTCAAAATGGAGTATCCCGTCCTTACCTTAAATTTTTTTCATGGTTATTGCCACAAAGTTTCTATAGAAACGGTATTTCTTTGTTGTGAAATGAGTTTTTGCTACGTTGACTTGTCAAAACAGGATCTCGTGTGACATATATAAGAGCGCTAAGGCCTACGTCTCTCTACACAGTTCGAGAGATACCAGTTGACAAAGCATCTACTATGGTGAGTTTAATTATTTAATTTTACCTATTTTTCTCAATTGTGTTGTGTTGTGTGTGTTTCAATATGTATACGTAGTGTTTCCAAACTGTTATAAAACAATTCCTAACATCTGAACCTAAATTATCCGAGTCGTTAATGATTTCTCAGTGAATTCTCGATGTCGCTAAGTTTGTCCCTATTCTAATTTAACTATACTCTCTTGTTTCAGTGTGTGTTATATTGTTCTAATGTATAATCGTTAATTAATCAATTATAGTGCGCCTCGATGAATAGGGCTCTGTGAGCATCGTGGTTTTTTGGAAAAACTAAGTCATACGCTAACCCAATATTTAAACTTGTTTCAGACATCAATTCCCGAGTGTGATTACACATTTAAGAACTATTATTTTCCTGCCTCTCCTGATTTAAGTGATGATGAAACTCGCGGTTCTCCCACATTAAAGGCCAAGCAAAATACCGCAAAGAGAAGCATTGATGCTTTTTTTGAGAAGCCGAAGAAAAAGAAGGTCAGAACGCACTCTTCAAATGTGGCCCAGGCTAACGGAGAGGGAACATCATACATTTCATCAAATAACGACGATGGATCCACTGCGAGCCATCTCATTAAAATAGAAGTGTATGAGATGAAAAAATTGAAAGATGTTCTACCCATTGATTACTGGAAATACGCAGATGTACGTGTTAAATATTACATCACATCAGAAGAGGACAAAAATTATCAAAATACCAGAGATTTAATTTATAATATAACAAAACAGGTGGCAACTAGGAAGGGCTGCACAAAATATTTCATAGAAACCGATAAGAAACAATAACACCTTACCTATTGTTACCACTCTTACTACCTTATTTCACCTGGAGTATACAGTCCGACCGATAGTAGACTATCTAATTCTAAATCTAATGAAGAAGTAATTAGTTTATATTTAGTTGATAATATATAATTACAAAATAAAATAAATTTTTTTTCACTTATAATTATAGTATTTTATTTTTCTATAGCTTTATATTAAAAATGGGAGGGGGAAATAAATGAAAGAGTTTGTTATCATCATCATTGTAATATATTATTTCTAAAATAAGGTTGTAAACATTCTATTTATCAAAATGTCATTATACAGAGGTATATCACAAAAACATCTAATAAAGTCTAACATACTCATACCCATATATTTAAAGTATAGATATACTAAACAGTATTCACCACAAACAGAAGTTAAATGACTTTGAAGCTTTTCATTGTTGTATAACCATTTTCGAGTATTCCTGTTTAGAAACATTCTATGGTAACCGGTAGGCTTTCTCCCAAATGAATCAAAATATTCACCAACACCATTTTCATCAATATTAATAGCCACCCAATGTGATCCAGGTTTTGTATCGGGATCTAAGTTAGAAATAAAGTAAGTCGGCACTTCTATGTACATCGGAATTCTGTTAGCAGCGAACACATTAAATTCTAGATGTGGATTAATATCTTTCATACATAGCCCTATTTCTCGGGTATTCATCATGAAACAAATCGAACATACTTACATTGAGGTATACTAAAAGGAAAGTGATGATAAATGTTACATGAATTTCAATTTATAATAAAAAGTTTAATGTTACCCTTTAATTAACTATTATAATCTACACTTACATCTCTATTCTTATTAATTTCAATAACATTGTCAAACTCAGCGTACACAATGCAGTTAAGAGTTTTGGTGAGTGCTGATTCAAATTGGACTTCTATTCTAACACACCCATGTCTTATTAAATTCCAATGTGAATTCGAGTTTGCAGATAGATCGGGAGTTAAATCAAATGCCATTAAGCAATATCCATTTGCATAGTCCTCTATCGATATGGAATTTCCTTCATTTAAAAAGTGGATACCAGTCCCAGTAAATAATGTGTGGTAACTACTCGTAAACACACCACTTTCGTATGATGGCATCAGAGTTTTAGAAGGTATTTGCTGACCATCTACATACAAGCTAAATACATTTATATCATGATTATGGAAATTAAATGGATTGGTATTAAAAGTACCGTTAAAAGCTATATTGTCAATAAACCCGATAATACATCTTTTTGGTACCTGCCCAAGAAATACGTTATCAAGTCTTTTTCCACGTATTCCTGAGGGGATAGTCAAAACTTTTACTTCAGCACGAGTAATTGGATATTTAGCAGTAGTAGTGGATAAAACTTTTTGATGGGCAATTAAAACTGATGGATTTATTCTTGCCTTACGTAATATAAGAGTGGCACCATCAATTTGAACTTTGCATTTAGAATCTTGGGATGATGACATTAGATTAAAGGAGTCCTTATTACGCACTAATTTAACGCGTATTTCTACACCATTTATAAGAAATTTTTCTTGATTAAAGAGATCACCGTGTAAATGTCCAATCATTTCAACTACTTTTCCATCTTTTACTCGTTGATACCTTTTGATGAACCCTTCGTTAGTATCATCACATGAATCCATCTTAGATGCTGTGTCTTCGTACCACATACCACAAGTCAGATGTGATTGTTTTGCCGCAGGTCCATAATTAAGTAGAGTTTCAACATAAGACCGATATGCATATGTGTTGTTAGGAGGTGATACAAGTTTTTGATTTAAGTATACATCTAGTTGGTTAAAAAGTGAATGCAACCAATTATTTACAGGTGCCACTTTAACACTAGTAGAAGCAGCGGTAGAATCTATGTTGACTATTTTAGCTTTAACATGAAGCAGAGTGTGTGACAAATCAATGTAGTCATCACCAGTTCCTGGCATAACAAACTCAATTGGCCCTTCATCACTTAGAGATGATATTGGTGTACAGTGAATCCATTGTCCACTTTCAATACTTGTCTGTGTTGATGGAAGTGCAAAAAGATCCAACTCTGATTTAACACACTCACAAGAATGATTATGTAAGAACGACATAGTTAATCCGAAAATATATCTTTTATGTAATTTTTCTTCTTCTGAACCCCTCTTCGCTTAGATGCTTTCAATGAAATGATTGGTTTCTTTACACGTCTTTTGATTTTATACCCGGAACCAGACATAAGTGAATCGATTTTATCATCCGCTTTTCGTTTTAAATTAGCAGCTGCATTTTTGAGACGAGACTTAACAGATTCCTCCATTGGTTGTGTCCTAATCATATCTGATAATAACCCTACACCTGCGCTTAATGCCTCTTTTCCAACGGCTTTGGCACCACTCGCTAAGAGTGGAAATACAGATCTAAACAGTCCTCCTAAAAAACTTCCAATGCCATGACCACGCTGATAAGGTATACCTCGATATATAATACCCACACCTGAACCAGCTTGGTGAGAATAATAATGATGGTAAGGACAAAGTATGTTATCACGTTTATGATTCATTTTATTCGCATAAAATGAAGTTTAATACATGAAGTTCCAAATTGGAATGGTACTCTATTACCAATGCTGGTTCTTATATCTATTTCTATGGTATCAAATTCTCTACGCATGACTGGAAGATAATGAATAGGAGATAATATATGCATTTTGTATGCACCATAAATGTATTTTGATGGATCTAGTGGAATGATTCTAAATAACGAGCTCATCACATCCCCCACAATTTGTGGATGGATAATATCAGAATAAATAAACAGTTGTGAAGGCAATCCCAATTGTAAATTCGTTGGGTATATTGCATGTGGCTTTGTTATTAAATTTGTATAAGGCTCAAAGCCAAGTTGAAGACTTAGCGTAGGGGATAAGACCAACGATGATACATTGTTAGTTAATTTCGTAACAGTAATAAGTTTCGAGTTGTCATCAATTTCAAATTTCACTTGGTTACGTAAGAGGTTATTTTCATTGAATACTTTTAGAAAATTATTGATGTGGTCATAAGTAAAAGATGGGATTTGAGATTTGTATTCCACTGGTATTAACGATGGATCATCATAATAGTAGTTTTCATTCAGATCAATACGACTGTGAGACTTATCTTCTACAGATACTGCATCATTACTCTTGTAATCTCCTTCTACTATGGCTTTTTGCTTGATGAAGAGAATATTCTCATTTTCTTGAACATTAAATATCGAGCAGGGATAATGAAATTCAGCTAACCCGACAACCCATTCACCCTCCAATTGAACAGTTTTAGGTAGCTTTGTTATGAAGTTAGCTGTTGTGTTTTGAGGGAAATATATAGTTGAACTGTTGCTTGGTAAAGTAAGATAAAAGCTATCTTCTATCATATTAACTCCAAGTTTGATGCTGATATCCAACTATTGAATTTATTAGGATATCCTTTCCATTTGACAAACACTTCCTTTCTGTTACCAAAACGACGAGTGCATATTATTTTATCGATTTTATATTTAATGGTGGGGTCATAGATTACTTTTTGTAGTTCCCTACCATAAAACGTACCCACTATTGGTTCGTTTTTAAGATCTTTTAAATTGTAAACAACCCAAGGAAATCTTTTAACAATAGATGATATTATAAATATTTCATCCGACCAATTTGTTTCATACCCTTTTTGAAAAATGTGTTTATATTTCGTTATTCTAACATGATCACCTACTTTAAATGATGAACGATCACTTATATGCTCATTATTGTCCTTATCATATAAATTAGACCATACTGCCATTATATTATTCGAATTCACATCACTAGGACACATTTTAATACTGGAATGTACACTGTGATTGTAAGAATGTAATAATTCTTGTAAAATATCAATATATCTATATGTATTATTATGAGTGAAATATCGCCACATTTTCATTTTAAGTGTTCTCTGAAATCTTTCTACAATACTAGCTTTGATATCAGGATTGTTCGTTGTATAGTAATTAATATTTTTCCTTTTGAGGAATTGATTTACATCTTTTGAAACAAATTCGGTACCTTTATCGGATTGTATATGTCTAGGAGTAGCCCCTGCTTCAGTAAATATGCTTTCGAAACATGTCTTAACAGTTTCAGAATTTTTTTTCTTCATAGGCCTTGCAAAAGCGTACTTACTAAATACATCAATGACACAGAGAATATAATTAAAGCCATCATTATATTTATTGTATGTTCGCATATCACTTAAATCCGCTTGCCATAGCTCATTTAAATTAGATAAAATATATTTGTTCCTAGGAAATCGTCTATTAACAGGTTTGTGCAAAGTATAAGTTTCTTGAGATTGTAACCACTTCTTTACATTCTGTCTGTTCATTTTCCCTTGCATAGCTTTTACTAATTTGTTAACACTGCTATATCCAGCCGGGTGAGAGACATCATAATATATGTTATTTATATCATCTAGTTGGGGTTCCATCTCTCCCAATCTAATTTTCTTTTATGTAGCAAGTCACCACGTCTTCGCTTTGGTGTTTTATGTTTGTCTACTAAATCGTCTTTGTTAAAATCAGCCGAATCAAGGTTGTTTATGTATTCAAGCGTTTCTGGGTTACTTATACAAGTTAATGGTATTTTTATGTCCCTTAGAGCTGAAGCGAACTTTTCCCAACCTGATGGTTTTGGGCGTCGTAACGGTCGTAGGACATCATTAATTAAATCTACAATATTACTGCGAGGAACAATTTCATTATTGATTATGACTTTACCTTCACCATCCCAAGTAATGGCATTTCCTTCTGACAATATACCTTCTAATAATAGTTCACCCTTTTTTTTATATGTTTTTGGTATAAATTTAAACAAATAACTTGGGGTATAACGTGATACTATATGATTTTCCTTTACTACGTCTTCTTCTGTTGCTGATAATTTTGGAACTACTGCATTATCATTATTTTCTTCCTTTTTAATACTATTAAAAACTGCATTGATAGGGGCATCTGTAACTATTGGTAATGTAATGGGATGACGTTCTGTACCAGCAAAATGTAAATATCTTTGTAAGATTTGTAAATATTGCATCCATTTCTCACGGTCTTCAATTTTACTATTTAAGATTTTATTCATCTCTTCATCGAGACGGGACAATGGTTTTTCAGGAACGTTATCACTGTGTCTAATCCTATCAATGACATGAGGTTCCACAAGTATCATTTTCTTTGTGTTCTCCATTTTACTTATTCAAAAACGAACTTAATAATCCACTAAGAACAGAACCTAAAATTATGGGTAAGAATGCTCCACCTTTCTGTATAATAATTCGTTTTCGGGAGTTACTTTTACCCTTAGATACTAATTTTCTCAACAAAGTTTTGTATTTACTCAACTTGGATTTATCTCTATCCTTCAGAGGAATTTTACCATTCAAAATATTATAAATACATTCACATAAACAATTTATTTCTTCATTGCGACATACTTTCAACAAGGCTGTACAATACTTAGGTTTAAGCGTATGCAAAGCTTTTAGTAATTCAAGATGCGTCGTCACTCTACCAACCATTGTAACCGACTAATAATAATAATATTTTGAGGCTGTTATTATTATAAGGAAACACTATGCAATATTTGTTGAAAAAAAGCAATGTAACTTCAAGAAACTAAATTTTGATTGCCGCACCCCTTTTATAGGGATTTCAATGAAAGTATCTACAATACTTTCACATATACGATTTATTTTATCTTCACTACATTTTTTCAATAAAGCTTTGCGATATTTCGGTGTGAGTACTTGTAAAGCTAGTGATAATTCCTGATCTTGTGGTACTGCTTCTTCAGGCATTATCGACCACTAACTGATATTTGATTACGGTGTGTATCATATTTATAACCCTTTTTCGGCAAATAAACTACACAGTTTTCATCCGAGGGAAAGAGTTTACTCTTAAAACGACACATATCATTTGTATTTTGTTTTAAATCAATCATTAGATAACCATGTGCTTCTGCTGTAGCGTCCTTATAAGCTTCTTCAACGAATTTGGAATTATCTGGCATTACTTGACGTGCTAAATGACGTATTTGTGCTCTATCTCTAGGATTTTTGAAGAAAATTATGTAACTCGAATTTAAGGAAATATCGCGTTGCCCTCTACCTTGGTGAAATAAATTTTGTGTTATATAAAACACACTAAGATTTCTATGATGACTACCTTTAGTGAAAATATCTACAATGCGGGCATCGGATTCTCGCATAAGATCATCTATTATCAGTAATTGTGGTAGCTTACCATCAAACATGCTTAACTCAGGGCTACCCTGTTTATAATCAACATTGTTCAAATTATATAAAGGTTGCATTTCATCGTAACACCATAATATCCGTTCAAAGTCACTGTTACAAATATCTTTTGCATATTTTAAGAAATTGGTAACAAAGTTAGATTTACCACAACCACTTGGGCCTGCTACAATAGCTGTGAAAGGATGGATGAAATGAAACATTTTTTTATTTTGTTACAATTTAACGTGTAACCTATAAAGCTCTGTGTTTAGGAATGGGGTTAAACAAAATAGGAAGTCTCTTATAAAGTCACTCAGTAATTTTATTATATAAATTACATTTAGAAATCACACAATTTAAAATATACTTACAATAATGAAAATTAATTAAAAATTTCAAATACAGTTTTACAATTCAAATAATTAAAATAATCTTACAATAATGATATTATACTAATAGTGGTACTTAAAATGTATATACATTATTTAATACTGTAATGACCCCAAGCAAAAGTATCTGTAGAGTTAGGTATAAAATATCTCTTAGTGTCATTATAAGATAAACATATCTTGTTTATTTTCTGAGTGAAAATAGTATGCTTTAAACTTCTTATTCTATACATTTCCGAAATTTGGATTTCGTTATGAAATAAACATTTTTTATAATTTTCCATTAACATTTTTTTCGTAACATTTTTGTTTACGCCTTTAGCTTTAGCGGTTACCTTATTTTCAACATCTATACAATACATTTTAGATCGCAAACCAACAAACTCTTTAAATATCTTTCCATTGTTTTCATCCTTAAAATATCCCAACTTTTTTTTATTTAACAGTGGAATACCAAAGACATTGTTAGATGGATAATCTGAAGTATCAAAATAATTGTATATATCAAGTGCTATATCTGTGTAAAAGTTATCAGTAAAGATATGATAAATTAAACTATCCGTGTCTGTATAGAGTAACTTTACTTTATTGTTATATTTTGGTTTAATATAATTATAATGAAAATTGTACATAAGAGTTTTTGAAATGTCCAATATGCAAAAACCTAAATAAATAGGTTTATTGTAGAATAATTTCGTTTTGTGTAATTGAACAGCAACTAGTGACTCAGAAAATATTGAAAGGCTATGGAATTCCGGTCGGGCTATCAGGCTTTGCACACCTTGAGTTTTACCACGATTTTCCCAATGTGTTAATAATTTTACATTAACTCGTTTTTCTATGTTTTCCATAGTCTTACCAAACACAGAATTATTCATAAGTTTGTAAAAATCTTTGTCAAAATCAGTTTTTGCTAAAGTTCTCAATTCTGTGTTTAAATCTATGTACTTTTTTAGCCAGGGACTTTGTTTAAACTGTAAAATTCTGTGGACTTTGAGCAATTTCATACCTAATTGCAAACATTGTATAAGATTTCTATAATGTATAACATAATTCTTTTTGTTATATAAATTAGGAACTAATTTCTTATCTTTACTATTACCTATAACAATATTTTCAGGACATAAGGGGAAATCTGAATGTAAATCATGAATGTTTTCAGGATAATGGAGATCGACCTCCAATATATATCCAACATCAGATGTAAGTGATACATGAAAATCAGTATTTGCACTAACCCATTTGAAATCTCCTACAGGTAAGTATTGTGACATTGCCCATCCATAAAGGTTATTTGCATCAAAATACATCAAATAAGATTTTGGTAAATCTGAATTGAAATCTTTGAGATATTCATTATTAGCCTTTCCATATCTATTACAGCATTGTGATACACCCCCTCTTATACCAGATTTCACAAACGCTAACTTATCGAAATCAGTCAACAATTCTAATTCAATTTTTGTGTATTTCAACATCGCATCCCAACTTAACCCCGGAGCTGTGTAATATTGAGTTGGATCTAAATCATAAGTTTCAATACACACTTCACGGAAATTTTCAAAGATATCGGTTAATAGCATAACATCGGTTTTCAAGTATAGATTTGAATAATCTAACATATTTTGACATTTAAAATGTTTCCAAACATCTAAAGCATGTTTATAATCATTATCAGATACACATGTATCAGTCAAAGAACTGTAAAATTGATCCTGCGTGGGAAGTGATGTGACCTGCAACGACTCATATGAGTTAATAAATTCATATGGAAATACACCTTTTTTTATTAATCTCTGAAAATCAGTTTTCTCAGGAAATTGTTTTCTTAACTCTTTCAATTGTTTTTCTTTAAGATTTTTTGCCAAACTATCTAAACTACTGGACATAAACTTGAAAGAATCCAAAAACCTTAAAAATATTGAATGACCATTTATAAATATTTTTTTAGAAAATGAAATGTACTTTTCTTTACTTTGTGGGATAATTTCTATTTCACCATCCATAAAGTTAAGTGCATGAACAATAAAATGAGCATCATAATTACTCAAGTTATGAAACAAAATTGGAATGAAGAAAGGTACACGATATTTAGAACTACATATTTTATGAGCTACCCCCCTAAACTTTCCAGTATTCCAATCAAAATCTAGATCGGTATCATTATTATCTAATCGAGTCTCGCATATATAACATAACTCTGATTGACTAATTTTCAATTGATCAGCATCAGTTAATGGTTGGGGTCGTTTTTGAAAGCAATTCCTTTTTTGTATCTCGGATAAGTCTTTATATAAACTTTCCATAAATACTTTTGCACAGTCTGGTCCAGTATATGTTCGATACTTGGAAAGGGAATCATCATAGGAACATTTTATATAGTAACCATAGCTATACACTTCATGCTCATGTATTGATCGGGTGTATGATTTTAATGGATTAGGATCACATGATTTAATCGGTTTCAAAATGGCTTCCAAATCTGCATATATAACAAAGGGTAATTTTAACTTTCGTTGGAATTTATCGAAGGTAATTTTATCATTACTTATTTCTTGACCAAACCAATTCTTAGTCTTTTTATTCATTCCAGGTAATTCTGTAACTATTTGTGCACAATCTTTTGTTTGATGGTTTGTTAACCTTTCTCTGGTAGTAAAATATAATAAACAACCATCACAAATATGTATCGCTTTCTCCTGGTTAGTGACTTGTTTATTTACCAAACGTGACATGTTTTTAATGTAACAATAATGGTTATCGGAACCATTTACTAAGTATAACAAGTTTACATGGGTTTCTTTACGAGACTTGGTAAAGTACAAAGGACCCACAATAGTATTTTTCTTAGTATCTTTGTTGTAATCCAAACCAAAAACATTAATGCTTATATTGTTTTGTTTTTCAACTCTACTTATATCTTTTAACTTCACTGGGAATTGAATACCATTAAAGTTCAATTTATTCTCATGTCTAATATAAGATGATACCCGATCTAAGTGAGTATTAACTGGATACATTGCGGAGAGTAAAGCCCACTTTAAACATTGTTGGTCTCTATTTTTTACATTTATTACAGCTTTCTTGTGTTTAATATCTATCGGTAAATCGATATATGTCGAGCCACGTAAGGGGTTAAATTGATTAATATTCATTTCTAAAAACTTTATTTCCCGCAAAGACCAACCACTATCTTTTTTCTCAAAGTCAGTCATCCTTGTTTTAATATTTTCCATCAATGTATTGAAGTAAATATCTAAATTTTCACCTAAGCAAAGTGACCAGTTATTTGTTTGAAAGTCAAATGAATTTTTAATGTCTTTAGTTTCCTGTACAAAGTCCGCATGAACTATAAAGTTGACTTTAATAGTAGTCAGCTCCCTCAAACACTCTTCTACAAGAAATAAAATAGTTTCCCTCACTGATTTTATGAACAATTCCGGGGTTTGTAAAACATTATTATCATTGGAAAGAGGTGAAGTTATTCTGTAGGTTAATATTCTAGAACCAAAAGCTGTAGAAATAATACTAACATTATCGAGATTATGTTCTTGAACGAAAACCTTTTCTTTGTGTGATTTACTCCGCAAGTGGTTAGTGAAATATCTTCGACTCACCGTGTGATTACATATTCCACATGTTATGGGGTCCACCACCACATTTGAAGGTCCAGCACTGCTAGTCGATCTGCTCGTAGATGTCGACGCGTTGTTGTTATTCACGACATTGATATACTCAGTGCAACTAGATGACTCATTTGCTTCTTGTGTGCGACGCGATTTCGATGCAACTTGTACACTCGATTGCACCTTTCTTTTCCCCCCGGTTTGATTACTTGCACTGTAATAGAACACACAATATTAGTATTAGAGTTATAATAATGAAATAACACAATCAAAATTGCTTTCATAATACCCACATTAAGGATTACACAGCTTACAATATGCCTGCATTTGTAATACACCATCAATTTCATCAATGTTCTCAGTAGTCGCATCACTTCTTATTTTATGCCCACTACAAGGAGTAAAATATGGTATAATATCTGGGTCCTCTATCATGAAATTAGGAAGTTTATGACTAATGTACCACAGCCTAATGAAATTATGAAATTTGTTTAGAAGAAACGATTTGTCTAATGACATAATTTCCTGAGTCGATAAAGACAACATTGTGTATTAGTTTTGAGACGTTACTTGTAACAAAATGAGGTAAAGACACTACTAACAATCGTTTATGTAGTAACGTCGTTCACCCCACTACTCATACCATCAATGTACTTGGGTTAACTTTGAAAGATTTGTAAACTGTGTCCTATTACTCATAAAATATCATTCAAATTTGTATAACACTAATAGATAATGAGAACTATCTTATTACATAAGAACGAGAGTTCAAGTTTGCATAAATTCAATAGATAATGAGAGAGCTTCATCACAAATCACATAATATAATTAAACTGTGTGTTCCTGGACGAATTAAAGATAGTACAAGTTACTTACTGTTCAGGTGGTACTTGGTTTACAGCATCACTGAGCTCACAGATATCGTAGAGTTGTTGATCTATATTTCTTTGTTCTGCCTCGATACATAGTTGATATAATTGCTCATCAAATATTGGGTTGTTGAGATCGAAATGTGCCATCGTGTTAACACTGAATAAGGGACTACCACTAATAAAGGTCTTTGGTTTTTAGACTACCACTAACAAACTTCAGTCAATGGTTGATTAGGAATGACTCTCAGTTTACTTGAGTTGAAACCCTCATTATATAGTCGATTTTAAGTAGCATGGCGGGGGGTCATTAGGTAGTAAGAGTGGTAACAATAGGTAAGGTGTTATTGTTTCTTATCGGTTTCTATGAAATATTTTGTGCAGCCCTTCCTAGTTGCCACCTGTTTTGTTATATTATAAATTAAATCTCTGGTATTTTGATAATTTTTGTCCTCTTCTGATGTGATGTAATATTTAACACGTACATCTGCGTATTTCCAGTAATCAATGGGTAGAACATCTTTCAATTTTTTCATCTCATACACTTCTATTTTAATGAGATGGCTCGCAGTGGATCCATCGTCGTTATTTGATGAAATGTATGATGTTCCCTCTCCGTTAGCCTGGGCCACATTTGAAGAGTGCGTTCTGACCTTCTTTTTCTTCGGCTTCTCAAAAAAAGCATCAATGCTTCTCTTTGCGGTATTTTGCTTGGCCTTTAATGTGGGAGAACCGCGAGTTTCATCATCACTTAAATCAGGAGAGGCAGGAAAATAATAGTTCTTAAATGTGTAATCACACTCGGGAATTGATGTCTGAAACAAGTTTAAATATTGGGTTAGCGTATGACTTAGTTTTTCCAAAAAACCACGATGCTCACAGAGCCCTATTCATCGAGGCGCACTATAATTGATTAATTAACGATTATACATTAGAACAATATAACACACACTGAAACAAGAGAGTATAGTTAAATTAGAATAGGGACAAACTTAGCGACATCGAGAATTCACTGAGAAATCATTAACGACTCGGATAATTTAGGTTCAGATGTTAGGAATTGTTTTATAACAGTTTGGAAACACTACGTATACATATTGAAACACACACAACACAACACAATTGAGAAAAATAGGTAAAATTAAATAATTAAACTCACCATAGTAGATGCTTTGTCAACTGGTATCTCTCGAACTGTGTAGAGAGACGTAGGCCTTAGCGCTCTTATATATGTCACACGAGATCCTGTTTTGACAAGTCAACGTAGCAAAAACTCATTTCACAACAAAGAAATACCGTTTCTATAGAAACTTTGTGGCAATAACCATGAAAAAAATTTAAGGTAAGGACGGGATACTCCATTTTGAAACAGCAATAATCGTAAAATGTACATACAACAATAATACACAATTACCACGCTTTTGTTTGGACTCTACCCAGCAACGTAAAATTAATACTTACGATAAAAAAATATTTCACAAAGAAATGCCGCTGCTATAGAAACTTTCTAAGAATAAGTACGCTTTTGTTCGGACTCTACTCGCCGGACCACCCATGATTCAAAGAGCGTTCGCGAGCGTTCCCAATCAAACAGTGAATTAATTTTATTACCATGATTCCATAACAATGCAACCGTGCCGCTCTCAATCTGTCCCTCGATCAATTCTGTGAGAGGACCACGACATGTCACATATGGAACCGCGAATTTATTACGCAACGAAGCGCGATGATTATTCCGCGAGCACCGTGATATCTCACATATGGCCGAACGATATCTGTCAGTGAA
This sequence comes from Oegoconia quadripuncta, assembly GCA_949316235.1. Taxonomy (NCBI): domain Eukaryota; kingdom Metazoa; phylum Arthropoda; class Insecta; order Lepidoptera; family Autostichidae; genus Oegoconia; species Oegoconia quadripuncta. The sequence continues at coordinate 32,095,016 of OX438741.1, read as the reverse complement.
CCGAACCAAGCCACCCACACATCCGCCGATAATAACCGCGAATCTAAGCGTGACTTTAACCATGAATAAACTTTATTACGTAACCGTGAATAAAGTTTATTACACATACCGCGAATCTAAGCGCGAATTTAACCGTGAATAAACTTTATTACGTAACCGTGAATAAAGTTTATTACACATACCGCGAATCTAAGCGCGAATTTAACCGTGAATAAACTTTATTACACACATACCGCGAGCATATGTGAAGCCCTTTTTGCGAGCAGGGGGTGGAGTGATGGACCAGAAAACTGGGGTGGTCCAGAACCGTTGAATCCCTACTACTAATAATCTATTATCCCCTTTATTGAGTCTAGCAATAGTTATGATTTGCTTAGGTATAATATCGAAAAATTGCTTTGCTAGCGACGTATTACAATTTCTTTACCGTTTGAATAATTTGTAATTATAGGATGTCATTAGTTAATTACAATATAATTATTTAAAAAAAAAAACAAAAAACTTATGGCTGATACAATCAATCATTTTTCATTTTTGATACACAGGTGGAACCTGCAGTTTGTTATGGATACCTTATGAATATGATCTCTGTGATCAGCCAAATTGCCATACAAATATTGTGGTAAACTTAACTGTGTCTTGTTACTCCACTACGGCGAAGCCAAAATGAGGGTAATCAGGGTTACCACCTACAGCCTAAAATCCTTAGCCGATTTGGACAAATGAGATGTCGCTAGTTGCGTTCTGGTCCCGGGAGTGTCATAGAATATCGTGATAAACCCAATATGGCGGATACTGGCTGGCTTATACGACCTAAAATAAATTGAGTTATTTAGACTTATTTTTGGTATTTAGATTGATATTTAAAATCTGTCTGTATTTAATAATTAAAAAAAAATGCAATTTTCGATTTTCTACCATAAAATTTATCTCATGACCCTTTGGGGATCAAAACGAATCTAACGACGCCTTACACTTCAAAATGGATCAAGTCGTTTAAGTTACATGATGTAGAATAGAAATCTGCATTCATTCACCCGAAATATATTACCACCTTCCTGGCCTATATACTTGACATCTATAATTCACAATGGCAATTCGGAATACATTGCGAGTTTTATTTAAATACAAAAATAAGTCACTTAACATTCTCAGTAATGTATCCCGAATTGACATAATAATTTACATTTGTCACGTTTATGAAATAGGGCCTCTGGAGCTGTCAGTTAAAAATGATACAAGGTATTACTTATTGATTTAATCTCTTCACTTCCTTAACAAACCTTATCTTACTGCACCGAAATTCAACTCCAGTATCGACACTTACATTAACGGAAGTCTCATCAACTCCCAACAGGGCTATCGCAAACTAAAAATCAATTTCATTAGTATGTACCTCTCCCACAGTATAATAAATATTGATTTTTATATCTTCCGCATCCTTGACGTCTGAAGTTTCCTTGTGTCCGATGATTATTCAGTATTTCTTCAGATAATCCTGACAATGATGAACAATATGAAGGGAAAATATATAAACGTCTTGTGATAGGAAGCGCCTTGAAATTTTTGTGTCAAAGGTTGCGGGCGCCTTCAATGGCGTCCAATGATGTCTTATTATTGCGTGCGAGGATTTTATTTTTACCGTGAGCCGTGGAAATGGCCTCAACCCTGCAACTGAATCTTGTTTACTTATTTTTTATCGTACGATAAAAACTTATATAGGTCTGGGACGCTTTGGATGCGCTGCTTTTAGTAATAATAATATTAAATTAATGTGTGTTTGGCGAGCGTCGGTGGCTCAGTGATTAAGACGCGGGCTCCCAATTTGGGAAGTCCGATGTACGATTCCCAGGCAGGCCATGTACCAATGAGTTTCTAAATTTAATTTAATTACTTAAGTGCATTTATCCGATTGCTCTTAAACGGTGAAGGAAAATATCGTGAGGAAACCTGCATGCCTGAGAAATAATGGGGGACTATGGCCCATACTCGCTCATATACGAGGGAAGGCCTATATCCCTGCAGATGGATGTTTCCGGGCTGATGATGATGAATGTGTGTTTTGTCCTCAAATTAATCATGATTTTACTAGAGGCTAAAAATAGCTCATAGTAAGTCGTAAGCCGGAGGAATTTCTTTAAACGTTAAGCAAATTTTAACTAATTTTAAATATATTAACGATGAACCAGAATATCTGTAAATTGGAAATTTAGAAACCCGTAATAAGAAACGCGTAATGAATTCAAAAAAAGAACAAAACTTGATCCTGTGGCTTTCCTGCGCTTCTTCTTTTCTTTCCTTCTTTCCAGATGATTTAGTAGTTTGGACATAGATATTGACAAATAAATGTTTAAGCCCTATTATTGTTTCCAATAGATTTAAATTGATATTCTACAAATGATATCATTTATCTTACGATGAATTATATGATTGAAATTCTGAAGTTTGTCATTCATATAAAAACACACTCTGCTAAAACGACTTCGCTGATTTCCGTCAAACATAGCTAAAAACTATCTCGTAAACACAAGCGTTCGAAAATAAAAACCATATTCAAATCGGTTTAGTCGTCTTGGCGTTACAATGCCATTGTCCCAGACAAACATAGGCTTCATAATCTTTTAGCGTCAGGGTTGAAAAAGGGCCCTTCTCGCATTATGACCAAAAGTGAAATTATGGTCTCGGTCGTTTCTGATGTGACTTAATGGCTGCAGTCACGATGATGTTGCAGAGTGGATCGTAGTTTTTCTTGGTAATATTAATTATCTTATTCTATTTTCTATCTCGAGTAGCAGCACACCGTGTCTATAATTTCATAGGAAATTGTGATCCCGCTTTGCCTCCCCACACTAATCTTGTTTATCACTGAAAATAATTCCGCAAGTGCTAGTGTTACATATATTTAGTTCAGTGGTACTGTATTCGAAGTGGTACTAATGGACTTTTTGGCATTCAATATCTGTAATTTATCATGTGAAAAACTGCTCGCCTAACGTTTTTTTTTAAATAGATTCAAATTGAATATAGTTACGCCTAATAAAACTTGTAACTCGTATTCGTGTTTATTTTCTAGACTTTTTATCCGTTCTTGGACAAATTGTATTTTCAATAGAATCACGTGCGAGTGCTAAATAGGCGATCCACGATTCATTTTTTTGCTAATCTGATCCGACCGAGAATCGAATCCAGAAAGTGGTGTGGTATAAACCAATCAATCGACCACGGATGTCGCCAATTAAACGTCTCTTGAATAGGCTAGGGAGCTTAAAAGGAACACGACCATATTATCAACACTGTTATCGGCGCATACGCCGGTAACGGCTAGTGGTGGTCGTGATCAAAGATCGTTACCACTCAAGGCTAAAGCCGCATTGTGTTCAACCTTTATTTTATGCCTAATAGATCATTCCGTGAATAGATCAGTCTGGTTGTATGCATATGATTTTTTACCCACCCACGTTGTGTTTTCACGTCAATTCGTGTGAAGTCTGATACATTAGAGACTAATCATTTTAGGTAGATTTTCTGAGTAATAAGTACAGCGTTTTTTTTACGGGTTCAAAAATTATTGATTTAGGTAAAGTAATTCTGTAATAGATTTCATCACTTTAATAGGGTTTATGCCGCCCAGGGGCAACCTAAGATTAAGATTTCTTTTTAGATGCTCAATAAAAGCTAATTCTAAATAATAAGCTATATATAGCTTTGATTGGGGTTATTTTCCAGAATTCACGATTATAAAAAAAGTTGGCCGTTTTTATCAAAAATTTAATTCTCGAAAATAACCATAATTAAACGACTCTACAGGCCACTTTTCTATATCCCTAAAATTATCTACGAGTAAGATAAAAACCTAGCTGATCCTACAAGTATTCCGTTCTGCCATTTTTTGTGAGGAAGTCTAATAAAATACCTAAATAGCTTTCATAATGACAATATCTGAGAACAACGAAGTTAGAAAACCAACAGCAATCCATGTCTTACACTCATGATTCTCGAATATGATAAAATAAAGTCATTTAGGTACTTTTCATTAACTTGTAAGTTATCGTTCCAAACTATGTGGAGCCTGTGCTATGGATACTAGGTAACGGATACATAAATATTTATAAAAAATCCATGAATAGGGAATTGACGTTCATTTTCATCACAAACATTTACACATAGCAGGATTCGAACTCGCAGCCGTTGCTTTCAAGGGCCGGGTCATTACCAATACACCAGTCAGCCGACAGTTAATGAATATCAATAATATGAAGAGATGTGTTGCAAAACATCCGTATGGGAATCTCGATACGTGATTGACTTTTAACACGATGCGTATTTAATTCTCGCGTTTGTATGATAAACTGATATACTAAAATGAACTTTATATACAGTAGGTTTTATAATTAATACTTGATTAATTTGCGATTAAAAGAGCCCCATTAAAAAGTGCCAATAGGTATAATACGACAGAGAGTTTCAAATCTTGAATACATGTGAGGAATACAATTAAAAAAAAAACAACAGGGAATGCTTTTTTTCGTGGACAGTCTGAAACAGAAAAATCTATACAGGCTTGCAACTTACAAATTATTTTTTTTAAGGAAATCATGAAGTTGTCCTATTAGTTTTAATTTGCTTACAACAATTACTGAGTTCAACAATATACTAAAAATATTATTGAAAAATCACGATTTCCTGAGAAAGCTTAGATTATACCGAGCTGTAAAAGTTTTTTGTTTCAGACTGTACCAAACAACAAATTTCAGGCTCAACTATGTCATTCTACGTATTTTCGCGCTGCGTTACGCTTCCGTATACAGAGTAGGGGTCACATTTACGTAGTATGAAAAAAAAATATGGATAACTATCCGCGCTAGAGGCGCTGTACATTTCTAAATATGTGAACGTGAACGTGGTAAAGTTAAATCGAAACAAAAGTAAATCTTTGGATAACCTAGCTATATAGAGCTCTCTCATGTCTAGAACTCTACAGAAAGTCATTTAGTCGTACCATCAACAGAAATGTTTTTGAGACCACATTAAAAACAAAATCTTTGGAAAATCATTAAAACTGAAAGCAATATAGCAGAACGTATTAAAATAATACAGACGAATTGTGAAAGTCCAATGAAGTGCATTAAAAACTGCAGTTATGGTTTCTTGAACTGAAATACTTTTATTATATTTCCTCGCGGCTTCGTCCGTGTGGAATTGTTTATATGTGTAATTTGTTTTTCGCTCGATAATTACTCACTTTATCAGGATAAAATGTGTCCTATTTCCTATTATATCTGTGTACTTTAGTACACATTTATTTCTCCAAATCCGTTTATCGATTTCGTTGTAATTCAGTATCAAATACAAACAAACTTTTGCATTTCTAATATTAGTTGGTTATGAATCCCTCTATCGATCTCCTCTTTACAATTTTTTTAGCAATCGACCTTCATGTTGTAGCTAATAAACAAACACACTAAGATTTATTTTAACATGAATTATTAGCAGCTTTGAGACAAAATTGCCCTCATTTCCATTCATCTAGTTCACCTAACACTTTAGTAAAAATGTCAAAGCAAATAACACTGAGTTCCTACTTAGCATAGCGCAACTCAAACCAGATTCTTGTAATGCTTAGCAGCCGAGGACATTAATGCTACATACATGTACTGCTTTAACCATTAATAATGCTTTTCGTATTGTTTTATTTTAGGTTTGCACGTACATAACATGTAATACAAAACTATACAATTTTTTTTGTCAATACTCCGCTATTGGGTTTGAAATACTTATGTGAATTTGAACCACGCATTGTCAATTTTTGTAAGCCAAAATATCATTGTTTTGTCAGTTGATATATTGTAGTAATCACTTCATTTTTTAGAACTTCTTTTTATTTGCAACGACTATTCACATACAAGTCACGGATTTTTTCCTAAATGGGGTGGTCAGGGATATCCCAAACATTATCAATTTAATGCTTGAACCAACACACCCGATTCATATTACGAAATATACAGAAATGCACAAGTGCCGATTGTGAGCCCATCGCCGTTAAAATGTGCAAATTTATAGATGTTTTTTTGGTAGGAAAACCCTTAGTGGCTTTTTACGACATTCACGGAAAGAGACGAGTAGGTTCTATTCTTTTTATGTGCCGAAATCACTCATATCAAAAATATATATTTTTTGATCCACAACGGGTTAGCAATTGACCTCAATGACCTGATGTTAAGTGAAGGTGCGTAGGCCGAGATATTTCACTATACTTATTTGAAGAAGACTATGTTTTAGTCGGTTATCGAATGAGATAGTTTTTCGTACATGCAGCCGCTAACCGTACCACTACCAATGTACTAGTGCTGGTATTGCGACTACCGAAAATATGGAAGAAGCGACACCAGCGGGACAAGCCTATCCCGTAGTTTCTCTTCAACGGCACGAGATAGAAGCGTGCTATCACGTTCATGCTTTATACGAGTAAGCTTCTATCTCGTGTCAGTAAAGGCATGCTAGCCCATGGACTTATTATTCAAACAATAAGTCCATGGGCTAGCATGCCTTTAAGTCCATGTGCTAGCCCCGTTGGTATCGCATTGTTCACTATTCTGGTAGTGGCGTCAAGCCTAAATACTAGCTAAAAAATATTACTTTAGGTTTGTCTGATACACATAATAAATTGGACGAAACTTTCAACCATTTTCCGCACTATTTAAATTAGCGATGTTTTTTTAATTCATGCAGTTGGTTTTATATTCCTCTTCCTGGACAGTCTCTCATGCTCGTTAATAATAGTAGAAACTAATTGACGAGTGACACGCTATCTCGCAGTGCCTTTTTCCAGCTTCATTATAAGGATTATTATTGATAAAAGTGGCGACGATAGAGCGATATAAATTTAAAATATTCAACAAACAAGCTTTGTCAACTTAGCGCCAAAACTTCAAGAACGGAATGACTTTACAAATTTCTGAGCCACAGTGAATAATGACACAAGTTACCTCTGAAATTCTCTTATTTCAATGTTTTATTATAATGTTTTTATACAGATTGAATAATTTTAATAACAAAGAAATAAAAAGCCAAGTGACCATTCATTAATTCCAACGTCCATTTTGGTTTTAATTTATGACATTTCATTACGATAATGCTTTAGAATATATTTCAATTATATCTTTATTTTTTATGCACGACGGGTTATTACTTGACCTCAATCACACCTGATGTTAAGTGAAGATGAGGTCGAAGGTGGAAGCGTACTGACCCGGAAACCCCAACACATTTGGGGGACTGGCTATCTCTGACAACCGGAACACAACAATGCTATTAAGAGTGCTGCTTGGCGGCAGATTTAGATAAGATGGTGGTAGCTAGCCAGGCAGACATTTTAAAATGCCCTACCACCAACCAAAATATCTGGTGTAAGGCAAATTTATGAATAACTTTATCGCGGATATGTTTAATTTATTTATCCCGCGGGAACTCATTACATCATGATAAAAATATCCTGTGTTACCAAATTTCATTCAATTCCGTTCATCCGCTGCGCTGTAATTGGGCAACAAACATAAATCCAAGCTTTCACATTTCTAACATTAGTTAGGTAACAATTAGTCATACATTTTCTTTTGTTGCAAATAAATAGCGGCACTACTTTTATCCCAAATTTGGTGGTCATTGAATTTAAACTGTAACAATAATAATCAAATTTAATAAATATAGGGACATCGGCTCCGAATACATTTTTCTTGATTTCGGAGCCGAAATCTTAGTACCTAAATTTTTAATTAAAAGTAACCTCAATTTTTCTTTAATATTTCAAAGCGCTCAGCCGATGTCACTGGTGACCCAAGAGCTGGCCGTTTCCTACCTTAACGCTTAAGTATCTGCATCTAGCGAGGATACGCCACCAGATTTGTGTGTCCTTGCTTCGCGGTCCCAATTTTTTACATTTTGTTATTGTTTATTAAATAATAGATGTAACTATAACAGCAACATGCACATATATTATGGATTTATTTATATTTTTTGCATGCAAAAACTGGCTACAGTATTAAAGCTTCCAATGACACCAGTTCCGAATCATTGGAACAGTTTGAGATTCTGAACACAGTTCCTGCAGAATGATACATTACTACTCAAATCAAGGCAAAAGTCTGCTTAATTACTTTTTCGGTCACATTTTAGTAATATAGGTTCCATATTATTATGCCAATTCTATTGTTTGGGAAACAAAAAATCTAGCAATAAATCGAGCTAGACCCATAACAAAAACATAGCGTATTGTTCAGTAAGCCTTATTAGTCTTGTAAATCAATTTTAACATGTCATTGTGAGGTCAATTTGGAACGGACGAAGATCTATTTTTAGTCTAACTACTTATAGATTTAATTAGGCGAATGACTCATAAAATTTAAAGTTTTTACAGGTAACTACGATCGAATATACTTATGCCTGATATACTTTCAGGCCTTAATTATTACTATTTTTTCGCCCACGACATCGTCTATGTGAATTTCGTAATAAAATATAAACGTTCCAGACAAAATTACATGAATTATAGTGAAAACCGTTTTATAATTCCTTGCCCGCGACAATTTAGCGATAGAGATTGTCTAGAAACTAGCTGTAACCATAATATTTGTATGAGTTTTCAGAAAAAGTAGCTCCTGGATCCTTAAACCACATTTGAGTACATCTAAATTAAACCCATTAGTTATACTTAGAACTAACCCGTCTCTTCTCATGTCATAAAAGGCGACTAAGGGAATTTTCATTAAAACACTACTATAGACATGCTCGTTTTAACGACGATAGACTCACACCCTGAAACGTGTGCATTTCTGTATATTGCCAAAAGTGAACTGTGGATGTTGATTTAAGCAATAAACTGTTAATATTTGGGACACCCAAACGCAAATTTTTGGAATATCTCTGACCATGCTAAGTAATGTAAAATATGTTACTCCGAAAGCTTGACGACCGGTCGGTGTAGTGGCGACCCTGTCAGCGTAAGCAACGGTTGCGGGTTCGAATCCCGCGAGGGGTAAATGTTTGTGTGATGAATACGAACATTTATTCCCGAGTCATGGATGTTTATATAAATATTTATGTATGTTTATCCGTCATCTAGTATCCATAAGCACAAGCTTTGCTTAGTTTGGGACTAGATGATTGGTGTAAATGTAAAAAAAAACAAGAGTACACCATTACAGAAGTACATCGCGGACGTTCACTATTGCGATATACGTTACGAAGGTATACCATATCGTTAGGTAATGTCATCGCGAGAGTCCTCTAATGTGATGTATATTACTGCGATAGTATACCAGTATGGTACAGTAAACACCACTAGGTATAAACATGTATCTTCAACCAGTGTAAAGTGGTCTGGCATCATTTACATTTTATTACAACGTCTCTTAGTCAGCTAATATGGGAAACGGTGCAGCTATTGTACACATATTTTTTTTTTATATGTTTTTGTTTGACGTGTATGCTTATATACAATAAAGTGTTAAATAAATAAATAAATATTTTTTTTAAGATAGATCCATTTTTATACTCAATTCACAATGTTTTTCGGCTCTAAAGCTACATTACCTGGCACCCTGTATATTTAACATAATCTAGTAAATAAATCACCCCTTTTTTATAATATAAATAAATATCTTTTCACATACACACAGCGCCATTTAGTTCCACACTAAGCAACTAGGCTTGAATTATGGATACCAGATGGTTGAAATATTATGGATAAATTACACAAATACATTTTTTTTGTAAATAGATACATATATAAATGAAAAACATTCATAACTCGGGAACACATAATCCGTATTCATCATACAAAGATGTGCCCCTAACGGGATTCGAACCCGCGACCTTTTGGTATAGCAGTTAGAGTTTCTAACCACTACACCAAACAGGTCGTCGTTTATAATAGTTATCTTACTTCCTTATTTAAATAAATATAAACATAAGGTTGCATTTCCACCTTGTAATCACCAGACCCTATCACTTGTTACTATGACTCATATCGAACTTGATAACAAGGTTCAGAGATCAAGGACGCTCAACAGGGGTCTTCCTGTTTGTCCTTACGTGGATGAAAAACAGGACAAAACCTCGCTTGCTGGATTCAAAAATTAAACAAACGATTTACGTCCTAAATTGTGAAGCAATAAGAAGGATTATGACTGCAGTTGGAGGTAAAGCTAAAATTGCCACAGGACCTTGCCATGCAGTACGGATTCGAGTCACGTATCGAATTATAGCAATCATAACGTATTATCCACTTCCATACTAGTGCAATAATGGCGTGTTAAATATTTTGGAGTTTTGTAATGATTATTATGACTATTAGAACAATAGTTATTAGTACTGGCGAACAATAAATGTAAAATTTAATCGTTCATTTGCAAATTATTATACACATTGGTGTTCCGCGCCGTTCAGTTTTGGCACGTAAAAAGAATAGAACCGACCCGTCTCTTCCCGTGTGTATCGTAAAAGGCGACTATGGGACTTTCCACAAAATTATGTGTAATGTCAAAAAAAAATATATACAGGATGGAAAATTGAAATAAGGTACGAAGAGCAGCTACCAGAACCATCGTACTATAGGTATATAAACATTTGTATCATAGAAAATTTCCGACTCCGACATTAGGCCTATTATAAAATAAAATCCACCATGTTCCATCTCACTAATTTTATTCGCGAACCCTCTTGCCTACGAATTAGTTTATTAATATATGTTAGGTTTATATATAGCTTTAGGACTTATTAACACAAATGAGTAATATTTAGTTAATTACACCTTTTAATAGCACTAATATTTAATTACAATACAATACAATATAAATACACTTTAATACACAAAAAGAGAATATACATTTTACAAAGCACAATACTGAAAAGAGTACAATTAGGCGGCCTTATGACTAAAAGCGATCTCTTCCAGGCTACCTTTTGGTGTAGGAGTATAACTTTATAGAACAGGTAGGTTGTGCAAAATACGTACGATGTAATTATGTACAATGATAAACAAATGATATTTATTATTTCGATTTATTAATAATAGAATCTCATTAATACGCACTGAGGCACAAGTTAAAGACTATTTATTTCTTTACCTACCACGAAATCTAACTTAATGTCACGTTATATTTTATATCTCGTGTTACTGTATAGATACAAAATGTGTCCTACATCTAGACGATATAGGTATAAAAAATAAGGCTAGAAAATAGTAATTTCAAATTATAATACGTAGTCAAAATATCGACAAACACATAACACCCTTCGTTTTTCGTTGGAAGTAAATAACGTAATTTTACACATAAATAAAGTTTTAAGAGACAACAAATTTATACGTATTCACTATGGCTTGTTTATCTTGTCAATGTTTTATTATGATACCGCTTAGCAGTGACATTTAATAGATAAATATATGGAACAACAAATCTTAACAATAGATTATCTATGTTTGAATCTAGTTTGTCTGGTTGAGGTTAGTGTCAGAAAGGCCTTGCCCCGAAACCGCTGGCGATTACGTTTACAACTCGCTCGTCTAAATGTTACTGGATTTAGAACAGCACAGGACGGCCTTACTTTTTGGGGACACACGGTCACGAAATTTGTAACACAACACACCACCTACGAGTCTGAAGGGTTTTATTTACTAAGAAAAGGCCCTTGTTGTGCTATACCTAATTTTGAAAATTTAAAATTGAAATATTTTCCTCAGAGCATCTGCTCTATACGGTGGAGTAAGTGATCTAACTTTCTACGGTCTTTATTGAACCAAACCTAATCTAAGTAAGATCCGGATTTCCGGTTATCCTTCAGCAATCAGATTTGATTTATATGACAGGAACGTGAGTACTTTAATAAATGCATATGAGTTAGATAATATTCTTGCTGTTAATTATTCAGAAGCCATTAATTAACAATTTACCAGTGGTGACTTGAATTAGATTTATGGTTTAAAGGAAACGAACTGTGAATTGAACGTGGAAGTGAGAGCGAAACTATTAAGGTACTTTATGATAATTAACCTACAGATTATGAATACACGTCGTTTTACTTAGTCGAGTTGGTAGGAAATCATTTTGAGATTTTTTACTTCGCAAATTTAAAGTGTTACATGCAAAAAGCTAATTTCATTTATAGATAATGCTCTACCCTGTTCAGATAATACAATAAACGAAATAATCGACCTATTACGGTCCACTTGAACAATAGCCCTTTTAAAATTATATAGTAGTCCTTATGTGTCAATCGATTTCCCGCGGTATTATCACACGGACACCCGTGACATCTCGTATCTGAAACTGCACGTATTATGTGAATACTCAACACTATTCACAGTGTTGGCTCACTCAGTGTCCGCAAAGTTACCCATTTCTTGGTTCTAAACTGGCTTGAACTTCAAAACTAATCATATGGAAAATGTGCATTAATGGTTTATATGACGACACCTATAATTTGCTGTAGTATGTAATGCGTATGTATAACTGTAACGCTGTTGGTTTCTTTAATAAATAAGAATAAAATAAAGATATTAATAAGACTTGTCGTCGCGCTTATATGAGATCTCTGGTGACAAAAAAGCTGGCACCTACCTCGGGCAGCATATTAGCATTGCTATTCAACGAGGTAATGCTACTAGTCTTTTGGGCATCCTCCCACACGGTGCGGATCTCGAACACGTTTTCTACTTATCATAATCATGGAGGAAACATGTTCTAGTCTGTTTCCGTAATTTTGTATTCAATTTTATTCGTTTTTTTTATTTCATGCAAATACTTGCTTTTTGGTGTGCATTAATATCATGTATCTACTTCGATTACAATAAAATAAATAAATAAATAAATAAATATAAATAAATATTTCAGACACTTACACCAATCATCTAGTCCCAAACTAAGCAAAGCTTGTGCTATGGATACTAGATAACGGATAAACATACATAAATATTTATATAAACATCCAAGACTCGGGAGTAAATGTTCATATTCATCACACAAACATTTACCCGTCGCGGGATTCGAACCCGCAACCGTTGGTTTCGCTGATAGGGTCACTATCCACTACACCAATCGGTCGTCAATGTCCTCCTCCCTTAATGCTAGGTTACTTTGATGATAGATTATATTAATTTATAATGATAAATAAAATGACAGTAATGAAACAAATAAAGACATTCGGACATTTTTCTATATGACATCTATCCTACAAGTTTACAATATTTTAATTAAAAGACTAGCACGCAGCTAGCTAGCTATTCGCAGTAGCTGTGTGTCGTGTGGCCTTGACGAGGTCAGCGAAATGGCCCATGGGAGAGGCACTGACGCAAAGAATCAAGGCCAATTGTATTCCATTACGACTGACCGACACCAGCACTTAAACTATTGTCTTTTAGGGGTGTGGAAATGGAGCGAGGGCCGTAAATGATGATGAAAGGTTACGTACATAGTAACTAAGTTATGAGTGGACATTGTGAGCATTGTGGTATTATGCAATTTGCTCATGGCACTAGTTTGCTGTTTACAGTAGCCTGCAGTTCGAATGAAATCTATAGTTTTATGAATCACCTGTATTATATTAGACTCTAAGTACCAACGAGTACATCATACACAGGTCTTTCTTCAAAAATCGTAGTCTATGCATGTAAAGTAGTTTTCCGATTCGATGCGTTTTGAAATTAAATTCTCAAAAACGGCGTAAGTATTTTAACTGTTTTAAAGTTAAGTATGTTAACTGATACAGTATTTAGTTTATTTAGTGAAATAGAATTATTGCCCCAGACAGGCGGGTTACTCGGCGTTTCACTATATGACCGAACAATAATGAATATATCCGTAGAGGAACGAACATCACCGATCCATCGGATTAGTAAGTCAAAGTGGCAGTAGGCAGGCAACACAGCTCAAAGAACTGATGGCTGATTTGGCATTAAAGTTCTTGAGTGGGCACCACCCTCCGACAAGGGCGAGTAGGACGTCCACTCACAAGGTGGACGGACGAATGAAGGTCACGGGAAATCGTTGCATGCAGGCTTCCATCCGGTCACTCTGAAAATTCCTGGGGGAAGCCTATGTTCGGCAGTGAATGTTCCTGTGGCTGATGGTGTTGAGGCGGATTATGCCGATTTAATCGAATGGTATGTAACTTTGAATTATTATAATCGAGGTGTAACAAGTTGAATCAATTTTATACCGTTAATAAGAGTAGAAAGAAATAGCATGGTTATTTTCGTAATCGCACACAACTAAACAGCTGTGCCATTAGCAGTGTTTTGTAAGTATTAAAAACCCAGGTATAATTAAGGATTATTCACATAATTTATTAAGCCGGAGTCTTCGGAATTGTAAATTAGAAAGAATAGGATAGACTTGACTTTAATACGAGTTCACGAGTACCTATATATGGTGACAAAACGGTACCCATACTCGTTTTACTCTAGAAACAGGATAAGCACATCTTAGAAAAAGACTTGTTGGGATGTTTAAAAATCTTCTGGTTTATGGGAGGCTCATGGATACTCAGAATCGATGATACGGGAAGAGCAGCATATATTAACGAATAAAGTTCCCGGTAATCTCTTCCAGCCATTAATATATTGCAGGATTGGGGTGGAAGGTGGCCAAGCGGAAGTTCAATACTTGCCGACATTTTTATCTATTGCTGTACTGTACTAAATTGATCAGTTTTCTACGTCGATATGAAGGATAAGATGGATTACCGACTTAAGAATTCCGTTCCACCGTTCCTTGGGTGATAGCCAAATTACAACTAGCTATAGTAAAATTAAGTTAAAGTAAATTAAATTTCAGTGTCTGAATATTGAGCACTCCGTAATGAGAATCTTTTAGAACGCTGGTAGCGCTACCTTGCACATGACACACGCGCAAGATATATTAATAGATAATTTTATCCACTGCGTAAATTATAGGTAGTAACTATATTAATTCTGTGTTATAGGCTAACTTCTTTATCTGACACTTTATTTGTTTATTTGAATTGAAGACAGAGACTTTAAAACTATGGCGTATCTGTAGATTTGTTGTAACAAAGCATAGTTTATTTCAAGACATTCTTTATCATAATTATCTTGTTTATCTTTGAAAAGAATGAGATGTTTGTAATCCTAAGCAATCTACGTGACTGTTTGTTTTTCTCTTTACCCGGATGCATCAGAAGGGTCATGTTTTTCAAATGTATATATGCAAGCGTGCATGTGTGTGCTACAGCCGTACAAATTTCTTAATTTCTTCAAAGATTTCTTCATTCCTGATTCAACCTCGTACTGAAACGCTAAACATTGATCTCTCTATAATTCATTTGTCATACCTATATACGAGTAGATATGGGTGTGCATGTCTGTTCGCCTCTTTGGTATGTACATCGTTATAACATGAACCCTTGATGGCGTGTAGTTAATGAGGTGTCGTTAGTTTCGTCTTAATAAAATTGTGAGTGTATGTATAATTTGTAATAAAACATAGGTATGTCAGGCGCCATTTTTGTCGCATGTCCTTTTTTATCATTTTCACACAAATCAATGGGTATAGGTATCAAATAAAAAGCCTTGATAAAACGAGGATAATTATAATAAACTTATGTGTAGGTATATAATGTATTTCATATAAATAAACATACCTAAAAAAATAAAAATAAAAATCGTATACCATACACAATCATAAAAACAATAGAATTTTAGTATGCAGCCCATAGGCAGAATAGGAATTTTCGGATGTTATTATCGAATCGCATGACCAATAACTTATTATTACTACTTACTAACTTATTTAGCACTAACTTATTTAGCAATGTCGAGACTGGCATTTTGGGGCTTGGCATTTCACCCTCATCTAATCAATAGGTATATGCTCGTATATGCTGACCTTTAACCTACATACTTTAACAATCCATTCTATCTAGAAAGAAAGTGGATAGAATCCACATCTAGACTTGACTTGAGCCACATTTGATGTTAAATGAAAATGAAGCAAATACAAAGTTTCTCAAAAGATATGAAGTTTCGTCACACTTTTTATTGTACCATCGTGATTTTTCCTATGTTATCTTTGCAAATGAACATAAAAATTGTAAGACGTTCGCAAACAAAGCTGAGGCTCTAGTGATAAAGACCCTGGTTATTATTGTGTCCTACCACTTTATCTTCATCAGTCAGACGCATTGACAAGGTCATTGCGTCGCTCTTGATTTATTCAAGGTTAGGTAATGAAAATATCCCTCGAATGGCACATTTTTATTTAAGTACTTGGTAAGTTAAATAGGTAGGTACCTGTACGGTTAAAGTTATGCACCACGGTATTCTTATTGGAATTGAAAATGGAATTGCAGTGGCTACAAATAGGATTTTCTTTAGTCTCAGAGTATCAGTCAAGTATCCAAGTATATGCAGGGGCAAGCACAGCGCAGGACGTCTATATACAATGGTGGGCGGCGGGCGGACAACCTAATACAGGTCGCAGGAAGTCCTTGGATGCAAACTATTTCCAATGTTCTTGGAGTCTAAAATCTATGTGGGAGGTCTACGTTCAGCATTGGACGTCCTGTGGCTGATATGGTAATATGTGGGTATAAAATTTGTTTCACTATTTCAGTTTCAGATATAGCAATCTAACAAATGAAATATGTGCTGGTTTAAATGGTCGATTTACTTTAGCTGTTTCTTATCGCGTTAAATCTCTAACAGAATGTTTATTTAACGTAAAATTTCTCCCTCTCGCAATAAAATAGTTTGCTTTCTGTAAGATGGGAAAATAACAATTGTTAATTCATCAAGGATTTACTTAATAAAAGTCCTGGATTGTATGCATTTAGAAATAGAAAAAAATTTCGTATGCGTAATAGATAATATTATGTAGGTTTATATGACAGACCTGTATGTTTAGTGTATGTATATATTATTTTATAATTAATACTTATGTACGTATTTTATTTAATATTAAATAGGTATTTATTTTATTATATTTGAAGTATTATTAGTATTTTGATATTAAGATGATTATTAACACTTTTTTCTCAGGGCACATATGTCAGCTTCGATAGGATAGACATACGTCTGGAATCGAAGCTGTTTCCCTTCACATTTGCAGGGTCTTGCTGGAAGAAATCTCTAAACGCTATAAAGAGATAAGCTAGTGCCTTTTGTACATCCTGTATCTAGTATGTATTTGACTTTTATGTGTACTCGTGTAATTATAAATAAATAAATAAAATAAGGATTGTACAGATATAGATAACAGACACTGTGGTGTGACAAAGATTTTAAAGTTATCTGGTAAATAAGGTTTTGATTAGCTGTCTTTTATTGGTAAGTGGCGAAATAGACCATAAGAAAATATAATCCAGCTATTTTGATAATCTAGTATGATAATTGTTTACTTTCTCGAACGACATAAGATAGCGATAAGATATCAATGGATTGCATTCCTCTTTTTTACACTTCTAAGGTTCTTTTTTTTATGATTGACTGGATACGCGTCTGATCACAATCTGAACTAATGGAAACTGACGATGTGGTCTAAGACGAAGCACGCGATCTCAGTAAATGCCTATTCACTCTGCTCTTGAAGATCCCAAGGTTGTAGGATTCAGGAAAGACTGACGCCGGAAGGGAGCCTTGGCTGTTCGGATGATGAATGAAGAGTCGAACTTGTAGCTTTGGTATTCCTGTATATTTATTGGGTAAACTATCTATGCTAATTGATATTGTTAAAATTTGCTTTAGTCTCATGTTGTGCATAAGCTAGTATAATATACAGGATGTTAGTAAGGTAGATGCAAAGTTTTGTAAGGAGTGATAGTTGAATGCACTCAGGAAATTTGTAACAATTTACTTAAGCATATACAATTTTTTTTTAATCGAGATTAAAGTTTTACATACCAATTTGTTTTTTAATACTTACTCTAAAATTACACTAGTTCGACCACTAAATCGACCTAACAATAACTTGAGTATATAATACACAGGGTGAATTTAAATTCGTGTAACTCCCATTAACTGGTGACGCCACACCTGATTAACAAAAACTCTTAAGAAACCATGGTCAAATTCGATCAAAAAAAATATCGATTAACCATACAAAGTAAACCATTCTGGAACCGCCCTTAATATAGAAGTCCATCAATTTTCGGCTGGTATCACTCCTGATTACAAACAACGATTATCGAAAAATTTTGATCGAATTCGACAATGGTATCTTGGGGAAAGTTGTTCGTAATCAGGACTGGAACTACACGACTTATATTTCACCCTACATGTACGAGAATACTAGTATATTTTATACCAACAACGTAATCTACATATGCGTATACACCGACGTGCAAACAGGAAGACAATATTTCACTAATAGTACCTGTATTAGTTACAATAACACATTTTCCTTTTCACGTTCAAGGATGTCGATCGTGTCAAACTTGAACGGGCAGCGCGTGCGCACATGCACGCCCATCCACTTGTTACATCGTACAAAACCACATAATAGGTAACTAATGGCTTTGATCGCAGCTGTCGAGGATTATTATGAAAAATAGGCTCATTACACAAATGTGCTTATTACTTATATTCGTCATTCATCCGTCATCCATATATTTTATTGCACAACAGAAAATAGATGCTGTTACAGAAAGTTGGTAAGAGTAGAATGTACAATTTGGTGACCTTTATACTAAAAGCGATCTCTTCCGTGTAACCATTGGATATAAGGACAATATATTTGAAATAGGCGGGTTCATACATGGACTAATTTTGAAAGTTGCAAGTAGAAAAATCAACTTAGGAATTCTTTGAAGTTAAAATTATGTTTCTAGATAAAAAAAATTATTATAATTAATTATTAATTTATATAAGGTTTTTTATACGTGAATTAAATTTAATTCAAAAAAAATCAAAATGAAGTATATTTTATTCAATGTAGGATACAAAAATATCACTTATTGAAAGTCAACTTGTTATTTCTTTTTAAATATTTTTTTTTGAATGTCGTGTCGTACCAATAAGTTAAAACGAGGGCGGAAAGTAAAGAGACGTGGTCATTACTCCACCGACAAGAGCATAGCTCTTAAATTGAAGAAGAATAAGGTTTTTTAGAAACAAAAAAAATTAACTTGAAAAAACTTTTAATCGTAAAATTTAGACTTTTTTTTTAGTCCATAGAACATTATTTTAACAATCTTCACTATATACGATCCCATGGTATAAATTATTCAGTGTAGTAGTTTAAAAACTCCTTTAAAACACCACAAGGTATTTCAGTACTTACAGTGGGGCCTTTCTTAACAAGGAGCGAGGTGAAAATTCCCACCAGATGGGCCGGTTGGCGTGAAACTTTCAGCTTTGATACACCTCTAACCATCACGAGGAAAAAGAGGCTTGACGGACAACAAGGTGATCCAAAGAGCGTTCTGTTTTTAAACCCCGTCGGAAAACCACCGGTGTTATATGTTTGTCAGCCTTGTGTGTGTATGTCTAATCTTTGTCCGGATGTAATGTGTGGTCGACCGATTTGATTGAGATTTTTTTTATATTAAAGACCAAAAGCGAGGTCAGATTTTTAGTTATTAAGTCGTTCGCACAAATAAGGTTATATTTTATATACCAAAAATCGGATACACCCCAATAAGATCATATAGTTTATAATCAAACAGGCTAGAAAAAAATAAAATAATAACTTTTTTGACCCTAACAAATATACATACTTACATACATATACATTGAAAGTTAAATAAAAGCTTTTAAAAATAATGATCGTTGCTAATTCAGTTAGTTATGTTTTCGCTTGTAGGGTGTTTTTTCATTCCTTAATTAGATAAATAATTTAGAAAAAAAATATAACATCATATTTTTATAGCCGGAATTGATTTTACGCGTGCTTTTGACCTAATCATTCATCATTTCAGGTTTCAGGGATACAATAGTTTTAACACAGTTTTTGGGTGTGTTTGGAAGAGAAGAGAGTGAGGTCTTTGAGGGAGTTTCTAATTTCTTTTATTTAAGAGTGAAATCAGGGATTGATTCTAAACTATGTTTAATGGAATAGTTAAGCCGTGTCGAAGATATTTAGCTTTTGACATAACCGTTCAATGGAGAGGTTTTATTCCACGTCAAGTTTATTCGGACTGCTTCATTATACATTTGATAATTAGTTATATTGCAATAAAAATACTAACTATGCTTTTCACACATTCGCTGTCTCACTGGTTGCGCCGTCAGCGTTAACGCCCCGGTGTGAGTATTCACATCTATGACTCATTCGATTCCTTATTATTTCGATTTAAAACAAATTCAAGTTTCAAGTTTTCCAAACGTAAAAAGAAGAGAAACAATCCGTTTCTACCAGTGGGTGTCGTAAAAGGCGAGTAAGGAACTTTACATCAAAATAATTAATTAGATTTGCACGTTTCCACGGCGATGGGCTCACGTGTGCATTTCTGTATACTTTGAAAGGTAAACTGTGGATGTTATTTCAAGCTTTAAACTTTTTAATATTGTTTGGGATATATCTGACCACCCACTTTGGGATAAACGTGGTAACGTTATGGATGTATCATCATCATTCTCTCAGCCCGTAAACGTCCCACTGCAGGGATATAGGCCTTCCCAGGTATAATGAGAGAGTGTGGGTCATAGTCCAGCACGCGGGCCTAATGTATGTATATAAAACTAATTCAAAATTTTCAGATTGTTCACTTTACTATTACAAATACAACAACCTGTCCTTGAACAAAATACATCTATCTACATTGCGTTTTTCATTAATACTGATTCGCAGTATACAGTAACGTATTAACTGTAATTTTCCATATTTAAGTGTTGTTAATTTAAAACGCGTTATTCACATGCTGCTATTTTTAGAACTGCTTTATTTTTTTTTCAATATCAAGATTATCGTTTTTCATATAATTTGTAATGTAGCCGGAAATGGCTGAACGAGTAAGGCATCAACCGTTCGTTCATTATTCATCAGACTCATTCAAGTTAAATTTAATAGATGAAAAACTGCATGGACGATACATTAAAACAACAAACATATATGTGTGTTTTTTTGCAAGAACAGTGCTGGTAGGCCGCTCGTGGCTTCGCCTGCCTGGAGTAACTTTATCGCGGATATGTTTGATTTGTTTACTCAATTTTTCGGGATAAAAATTATCCGATGTTTTAATCCAGTGTATGTTATAACTATATACCAAATTACATCCAAATCCGTTCATCCGTTTCGCAATCATTGAGCAACAAACAAACAAACATCCAAACTCTCGCATTTATATATTAGTTAGAAGATAATTAGATGTTATATATATTTTTATTTTAGGATTGTATCTGTACCAACAAGGAAAAATAGCTCCTAATTTAAATTAGTCCCGATGCATTAAATACGTGAATGTGTAGGTTCAAATTTAAATTGAATAAAAAAACACCAAACCTTTCGGCGAAAAGTACCGCTGCAAAAAAATTGTACGATTTTTTTTGATGCCGGTTCGAACAGAAGGTAATGTATAAAGGTGAGCTAATCCCTAAAATAAAACAATGCGTATAGTCAAGTTTAAGGCATATTTTTTTGACAGACAAGTCACTACGTCCAGTAGCATATTGCACTAAAGAAAAAGTAAGAAACTGCAACTACACTACAGCGCATTCCGCTCAACCTTATCGCTAAAAAGCTATTTACTTTGCAAAGGAAACGCCGTCGACAAGAAAAAGGCAGGTGGTGCATTAAGTTCGTCCGGAAGCAGCTACTGATTCGGCGTTTCAATATTATTTTTTGTATAAGATTTTTAAACAATCGAAAACTTATTGTTGAAATGCAATCTATTAGTTATCTAAATCTATTATTAATATGTCAATAATTGTGTGTAATATTCTGTGTACATACATTTACGAAGACTGATAATGGTTTTAAAATACGTAAAGCACAGCCCAAAAAGGGGGGTAATGTTTTTCGATTGTAAGTATGTATTTATGTCCGTTCCTTTGGCGCATCGGCTTGACCTATTTCGAAGTGTATGGTGTCGTTAGATTCGTCTTGATACCTGACGTCGGCAAAATACAAAATATGCTGTAGGGTTTTGGTTTTAAATACTTAAATAGTTATTCGTCTACGTATCTACACTATACTGCCTAATAATAAAAAAAAAATTACACAATTACTTTTCTATCGAAATTTGTACAACACTAACATCAGATCTGCTGTAAGGGTCACAAACGGGTCACTTTCTACTCTCCTGGTAATTTAATTTTAAATGAGGTCCGTATGTCACATCTTTTGTTTTTTCTTGCCTGAACTCATGCACAGATGTTTTAAATTGAATAATATCTTTCTACTTCCGATTACACGTTGTATACATAAAAGGTGATTATTTTATTGGGTAACAAATCTACACACTTATTAACAAAATTAACCTAACTAAGAATAACCTAAATAATAATAACTAGTAAAAAAATAAAAAAACATAAAAATGTCCACGGTCCTGCACGACCTTATAGTAGACTGGCGGGCGGTATTGCCTCGTGGAATAGCGAGGCTCACCCTTTGTGCTAATCAGAGACCAGTCTCCTGTCGTCGTACTAGCTAAAAATGTTTACCTACGTTCGCTTGCCAATAAGTAGCTGTTTAGCTCGTTTGCGTTCGATCGCTAAATTTGTTACCACGTAAGCGCCTTAGAAGTAAGGATAAGGGGATAAACGTCTAATAGGTAGACGTATCGAGTTACCATAATGAACTTCTAGGGCGCTTATGTAGTAACAAATTTATCAATCAAACGCAAGCGAGGTAAACGACACAATAATTTTTACGTGGTATACGATTGTAGTGCGAGGCTTCGACCAAGCGCTCTCCGATAACTAATGAAGAGACTATTAAAATAATCATTTTTGTAAATAAACCCAACGGGTGACGCCTAACTTCGAATATTTTGGAACATTTTATGTTATTTCAACTTTATTACAGCTGAAGCTCAGCCAACGCAATTTCGTATTACCTACTCCACAGTATAAAACTTGAAGTTTTATTAAGCTACATTTTGCGGTTAAGCAGTGTTTGTGTTAGCCTTAGCAAAGTTGTGTATTTGTCGTTTCAAATAGCGCACAAATTTTAAGGAAACAATACCATGGTTCGTTATAAAAGTAAGAAAAATGTAAATGTAGCTTGTAAAAACTCAGAGTAAAGAGTTCTCAGTAACGTTAAAAATAAACCTATTGGAGAGTTGGTAAGTACCTATACAAATTGTAAAGAAAGCAAGGTAGCAAGATCTAACTAGTACAATAACACTCACTTCTTCGGTCAGTAGAAACTTTATGCAAAAGCCGTCAAATAGCGAATACTCAATTCATAACTATAAATAGAGAATTTAGAAAACCTACGAGAGATCAATGTTTATATCATCCAGATAAGAGCTAAATATCTTCGATACTGCTCACCCGATATCCCTCAAACATGGCTAAGAACTAGCACAACCATCTTCTGAAAATAACCATTTTCAAATCGTTATAATGCCACGGACACACTGACGCTTAGACACACATATAGACATAGGCTACAAACTTATAGACCCCATCTTTTTGCGTCACGGTTTTATAATACTATTTTTTTATGCATAACGGGTTGGTACTTGACCTCAATCACACCTGATATTAAGTGAAGATGAGGTCGAAGGTGGAAGCGTACTGACCCGGAAACCCCAACACATTTGGGGGACTGGTTATCCTATCTCTGACAACCGGAACACAACAATGCTATTAACATATATATTAATATAACGCGTTTGTTTTAAGGCACCTGTACCGGAAATATGTCAACTCACCGTCTTCACTAGGGATGACATCTGTTGTCAGCTGGACGACAACTGACACCTCATACGTGTCGACCTCCAGTTTTCCTCTGCGCACGAGTTGGTAACAGTCAAATGCACGTCAAATTCTGACGTCGCATCCCGGGCTCTCTCACTTCACATGTCACTCATAGTTCACTAAGTGTTTCTTGTTGTCCACTATAACAGCTACTTAGACATCTGTTTTTTGTTTAGGAACCTTGACTTTAGCACTTTAACTTCCTCTTCCGATAGCACAATTTGTTGTGAAATTCGTCGATTTCGTTCAGAGATTATAAAGGTTAATCTCGAACGATCTTGTTTATCTGAGAAAATATTAGATATTCAACTAATGACGAGATATCAGGTATCAGTTTTGTTGAACGATAAAAAGGTGAATTAACTAAAAAGAGGATTATCAAGGTCAACCTTTGTTTGATATGACAGGAACAGGGAAGACATTAATGGAATATCAAGTAAAAGCCCACAAAAAACTCTACTATTAAATTCCATGCAATTTGATAGTAGAGCTTGAAGAGAGATAGTTTGAAATTACAGGAATGATCGGCAGGTAACGAACAAAAGGGTTGCAAATTTCATATATTAAATTGCATTATATTCATTTTATCATCTGCAATACTTTAGATAAATTACGTTCTACCTTATGTTGATAAAACTCAAATAATGTCGCCCTAATGGGTTTGATTCCTGATATTAAATCGTTTGGGGAGAGCCCTAGAAGAGAACTTAATTATTTAGTTAATTAATTTAGGTGTTACTAGTAATGGTAAGTATATTAAATTATTTGCAGTAGTTTTCTTTTCGTACTATTATATGTGTGCTGTGTAGTTGCGACGCGTAAAAAGAACAGGACCAACCCTTCTTCTTCCCGGGGGTGTCATAATACTTATTTCTATAGGCTTGCGTGTTTTAACGGCGACGGGCTCACCTCCTATCACGTGTGCATTTCTGTATATTTCGAAAGATGAACCATGGATGTTGTTTCACGTATTTAAAGTATTGAAGCGCTTGAGTCGCTTGTGTTTGGGTTGTGTCTGAGCGATTATGTATACTTATATGTATTAATATATATTTGTGAATTATTCCGACAGAAGTAGATCCCTTGAACAATTGTTATCAGTGTCAGATAACAAATTGAGGATTTTCCTTACAATTCATTGTCTCAAGGTATTATTGCAATGAGGTAAATAAGCATTAACCTGATTACCTCAAGTGTCGCGAATAAAAGCAATCTGTAGTATAATCTTCATTAGGCTATAAAATCCTTATTTAGACAAACTTAACAATGCTTGTGACTGTTCAGTCTACACAAGCGACTTAAATCGTAAACGGAGACGATTACGCGGGAATTAAAATTATTAATTTGTGAAGTGTGAAAATAGAGGATTTTTGAAAGAGATTCTTATTAAACAACTTTTTTAACATTTACACAATGAAAAAGGAAACGGTTCTAATCAACATCACTTATCTTAAACGCACGAGAATGCGCGTGATTTTCGTCACATGCTGTTAAATAAATATATTTTTTAACTAAAGTAATCATCGTGATTCATATCTAAGAATAACGTAATAGTTTGATAGGTACTTATAAAGTTGATATCAATGAGAAAGAACAGTGCTTTCCATTTCACAGCGTCGATGCCATTGGTTTACAATTTGTTCTTTTATTATAAACTGAGCGACTAAAGTATATAGTGTTATTTTACATAATTCACAGTTAGTAATATTAGCTTTCATAGAATATTCACGTGTTCAATTGTATGAATTGCTACTAATGGCTGAATGTCACTATGAGTGCGTTTTTCCGCGCGGGCGCCGCGACCGGGCCGCGAGCACGTGACTGGCGGAAAATCGAGCGCTCTGTCACAGCCTATCCTTGAAATGTCAGAAAAAATGTTCACACCGCGGAAAAAATACAATGATTACTTAGTATTTTTATATTCTAAAGCCGAGACCGCAATAAGTATAAAAGTAAGTATTAGTTCTACTGATCGAGTGCGTCTGAAACGGTGGAAAAATAACTTTGTCCAAACGACTGTGTAATTGAATCGTTATTTCCGCCAATCTATGACTATTGTGCTGTGTACGCTTAATGAGCCTTGTATCTCATCTCGCATCTGCATAACAATGATTTTAGAACAATAAATGCAGATAACCACGAGTTTTTCCGGACAACTCTACATTAGTTTTATTATTCATGATGAGTGAGCGAAACAAATTGCTAGAAGCACTTGCCACTGAAATCTCACATATGTAACTGAAACACTAAAAATAACTCCTATTAAAGTGTATTAACTCACGTAAAAAGGCAATTAATAATACACGCGAATCACCGGCAATGTCAAGAACATCTCTCGAGTGCACAACCGATAAGGGCTGACGTTTATCACTTTCTGCCCTAGCGCATCATGATAGGTGCATCTCGTTCGAACAATGCGATGTTAAAAAGTGTTGAACACACAATAAGGCACAAAACGTATACGATCTCGGCCGATAACTGTGTACCTGGCGCGCGTCGTGGACGCGTGTTACTGCCGCGGTGTACCACGCACGAATGCCGGCTGGTCGCGTCGTCCATTGTTTACGACGATAATTACATTTTCATTTCGATCGACTTTAAGGCTCTGTCGCGGAAAATCTGACCGGTGGCCAGTGTCCAGTCGATATGGTGTCTATCGGCGATCGCATATGGTGACGCTTATGGACTAATTGTTATGTAGGTAGGTATACAGAATTGTAGAGAGCACGTGCTCATCGCATACTTACAGTACTCGTACTGGAAAATAGAATGACATTTAGTTTGAAGCCTTTTTTTCTATCCGTGAAAGGTAGCTCAAGGACAGATAGATAATGCAGTTTAAGGATCCTTAGCCATGTTTAATAGAAATCGGTTAAGCTGTTCGTTCAAGATCATCTGGTCAGTGATCAATATCCGTACTCAATAATCTGTCGCCAATCAGTTTTGCAATCGAAAATGGCATTATGGTATGGTGTTTTACCCGACTGCCACGGGAAGGAGGGTAATGTTTTTCGAGTGTAGGCAGATTTCTATGTCACCTCTTGTAGCCCGTTTAGGCTACAAGAGGTGGCATATAAACTTGACCGATTTTTAAGTGGAAGGTCTTGTTTGATCTTGATCCCCAGGGTGTCATGACATGTATTTGTTGCAAAAATACAATATGTCGCCCACAAAAAAAATATCCTGTGGGGTTTATTGGTTTGTAAATACTAATAGTAAATAATACTACAGTTATTATTGACAGTGGATGTAGAGCACGTGCGCATAGAGACTCAAGTGACTGAAAATTAAACGCCCATGCAAATGCAAATCGTAGCGCGGTTCCGCGCTAACAGTTATTTTAATGCAGTTCTTAAAGTATCAATCTCTATACGAATTTTGTCAAATGCATTAAGGCGTTAACCGCCTCCGTAGCTCAGTGTAAACAACTTAGGTTTTACGAATCAGAGGTCGCGGCTTCGATCCCCAGCGGGTACATATTTAATACTCGGTTTGGATGGTGGTAGGACATTTTAAATGTCCGCCTTGCTAGCTACCACCTTATCTAAATCTGCCGCCAAACAGCAATGTTAATAGCATTGTTGTGTTCCGGTTATCAGAGATAAGATAGCCAGTCCCTAAGTTAAGATGGGGTTTCCGGGTCAGTACGCTTCCACCTTCGGTCTCACCTTCACTTAACATCAGGTGTGATTGAGGTCAAGTGCTAACCCGTTGGGCATAAAAACGACCTCTTACATATTTTATTTTATTTTTATTTTATATTATTGTTCTACAGCTAAACCAATAAACCATTTAAAATGTTAATAGTATATTTACAACCTAACATCAAACAGCATAAATAAAAACAAATGACTTCGACACTATAATTTATTTTTGCATTCAATCCTAATTTTAAACACAAACGTGTTTTGGAGATAATGCGATTTCAATTTTTTAAAATACAAAACCTGCTTAAAATTCAAGCTTTACAGATTATAAAGTCAATTGTTATTCATAAATCAACATATCGATTAAATATACGAATTTGCCTCTGTTACCGTGTATAACTTATCTGCAGGGCTCTCACGAGGCTTTGCGGTCTGAGTAGCACTTACGTGATGCATCGTGACGGAATCAGCTTGTTGCCGAGGACAGTCATGTGCATTTATTCTGCGACCTGCTGATGCATATCCTGAAGTATAGGTAGCTATGTTCTGGATCCGGATGAGAAAAAGTAAAGTGCCAGGGAACTGATGCTGTTCCTCAAGTCAAACTCAACTCATTTTTTTTATACCGTTTTAATGTGCAACAGATTCTCAAGCGTCAACTTAAGGTCATGTCAATCTCAAGATTGTTCTCAAGAACGGTTTAATAAAGGCCCTAGAAGCTCAGCAGCGGTCACAATAATAGATCGGCAACAGCCACAATAGAATTTTTTTTTTTAATAACGATATTTTACACCTTTTGGAAATTATTGTACTTGCTGGTGATACTTTTCCGGGGGGCAAGAGCATTGTATTCTTTTATACAGGTTTTTCAACCTAATTTGGCAACAGAGTATAAAACTAGGCTATCAAAGATAATAAGGTTTATACATGGTGTAAATATTATGCGAAAAGTCAATCTACTGTATCTGGATCTTCTATAGTTATGTAGATTTTATCAATGAATTTACCAAACGTGAAGGTTGGTAGTACGTTAAATAAATGTTGATTTATTTAAATCTTATTTTGTTGATTGTATCAAACAAAGAGTATTGTTGTTTTCGGAATAAAAGAATTATAATAATTAAAAATACTTTTATTTCACACGACACGATTTGTGCAGTGGATATTGACCCGGCGAAACCAATGGTTGCGGGTTCGAATCCCGCTAGGGGCATATGTTTGTATGATGAATATAGACATGTGTTCCCGAGTTATATATACACATATTTTTTTTGTAAATAAATACATATATAAATGAAAAACATCCATAACTCGGACACACATGTCCGTATTCATCACACAAACATATGTCCCTAGCGGGATTCGAACCCGCGACCTTTTGGTATAGCAGCAGAGTTTCTAACCACTACACCAAACGGTCGTTAAAGCCAAGTCAAAATTTAAAGCATATTTTGTATCGCTTGGAGTAAGAAATAAGACAATATTAAAATCTAGTATGCCTCCGTGGCTCAATGTAAACAACATTGGGTTTGCGATTCGGAGGTCGCGGGTTCGATCCCCAGCGGGGTACATGTTTAAGTACTCGGTTTGGTTGGTGGTAGGGCATTTTAAATGTCCGCCTAGCTAGCTACCATTAGTGTTGGGGTTTCCGGGTCAGTACGCTTCCACCTTCGACCTCATCTTCACTTAACATCAGGTGTGATTGCGGTCAAGTACCAACCCGTTGGCCATAAAAAAAATGCCCGGGTAACGCTGAATTCTCACTACAAACCCATGGGGCTAAAGTATTGCAACGAAATGCTTCCTATGCATTATTAACATCCATATAGTCAATGAACTTGGCTGAAATAACCTATTCACTTTTATCATATAGTTCCACTGCGACCTAGGGGTATAGTGACTTATAAGAAAACGAAACGTAGAACATTGTATTTAGACAAACCCATTATATCTATCCTTGATCATGATGGATACTTGCCATGGCATTAAAATATTGTAAACTCAACAAAAGTATAGCTTTTAAATTACCAAACACAGCCTGGCCCTCATGTAAGGAAATAGTAGAAGCAAGGAAAGCAAAACCGTACTGTTATAAATACCTGTTACATAATCTCCATAAATAGGTTGTTATATCTATGAGGATAAAAGAACAAAAAACTCATGTAAATCAGATTTTAGTCATTCAAATATGCAGGAATTTGGAGTTCTGATAGTGTCCATGTATAATGGACTCCTCTATGGTATATTACAAGATAAAAAAAAATGGAAAAAAATCGTCTCTTTTCAACTAATGGTAAGTATCAAGCCCAATAACACTGAACGGTTATTGTTTCTAATGTTAATTAATGGTCATCATCATTTCGACAAGAAGACGATGCTCAGCGTTTCACTACAAGATCAAATCAGGAATGAAGAAATCCGTAGATGAACGACGGTCACCGACAGCCCAGCGGACTAGCAAGTTGAAGTGGCAGTGGACAGGGCACATAGCTCGAAGAGCTGATGGCCGGTGGAGCATTAAAGTTCTCAAGTGGAGACCACGCACCGGCAAGCGCAGCGTAGGACGTCCACTCACAAGGTGGACAGACGATTCATCAGAAGGTGGCGGGAAATCGCTGGATTCTGGCTGTTTCCGACCGGTCGCTTTGGTAATCTATGGAGGAGGCCGTAGCAGTGGACTTCATGTGGCTCACATGAGCCACACATGGTGATCATAATGATGATTATAATGATCACATGATGATGATACCTAATTGTTTGTTACATTATTTTTCTTTCCTCTTTTATTCTGATCTCTGGGATCCATACGGATTGTTATGCTGTTGTGATCAGGTTATTGAATATATAAGAGTCAATTTCATTTGTGGTGAATAAATACCTTTTATTTATTTATTTATTTACCCTGGAACCTGGAAGATCCCAGATTGCATGATTCGCATATACGATTACCTACGATACGCCCGAAAGGAGCTTAATGTCTATTGGCTGTTCGTATTATAATCAAAGAGCCAAACCATTTTCGGTATGTCAATGACATACAGGTCATATTTTAAGAGGTAACTTTATAACGGACCACCGATTAATTTGTGAAAAATTTATTACCTGTCCCATACAAAAGTTCAATGTACTCGATGAATTGTATGAAAGAGCTGATTTTTGTTTCCAAGTTGGTCTAAGTGATATACTTAGAATGTACCGAGCTTCCTCCGGCCAGTTGTTGAGGAACTTTTTTTTTGTCGAACTCGTCTGGTCATCTCCTTTTAGAGAGGCGTGGAGAGAGAAGCCCTTGCCCAGCAATGGGACAGTATATGGGCTTGTAATAATAATAAGTTATTATTTTTAATAATAATAACTTTAGAATAACCTTAAATAAATAAAAATACTTTACTGACACAATAACCCTTAGAGAATTTTGGTCTCCGCCACTTGTATATAATTGTTATCTCTTTACTGTTATATCTTAGTAGTATCTCTGTCGGATCTTTAAACAGTGATATCTAGGGTACTAAATGCAAAGAAATAGAATTCATGTAGTTTCATCATGTCCGTCTTTCTGTCTGTCTGTAACAGACATTTCATTCGCAGACAGTAATGCTACAAAGTTTAAATTTGACATGGATATACACTGTTAGACGGCGTCTACAATTTTATGAAATAAAATCTCGAATAAACCCTACTGCGCGTGTCCCGACCCGCACTTGGCCGGCATTTATTAATCTGAAAGTCAACTGTGTGGGAAAGTCACGGTAGGTAGGTAGATACCTACCAATTGAGTCCGAGGGCTATGAACTCACATGCCACTTGGTATTGCTGATCACAAAAATGGAATAACGAAGAGTACAGTCAACCTGATATAGACATTAGGAGGAAAATAGGTCTAAAGTACCCGAAAAACTAATTTACCATTTTTTTTTTGTCCTTTTTAAAGGCGAAGGGTTCTGAGTCCATACAGCCTTGTCTTTGGTTATAATTCTTTTGTGATTGCTATATCAAAATTTTAGCCGGATTGGAGTCCTAAGATAAACAAAACACTGTCTAACTTATATTTTCAACAAATTACAATTCAAAGATGGCCTCTTTAGCCTTATCGACGCTCAACCTTAGATTGTCACTGAAGCTAGTACATTTTTTTTTATGCACTACGGATTAGCACTCGACCTCAATCACACCTCATGTTAAGTGACTGGAACTGAACTCTAAGAACTGGCTATCTTATCTCTGACAACCGGAATACAACAATGCTACCAACCAAACCGAGTACTAAACATGTACCTACCCCGATGGGGATCGAACCCGCGACCTCCGAGCCACGGAGGCGGTTAACATTTGAAGAGAACTCAACTCCAACCTCTAACCAGAGCTATTATACTCCATTAAACAAGCAGTTGTTCATTCTAGGAGTTCAAACAGCTATGCAGAGCTTGTAAGGAGTCAAAAGAGACAGTCACCTATGGCATCTTAGAATGATCAGGCGTGACATAATATGTGTGTACTGCAGTGGCAGGGGCTTATGTCCAGTAGTGAATTTTTATGGCTGTTAATGAATCTAATGCTGACTGTACCTACAAGCCGAGGATAAGGTAATACTGCTTGGATAAAATGTGCCTTGTTCCGCTTCGTCGCTATACATAACCGGCGTCATCCTGCATTATTGAACGTATATTAAATCAAATTAATGGCTTCACGTTACTTTATGACGTCATTAACATGACATTGATCACGGAAACTGTAATTATGCTAATTTTCTTGTGAGAAGACAATTTTGAAACGTATCGATATACCTTTAGTATTTATGCGTTCGCTTCATGATATTTCGTCCCATATGAAAAGACGTTAGACAATAATGCTTTCTGCTTTTTTATACTATATTTGGATAAACTACCTATTACTCAAATTTAAGATAGCTATAATACAATAACATACTATAAAAAGAAAAAAAAATATCAGAATTCGCCTGCCCGACTAACATGATGTTAAGAGAACGATAATCGTACATGATCGAGAGCGCGCGTTACAGGTGTTTCCCATGTTCAGTAAGTTAGAGCCTGGTCCCCGGAACGCTTTGCAAAACGCTACATCGTTTAGTACGAAATCTCTCAAAACCACATGGACGTATCGACCGCGATTAACACTACGAGCGCATTATCCTTGCTTTTTCCAGTGATACTATTTATATGACAAGCGCAGACATGCACCGCACATATATGTGAGGTAGGGAGAATCGAAACGCGGATCCGGAGATTACTTTAAAAGAGGGAGGGAAGTAATTACTATAAATAATGTATTACAAATCAATTCTCAAAGTTAAAGGAAAGAAAAGAAAGGAGTGTGTCTACCTAGGACAACAGACCCGATTAGATAGGTCCAACTTCGAGAAAGAGGCCAATCGACGAATCCAACTCGGATGGGCAACGTTCGAGAAATTGCGCAACGTCTTCTCGTCCAAAATCTTTGTGGATGAAAGTCTTTACTCAATGTATGTTACCAGTGATGAGTTATGACACTGAAACGTGATCCTTCACTATGGGCCTCGAGGTCACGCAACGTGCTATGAAGAGGGCAATGCTCGGCGTTACGCTACGTGAACGAATCAGGAATGAAGAAATCATAGCCCAGAGGATGAGTAAGTTGAAGTGGCAGTGGGCAGAGCACTAGCTCGAAGATCGGATGGCCGGTGGGGCATTAGAGTTCTCGAGTGGAGACAACGCACCGGCAAGCGCAGCGTGGGACATCCACTGACGGACGACCTGATGAAGGTCGCGGGAAGTCGCTGAATGCAGGCCGCCTCCAACCAGTCGCTCTGGAAACCTATGAAGGCCTATGTTCAGCAGTGGACCTCCTGTGGCTATATGATGCTGATGAATGACAACATTTAATACTATGACAGCACCTAAATTAGCTCCTCGCCGAGCGAATACAAAATTTCACGATAATATGACATAACGATGGGGCTGAAATCAGTGCGCATACTATCGTAGCTGTTACGTGATCTGAAACGTAAACAGTGATAAAAATAATCTGTGCTTTGTGGTTTCGGCACTCAAATAGAATAGAACCAACCCGACTCTTCCTGTGGGTGTAGTAAAATGAGACTAAGGGACTTTCCACCAAAAAATTTGCACGTTTCAACGGCGATGCGGTCACCTCATGTAAAGTGTGCGTTTCTGTATATTTCATAAAGTGAGCCGTGGATGTTGTTTCAATCATTAAACTCTTAATACTTGGAACACCCAAACACTATGGTTTGGGATGTCTGTGACCACCTTTCGGATAAAGGTCATGACGTTATGTATGTGTAACTTAACCAAACGTTGTAAAAATGGGAACAGCAATGTTTAAACAGTCAGTCAAGCAAACTTTCAATTGAATTTTAAATAAATTAGATATTTAATTTAAAAGATTATTAGAGAATAAAGTCAAAATATTACACCTAAATAAAATACTGATTATTATATTATTAAAAATATTTATAAATAAATTGTCCTACCTCTTGCACGGCCGGAATAGCAAGGCGCACCCTTTATTAAGGCGGCTTAAATAATTTATCCTATTTAAGTTTCGAAAGCAGCGATTATTGACATTTCTTTGCATCGCTGATTTTTACGCATAGTATTCAGTGATTTTAGTTAATTTTAAATATGCAATGGTGTCGATTCGGATGTACACCAACTAAACTAAACTAAAAACAGTTTTGGGGTGGTGCTGTCGCATCGTACTGTTCCAGGGAGAAGAGACAGTACTACTGTAAAACTGGTTTTAGTTTAGTTTAGTTGGTGTACATCCGAATCGACACCATTGTCAGATAATTAATGACTTCGATAATTAATTCTTCCTGAGAAACGAGTTATTTTATATTTATGTCAATTTCCTTTAAAAAGAATATTCCG
Organism: Oegoconia quadripuncta; assembly: GCA_949316235.1. Classification (NCBI taxonomy): domain Eukaryota; kingdom Metazoa; phylum Arthropoda; class Insecta; order Lepidoptera; family Autostichidae; genus Oegoconia; species Oegoconia quadripuncta. The sequence goes on along the minus strand of OX438741.1, from coordinate 32,060,610 downwards.
CCCATTAAACTCTACCAAAAACATTAAATGCCGAAACGGATATCTTAATTAATAATTAATGATAAATCCAATTTATTGTCGAACGTTATTAATCAAGAAAAAACCGTTTCTGATAAATATTAAGGGGGTATGCCAACATTTTGTATTTATGTATAATTGATTTTTCCTTAGCTTTATTACCATTTTTTTCATACACTCCTGCACTAGTAGCATGACAGACGCCATAAACGTTTATGTCGCGCGCTACAATATTTGTCCTGCTCATTCGCTTAGACGAAATATACAACTATCCCACTCTCACACCTACATCGCGCGCGACAAACGATGTCATAGTATGGGGCAATGGAAGGTGGGAAAATGTAATTGTTTTATACTTTTTCTAAAGAAATAATAACCTGAATATCTTAAATACTTTGTAATAAAGTAAGTTAGGTTTAAAATATCCCAAATGATTTCAACTGTCACCTTATATGGGGTTTGCATCGACCTCCTGTGAATATATGACTCATATCTTTACAAAAAAAAACCCCCGGAGCTAATTCGCCGATCGTGCTTTGGCGTGATAAACTGTTTACTTTTTAAAACCATTAGATAGATAGATATAACCTTTATTTGTTTCCACAGTCACATATATACATACAGCTTATTACACAAAATCTACAAGTCAAAGTTATGTCAATTACCGATTTTCACTGTATATTACAATTCTTCCAACTAATATTACAAATGCGAAAGTTTAGATGTTTGTTTGTTTGTTACTCAATCACGGCGAAACGGACGAAAGGATTTGGATAAAATTTGGTAGATAGAACATAGAGTAGTTCTCGCGGTATAAACAAATTTCCGCGGTAAAGTTCTTCTGCGCAGGCCAAGCCGCGGGCGAAAAGTTAGTATAAAATATTTCGATGGAAAGCCACTATTGAATAATCTTCATTAAGAATCTATAGTTAAAAATTCAGACGATGCCAATCTAAATAATCATTCATCATCATCATATCAGCCAAATGATGGCCACTGTTGAACGTAGGCCTCCCCCATGGAATTCCAGAGCGTAAACGGTCGCTGCTCCTGCATCCTCTAAAATTTACTAATCCGATGGGCTATGTCAGTGAGTTTCGTTCGCCCACGGATTACGAATAGTTTTACAAGATGAAGCGTATTAATATTTCTTTGTATATTTGTATTATAATTAGAATTGTATATCAAAACAAAGACCACATAGAGGAAATATTAGCAATGCAAAGTATAAAGTCACGACGATTTTGCAATCGGTATATTTTGTACAATACATTGCAGGTATTGTATTGTATTATGTGATGATTAGTAGACTGACATTGTTGTTGAATATTTTATTTTTATTTTATACAGCTATATTATGCTGTAAGAATAAAGGCACCATGCATTCACTCATTCACGGTGAGATTCCAAACGACTATGAACCTATGAATTTTGCGGTCATAGCTTAATGTCCTCGTCCTATCCATATTCTCACTGTTCTATCAGCTAGGATCAGCAGTGGTACTCGAGAGGCCGCGTACTGAAGGTGGTGGCCTACGTAACTCTATTGCTACCTTAAAACCCAGACTAATTATATATTAAAGAAAGAAATAGAGTGTAAAAGATAGGAAGTCTATGGCTGGCCAATGGAAATGTCATCGCGGATTCAGACGCAAGCCGTACAAACTATCTTACAGAATAACCACGCCGAGTGTATTATATACAGGGTGGCCAAAACGACTTGTATCAAACGATGTGACGATGGTCGAGGTCACTTACAATCATAATTAAACAACCAAAAATTTACAAAACAACCGACTTCAGTAGAATTCCATTCCCTAACTCCGTAGTGCACACCACGAAAGGGACATTTGGTAATCTATGGTAAAAAATAAGCATCTAAATCGGTTAATAATTGACGAAAATATGGGTGAATATCATCATCATCAACCCGTAAACAACTCACTGCAGGGATAGGCCTGCCCTCGTGAGGAGGCCAAGGAGGCGACGCTGGCTCAATGCGGGTTGAGGACTTCACATGCCTTTTGAATTTTAATTTCTCAGGCATGCAGGTTTCCTCGCGATGTTTTCCTTCACCATTTTTTTTATGCACAACGGATTGGTACTTGACCTCAATCACACCTGATGTTAAGTGAAGATGAGGTCGAAGGTTGAAGCGTACTGACCCGGAAACCCCAACACATTTGGGGGACTGGCTATCTTATCTCTGACAACGGGAACACAATTTTAAGAGCAGGCGGATAGGAGTAATTTCTTTTTGTTATAAATGAGTAAACAAATATCTTTGCACATACACACAGCGCCATCTAGTTCCACATTAAGCAACTAGACTTGTATTATAGATACCAGATGGTTGATAAACTAAACAAATACATTTTCTCTTGGAAATAAATACATATATAATTGAAAAACATCCATAACTCGGGAAAACAATGTCTGTATTCGTCATACAAACATATGCCCCTAGCGGGATTCGAACTCGTGACCTTTTAGTATAGCAGCAGAGTTTCTGACCACTACACCAAACATGTCGTCAAATTTAAAAACTCATTGTACATGGCCTGCGTGCGAATCGATGCCGGACCGCCTAAATTGGGAGACCGCGTCTAACCGCTGAGCCACCGACTGTGACGGGTTATTCACCCGTCATATACATAGTTCTTTTTGAACCCTGTTGAAAATGTTCAAGTAAGCTGTGGTCTTAAAAGTTATTATCCGCTTCTTCTCCCATCCCTGATATTGTTTGTTAAAATTTGGATATTTAAAAAAATTAGGTACGTAATAAGAAAAAACGGATTATATTATATTATTATATTTTCACAGGAACCTTTTAAAAATATTAAAATTGTTTTTATCAGTTTTATGTTTATTTATAACTTTGATAAGCTACTGATTTTGTAAGTGTACTCTCTGTCTACTTTTAAGTTACCTATTCCTCAATTGTCTCCTTACTGAGGTTTGCTGGAAGAGATCTCTTATAGAGATAATCTCGCCTTTTCTATATTTTTAGTATTATCCTGGTTCTTTTGTTTTCTTTATTATGTATACCTGTATACAACAAAGTGTTAGATAAATAAATTGACATTCAATAATATTAAAAAGTATGTAACATTGAAATAAATGCTCCGAGTTGAGTGCGATAGAATACAACAAAAGAAATTGTAACAATAGTTTTTGATAATAAACGTTTCTTACCGAACTTCCATTGTAATGAATAACATTCTAGGTACATTTCCATAATAGGTAAACACGATTAGGTTTCCACTATTCGATAAGCATTGACATAACGAGTCAAATCACTGTCTGAATATGTCATGGCATTTAATCTAGTTGGTAATGAATTAACGTCCACGCCGAAGAATAGCACGTAGAAAGAGTAATTTTATACCTACATATTCCTTCCTTAAAGGCCGGCAACGCCACTGCGGATCTTCCGTTTCCGTAGATGGTTATGGGCAGCGGTGACACTTACCATCAGGTGCGCCTCTTGCTCGTTTGCCCACCTCTTCAATAAAAAAAAAAAAAAAAAAAAAAACATAAATCTTGTATATTTTTTTGAAACTAAATCTGATATTATGAAAATTTTCACCTTTATGTCAATATACCAAATCGTAGCTAAATTGAAGAGTTTATAGTAGCAACTGAACTCACTTCCATAACATGTTAAAAAAGTTACTCTTTAATTTAGCTATGATTTGAAATACGGATATAAATGTGAAAATGTTCAGAAAATCGCATTTAGTTTGTAGAGAAACTTGAAAATAAATGTATCCATGTGTATGTACTTTATGCCGCAACTTAAGGTAGTTAAATACTTACGTGTAAAATCGCCAAACAATAGTAAATCTCATTAAGTACCTGAAACAAAAACAAATGAAAATATAAATTAAAATTGCACTTTCGTTACACTAAAATTTTTATTTGCATATGGTTATCATATAAATATGTATTAAACATGTAAAGTGTATACGTACGTAATTGATTTCTTCATAATTATTACTATTATTTGTACATAATAAGAATACATTACGATGTCAATAATATATATTTACTACTAGTCTTGCATTATACTTGTACTAGCATACACTAAAGCTCGTATTAATAAACCGTTCTCAAGATTGAGATGACCTTAAGTTGATAATTGAGAATCTGTTGCATCAAAAGAAAATGTAGATATTGAGACTGAGACGCGATCTCAATCTCAAGATCGATTATATCTAGGATATCGTAATGAACTTCATTAGAAAACAAAGTACTTTTCCCTTTTGCTTAAACAAATATTATGTCAGCCCCACTCGGCACCATGAGATAATACATGATACGAATTACTTGCGTTCCTGCTAATAGAGTTACGTCATAGCATCAGCCTATATGATGTAATATCAATTAACTAACGTAATGTTAAAAGAGATTGACGATTTCAAATGAACATTTCCTCTAAAACTTTTAAGAGTCCCGCTTGCCTTTCGAAGTCCCACTTGTTTTCCGTGTAAAAGGCATTGGTCTTTCCACAATGTCTCTACGCGAGCTCAGTGCGCATCGGCATGACTCGGACGTACAGATTTCGCAACGTTTCCTTTACAGTAAAAACAAAAACTGTTTTCAATATAATTAAACTATCTAATTATTTAAAATGAAACGATGCAGGAGGCAGAAGGGAGTCACAATGAGTAAACGCAGTTGGGGCTGTTCTTGGGTGAAAACTAAATGACCTGTTAATGTGGCACCTAGGGTCAACGCACGTTCATATTCACTCACTATGGCGAAACTATCACATAATAATATAAACGTCCGATAGATGGCACTACAAATGGTGAGATAATAAGTGCTAATAAACACAGAATAATTAATACACGCAAATATGACTTCCCGAGTTACGGAAGTTATGATGAAGTTTTAGTGCAATCACATGTCTTTTTTTGTTTTCAAACTAGTCATTCATGTATATCTGTGCAACATGAGACCTTTCTTATCCTCCATGCATCCTAATTCATCATTTCAGATATAAGTCTTGTACAATTCTAATGGTAAGACGCCTCACCTCCCACAGACCCATGATTTGATATCGAACCAAACTCGAACATTGCTACTTAGCTTCATAATGTTTGTAAACAATATTCGGAAATTACTCAACCTCGGCAAATTCTACTATTAGTTACCTAGTTGCTATCGAGAAACACTTTAGTTAGAAATGTAGTTCAAATGAAACTTTATTGGCCATTAATAATTTTAGTGTAAGCATTCAAATGGAGTGATCAGGCTTTAACACTGATGTGACGGCTCGCAAAATATTTATTTTGCAAATTATCATTTCACCTGTGGTAGCGTCGTCGTGAGGCACGATCTTTTGTATACGTAAATTGCAAAACATATATTTATATAAGAAATTGTTCACGATTTAACACCAACTGACTGCTTTTAATATCAGTGTCTATTAAGTTTATATATTACGTACCTATACGACGTAGATAAAGATGGGACCTATAGGTAATAACTGCAATTATGTAGGTAAAAGGATTGTAATGGCTGCACAACTTATTTACTTATATTTAAGTGGTTAACTCTTTAGGTCAGTAATTATCTGCTACGTTTCTATTATTTATTGTATAAGTAACACGGTACAAAGGTAGCAATATGTACAAAGGTGAATTTATGTCTAAGAGACTTATCCCACTAATGAAAAATGACAAAAATAGTAGGTACCTACAATACTAATTAGTAAAACTATTGCATTTTTTATTATTTCTATACATCTATAGCTGACCTGTCTGGTATAGGCACGAGTACCTTTATTACATCATGTTCTAAAGTTGAAGTGCAATGCCACGGACAAGGGCAGATAGGCAAATAGTGGGGTGTGGCCACGAAAGTTGCGGACGAACAGCGGATAGCTATCGTAGAGAGAGCAAAGTCAAAATGAATAGCACCTGTTTATCCAATAGTTAAGTACCAAATATATAGGTAACAAAAAAACGTTTTCTCTGAAGCGTATAATAAATTTTTCATTTACTCTATTTGACTTTATTATTATTATTTGACGACTTCCAGAGATTCATCAAGGGGCCTAGTGAGGGATTTGCTGATAGCTTATAAAAGCAAAAAAACGCATTTTAAATTACACTAAATTGCCTATTACACTTTTATTTATTTTTTAAACACACGAAGGCGAAAACTAGGATTTGACCTCATTGACTCATTATTACAAATACATCTCGGATAATGATTACGTACGTCTGCCACATTATTGTATATAAAAGGAATATATCACTCCAAAGTTCTACAGGCAATATTTGTTAAACCTAAAATATCAGGTGATCTGTCTTTGGCGCACTAAATTAACATACGTATCATACTTAAGGATTCTGAGGTATCGAATGTCAATTTGGATTTAAATGGTTTGAACAACCATTTTTCCACACCCCCCGTTTCAATTGATGCCACAGATAAAGATTTTGCTTGTCTTCTCTTTTCAATGGACCGTTTGCATGACCCTTTCTCTTTTCGCAATATCACGGGGGACGAAGTTAAAAAGAGTATATTGTCAATAGCTTCTAAAGCAGTAGGCAGTAATAACTTAAGTCGTGACATGCTGATTCCTGTCCTGGATTTCGTCACACCAATCATTACTGACATACTCAACTTCTCACTGGCGTCTAACATTTTTCCGTCTGCCTGGAAAATGGCTCATATTATCCCTCTGCCAAAAATTGCTAACCCTACTTCATTCTCTCAGTTTCGCCCGATTTCCATACTTCCTATTTATTCATTTAATTTTTTCTAATCTAATCTAAAAAAAAATTAAATTTCCATCCACATCACCTGGATGAGTGGAAGTCTTCCACTGTACGTTTCTCAAGAAACTTCTTACCACGTACGACCACCCTGTGGAACGGACTTCCGGCAGCGGTATTCCCGAACGAGTACGACATTGGAACCTTCAAGAAACGAGCCTACACCTTCCTCAAAGGCCGGCAACGCATCTGTGACCCTTTTGGTGTTGCGGGTGTCCATGGGCGGCGGTGATTGCTTTCCATCAGGTGACCCGCATGCTCGTTTGCCGCCCTCTCATTTAAAAAAAATAAAAAATAAAATCTAAAGTGTTAGAAAGTGCTGTTCACAAACAACTCCATAGTTACCTTTTACAGTTACATCACAACCTTCTTAGTCCTTTTCAATCCGGATTTCGTCCCTCTCACAGCACGGTTAGTGCATTGCTGAATGTCACTGACTATATTCGGCTTGCGATAGACAACAGGTAAACTGACTATCATGATCCTGCTTGCCTTCAGCAAAACTCTGTTGATTTTGACATATTACTGGCTATTCTTCGCTCCATCAACGCCTCTCCTTCTGTGGTTGCATGGTTTGATTTCCACCTTCGTGATCGCCAACAATACATTAAATCTGAAACCGCGTCATCTGATTGGTCTGCCTTATATGCTGGTGTTCCGCAGGGTGGATTTTATCGTCACTCCTATTTTCTACATTTATGAATGAAAGTACCAAAATACTTTCCTCCTCTTTCCATCTCTAATGATCTGCAAATTTACAGACATTTTTCTCCTTCCGAGGATGCTGATGCCATCGCTGCTAATGCCATCTCTGCTGTAATTGCAGATCTCTCGCAATTCAAAAATGGGCCAAAAATTTCGGACTTCTGGTCAATCCTACAAAATCCCAGGTAATAATTATTGGAAGCAGACGATTGAAGGGTGCACTTGGCCTTGGTGGGTTACCAAAAGTCACATTTGATGAAGTATGCATTCCTTACAGTAACTCCGTTAAGAACTTGGGTCTTGTGATCGATGGTAATTTATTTTGGACTGCGCATGTGAGTGAGGTGAGTAGACGCATGCATTATTCTTCTTTTCCCTTAAGCGCCTACACATGTTTTTACCATTCATACCATTCACCAAGATCGTGCTTGCTGAAACTCTTCTGCTACTCATTTTGGACTACGCTGATGTCTGTTAGAAGAAGTTAACCACTTAAAACGGGTTAAACGACCACAAACGTTAATTGTATTCACTTTATCTATAAACAAACTTCAACTATTTTAGTGGCCGCACAATGAGAATGCCTCCTCCTGTAGCACGCGCCTCTATGTCTCGGAGGTCGAGCGAGCCGCTCTTGCTTCCGGAGAAATTCACACCACCTGTACGAGTATATCCACGGACTCGCAACAAGTACCACTGGTACAACATTTACAGGCGAATGTTAAGTAATTGCAATGTTTATACCGAGATTAACATGCTCTACCACTTTAGACCAGTAAGTTTTATGTAAATGCTAGCTTTGCGCCGCGGCTTCACTTGCGTGGGGTTACTTTATCGCTGACATTATTCGGGTCCCAGGCTGTCTTTCTGACAAATTTTAATATGATCGGATCAGCAGTTTAGACGTGAAAGCCGGACAGGTAGACTGTCGAATTTGTAATAGTAGCATAGCGAAAATTTATTAGAAGAGAAAAAAATTATCGCGTCTGTATCCTCGTACAATTAAGTGACTCATCGCGCTTTGACTTAACGAAAACAATCAACGCAAAAGCGTTTCGGATTCTATTTATGCCTACGTTCCAATACAATTTTAATGCTCAATCTGCTTACATTACTGTCCCTATTAATAGTAGCCTAAAAGACTGCTATGATATTCGTTAATCATAAAAAAATATATAGCTTTTATCGGAAACGTCATCTGTTTATGTGTAGATGGCCAGCTGTGTCCAAATAGTTTTTTGCATGATTTCTCTTGCAACATTATTCGGAATGATTCAAGCTATATAAAAACATATTTTCAAGTAATTACAATTTAGCTCTTTCTACAATCATCAGCTTACAAATATTTATCTACAGGTCGCTCACCGTAGCCCACCAAATGTGGCGGTCATTTCACACACACTCCATACATAGGTACGGTCTCTTGCAAAGCGCAATTCGTATCGCTTTTCATGAGAGGATTACCCTTAAACGACGACCGTTCCCGATAGGATTACCTTTGCTAATATTTTATATATTTCAATTAGTATTTTTCGACATCCTTCACAATCGCATTTCGTCGTATTCGCATGTTCTGCACAATGCCAAAGAAGAGTGTTCAAATAATTATATTAGGTGTTGCACACCCAGATACGTTAGGTAATTTCGTATTGACTTCGAAAGTCAGTATGAAATTATGAAGAATCAAAGACTGTACGAAACTGTATGAAACTGTATAATTGTGAAGAACACAGACAAAGGGGATCTGCGAATACAAAGTAATGCTAAAGATGTCGAAAACCAATCATCATCATAGCATCACAGAATGTCGACTGCCGAACCTTTCCAGAACGACGATAATGAACATAGGTTAGAAGCAGCCTGCATTCAGCTTCTTCCTGTGTCCTTCAACAGGTCGTCCGTCCTCTTGCAGATGCGTGGTCTCCATTAGAGAGCTTTAGCCAACCAATCATTAAGTAATTTTTCATTCTTATATATATATATATATTACTTATTTCTAATCCATATTACGTATTATTTTGTGAGTAAATTGGGAAAGTAATTCACAAACATGAAACATAATTACCTGATATTACTGTGGATAGAATTATCCACACTAATATTGTAACGAAAGTTACAATCTGTCTGTTTATTATCATTCCACTAAAACTTCGAGTCTATCGTATTGAAATTTGGAACCTAGGACCGGGAAAAGCACATAGTTTACTTGAAGATAAGATATAATAATTTCGCCTTTACGCGTCAGGAACTCCGAGCCTATCGTACTACAATTTGGCAGAGAGCCTAGGACCTGGAGAAGGACATAGGCTGCTTTAAAATAAGTCAAGATACAAAAGGCAATAGTATAGTAGGCCTGGTCATCAATGTATGTGATGACTGCAAATATTTATTTCCGAGCCATGGATGTTTATATCTATATTTAAGTATGTTTATCCGTTATCTAGTATCCATAGTACAAGTTTTGCTTAGTTTGGGACTAGATGATTCGTGAAAGTGTCCGAAATATTTATATTTTATATTACTGACTCACATGACTTAGGCACATTTACTTACTTTATAACTAGCTTAAGTACAATTTATATCACGTTATGTTGCTGTTTACCCGAATAAAGTAAAACAAATAAATTAATAAAGTAATATCACGCGGGCCACGCCGGAGGCGGAATGTTGTATATCCCAAAATTGTAGATTGTACCTCGAATTATTGCTTTATAATTAGGAGAAATACGAAATTAACCTCGTTCGAAGCCGAATATATTTATTGCTGCAACCAATGCATAACTTACTTAACTACATTTCGAAAGTATTCACATAAAAGTAATTGACTTTTACGGAAGTATAAACTGATGATTTTATTACCTCTGTACAACCACTATACCTACATGTTGTATAACTTATAATATAATGACGTATTGAACTATGTATTCTTCATACAGTAGCAATAGCATGTGTATACATAATCGTCCGACATGGTTTTTCCCGTCTTTATATCGCAATAGTTATCATTTAGGTGTAATTTTAGAAGGTATCTTGACTTTGTCAATCTTTTAGATTGTTTGACACTTATATTGTCTGGTTTAGTATAAGTTTTGTAGATATTAGGTACTTAGTTATGTATTTATTTGTGCTTAAGTAATTCATCATCAACCTCTCAGCCCGTAAACATCCCACTGCCGGGACATAGACCTTCCCTCTTATAATGAGGGAGTGTGGGCCATAGTCCACCACGATGGCCCAATGCGAGTTGGGGACTTCACATGTCTTAGAATTTTTATTTTTAAAGCATGCAGGTTTCCTCAAGATGTTTTCCTTCACCGTTTAAGAGCAGTCGAATGAATGCACTTAAGTAATTAAATTTAATTTAAAAAACTTATTGGTACATGGCCTGCCTGGGAATCGAAGCCGGACCTCCCAAATTGGGAGACCGTGTCTTAACTGCTGAGCCAACGACGCTCTTGCTAAGTAATTATTATAATATAATTAGGATGACACTTTGAAAATTCTTATACAGAACCACTGCACCTAATAATTACAAAGTTATTTGTGCTAACCCACTTATTATCCTGAACTGATAGGTTTGCCTGGAAGAGAAGAAAAAGAGTAGCGATAAACCGCCTAATTTAAGTTTCTGATGTTATTGATGACCGATTGGCGTAGTGGATAGTGACTCTGTCAGCGAAACCAACGGTTGCGGGTTCGGTTTTTTTTTATATGAGAGGGCGGCAAACGAGCATGCGGGTCACCTGATGGAAAGCAATCACCGCCGCCCATGGACACCCGCAACACCAAACGGGTCACAGATGCGATGCCGGCATTTTATTTATATTTTTTATTTTATTTATATCCGTTATCTAGTATCCATAGTACAAGCGTTGCTTAGTTTGGGACTAGATGATTGGTGTAAGTATCCGAAATATTTATTTATTTTGTTATTATTTAATAATGCAGGTAGGTCCTGACTAATTTCCTTGTATTAAGCAATAAAGCGTATTTGATTGATTGACTTTCATGAACATTTGTGTTGTATTCGTGGTCGTGTCGTTCCCGGCAAAGTAGAGAACCAACCTGTATCTTCTCTTCGTAAGCATAATAATGCGGGCAGCAACATTCTTAGTGGTATAGCTACCGAAAAAATCTGTATCCTTTCGGAAGGGAGTCACAATCAGTTTAAAGCAGTTGGGGAAAAATACTTTTAAAATTCTGAATAAAAAAACTTGGCCGTTTTTCGGTGAAAAGTAAATGACCTTTTAGTGTCGCGCCTAGGGTCAACGCGCCTACAAGTCCACTCACTGTGGTGAAACTATCACGTATCTACATGCCATGAAAAATATGACATTTCTGAGTGACATAAATTGTCACTTTTAATGTTATGTTTTTTTTTTTATGATGGTTAACTGGATACGCGTTTGACCACAATCCCACCTGATGGGAGTAACGATGTGGCCGAAGATGAAGCACGCGATCTCAGTAGATGCCTATTCACCCTGCTCCCACCAAAATCCCAAAGTTGTAGGATTCAGGAAAGACTGACGCCGGACTGTTATGTTATGTTTTTTCCTTTTCAATTCAGTTTTCCACTTTACAATCACCTTTTGAAAAGATATCTCATTTCAGAACACCTGACGGACTGTTGACACGATATGATGTGAATTTAGTTTCCTTTTTTTTATGATTGGTTGAATGCGTGGTTAACCACAATCTTATCTGATGGAAAGTGATGATGTCGTCGAAGATGGATAAGAGATTCACCCTGCTCTTGAAGATCCCCAGATTGTAGGATATCGGAAAACTATCGCCAGAAAGGAATTTCATTAACTGTTTGCATTCTGATTGAAGACCTATACCGCTTAAAGTCGGTTTTGTAGTACTTTCAATTCAAATTTTAAGTTTCATAGAGTACATACACTAGTTTATTAAAAAAAAATGTGTATCTACAAGAGATTTCCTCAAGCTCCTTTCCTCTAACCACATAATTTCATACGTCGCCGGAACTTGGTTGAAACCATTAATTTCCATTAAGATTTTATGTGATTTAAAACGCGTCTCATTAGAGAAAAATTTTGAGCAGAGAAATTTCCAACATCACCTTTCCCAGCTACGTCTGTGTTCCATAACTCCTAAAATCTTGGAATCTCCCAGTTTAGGGTAAGAATTTCCTGTAATCTATGTATACTGTTATATCATCACTTTCCTACACCTACAACTTAACTGCTAGTTAACTGCTCGCAAACTGTTGATCAATATGTTTAAACTGCTCCTTCTATTTCAGATTTATTTCAGTATTTTCGCCCCGTTTCTTGTTTTCCAACGCCTGCTTAGCATCCACTGTGTACTACAGTATTGAAATTTATATAACGGTCAAGTAGTATGATGAGTTATGTAAGGTTTTGTTAAGTGACTATTTAGATACTCATTACACAGCACGTGTAACACCTAAATCGTGACATACATATCCACTTATTACCATTTGTAAATATAGAAAATGTATACTCATGCGCATGCATAATTTGACGACCTGTTTGGTAGTGGTTTAAAACGCTAACTGCTGTTTATACCGGATGAGTTTTTTTAACGTAAGGAAAAAAATAGGGCATATTAGGTAAGTGAAATAGAAGTTATTGGCATAGGTAGTTAATTTTTTTTTCCTTACGGTAAAAAAACTCAGCTAGTATATAAACCGAAAGGTCGCGGGTTCGAATCCCCTTGGGACATATATTTGTATGATGAATACGGTCATGTGAACCCGAGTTATGGATGTTTTTCAATTATATACTATATGTAATTATTTAAACAATCATGGACATAACCAGCCCGTTCGCATAACCAGTTCACAATTAATAATGAAATATTATAATATAAAATAATAATTAATAATTTTGTAATATAAAAACCTTTTTTTTTAAAGAGCAATCTCCCGAGTTTCTTGCTTGTTCTTCTCAGGGGAAATTCCCTTTTGAACAAGCAGTAGCTTAAAAAATGTAAAATCTGACTATTTTAAGTGTACCCTGAGTACCTACAACCACTGTAAGAAACTTCGTAGGAACCTACTAGTTGGAAGAAATACTTCGAAATATTGCTTAACCGGAATCATTAGAGCAGGCGCCAGTGGCCCTAACCACAGTCCGCACTATAAAATTAAAATTATACCAATTTCACAGCTACAGCAATTTAAAAAGGAATAAGGAAGGAATATTAATGCAGTGGTTTTTTAACATTCCAGTGATACGTAGGACTCATATCCTTTTGCTGTTACAAATTTCTAGCCCATATTATAGCTATAATAAATATACAGGTGTACATTACTAATGTCTTGTAATTGACAGATTTTTGACAACGTAGAATTATTGATTATTAATTATTTATTATTAACTGTTGCGACACAATTGTCTCCTGTCTCCTCATCGTGTTATTTAAATTAGGAAAGGATAAAGACCATTATTAAACGCATATTCGACTTTTTATAAAACATGAGATTTGTCAAAGTTTGCACTTTTAAAACTTTGTGTTATCGAAAAATTTTAATGTACTACAAGGCGTGATTCCAGTGACTCATGCTCGTAGTGATAGCTACGATGCCTACATGGGTTGCAATTTTGGACACTTTTTCATAAGACACCTATTAAAAAAATATTAATGCATATCAATATTTCGGACATTTATACCAATCATCTAGCCCCAAACTAAGCAAAGCTTGTACTATGGATACTAGATAACGGATTGATATGCATAAATATTTATATATGACTCGGGAGTAAGTGTTCGTATTCATCACACAAACGTTTACCCCTCGCGGGATTCGTACCCGCAACCATTGGTTTCGCTGATAGGGTTACTATCCACTACACCAAACGGTCGTCCTATATTATTAAACCTGTAAATACTTTAGTATTTCTTTAAATCAACCCACTCGCATTGGAATCTACTAATTTTAAGGAATAGTTCTAAATTGTAACGATAGAGTATGATATAAATTAAGCGGCCTTACTTCCAGCTAACTATTAATATAATTAGGTATGATTACTGCAATCCCACGGCTAGTAGACAATACTCTTTTTGAATCCGGTTGAGGACACTACACTTGATTATTATTCTGCATACAAATGAATATTCAAAATTACTAATATAAAATGTACACGGAACCGACAAAACTATGTAAGTTCCACTCAGGTTAGACCTACCAGGAAGATAGTTCTAACTTGATGGTATAGACACAGACCAGCTAGAATTCTGGCATTGCATGATTTCGAAGGTCTTCTTAAATTGGACAGGATTGTTATCGATTATATATCCGGTTTTAAAATAAAATGTCGGAAGGAAATAGCAAGTAATTAGTAACGAAAAAGTTAGGTGCAGATTAAAATAAATCATGTTACAACTCAAATATTTGGCCATTCACTTTGTGAATTGCTAAGTTTAACAGGATGTTGGCATAACAACTGTCATTACGAAAATGGGAATAGGTTGATTTGAATTACCCTAAGCGAGCTTAGCGATGTAGTTAAAAAAAACGTGTTTGACTTTCAACATGAAAGTTTAATTTTTGACTGATTCAAAAGCAATTTAATGTAGTTGCAAATGGATATGAAATAAGGATATTTGTTTGTCCATGGATCATTGTAAACAACATAGGGTCGCAGGTTTAGTATTCGGTTTGGTTGGTGGTAGGGCATTTTAAATGTCCGCCTGGCTAGCTACCACCATCTTATCTAAATCTGCCGCCGAGCAGCAATGTTAATAGCATTGTTGTGTTCCGGTTGTCAGATATAAGATAGCCAGTCCCCCAAATGTGTTCGGGTTTCCGGGCCAGAACGGTTGTCAAGGTGTCAAGGTAACACAGCCAGTCCCCCAAGTAAGATGTGGTTTCCGGGTGTACGCTTCCACCTTCGGCCTCATCTTAACTTAACATCAGTGATTGAGGACAAATGCTAACCCGTAGTGCATAAAAAATTGTTATTTTGTCAATCTTATACAACAGATACACTGTGTTATAACTTATAAGGTTAGAGTAACCTATACTCTCAAGAATTAGCAAATGTAACATTTGCAAATAAAACATTGTTTGACATTCCGAAATACCGACTGACATTTTGCGAATTTGACATTATGCGTACAGAGGATTCCGTCTAAATATTTCAATGAGTTATTTGTAATGATTCTGTAAAATATTACTTTTTACATCAGATAGGTACAGAACATTCCATGTCGATAAGCAAGCATAAGAAGTTTCGCTTTGTTTAATTTGAGGAAGAGTGACATAATTAATTTATATTTTTCCAATAAAAACATGTGAAAATCCGGCCAAGTGCGAGTCAGGAGTCTTGTAATGAGTGTTCTTACTATCAATAGTTTTAAATTAGTCTGGGAACCAAAGTAGCAATAGAGACACGTAGGGCACCGGGTTTAAGATCCGATTTCGAAAATTATAAGCGAAAGCCATTTGTGCGACGCCAGATAATCGAAGTGCCATATGAACGAAACGCCATTTAGCCGATGGGCCATTTAATCGAAAAGACAAAGCCTTAACTGTTGACTGTTGATCCTGGCTTACAGGAGTTGCAGTGGGAGGAGTGTGGAGGCGAGTTATATCAGTAGTTTTACTGTGGTTCTAAACCTAATTATACTGGTAACCTATTATACAAACTGGCAAATTAAAAGCGGATAATCGTAATTACTCTGCTGACTCACACAAAAAAAAATTGTCACAGAGACTTGTTCTCAGAATGAAAATCTGATATTTCCTCTTATATCCAATGTTATATATATTTGATACCCTATCGTATCAGCCACAGGACGCCCATTAAAATATAATAAATAAATACTCCGGACACTTACACCAATCATCTAGTCCCAAATATATATATATATATAGTATTGTTTTTAATTGTTTTAGTCTCCGAAAACTAAACTCTAAAATGGAACATTTACATTTTACCTACACATCTGTATTTAGGGCATTATTTTCTACAACTATACCAAATTGTAATTGCCCACAATAAAATAAATAGGCTCTGAAAGAAATTGCGATGTACTATCACGGTCTGGTGACCACTAAAATGACACAAATCCATCAATCCGCACTGCCTATACCCTGTCCCAGTGAAAGGCTACGTGGGAACGTATAGGGCTGGTTGAGGAGGCATTATCTGGCCTCTACAGGTGCTCATACAATCACTAGGGTTGAGGTTATAAATTGCCGCGCGCTTACTTCTAAATACACGGTGCTATGACGTCAAAAGTCGTATAAATAAGTTAAAGCAATGTATTGTAATTTTGTAGTCGCATCTGCCTGTTGTTGTATAAATAATGTTTTATTACGTGTTATCTGTAATTTATTGCTGAGATCTTGGTGAGTTCTGCCTACCTGCATTACGAGAAACATGTTTTGCTGGAAATCTTAATTGTTGCGTAAGATACAATCATACAATACATAATGAATAGTGATGAACATATTTTAATAAGCCACCGTAGCTAAGTTACAAAGGTCACGGAATAGTTCCAGCTGAAAAATATTGCTATTATCCGCTTTTTACATGATTCGAGACAAAAGCAGTGTTATGCGTTTGGGATCCATGATGTAAAGTAACTATAATATGTGAGTCATGGACGTTTATATAAATATTTATGCACATTTATCCGTTATCTAGTATAACCGCACTCCAGACCGTGATAACTTACTCCAGCCAATCATGTAAGAGATAGAAGACAGGTCTCCGGATTACATCGCGGTCTTAACGAGATTGACCTAGGATAGCTGTTAGGAAGCGGACGATTGTGTGTCATTTTCCTCTTGACGGTTGGAAGGTGCGCGAAAATGATTTACAGCATGACTAGATGTGTCAAGCAGACGTACTTACCTATATGTCGTTTGGATTTGTGGACGGATCCGTTTATTACGTAGGGCGAATCCTACTTATAATCTTTATTTAAACAGTTAATACTCAAAATTATCGAAAATTAGATAGTAATGTTATACTTAATTTTACTTTGCTGGACATAGATAGGTAGGTAATGTTTTATACAGAGACGTTGAAATATTACTTTATCCTATATTATAATATGTAACCTATGGAATACACCTGCCCTTATTGCATTGTCATCAGTAAACAAGTTTGGGATGTGCCATGATTTCTGCTTATTTAACTGAAGTTATTGTTTAACTTCATTGGGAATGTAACTGTCAAATTCGACCAATAGCAAGGCTTAATTTTTCAAATTTGACCAATGGCAAAGGAGTTTGCGATACAGTTCATTACCGTTGAAGTTAGACAATAATTGGGCTGTATCTGTGACCAAAAATAAACACTTTTTATTATGACAAAATATGATTGTGACTAGCCTGGAAAAAAAGGCCTTCCCCAATGACACGACACAAAATACTTAGGTCGTTAACATTTCTAATTGGACCTTGTTATAGTTAGTTCATTCAGATTAGCTTCAATTTACTTCCCCAATTTATAAATCCGACAATGTTGAAAAATAACCTTTGTCTCCGTATTATTGCCTGTTATAGTCACGCATAAAGAGTCTTGGTACATGTCAATACGATAAAGCAATTTGTTTCAATGTTTCATTCTACTTTAGATGACTGTGGCCGGCCTGGTGGAACTTCAGCTGTCACGTGAACTGCGCCAAGTTCGATTCTCGGTCATCAATAAAAAAAATGTTTTAAGTAGCCTTAGCATAAGTTATATTTTATCCGACCAGAATTCAGCCACAACTATGGCATATATCTGCAGCCATGCAAAGGTCCTTCTTGGCATAGATGGAAGGGCACCGAGGACAGGAGAGCAAGCACGCCATATTTTGTAATGGGGTTCCACAATCGCTGTGCGTTTGTGACTGGCCCATGAATCCCCGCTTCACCAGGTTTGCCCTGCAGCGACCAAATGTGGCCCTCAGGCGATTTAGCGTCTTCCAAAAATAATACCAGTAATTGGCAGCGATGGCATTATTCATCATCATCACCCCGTAAATATCTCACTGCAGCGATATAGGCCTTCCCTCATATATATATGTCATTGTTCACTGCTCAACAATTTACGATCGGCAACTGAGATCATATGCTAAAGGCTATATTCAGCAGTGGGCTTCTATAAACTTTACATGCGATATAATGATTTTTTAATAAGTCGTCATTAATATTGTAATTGGAGACACCCTTAATAAAGAAATGAACTTCCTAGCTTACATTCCGTTTGATTACTCACTATTTAATTTACCTAACCTAGGAGCTTACCTAACCTATGAACGCATTGAAGTTTTGTATCTGCTGAATGTAAAGTGTAAACATTAGACAATGTCACTTCAATAGTCTTTAAGTCCATTGTCGTTTGGAACGTTCGCGGCGTCGTCGGCCGCGCCCAAGGCAACGACGCGAGTACTGCGTACGAATATTAAGTCAGCTGTTGTTTGTAGGAAACATTATAGGGCACATTGAGCAAATGGTTCTGTGTGACGACGTCAAGATGATAATATTGTTTGTCGTGATGACACAGAAACGATTACACAGATCAACAACCATTACACCATTATATTACTATTATAGAGAGGGCAAGATCATTGTCTCACTGTCTAACAAAATGCAGACTTTGCAGGTCTCATTGTACCATTCCCTCTGATTAACGTGCATGTTGCATGTATTTGTACGATATTCAGGGGGCGAAGAATTACTTACCATAATTTAATTATTTTACCATTATTTACTACATATATATGTATTATTATTATTATTATTATTTATTGCAGATGAGTACACAAAGAAAAACAGATTACTAAATACAGGATGTTCTATGCTGTTTTATACACAATTGTGACTTCAAGCTTAGCATGTTCGCTCTTACAGCGAAATCAGAAAACCTCTGTTTTTTAACATGTGACATTCTCACAGGCGGAATCATGTAAATGGCTTATTTCAACACAGTACACACCTTTTACAAATTGACAATTTACCCATAACTTTTCTTACAGGAAAAATAACAGCTTTTATTTTATTTGTTGTAAGATTCTTACACGTATATCGCGATCGAGATAACCTTATGACCTCGGGTCAAACATATGACGCTAATTTTCTGAACCTGTCAAATTGTGCTACGACAAAAGAAGATTTGATGCACGCAACTTTGACAAGTCCCTATCTATGTCACACAAACACAGCTAGTCCCCCCGAAGATCAACGATACGCGTAATTCACCACGCGGGCCCAGTGCGGGTTGGTGCATGGATACCTAATGCTTACCGAAAATTAAGATTGTTTTGAAATTACACTTAGCAATTGTATAAACTACGTACGATGTGATGTCACACACATACGAGAAACAGGCTCGATCCGTCTCGTGATTGATTATTCACGCCGGAAACCGTTCGCAATGACAAGTGGTCGCAATCTTTTCCTAAGTTATCTAGGTCACGCACGTTGTCGCGGCAAATCGGGCATGTCTAAAACGCTAACTGGCTAAATGAATTCGAAGCGATGGGCCGCATTTGAATTTTAAACGTAAGATATACTCCGTCTTGCCCTAAAACGGAGAACTGCTTAAGGGACTAAATATATAGAATGGCGTAATAAAGAATTTCAGTTAATTTAATTTCAAGTATCAATTTCAATAAGACGACCTGTTTGGTGCAGTGGTTAGCAACTCCGACCACTATACCAAAAGGTTGCGGGTTCGAATCCCGCTAGGGGCATATGTTTGTGTGATATACGGGCATGTGTACCCGAGTTATGGATGTTTTCATTTACAATAAGTATTTATTTACAAAAAAATGTATTTATGTAGTATATCAACCATCTGGCATCCACAACACAAGCCTATGTTGCTTACTGTAGAACTAGATGGCGCTGTATGTATGTCTAAGGATATTTATTTATTATTATATATTTGTAGAGAATCAAGAGAGTACGTAAAGAGCCTTATGATGATGTTAATATTGTAACTTTTAACGTATAAATTGGAAGTACGAGAAGATTTTACATTTTACTGCGAGGCAAAACATTATTAGGAAAACTGGCTGATTGAAGAATCCACTGAAAATGGCTATACACAATCCAAGCTGAGTTGAAAACCACGTTGCAACAGTGACAATTAGTAGATTGCAAACAACATTTTATATTTTTCGATTTTGTAAAATCTGATTGTTCTAAAAAGTGGTTCCAATACATAGAAAAAATAGGACCATCACGTCTGTCCATTGGGTGTCATAGCGCTATATGAACTTTTGTCGGGCAATAATATTGGGTCTTTACCTATGAAATTGAAGTTTTTTTTCTTCGTTAATCATATGTACCAATTCCTGCGATTTTCAAAGCTATATCCAAACTTGTTTTTTATTTGGAAAATGGAATATTATTTCAAGTTTTCACATGAAATATTTTTTAATTTCTGGACTAAATCACATAATAAAAAAGTTTGAACGGACCTTTTTTCATATGCTTCCCATAATCATTTCTTAGATTCGCTGAAACTTTTATAAAGCGGTTACTTTTCAAATTAACGATGCCTATACTAACTTAATGTTATCCGATAATACACACAAAGTTTAACTAAATTTGGATTTGCCGTTCCCAAAAAAAAATCAAAAATGTTTGTATGGAGAAAAAAGTCTTAATGAAATTCTTCATACAAAACGCCAATTTCATAGGTAAGGACCTAATATGTTTGATAATATACGATCACCAATTTTCCCACAGTGATGATTAGCTTAAATCTTGCCATATGACGTAATTAGCGCTGTTGAAGAAGTTCACGTCCAGTAATTCATTTTAAGAAGCAGCTGCTGACGTTGTTGATGCAATAATATTTGTCTGCTCATGTACAGTTGTACCAATACTAACATGCGCCGTAGTCGTCTACCTCACCTGATGATGAGTAGGTAGCTACTTACGTACGTACTTACGAACGTAGGTTCGTCCTGATCCTGGACTCCCTGAGCATTAGTTGAAGCATTATTTTATTCTGGAAGGATTAGCGAGGTAGAGAAATTACAGGGTGAAGGCATATCTCACATGGTATGCCATGGTCATAATGTAAAATATTTTTTATATTATGTGCACTTTGTGTTTTGATGACGCGGATATCTTTAATTTGTTTACCGCGGGATAAAAAATATCTTATGTTCTATCTAAATACTAAATTTCATCCAAATTCGTTCATCCGTTTCGCCGTGATTGAGCAACAAACAAACAAACATCCAAACTTTCGCATTTATAATGTTTGTTAGATTAGCTTTAAGGCGTCTCGAGTGCAGATCAAAGAGTTTTTTTTTTAATTTTATTCTCTATTTAATAAGAAATCTTAATTTATCCAATGACGGATTAATATAATAATAAACCTCTTAAACCAATTAGATAATTGCTTAGCCCGAAACTTAGCAACAATAATATCAACTAGATGGCATTTGGTGGTTTTTGATGATAGGTACTCTGTTTATTTCCACAAGAGCCTTAAAATCAATTTCTTAAAAATTATTAGCACGAGCAGACATTTACATGCTAAATAATAAACTTAACATGTCAGACAGATCCGGTGTTAATGAGCTAGTGTCAACATTGTCTACACTTCCATCATAACTAGTTACAACTTATGTTGTAAGTAAGTCGTATGTTAATTACGTCAGTCTTTCGAACTTGAAGTGTCACCTTGCATTAGAAATTTGGAAATTTTTTAAAATAAACACATGCTATATAGTGTCATAGGGTAATGCTGTATGGTTTCGGCAAAAGAATAAAACCAACCCGTCTCTTTCTGTGAGTGTCGTGAAAGGCGACTAAGGGAATTTACACCAAAAAACATCTATAGATTGACACGTCGTCACGTATTTCTCCTATTTAATACCGCACAACCTACCTATTTCAAATGTACTGTCCTTATGCCCAAAGGTTGCCTGGAAGAGATGCTTTTAGTGATAAGGTCGCCAAATTGTAGATTCTATTCTTACCACTTTTCTGAAACTGTATTTTCTTTTCTGTTGTGCAATAAAGTGTATTTGTATTGTATTTCGAAGGTGAACCGTGGATGTTCCAGCATTAAACTTTTAATGTTTGGAACACACAAACGCTTATGTTTGGGATATCTCTGACCACCCCATTTAAAATAAATTTCGTGAGGTTATGTACGTCTGTTTTTCGTTAATACTTTTGATGGGTTTCATATCAGTGTAACAAGTCAGTAGTTGACTTAGATTCCGTATAGGCTCAAAATTACTTCCCCCTTTTTTCCTATTCCAGTCACCGAGAGAAAAGACCTTTCCTATGGCCTCCGAATGTGACCTTTGTCGGTCAGTAGCTTATAGGTATTCAATTATTTTTCCTCCAGTATACAAGAAAGAGTTCGATCAAAATTAGTGGTTTTAACCAAGCAAAAAATGCTTAACGACTTGACTATTAGAATTCAGTACTAAATATGATATTATATATTGGTGACCTGCTTATTGAAGTGGTTAGAGATCCTGGCCATTACAACAGGACGTCGCAGGTTTGGATCCCGCTAGAGGTATATGTTTGTATGATGAATACAGACACGTGCACCTGAGTTATAGATGTTTCCATTTATAATTATGTATTTGTATAAAATAAACATGTACCTACTCGTGTTGTTTATCAATCATCTGCTATCCATAATACAAGCGTAGTAGCTTAGTGTATTTATTTATATTTTATATTACTAACAAGGTTTTCATTTTGAATTACCAGTGTGTGTATACATTTAAAAGTGTAAGAACCTACATACACGACACCGTTAATCAGATTAGCATAATGTGTATCTGCATTCTGCACACAACATAACCGACTTGACACCGAAACGTAAGCACGTGACCCCTACTAACTACAAATTACTCGAAAAAAGTAAATATAATTACGATACAACGCCGCAGGTCACCGCAAAATGACATGACAGCGACAGATACCAATTACTTGAACCAATCATACCTTTAAAGGTGAAAAACGCTTCGTGCCTTTTGTTATTAATCGATCACGCAATAATAAAAATGAAGACGATAATTTACGGTTTATTAACCACAAAGTAAAGATTATAAATATAAATGAATTGTACAACAATCTCGATTTAACTTTGGAATAACACGTAGTAGTGGCTAATGCCATCACTCTGTGAGATTAGCAATTGAAATGAGAATGCATGCCCAGTATATAATTGAGCAATGGGGTAGGTCAAACCGGAGCACGTCAATAGTTAATAATAAGTCAAATTCCATTTTCCAACGCTCTCAGTAATTTATATTTATCAGCACAGGATAGAAAATTTAGAAAAACCCCCAAAATGCTATTCTGTAACACAAAAACACCAAACAACCGTGTTAAAAGCATTGATAGATATGGTCGCGTGAACAAAATGTTTTTCGCCCTTTTCTTAACAGATAGAACAGCGCCATCTCTTAAAATCTTCGAGAACTAAATAGAGAGACTGCTGAGAATAAATTGCCAAAACCACAATTTTTTTAGTCTATAGTGCTATATGCTATAACCTATAAATCGATGACTGCTAAATTACAGAGCCTTGAACACCGTCGCAAAGTCGCCTGTCTCTCAGTTTTTTACAGGATACATTTTGGGGAGTGTGCGTTGGAATTCCCTTTCATCTTCGGACCACTAGGCGTGGGGAGGGATTCCACCCGTATATAGTTAATATACCGAACATTCGCATAAAGAAGTTCGATTCTTCCATTCATCATCCGAACAGCCAAGGCATGGAACTCCCTTCCGGCGTCAGTCTTTCCTGAATCCTACAACCTTGGGATCTTCAAGAGCAGAGTGAATAGGCATTTACTGAGATCGCGTGCTTCATCTCCGACCACATCGTCACTTTCCATCAGGTGAGATTGTGGTCAAACGCGAATCCAGTCAATCATTAAAAAAAAAAAACCTTCGGTCACATTACCGACCGACAACGACCGATTGGTGTGGTGGATAGTATAACCCTGTCAGCGAAACCAACGGTTGCGGGTTCGAATCCCGCGAGGGTTAAATGTTTGTGTGATGAATACTAATATTTATTCCCGAGTCATGGATGTTTATATAAATATTTATGTATGTTTATCCGTTATCTAGTATCCATAGTAATGACTTCACTTCAATCATCTTCACTTAACATCAGGTGTGATTGAGTTCAAGTGCTAACCCGTTGTGGATAAAAAAAATATAAATAACCTAGTATAAGGTCGCGGGAAGTCGCTGGATGCAGGCAGCTTCTGTATCAGCAAAATCTTTCTGTATAAAAAAAATAACGACAGCTGCGTTTTATGGTACTATAATAAGTTTTAGGTACCACGGTAAATAATGGATCTACTCATCATCACATTTAATTTTTTATATGCATAACGGGTTAGCACTTGACCTCAATCACACCTGATGATAAGTGAAGATGAGGCCGAAGATGGAAGCGTACTGACCCGGAAACCCAAATATTTGGGGAACTGGCTATCTTATCTCTGATAACCGGAACACAACAATGCTATTAACATTTCTGTTTGGCGGCAGATTTAGATAAGATGGTGGTAGCTAGCCAGGCGGACATATAAAATGCCCTGTCACCAACCAAACCGAGTACTACACATGTACCCCACTGGGAATCGAACCAGCGACCTCCGATTCGTAAACCCTATGTTGTTTACATTGAGCCACGGAGGCGGTTGGGATTAAATTTCACAAAACTCCATACAATCAATTACAAAATATAACTTTGTATTTTAAAATATCTGACTACGGAACCCGTAGTCAGAATATAATGCACTTGACCGGTTTCTTTATCGCTTTTTGGGTTTTTAATGTCAGTTAGTGATAATAATAATTTGGTCCTTAAGTAGGTTGTCGTGTAACATGTTTTTGAACAGGTTTTGCCCTTCGTTTGACATCTGCACAGATTAATATAAAAAGAGAAACGATCGCCAAGCTCTTGTGAAGATTAGAGCAAACATACAGTTTACAAAACTGATGTCACGCGTTCGATTCTCAGCGGATATGCTATCACATTACACCAATATAATGGTCCGCTATTTTTTTTTTATGCACAACGGGTTAGTACTTGACACCAATCGCACCTGATGTTAAGTGAAAATGAGGTCGAAGGTGGAAGCGTACTGACCCGGAAACCCCAACACATTTGGCGGACGGCTATCTTATCCCTGACAACCGGAACACAACAGTACTATTAACATTGCGAATATAACAGTGAGAATAAATGAATTGAATTGAATGGAATTGCTGTTTGGCGGCAGATTTAGATAAGATGGTGGTACCTAGCCAGGCGGTATTTAAACTGCCCTTCCACCAACCAAACCGAGTACTAACATGTACACCGCTGGGGATCGAACCCGCGACCTCCGAATCGTAAACCCAATGTTGTTTACATTGAGCCACGGAGGCGGCGCGCACTACTGGATATAAGCTGTATCTCCATGTATACATCATTTTACAAAATGGAGGTGGTGGGTTCAATTCCCAGCGGGGTACATGTTTAATATTCAGTTTGGTTGATGGTAGGGTATTTTAAGTCTGCCGCCAAGCAGTAATGTTGAGAGCATTGTTATGTTCCGACTATTGGAAGTTATAGCACCTATCAGAAATAAGTTTGGGGTTCCAATCGCACATTCTACCTGCCACTTCCTTCACTTAACATCAAACTGCGTATCATGACATCGTTTGTTCCGCGCGACGTATGAGTGAGAGTGGGATAGTTGTATAGGCTAAACAATAGATAGATAGATAGATGGACGATCTGATGAAGGTCGCAGGAAGTCGCTGTATGCAGGCCGCTTCCAACCGATCCGATTTTTTTTTATCACACTGAAAATCTGAGGGAGGCCTATGTTTACAGTGGACGTCGTATGGCTGATATGATGATGATGAAGTTATTTTAATTCAATAGTGTGGAACTAGATGGCGCTGTGTGTTTGTCGAAGATATTTATTTATTTAACTTCCTAAAGATCACATTGTTAGGGCCAGAAGATATATTATAGTCAATGCTCATAGTTGGTAATTTAAGCCCCTTTAGCCACAGGCTTCTATTGCTGAACATAGGTTTCCCCCATGGATTTTCAGAGCGACCGGTTGGAAGCTGCCTGCATCCAGCGACTTCCCGCGACCTATACTAAGTTATTTAAAAGTACTTTTAGGTCAACCCTTAGCGTTTGCCGCTCCTGTGGCTGAAAATGACGGTTATTAAGCCCACTTAGTGTGGCACATGCATGACACTATCAGAGTCAGCTAAATCGTATCATATTGAAAGTCATAGCGTGCGCCCCTGACCGTAACAAAAATCCAAATAAACTGGTTATGTAAACGTTGAGAATGGCATTTAAATATACTAATACTATCCGCCAGGTTTAGTCACGGATTGTACATTCTTAGATCTAAATTGTATAAGGAAAAGATGATTTTCTTTATATTAGTTAACCAATTGATAGCCAATAACAAAATAAATTTAGCTAGCTAAAGAAGACATAAATAAATTAACTAATTATATAAATAAACCGCGACCGTGGCTCAATGTAAACAGCATAGGGTTTCGATCCCCAGCGGGGTATGTGTTTAGTACTCATTTTGGTAGGACATTTTCAATGTCCGCCTGGCTAGCTTCCACCATTTTATCTAAATCTGCCGCCAAACGGCAATGTTAATTGCATTGTTGTGTTCCGGTTGTCAGTGATAAGATAGCCAGTTCCCCAAATAAGATGGGGTTTCAGGGACAATACGCTTCCACCTTCGGCCTCATCTTCACTTAACATCAGGTGTGATTGAGGTCAAATGCTAACCCGTTGTGCATAAAATTTTATCCCCAAGTCTTGCATGACCGGAAGGGTTCCAAATAGGCTGGTGGCTTTGCCTCGTTGAATAGCAAAGCTCACCCTGTATGCTAAGTAGAGACCAGCCTTTGCCGTGCGACGTCTATACCCCAAACAGCTCAAAAATTTAATCTCCATTTATACAATATATAATATGATATGATGTATAAGGAAAAAGACAAACAAAGGATTAAAACGTCTTAGAATTTAAATCTTCATATTATATATGATTGTAAACTAAAATTATTAGATTTAAAGAAGTACTAAAGTATTTACAGGTTTACTTATGTAGGACGACCGATTGGTGTAGTGGATAGTGACCCTATCAGCGAAACCAACGGTTGCGGGTTCGAATCCCGCGAGGGGTAAATGTTTGTGTGATGAATACGAACATTTATTCCCGAGTCTTGGATGTTTACATAAATATTTATGTACGTTTATCCGTTATCTAGTATCCATAGCACAAGCTTTGCTTAGTTTGGGACTAGGTGTAAGTGTCCGAAATATTTATCTATTATGATTTATTATTTAACTAGCTTGTCGCGCGTGACTTCGTCCGCGTCGATACAACTTCTGCCACTGACGTCGTGACATCTGCATTCTGGATTTACATCTGCTATATAACCATAGCCTCAAGGACATGTATTTCTTCTACATTATTATACATGACCTAGCTGGTATAACCACCACCTATACAAGATGGCCATCCAACCCGCATTGAGCCAGCGTGGTGGATGGCCCATACTCTCTCATAAAGGAGAGAAGGCCTATATAGGGATAAACATTCCACTGCAGGGGCAAGAAGGGGCCTCAAAGACTCACTGTGACTGCGGTGCGCCGGAGTAGGTAGTTAGTAACGAATGCCCCTGGAAGAACTCAATGGCTTAGCCCAGTGGCTGTGGACTGGGTCCAGAGCTTGGACCTTATTTTATAGTAGGATGAAGTGAGGAGGAAGTCTGTTGACCGAACGCTTAAATGTAAGGAAATGATGGAGACTTTTAGCACACAGATTTATAAAGTAATCATTATTTTTGCGGAGACAGACTTTATCAGTGTCAGCACCAACTGGCGTTGATAAGATAAGCAGTATATCAAGTCAGAATATCAAGAAAAAGTAAACAATTTTCATTCTTCATTTATTACTCGTTTATTATTAGCTTCACTTCTATGTTAAATTCTCGAAGTCCATCTATAATAAACATACAACTCGTAAGTAATCCAAGCATTATTACAAATGTCAAAGTTTATTTGTTAATTGTTCAATCTTGGTGAAACGTCTGTCAGCAGATAGATACAAAATGTTCTGGACGATATAGGAGACTTTTATCTCGGTAAAAGGTTCGCTAGGGGTAATTTATGAAGATTACTCCAGGATAAAGTAACTCCACGCAAGCGGAGCTAATTAACTACTAAGTAATAAAGTAATATACTAAGCCTAAAATATAGTAATAGTTTATGTAACCGCAAAAATTGGGACCAAATACGTTTCGTTCTCTCCCAGGAAATAATCATCAGATTTTTACCAAACTTACACTTTACATGGATGCTCTAAAGAATCATCAAAATTTGGTCACAAATGTCTGAGATAGTTGCAGTAGCATATATAGAAAAAAACCTTCCTCCCTTTTAAGAAGAGGTTTACAATTCGTCTCGCTGAAATTTTTTTATTATGTACACCGACTACTCAGAAATTCCGTGATTGATGTGCGTTATTCTTCACTTATTTAAAAGAGGGTACTCTCGAAATTGTCCTATTTAAATTTCGTCAAGACGGCTGAATGGATGGACGCTCCAAAACGTGACGAGCTCTGTATTCTCTTCAATTGAAGCTCTTCATTTATACTTGAGCAGCCAGGTGCTGGAAGGTAATTCCAACGTTCAGCAAATTTTGCGAAAACTTACAATCTTGGAGTCATGAGGAAGAGGACAGAGCATAAAGAGCCATTTACTTGCGTGTACTTTAGACGTCATCTTCGACGTCACTATCCATTACGTGAGATTATCACGCTATCCAGTTCAATTTATAAAAAGAAGCATTCTTCCAACGGATATGAGAAGGTGTGAAAGGAGCCAACAGTAACATTTAACTTAAGTTATTTAGTACGTGATAAAACCTCGATTGCATGTGACCGATATGTAAAAATCTCGTTAAAACAAGTTGTACTACTTGTACTGGTAGCCAAGCAATGCAGACGTCCAAAACGTGCAATTATAAAAAATTCGCAGAACCGAGCGTAATAGTGAAAGTCGTATAACTTGACGTAAGATTTATTTTGCGATGTCATCGCTCTTGTAGAAACATCTAGGGCGCTAAATATTTACGGATATGAATGTTGACTTGGTACTAGATCGCCAGCGCCCCTAAGCAAGTGGAAAACACTTCAAAAACCACAAACGCTATTCAGTTCTCGCAGTTGATTGGTTGTCTATAACTCACGAATAGTTGACGACCAATCAGTAGCGAGAAGCGAAGGGTTAGCGTTTATTGGTACAGAAACGTGTGCTATTTGTCCAGGGGGATTTGTTTAAAGGTTTATTTTTATACATACCTACGCAGTACTCTACAATGTAGACAAGTGTGGAAAGGACTCCACCGACAAGAGCATAGCTCTTAAATATGTCGTCCCACTCAGAGAAAGAATTTATTCAAGTGAACCGTGTCTCACTCTTCCTAGCATATCGTAATGGACAATAACTTTAATAAGGATTGTTCCATGTTAACATTTTTCGACTTTTTTTATATAGTTCTACACTCTATTAAATATACAAAGATGTATTTAATGGATTTCAAAGACTATGATAAAAGTATCATAGAAATAACTGACCCTTATTACTGTACATTATGTAAATATACAGTAAAAGTCTAGATGTGACACCAGTTTGATACGACGACCCAGATCTTCTGTATCCACATCATCAAGAGACAAAGACGCGCAGCGTCATCATGCGTTTCCGATTTTGATGTAATACATAATGCACGTACAATTACATGTAACTACGTAAATTAATACATAAGTATGATATCATAATTAACTGCTACGTAAGGAACAGTGTAACCGTTGTATTATTGTTTAACTTTGGTGATAAATAAATTAAAAAACTTGAATATTTTTTTTTTTTTTTTTTAAATATTTCGGACACTTACACCAATCATCTAGTCCCAAACTAAGCAAAGCTTGTGCTATGGATACTAGATAATATTGAAAATTTAGAAAATCCTTGAGATACTAAACATAAGGATATCATCCTGGTAGGTATACAAAGCAATTGAATTAAATTTTCAATATATCTTCCCGTAGTTCAATCTTAAATATAAAATCCACAAAATATACATAGGGACATTTGCCAAACCTGCGAGTATGTTGCACGGAATCGAGAGTAAAATATATATGTATAGGTAGATTTTGATTAAGTTCCGTTTCACCTGACACAGTTTAAGTACCTATAGTTGGCACATTACTAAAATGTTAAACGGTAAAAACAGGTAACTCAAAAGTTCAAAACATGTGCACTCAAGAAGTGTTAATATTGACCTGACAGGAGTGGCCTCGTGACCTTACTCTTATATCACCGAGTTAAGAAGCCATTTCGCAAATCACGCTGCGCTAAAGTTGCAGTTCTAGATCCATTTAAAGTGAAAACACACGTGAACTTAATCCACCTTAATCGTAATGACATTTAGGCTTAATTTAGAAACAAAAACACATTTTAATATAATCAAAATAATATTTAACTTTTAAATATACCGTAAACGTAATGTAGTTACTCTGTGGACTGGGGCCGTAAAGAATAAACACATTTTGTTTGTTAAATTTGTCCATTTAGACAGGCAAAACATATCTACTGAGCCCATACCGCCAATAGTATTTTATTCACGCAGACGGAGTCGCGGATGGTAAGCCAATTTATAATCTTCTTCTCGTATTTATTTCTTATTTAAATAAATCTTAGCAACGCCTAATAAGAATGTGTAAAATGTTGTTAAATGTTGTTAAATATATTCAACAATTTAGGCGACAAAAAAAAAATAAGATTTCTTTGAATCTGCATCCTCTCTAAATTACGTACGATAATAGCTGCGGGGCTAGTATGATCCGTATTGACTCTCTACAATTTCTGGATATAGAAGCCTTGCGTCTCATATACTCCAAGCATGGACCAGATAATGAGACTTCTATTTCGTATCATTCTAGACAGATTAAGATCTACGCTAACCTAGTTGATCTCAAACGTGAAATTGCAATGAATGTTTCCATATGTCATTCACGATTATACTGCAATTTAGACCATTTCGTATTTAGCACTTAGTATTATTTTTTCTATTATGAAAATGCATTATTGTTTGGACACTTAGTTAACGATTAATTTTTATTGTGTTGCACATTGCAAAATTTGAAAGTATTCGATGCGGTTCAATAATTTAGCTAACTGCCTTGGTAAAATACAGATTTTGTTAATTTATAGGATTTACTATCGGCTCTGCATTACACATTACATCGGCAACCACCTTTGCCATATATAAGCATACATATTTAATTTGTCCACGAAATTCATAATTTTTTTTTTCAACTGTTTTGTACATAATTTCCACATTACTTTTCGATATGGCGATCAGAAAGCGGTTACAGTAAAGTTATATGAAAAGCCATTACTGCACCATCTTGTTTTTTTTTCTTAATTTTGTAATGATTGACCAAAATCGCTTTGACCACTTTTTGACCAAAAAATTTTGTTCAAAATGTTTGGCTATAAAACTTATCAACAGGCATTATTTTCTCGCCGAGTACGGGCCTAGCTTATTCTAAATTTAAATAATGAAAAAAAAAATATTGGAAAAAATCGCCGCACAAGGGCAGATGTGACTGAAAAGTTACAAAAAAGTAACTATTTCATTATATAAAATTGCTTTTTCGTTATAGTCGACGTTTATAATTGCATTTGTATCTTTGGGCTTCAAATACAGTCGATGAAATAATAAAACACTTTCTGCTCGCTGCAATAGAGTTATTTTTATATTATCTCGCTCTTACTAGGGTGTCTGCATTTGTTTAGGCAAAATTGAGAAAGTTTAACCGCCTCCGTGGCTCAATGTAAATGACATTGGGTTTACGAATAGGAGGTCGCTGGTTCGATTTCCAGCGCGGTTCATGTTAGTACTCGGTTTGGTTGATGGTAGAGCATTTCAAATGTCCGCCTAGCTAGCTACCACCACCTTACCCAAATCTGCCGCCAAGCAGCAATATTAATAGCATTGTTGTGTTCCGGTTGTCAGAGATAAGTCTATTATTTTCTTTTTTTTTTTGACGAATAAAACGAAATACTTATTTAAAAAGAGCAACTCTGGGGAGTTTGTTGGTCACTCTATTTTGTGGAGTCTGTCTTGTGAATGAGCGATAATTGTATGTCCTGAACTCACGACGTTTTCAAATACGAAAATATTTTACAAAATTAAACTTTTTTATATAATCTGTTTTCATTATAATAATAAACAAATTACTGTCATTTAGTTTCCTTTGACGAATTAAAATGTTTCCTTAAAAAAGTTCAAGTTCAACAACTATATTTACTTCAGTACCTATACTGTGTATTTTATGTGAAAGAGAGCAATGAACTCTTTGGTACAGTCATGTCAGTGTTAAAAATAAAGCTAAATATCCTCAAAACGGCTCAATCAATTTCTATGAAACATAAGGACCCCATTTTAGCACTACTATGCCACAGACGGACACACTTATATTACTAATACTTCAAAGTTATAGCACCTTTCCTTGGTGAAGATTGTTGATTATCGCATTTTGTCTTTGAAGTTATAATTGACATTATAGTCGATTGTAAACTTAGTTTGCGTGTCTATTTAAAGTTTAAAGTTTTATAATTGTTACTAGTTTTACTCGCGACTTATTCTGCGTCGAATTTGTTGATATCGCGGGAACTACTCATTTAATCGTGTCAAAATGCTATGACCCATTCCAGGGTATATTCTACCTGTGTACCAAATTTTATCCAAATCTGTTCATCCGTTTCGCTGTGATTGAGTATCAAACAAACGAACATCCACACTTTTGCACATACTGTATTAGTCGGCAGTTGGATATTATGGCGACACTTAACAAATACAACCTGTACTGTACAATAACCAGACCACATAGTACCTATATCGGTACATAGATTAGTTACAACTGGCTTTTAAAATACTATGTATGTACAGTCCGGTTTAAAATTGCAGTCAGTCTTTTTTTTGACGCGGGTAAACGCTTTACGCGTACCGCTCGTACAATAAACAATCGATTGCAGTTTGCTGATAACAAAATTTCTTCACACGGGATTTTCCTGTATAACCAATTCATACAGTTTAAAAGCAATTACTTTATGCACGTAATTTCCCATGGAGTAGTGTGATTGATTAGGTGATTATTAAGTCAATAGAACAATTACAATGATTAGACATTTCCAAGGCAACTTACGCAAGACAAGAAACATTTTAGCTACCAATACGGCACAGGATGTCGCCTACAAAACAAATATACAAATCTATCGCTGCAAATAACGTGGTGGCTGCGCAAGCGATCCGCGTCCATGCTCTGCAGACTGCGAGTCAGCGACAACAGTCCTGTGTGATTTAGCGGATAGGCAAGACTCATCTGAGCAGGCACTGTATTAGCCTTCATATACCTAAAGAGCACGGAGACTGATTTTTTTTTATGATTGACTGGATTCGCGTTTGACCACAATCTCACCTGATGGAAAGTGACGATGTAGTCGGAGATGAAGCACGCGATCCCAGTAAATGCCTATTCACTCTGCTCTTGAAGATCCCAAGGTTGTAGGATTCAGGAAAGACTGACGCCGGAAGGGAGTTCCATGCCTTAGATATTCGGATGATGAATGAAGAATCGAACTTCTTAGTGCGAATGTTCGGTATATTAACTATATACGGGTGGAATCCCTCCCCACGCCTAGTGGTCCGAAGATGGAAGGGCGACGGTGGAATAAGATTATGTAATTCCATCGCACACTCCCCGAAATGCATCCTGTAAAAAACTGAGAGACAGGCGACTTTGCGACGGTGATTTTTTCATCATTTTTTTAATTTAACGCGAACGCCACGATTACATCGTTTGGCGCTGATTCTCCTTAACATGTATGCGACTTCAACCTCCGATATTCAACGCCTGATTGTCTCGCCTTAACGCCACCGCGATTTAAGTATGACTACGGTTGTTCTCGCCTATCACTATCCCAATCCAAACTAATTTTATAAATGCGAAAGTTCGTGTGTATGTATGTATGTTTGTCACCTCTTCACGCCTAAACGGCTGGACGGATTTGGATGAAATTTGGTTGATAGATAGATTAGGACCTGGCTTAATATATAGGCTAGTTTTTGCTGAATCGATTTTTATCTGAATCTTCCACACGGACGAAGTCGCGGGCGGAAAGCTAGTTATGCTCGTTCTTATCAAATTAATGACACTTGCTCCGTAGCTAATGTCACTAATACAGGTTTCTATCATGTATTTGATATTTAGACAAAGTACCATAAAAAGATATTACACTAATTATATTTAGTCTTGTTCTTTGGGATAAAAGTCGTGACGTTATATATCTACTCGTATGTATGCGGTTAGGTTAGTAATAATTTTGTTTTTTTTAACGTAATTTGGACGAAAGTTCGAAATAAATTATATTAATTTTGAACCCATGGAGTTGATGATGGACTGATGGTTATAAGTGTCCGAAATATTTATTTTCTTATTTTTACATTTTACCTTTACATGTTACCATTACAATTTTACCTTTGCAAACATTAAACCGAGTAATACTCGGTACTCGGTTACTCGGTAAAATTAATACTCGGCGCATCTCTAATATAAACTATTTTATTAATGTGTGTGCTACACCACTACTACTACCGCACAGGTTTCGGCACTTAAATAGAATAGAACCAACCCGTCTCCTCCCGTGGGTGTCGAAAAGGCGACTAAGGGACTTTCCACCAAAAAACATCTATAGATTTGCACGTTTCAACGGCGATGGGCTCACCCCCTGTCACGTGTGCTTTTCTGTATATTTCATAAGGTGAACTGTGGATATTATGTCAAATATTAAGATTTTAATATTTCAATTATTAAACTTCTAATTTTTGGAAAACCCAAACACTACTGTTTGGGATATCTCTGACCACCCCATTTGGGATAAAGGTCGCAGTAATGAACTTCGCAACTAGGATTTACACTCATGTAGGCATGTATGTTACCAAAACCAAATTTTTAATTTTGTTTTAATTATGTTCCGCTTTTCCTTACTGCAATGTTCACATAACCTTACATGTTGAATTTGTCCTTTGACCTACAAGCCATTACCTACACGTCATAGGTTTTGTGAGTCAGTACAGTCATGTCAGTCATACAGAACACTACTAAGTACTTCATTTACTTCCGGAATCGAACCTTGACCTCAAGAATCCCTTGCGAGTACTATAAAATGATCTCATGCGGAGTTTTTCAAGTACGTTTCGATTTAAGTAGATACATTTTCTTAAATAGTTTTCTTTAATTTCGTTATGTATATCCACTATTGCCGTTAATTTTTTCACGTATCTAAAACCATCCTGAGGTCGAGGACAACGATGACTGGCAACGCTTAGCACTTTAAATCTTAAGTTTTTCTTAAACGGATCCCTAAATCGAAAAACTGTTTAAGATAAATATTTATGAACGACCTATCCAACGACAAAAATAAAAGAAAATTCATCCCCACTTTACGTGTAGGGGAAGTACCCTATGTATACCCAAATTGCAGCTGTCTAGTATATAAGAGCCTCTGAGCTAACCCTCGGACAGACAGACAGACGGACATGGCGAAACTATAAGGGTTCCTTGTTGACAACGAAACCCTAAAAATGTCCAACGACCAACCAAATGCCCTATAAATAAATAAAATAAATAAAAATAATTTATTTCAGACAAATACAGTCCATAGGTGTTAGTACAAACTTTACTTACTATGTTAATATTATACCTAATTTTAGTAAATTAATTAATTTAAAATAAATTATCTGAGACTTGACTCATCCTCTGCCCCAAGCTCATCGAGACCTCAGAACATGAAGTTCGACGAACCTGCAGACCAGAAGAGAGTCAAATCTGTCTCCCACCATCCCTAATACTCTATTAGAGCTCTATTAGAGCCTATCAAAGCAGTTGTTTTTGAACAATAGGGAGGTTTTTTTTTTTTTTATATGAGAGGGCGGCAAACGAGCATGCGGGTCACCTGATGGAAAGCAATCACCGCCGCCCATGGACACCCGCAACACCAAAGGTTACATCATACATTGTCAGGTAAGTAGTGATAATTTAAAACCTGGTATTGGATTTTCAAAGTTTTAATAGGGGACTATTAGAACTTAGGAGTGCGGGCAAATACTCGTGGTGCAGTCGCATTCAGTCGCAAAATCAGGCACATCAAGATTATAGGACCCCAAAAATTACTTATTTTTATTGGACTATCATGTGAAAGTTGCCGGCTATTCAAAATGTTCATGGTTCATTTTTTCAGTTTTGTTCTAGGTATAAGGCTTGTTTTACCTTATCAATTGGGTTTGTATAAGAATACATATATTTTTATTCATATATCGACTGCAGTGAGTACTTCCTTCAGATGGCATTATCTAGTCTCAAACTACGCCAAGCCTTCTATTGACCATCACATCAGCCACAGGACGTCCAGTGCTGAACATAGGCCTACAGAATTCTAGAGTGACCGGTTGGAAGCGGCCTGTGTACAAAGTGTGAGTCCCGTTTTTAACTTTACCATCGCGTTCGCGTTTACGAAAAAAGTCCCTATGAAAAAAATCGTTTTGGAAACTATCCGCTAGAGGCGCTGCACATTTCTCCATACAAATCGTCACGTAAACTCACACTCCGCCCTCTGTATCCAAGTGAACGTCCTACGCTGCGTTTGCCGGTGCGTGGTCTCCACTCGAGAACTTTAATCCCCCACCGGCCACCAGTTCTTCGAGCTATGAGCCGTGCCCACTGCCAATTCTACATGCTATTCCATTGGGCTAGTTATGTCAGAGACTTTCATTCGCCTGAATATATTATTTATTAATATTTGGCTAACATATTAATACTTCATCCTGCTATATACGAGAGCATAATACAGCTCCAGCGGGTCGATGAAAGTCAAAATAGATTTCCCGTCTTCTCCAGTTCCTTAGAACTGGTGAATCCGTTGCCTGTGGTGGACTATAAGTAAGTAGACTCCTACTAATTCTCACGCCTTATTGTGTGGTTTCTCTAAGTAAAAAGAACACAACCAACCCATCTCTTCCCGTGGGTATCATAGCGACTGAAA
The DNA here is from genome assembly GCA_949316235.1 of Oegoconia quadripuncta. Taxonomy (NCBI): domain Eukaryota; kingdom Metazoa; phylum Arthropoda; class Insecta; order Lepidoptera; family Autostichidae; genus Oegoconia; species Oegoconia quadripuncta. The sequence continues at coordinate 32,022,941 of OX438741.1, read as the reverse complement.
CTCACGTTTTAGCGGCGATGGGCTCACCCCTTGTCACATGTCCATTTCTTTATATTTCGTAAGGTGAACCGTAGATGTCGTTTCAAGCATTATAGTCTTGGAACACTCAAACACTAATGATTGGGATATGTCTGACCACCCACCCTATTTGAGATAGGTCGGACGTTATGTATGTATATAGCTATATATACATTTATATAAACATCCAAGACTCGCAATGATATTTCGTATTCATAACATCTACTTTTTTTTAATACCTTCACAATAGTATTAACCAAGTTAGCTACAAAAATGTGAGATTTTCGTTTCGAAATCTGGCAAAACCTGATGCTGAGTTGGAATTGAATAAAGAATTGGAATTGGAAGAATAAAGAATAAAGAATTGTTTTTTTTTTTTCCAAATTATCGTCATCGCAAACTGGATTTTATAACGTGGAATGAAGATCTTTATACAAGTATCACGCGATTTTAAAAAATACTATAAGGAAAAAGATAGCTATTTATACAAAGTTATTCAAAGTTGACAACTTTAGTGCGATAGGTATCACTAAAAATCATCGTCTGAAATAAAGAAGCATGTCTGGTGCTAGTGAAACAAGTTGTTTGAATGTAATTTGAATACAGTATAATTATGTATTACAGAAAAGACCGTTACTTTTGCCCACAAAAACGGTAATTTCGCAAAAGTTTGGCATCGCCAGCTCCACATAGCAAACAGTAAAACCACTCGGGTCATTATCGCTCGCATACCCGGGCGCTCCGAATTTACAAGTGAGCTCATCGCTCTCAGATCGCCTGCGCATTGTTAAACATTGTGTTATTGATCAAGCTATACAGAATATATCTACATACATTCTTTATGAATAGGTACATACATGATTTATAATTTAATGATATCCAACAAAAACTTTACTGAGTTTGTCCATGGATGTAGTACAAATCTATTCAATTTCCAATCCGCTTAACCTACGGGAAGTCGACTATTTTATTTAAATCGATCGGCTTCACCCTTCTAAATATCCAGAAATGCTCACTTCACAGAGGAGTGAGACCATCGCCGTCGAAACGTGTAGGTAATGCAAGAGCAACGTCATGTTTTTTTATGTAAACTATTTGTCGGTTAACTACATCCATGGGAAGACGGGTTAGTTCAATTCTTTTTAAGTACCAAAAACAGCAATGGCACAGTGTAAATATTCACCTCAAGGATACGTTTAACTTGAGTTACTGGTGCGTATTAATATACTGTAACCCGCCTCAGTCCATAAACGAGACTAACCAGTTCACGTTTTTGTGTAAAATGTCGAGATTTTTTGTAGGCATGTACCTACATAAATTAGCTGCAGTTTGCAGCAGGCAGTGCCTCGAAATTATGTTGGGATAAAAGTTCTACACCTTTACTCCTTAACGTTACACTTTGAGACCGCTTATTATGAAGGCATAATGGTAATCGTGATTTTATAATTAAATTTTTATTACGAGGTTGATTTTTCGTTGAATTTGTGCTTTCAAGTACATAAACTGTTACCATCTTATCTTGTATGTCTTGTTTTGCTGAGTTATACATAATAACTATGAAATGAAAATCGACGGTGCTGTCACATAAACACAGCCTTAATAGGGAAAAACGAGAATGTTTAGCTGTAGTTGATTTACATGCTGACGTTTTAAAGTACTGCAAATAGTTTTGTATAGCTCAGATTCACCACAAAAACTGTTTCAAATTTATTCAGCCGTGTTTGCGCTGCAATGCCACACACAGATGCACAGACATATGCTTCAAACTTGTACCACCGCTCTACCCTAAACTAAACCAAGTGGATTTATTAATTTTTTTACTATATATTTGGCAGATCAATTTCTAAATTAAATTTCTAATGACTTATCCACGATAACGTTCCATCTTATCCATGGTATCAATAACGACTAGAAGTAGGTACCAGCAGTAGGTATGCCCTTACTAGACTCTTCTTCTAAATTAGTCGTCTAAATTTCGTCTAAATTAGTAGTTTGATCTTGGACAGATCGCATTGCTTGATAAAGCTGATATATCTTCATATGGTGAAACGATTGACCGTCTTAGGAAACGCTAAAATACGACATCTCAACGTCCCAAGAAAATTGGTTTGTGATTGGCGGGGTCAGATGTACCTGCTGTTAAAGGTTCCATGGAAACGTTCCGATATACTTCATCGCGCCGCCTTATGTCTGGATTTTGGGTAAAAATAAATAAACATTTAACTCGTAAGCCGAATTGTTTCGTCTGAGCTTGAAATTTTATATTAGGAGAGAAAGAATTTATTTTATTTCTATTTTTTTATTTCCATTATTTAGGATAACACACTATAACAAATATAATGCATCTGTGATGTGTGATATACTTATTCTAAGTGCTGCCTTAATATAGGTCGCCACGGCATCTGTAGCATTGATTTATAGGAGCGGCGGTGGCTCACCGGTTAAGACGCGGTCTCCCAATTTGGGAGGTCCGAGTTCGATTCCCAGGCAGGTCATGTACCAATGACTTTTTAAATTTAATTTAATTACTTATGTTTTATTTCTAGCCAGTAAAGTCACTACGTAATCGAATCAGAAATAAAGAAATCCAACGGATTAACAAGTTTCAGTTGGCAGCGCACATAGCTAGATGAACTGATGGCCGGTAGGGCATTAAAGTGGAGACCACGCACCGGCAAGCGCAGCATACGACGTCCACTCTCAATGTGGACAGACGACCTGATGAAGGTCGCGGGAAGACCGCTTCCAACCGCAAGCAAAGAATCACTTGCGGGTGAGACCCAAAGAATGTTTATACGTTGATTAAAAAACTCGATTTTTTTTAATGATCAACGTGTTATCACATGTCCTCAATCACACCTGTCGTTAAGTGAAGATGAATGATGATGAACCCCATCTTATTTAAAATGCCCTAACACCTACCAAACCGAGTATCCCGTACATGTACCCCGCTGGTGATCGAACCCGCAACCTCCGATTCGTAAACGGCATATTATTTAATTGGCTCCATCCACGGAGGGGATTTTTAGTTGTTCCGATTTGAAACCAAAATATCGATTTTTAACCTCCTATCCCGAATTATGAAATATCGAACCTAGCAACACTCAATGTACCTAATACCAAACGAGACGCCACGCCATTTATGTCTCAATTCCTGCACGTCTACGCCGATTGGTCGGCTGTAGCTTTTACTGGTTCGGAAGTTACCTAGGTTCATCAAGTTAGAACGTGCTTCTGAGGCAGTGCTAAATAAATTTATTGCCGGGCCGACACGAACAGCGAGCATAAAGTTTAATATCATTTGTGCAATTCAGTAAAAATGCTACAATTTCTTTCTTAAATTTATGTCAGCCAGTACCGTACTACGCATATAATTACTTGTATTTGCTATTTGGCATTGTCTTTTATGTGCTTTGCTTAAGTCGTGCTTGGTGAACACGTTTAATTAAGTAAAAGCTCTTAAAAATCATAAAATTCCTAAAATACACAGCAACAAAGAGTAGGTAGTAATGTTATGAATTGGAACAACGATTGTTTCGACTCGTTTCTCTGTTATCAGTCAGTTTAACAGCTATGACCGACTTAAACATTAACAAGTGAATCATTCTAATCATTATAAGAATTACCTACTTATGTAAAAATATAGTGAATTTAATATCTATTGTTCTTTAGACTTGAATATTAATCGAGAATCTTGCATCGTGAATCTTGATTAGACTTAAAATGTAGTTGAAACGTGCGAGCAATAATTAGATGTAGACCATAAATGTTAACGATATACCTAAGTCTCTATCTATTAAGGCCGTCTCCTAAATTAAGTTTTTTTTTGAAGTGAATAATTTAATAAAATAACAGTTATTTTATCTTTATCGATATAGGGATTAAAACTATACGAGATAAGAAAGCGAGCCACCTATTTTTGGTGAAATATCAAAACGTCTCATTATAAACTAATAATGTCATTAAAGTATTAGGTCCTTACCTGTGAAATTGGCGTTTTGTATGAAGAATTTCATTAAGACTGTTTTCTCCATACAAACATTTTTGACTTTTTTTTGGGAACGGCAAATCCAAATTTAGCTAAACTTTATCGGTAATCGGTAATGTTATCGGATAACATTACGTTAAGTTTAGGCAGCGTTAATTTTTAAAAGTAACCGCTTTATAAACGTTTCAGCGAATCTAAGTAATGATTATGGGAAGCACATGAAAAGAGCTCTACTCATTTTTTTTTTATTATGTGATTTAGCCCAGAAATTAAAAAAATATTTCATGTGAAACCTAGAAATAATATTCCATTTTCCAATTAAAAAACAAATTTGAATATAGCTTTGAAAACCGCAGGAACTGGTACATATGATTAAAGAAGAAAAAAACTCCAATTTCATAGATAAAGACCCAATACGTTTCGTACACATTGCCTACAACCATAAAGATTGTTAAAATGTTATAATCATCATATCAATCACAGGATGTCCACTGCTGAACATAGATCCATTGATTTTCAGAAGCACCGAGTTGAAAGCTGCCTACATCCCAGCAACTACTCGCGGTCTTCACGTAGCCATCCATCCCGTTCCAACCTGCGCTTACTTGGGCATGGTCTCAACTCTAGAACTTTTATGCTCCAATGGCTATCAGTCGTACACTTGCCCATTACCGCTTTAACTCACTTATTAGACACGATAACGCGGTGTCTAGACTGTCCAATTCTCTCACCACAATGGCAAATTACTCACGACCTCACTTACTTATTCCGTTGAGCTGTATCGTTGACTTCATTTCTGATTGAATCTCGTAGTGATACACCGATGGTCCATTCCATTTTTACAATAAATAATAATAATAATAAATATCTTTATTGACATATTAAATTGTTACAAGCTCCAATGAAGTATCTGACACCTAAACTAGGTTAAATAAACCTGTATTTCAGGTGTCAGTGGCTTCTTTTAAACTTAAAACAAAGATGCTAAGAAAGCCTATTATATAAATCACAAAGTTACAAAAAATCATTTTATATTCAGGTCAAAAGTATTTGCTACAATCTGTAGTAACTCCTTCAATAGAAGGAAACATAATTTTTTTGACCTTCAGGTGTAACCATCTTTTGGAGGCGACTATATAATATGTAGTTCCTTAATGTCAATAGATATTTGTCCTCAACATCTAAGTATACACACTTAACGGTGCTGCAAAGTGTTCAACACAATGCCATTAACATATGCCAATAAAAATCCAAGATCGACGTTAAGGTCGCTGACAATCGCAGTTTCAATGATCGAATAGCAATAGCTACTAGCTATTGACACGAGTAAACTTGTGTGTTTAGTAGCTTTGTTTATCACCTCCTTTTTTGTTTCTGGGATCCTAGTACCCGCACTATTTTTAAGGCACTTACCGGCATAGTTATTCATACCGTCCTGTATTATATAATTACGGTACCTACTTAGTTTATTTGTACCTGTACCTGTACCTGTGGATGGTAGATAACTTTAAAAGGCAACATACTATGAGTACAAGGTGTTATCATCATTATCAACTAAAGGATGTCTATTGCACATCATAAATCTATAAAATTCCAATAAGGACACAAGTCTCTCCCATGTAGCGATTTACATCCATTTCTATGAAAGGATTTGCCCTAATCGTCATGTTATGCAGGCGGGTTGGCGATCGCAGGATATTTCGGAGCGCCGTACCAATGACGCGCTGCTGCCCATAGCTGGGGCACCACCGCCGTCAAAGCTATAGCAATAGCGATACCAATGTACTGTTCATCCTTTTTATTGTATTATGATATGACAAGGACGAACAATGCATTGACGTCATAAACGATTACATTTCCCAAACCAATGGAGTTGGCGGTCTGACTGCTGGAGTAAGTTGTTATGCCCACGATTCCTTAGACGATGTCGCTTTTGCGACAGCACAGGAATCCCACGATCAAGGTAGTTGGGTATTACCTATGTAAAATACATAGGCCGGTAATTAAATATTATTATTAACACGTACAAGGACATAACATCAGATGCAATATAAGTGTTATAATGTCTACAGGTGGGTTTATGTATGTCCCTGAACATATTAATCTGTCCGTAAAATAAAAATTTTCGAATTAAACGTAGTGAATTTTAATAAGGCAGGTATCCAAAAACAAAGATTGGAAACTGGCTTTAGTTACGAAACGTGTTTTTATTTTCATATTGACTTTGTTTATAATCTGGTAGCTTGAGTTCCAAATACCAGTCAATGTGCTCTCAATTATCGTTTTTGCATTCAGTGGCAGAATGTATCTGACATTATTTGAGTAAAAAGTTCTAACGCCATCGAAGACATGGCCAACAGGCATCTATTGTGTATATTACTATTTAATAGTGTCAACTAGCTGATTTTTATTGGCCCTCTATCAAGGTCGTTATTTACGTGACCTTGACAGAGCCAATCAAAGTACAACAGACTGATAGAACTTAGCAACATCAATAAGTACTGTGTTATTAAGAGTCTATTGGGCTGTGTAGTCGATGACTAAACACCATAGCTCAGTGAAATCTACATACCTACGGCACGAAATGTTAATTTCATCTTACTTTGGCTTACTGCCAATTTTCATATGACTCGGCCCAGCCGGTGAACGTTCCTCGCTGGCGCCTTAAATTGTCAAATGCATTGCAAACATCGACACTCTTCTTGCGTCGATCAAAGTAAAGTATGATATAAGGTACTTTACATTTCATCAGGACGGGTAATAAACAGGTTTAAACACAGGTTTGTCGCTATCATAACGGGCTTATGCGCCGTAGTGAGGCATGAGGACGATCCCAAGGAGTATTCAATACCATATACATATGCGGGATCGGTACGCTCGTTACGATAGATCTATTTGATGTGACGGAGGAGGCAACTTAGTACCGATTTTTTGTTGAATTCTTTTTTAAACAAATTTCTTATAGACCGAAAAAATCATTTAGAAAATTAAAAACAGATATATATTTCAAAGGCCGTTAAATGTTTGCAGAAAAACACTTCACAAGTCATTGCTCAGCTGATGTGATTGAGAATAAACATTAACCAATTATGACATATTTATAACAAACACGTTAAAATTATGACGCCTATTCATTACGTCTTTAATAGAGTTCTAAAGACACCACACAAACAGATAGTCCGACGTTCTCTAGTCAATTTACATGCCGCGAGGATGCGTGCCACGAACGTGTCCTAGAAATTCAAGAGTGTACGTCTTTACCTAGAGCCTAAGTGCGTGAGGCTTGGAGGTTGGCCCAACAACTAATCACAGATATATGAGTAGTTGTGGACGAACCTGCTACGTTTAGTCAGGACCTTGGGCATGTATGCATGCTAAGCATGCTTATGGGAACAAAACTCTCAGAAATTTCTACACAAAATCAAGTCTGTGCTGTTATGCTCCCGATTTTTTAGTAGCCTCTTATGACACCCACAGGAAAAGAGGCCGAGAACCACACTGGCAATCCTTTTCAGTACCTTCATACAAATCGAATTGGTTCTGCAAGTAGGTACTTCGTTTACACCAAGTTTACCTCAGTGGTTATAATGGCTGTTATATACATACAAGTAATATTTAAATGGCGAGTAACGTAAAATAGCGTGCAAAATTGTGGAGAACCGAGTCTAGCACACATTGTTTTGCAATATTTAAAGCTACAGTGTGTAAGATATCACCTCAACTAATGGAATGTGCATGTAACCGACATGTACTTAATAGAAAACCAACTGGATTCCATTTTGTCATCCCGGATGTTTGAAAAGTCAATAGTACCATTATTTCCTGAGCTAAAAGATGGCGTAAGCTTTTAAAATAGATTTTGTAGGTACTAAATATGTACCGTCGAGCTGAAAAAGCACCAAGGTCTCGACCTGCATTAAAAAAAAAAGAAATTTCAAAAACGAAACCCCGAATTTATCCCTGAGTCGTGGATGATTATATAAATATTTATGTATCCAGTATCGGTAGTATAACCGTTGCTTAGTTTGGGACTAGATGATTGTGTGAAATATATAAATAAGTTTTTGTTATTATCATTATTACATGTAAGTATACACATGACAAAAATAGGACAGATATTGCTATACACATACAAATCAACTATGTTAGAAGCTAAAAAAATCGAAATGGCATATCCAATTTGGATATCCAATTCGAAATGGCATATTCAAACATGGCTAAGAAACTGCCCCACTTCTGTCTTTAATATAAAATCTCTAACTCAAATCAGACCACATACACAACGCCGTCAAAGACATAGAACCCGTCGTTTTTCGTCGGGGAATAAAAATTAAGAAAGATAAATAAATCACAACTCATTTTACAGATATAGGTTGATCATAATAATTTTAAATTTTTAAAACTAATCGTTGTTTTAATTAAGCTGTAACTTTTATGTCGCGACATTCCGCGACAAGTTTTAAAAATAATATTGAGCAACATATCTGTTGATATTGATTGCACTTGTGCAGTCAGTATTATCATATTGTCTTCCTATTTGGGGAGGGACACATAAAACAAAATTCTTGGAAATAGAGAGGGCTCTTTGAAGCCCTAATTAAAGTGATGTATTTCAAAAAGCAGCGCTTTCCTACAGATATACTTTATCAAATCAGTGACCTAACTTACTGTGAGACAACTATATATTACTAAAATTATATTAAACACCCACAAAACTCTACCATTTGATAAAGAAACAGAAACTAGGCGCAGAAAAGATAAAGTTGCTTACATACCACTAACTAGGACGGAATTTGCAAGAATTCAGTACAAAAATCGGTCAGGCTACCTTTACAATAAAATAAACAAAGAATTAAGTATTTATAATAAATCTCTCCATGAATGTAAAAAAGCACTAGTTACTTGGTTAAAAACTCTAAACTATCGGGATACTGAATATCTATTAACATATACACAATGAATGAATAAATATATATACATATATATATATACACACACACACACACCACTGATGCACACTATACACACATATATCATCACACACACACAAACACACATACACGATTATATAAAATGTAAGCTTACTTTAAAAATGTTATAAGACATATTGTTATGTAAAAAAAAAAAAAGACCTTTGCTAACATATGATATGGAAGAGTGGTTCATCCTACTACAGGCTTTTGTAAGCTTAAAAGGAGGATCCTACAACTTGTATTGCCATACTTGTAGTAAAGGAAATAAACGATTTTTGATTTTTGATTTGATTTTGATCTGTAAAATGGGATCTGATATACAGGGTGAATTTGAATTCGTGTAATTTCCTTTAACTGACGATGCCACTCTTGATTACGATCAACTTTTATTGTATTTTTGTGTGCTATAAAGAATTTAATAATAATAGTAATAACTTTCCCCAAGGAATCATAGTAGAATTCGATCAAAAAATTTTCGATTAACCATTCACCGCCTTTAATATGTAAGTCCAATAATTTTCGGTTGAATTCAGCTGTGGTTCCTAGTGGAAAGTTTTTTTTTTATTTATTTAAAGGAAAGCAAACAGCTATAAACATTACAGGAGTATTTGTTACAGTATGCATCGTACATTAGCCAACAGAGCTTCCACCGATAAAGATAATACATTTGCATTGAGTTAAAACATATTTATATCTTTTTATTATATATATTAAATCGTGTATGAGTAAATTCACTTACACTTAATCGGTAAATATGACAAAAACAAAATAGTCATGTGGAATGTAGGTACTTAGAGTTATTTAAGCATTTTGGACCTCGCCAATATAAGCATTCATGCAACGACTATGATAGAATTACTTTCGTAAGAAACACGGAAAAGACAAGACAACGTCCACCACAATCGCCGCATAAACGCCTCATGAGATTTTTTTACACATGTTGAAAATTAATTATATTTGTTATGAAAGATATCGATTTGACTATAAAGCTCATCATACTTTTTACAGGCTCAATGATAAACCGGTTCTTTGCATAGTTAGTGCGATTGAAAATATTTGCAAATGTGGTAGTAGACCGCAGATTGGCTCTCGGATATATCAGCGCAATATTACCTAACAGATACGGGGAGTCGATTAAGTTATGCAAAACTTTATAAAGGAAACATTGATCTCTGTGCTCTCTGCACTTAGCAAGACTTTTGTTCATGTTCAGAAGTGAACTCACCAGTAAACAGGAATTACACGAATTAAATTTCACCATGTATATAGGTATTGGGGATGACACTCGATAGGGTTATATTGGCGAGTTTTCTAAACCACCTTCCGAGACCATCATATAACCAGCTTGATCGTCTGCAGCTAAAAGAATACCACTTGTTCCCTAATACGCCAACTAATTAATTATTTCGTTCAATACAAAACCAGCCATGAGTATCAAAATATCACACTATCTGACAACACCACACATGGCATTTCCATAGACCTAGGGATAGCACTAGGCAATATGAGGATATAGTTTTAGCTGCAGGTGACTGTAGCTGCTATATAATTGCATTGTTATCGGATTATTGATGCGATACGCTATAATACCACCTATAAAACATAAGGAATGCAATAAATGATTTGAATTGAGTTGGATTTATATACTCAGTCTAACATCTGGAAATGGTAATCGAAGCGCACGGAAGTGCGCAGGCTGCAAGTTCTCAAAAACAAAAAAATGTTCATTCGTACTCAATTTATACGAACCATTTCGAGCCACTTCCTCTATCTTAATAACTATTCGACATACATATGTAATATTTTTACTCAGAGCGATTAGTGCGATGACAGAATATTCCAATTTTCTAAACTGTAGCTTTAATAGTTGCTGAGTTTAATGAATGAAGAAATCCGTAGGCACATAACTCAGTGGATTAGCAAGTTTAAGTAGCAGTGGGCAGTAACTCGAGGAACTGATGGCCGGTGGGGCATTAAAGTTCTCACAAGGTGGACAGACGAACTGATAAAGGTCAAGGGAAATCGCTGGATGCAGGCCGCTTGGTCGCTCTGGAACTCTACGGGGGAGGCCTATATCCTGTGGCTGATATGATGATGAATAATAATACTAGTATTTTGAAAACTAAAAAAAAACACAAATACTCGAATAATAGGGTTATATAATAATAATACCGCTCCGTGGCTCAATGTAAACAACATTCGGGTTTACGATTCGGAGGTAGCGGGTTCGATTCCCAGCGAATAAAACCCAGCGATACAAAAAAGTAACTATTTCATTATATAAAATTGCTTTTTCGTTATAGTCGACGTTTATAATTGCATTTGTATCTTTGGGCTTCAAATACAGTCGATGAAATAATAAAACACTTTCTGCTCGCTGCAATAGAGTTATTTTTATATTATCTCGCTCTTACTAGGGTGTCTGCATTTGTTTAGGCAAAATTGAGAAAGTTTAACCGCCTCCGTGGCTCAATGTAAATGACATTGGGTTTACGAATAGGAGGTCGCTGGTTCGATTTCCAGCGCGGTTCATGTTAGTACTCGGTTTGGTTGGTGGTAGGGCATTTTAAATGACCGCCTGGTTAGCTACCACCATCTTATCTAAATCTGCCGCCAAGCAGCAATGTTAATAGCATTGTTGTGTTCCGGTTGTCAGAGATAAGATAGCCAGTCCTCCAAATGTGTTGGGGTTTCCGGGTGAGTACGCTTCCACCTTCGACCTCATCTTCACTTAACATCAGGTGTGATTGAGGTCAAGTACCAACACGTTGTGCATAAAAAAAAATACAAAATCAAAAACAAGCCAAATAACTCAAACTGATATCCTGTATAAAAGCCTACTACTAGTATACTCGCTCTCTCCATTTAAACATTAAAGCTCAGCATTCGCAATCCAAATGTGTTGGGGTTTCCGGGTGAGCACGCTTCCACCTTCGACCTCATCTTCACTTAACATCAGGTGTGATTGAGGTCAAGTACCAACCCGTTGTGCATAAAAAAAACATCCCTCGTATATTGGTGTTAGCATTAACTACTCTCTTTTATCGTTAAAATATGAAACTTATTACAAACTATAAATCAGACCGTAAATAATCATATTTATGCGCGTATAAATTATTTATTAACATAACCATTTCGTCAGGAGGTGTGAAGCCATTCACTTTAAAATTAGGTAACTTAGTAAATATGTTTTTATCCATTTAAACTAAACAGAAACTTAAGAAAACAGAAAACAAAAACAGAAAGTAAAGAAAAGTATGAATTAGCAGCAAAACAGGCCCAGATCGTAAGTTGGAAGGAGTTCTGCGGAAAACAGGATAAGGAGAACCTGTGGGAGGGCATATACAGGGTCATTGGAAGGACTACAAGAAGGGAAGAAGACCTTCCCCTAATAAAGGATGGGATAACTCTCGATGCAAAAGGTTCGGTCAAGTTGTTGGCAGAGACCTTTTACCCGGAAGACTTGGAGGAAAACGACAACCCAGTGCATAGAGATAACTCAATATCTTCTGGAACTGTACCTGCGGCGTGGAAAACTGCAATAGTTACACCTCTTCCTAAAATAGATAGCCCTTCAGATATGAAGGATTTAAGGCCTATCAGTGTCCTACCCTTCATGTCCAAAATACTTGAGAAAGTTATTTATATGCAATTGTCTAAGTATGTTGAGGACAATAATATTTTACCTGTAGTGCAATCTGGGTTTCGTAAGGGAAAAAGCACGGCATCTTCGTTACTGGACGTTGTGGATAATATACTTGTAGATCAGGATGATGGAAATGGTACAATACTGGCTTTTTTGGATTTCTCCCGGGCTTTTGATTGTATTAACATTTCTCTGTTACTTTCAAAGTTAGTTTATTATGGTCTGGATCATCAATCTGTTTGTTGGTTTCATAGCTATCTCAGCAATCGGCAACAATACGTTAAACTTGGGAAATTAGACGGTAAATCTTCACACTCGGCTCCGTCGCCTGTTAATCGTGGTGTGCCTCAGGGTTCGATACTTGGCCCTTTGCTGTTTATCATTTATAGTGCTGACCTTGCCAGGCAGATTGTTCATTCCAGATACCATCTGTACGCTGATGATGTTCAGATTTATATATCTGTGCCTCGTGGGAGAGGTTCTGAGGCCCTTCAGAATATCAATGATGATTTGAATAGGGTTTCGTATTGGTCAAAGAGAAATGCTTTAGAACTTAACCCCACTAAATCAAAATTTATGGTACTAGGCTCAAAAAAGCAAACCTCACATATTTTAGATCTGAACCCCGTAATTAATATATCTGGGAAAGGCATTGATCGCGTTAATGAAGCCAGGAACCTTGGTGTAATAATGGACAGTGATTTGCGTTTTGAGACACATATACTGAATTTAGTACGAAGTTGCTTTTTTCGTATGAAAATTCTTTATAAGGTAAGGAATTTTTTGAGTGAAGAGGTTCGTGTTACTCTGTGTGAATCTCTGATTTTGTCAAGGCTTAATTATGGTGATCTTGTTTATGGGCCGCGTCTGTACTCAAAAACTCATCGTTTGTTACAGCGAGTGCAAAATGCGTGTTGTCGTTTCTGTTATAACATCCCACCGCGTACACATATCTCACCATACTTAAACGACACATCGACCCTTAATATAGCATCACGGAGGCAATTACACCTTGCTTGCCTGGTGTTCGACGTTCTAAAGTTTAAAGAACCAGAATATTTATATTCTAAGTTAAGGTTCTCACCTTTTCATGACAGGTATAGTACTAGGCCAAGTCGCTTTCTATTGGCGGGCTATTGTCATAAGACCGTGGCATTTACAGGAAGTTTTCGTTACCAAGCCACAAAATGTTGGAATAACATACCTCCTCCTATAAGAATACTGATATCTAAACCAACATTTAAATCCAAATGTAGATGTCTTTTGATGGAAAAGCAGAAGATTGGTATTCCAGACCGCTACCTTTCCACTGTCTTCCTATCATGACAATAATATATGAAGCAGTAGGGGGCTGTAGATTGGATCCATAGCTTGGGCATCACAAATCGAAATATTATAATTTTAACGTCTATAGAATATGAAATCGAAAATTGCAATAATTTCTTAATTTTTCATTAATTATCAATTTATTCTATAATAATAATAAATTTGGTTCAATAACTTAATTAGGTACATATATTTTATTAATTGAATCCAATATGTTACGGGAATAATCTTACACAATATTCTTTTACCAATAACGTTAGTTTTAATTTGATAACACCAAACACATTTCAACATTCCATTTGTCCCACGACCAACCCTCAGGTTTCAGCAGAATACCAGTGTTTTGCCCGCCTCGGGCAAATCCATACACTGAGCTGTAACCTTTTTGTATACTGCGGCACACACATAATATTTGTTTGTTTCTATACTTGTGTTTTTATTGTTTTAGTTGTATTTTTCATATGTAAAATTTATTATGTGTGTGTACATGTGTAACGAGGTGTACAAACCTCTTCTGAATTCCGTTTTCTTTTCGGTAATCTCTTTGGCGTTTTCTTTTTTGGAACATTATTCAAAATTCTGAATTCTAAATTATTTTCAAAAACTAGTCTAGTCTTGACGCAGCTTGCGAGCTAGACTATTATTTCCATTCTTCCTTTATTTCTTTAAATTATTATAACAGTATTCAGTTTTACAAGTGCCTATACCTTATTCCTGTCCTTCACCTTCTTCACCGTTCATCAGTGGCTGCAGTCCTGGTAGGGGCCTAAAACCTACGACCCTGAACCTCATCATCTCTCTACGGCGCCCATTACCCATATCTACATAATACCTCCAGCAGAAAGTGTCACAGAACCGCGACATTGGCGCCTCAACGTTCCCTACCAGGTAGCAGCCCACCACATTTTCTTCGTGTCATCCCGGTTTGTTCTCTTCACTACGTGTCATCCAGCATTTCCACATCTCTCCCGGCATCATCTCTACACCTCCGTTTCTTCACCTTCTCTCCGGCCAGACTTCAGCTCAAGACCTACATTTAAGAACATTAAGTGTTTTGTTCAGTGTTTTATATTGTAAAGTGTTTTTTATATTTTATTTGTAAGTATACCATTTTTCAATTTTTTTTTCCAAATTCTAAAAGCCACCATCGGCATACGTACCTACATATTTTGATCTCTCTTTTGGCCTAATTTGAATTGTGTATTCGTTTTATTTTCACGTTCGTCATCATTCATGTAACATTTAGTACCTTTTCCATTCTCATTATATTTTATTTATTTTAGGCAGGTTTCCTACTTTCCTACCTAGCTTTGTATCAATTGTTTTCACGGTAAGTCCCATACCGCCTGAAAACAATTAGATTTAATAATAGGGGAGAGTTATTTCTAAATTATATCCTTTTTCATACAATTTCATACGTAACTTTGTTGAGTGGTCATAATTTGTCAGTGTCAATTGTAATTTTTCTGACGCATATTTTTCTTTTTTCAGTTTATGGCTTTCTCTTTAGTTTTTTTTTTTTTTTTTGATACATTTTTCTTTTGACACAATATTGTTCTGAGCTACTGTCAAGTATCTTTAATTTTTCTGACACCTTTTCTCTCGTTTAGTAATACCTACTACTTTCTTTTTCGGATCAGTATAAATTACCTGGCCTTTTTGTCCGGACAGTAGGGTTTTCATAGTTTGTAAGATTAGTCCTGACGTTGGCGTGGTAGGGTTTGTTTGCTGTAATGAAAGGAATATACTCCATTAACACTAGGCACTTTATGATACCGTATTTATTTATTCATATGGTTATTTATTGTATTATAATAAGTTTATTTAATTCCGAGCGGGTTGTGACTCCCTAAATAAGCCTTTCACTCAGAGCGGGTTGTGACTCTGTCAAAATAAGCCTTTCACTCAGAGCGGGTTGTGACTCTGTCAAAATTAGCCTTCACTCAGAGCGGGTTGTGACTCTGTAAAAATAAGCCAACGCTATCCACTTTTTCCAGTCTCGGTGTGTTTCCCTTCCTTCCCCAGTTGAGCGTCTTTGTATAGGGCCAACTGTTTTCTCAGTCGATATCGATTGTTGGAGTTTCCGTCGGCCGTAGACATCTATTTTATGTATTTAAGTATCGGTTTATTAATATCCCAAGTATATAAAGTGCAGAGTTGTTGATAAGCTGTCTCCTCTTGTGTACCTTTTGGAGGACTCTATAGAGTCATACCTTTGTGTAAAAATGTATTTATTCCATCGTGTAAATTTTACTCATGCATCATATTTCTGCATCTGGAATTCAAAGTCGGTGATATGGTTTGGAAACGTTTTCATACCATTAGTTCGGCTGACAAATACTATTCAGCAAAGTTAGCTCCTAAATTTATCAAATGTTTTATTACTGGCAAACGTTCTCCACTCATCTACGACCTTTCGGACACCTCTGGCAAGCCTTTAGGTACTTGGCATGTCAGAGATCTAAAACCAATTTCTTCTCGACATTAACCTTATTTTTCTCGTATATGACTCTCCACCTGTAAATATTGTATTATATTTTCGCATCTCACTCACCCTTTTGGATATTCATACTCCTTCATAATTTTGAGTATTTAAGGACTCATTGTAGCCTATGGCTCTTCTCGTTTATTATTTTCATTAAGAATTTCAGAGCGGTAACCAACTCTTTAAATAAGCCTATGGCACTTATATTGGTGACAGTTTCTTGTTACCATCTAACTAGTTTTACTTTGTTAGTATTACGCTTTGCGTCTAATTTTAGTTTCTACGAGGGTCTCTCACAAGCCTTTCGGATATGTTTTTTTTTTTTAATTATCACTTTTTTTACAATTACGGATAATTTCTTTGTCCACTTTTGGGGTACGATTCTGGAGTTCAATTTCTTATAATTATTTTGAACTCTTTTTATCTGGTCTCTGTTCTGCTTACGTACCAGAGACGATTGTATGGGATGAATGTTTGTTTGTGTGTGTGATTGGATCGTTCCCATGTAAATAAGTTTCACCTTCTAAATTTTTCCATTAACTCTTTCACTTCACTCATCCCTCATCTACCATTCATTACTTTTGTTTGTTTGTTTTTATACCCTCATTGTTTTTATATTCTTTTAGTTTATACTTTGCTTTTTCTCTAGAAGGATAAGCCTTTGTTTCTATATCTCAGGCTTCTCCTTCCAGGGCGGAGCGGGGTATTGTAACGAGGTGTACAAACCTCTTCTGAATTCCGTTTTCTTTTCGGTAATCTCTTTGGCGTTTTCTTTTTTGGAACATTATTCAAAATTCTGAATTCTAAATTATTTTCAAAAACTAGTCTAGTCTTGACGCAGCTTGCGAGCTAGACTATTATTTCCATTCTTCCTTTATTTCTTTAAATTATTATAACAGTATTCAGTTTTACAAGTGCCTATACCTTATTCCTGTCCTTCACCTTCTTCACCGTTCATCAGTGGCTGCAGTCCTGGTAGGGGCCTAAAACCTACGACCCTGAACCTCATCATCTCTCTACGGCGCCCATTACCCATATCTACATAATACCTCCAGCAGAAAGTGTCACAGAACCGCGACACATGGATGCAAATAAATGCTTATCTATCTATCTATCTATCTATCTATAGAGATATAAGGGAACGATCAAATGTGGTAAATAGGGAAGTTAATGAAGAACCAAAGGACCCCCCGTTTACAGAAGTTGAACTACTTACTGCACTGGATACGTTCAATCCCAAAAAAGCACCCGGCGCGGAGGGATTCACTGCTGACATATGCAGCCATGTCATTAGAAATGATACTGGGCTCTTTCTGGCTATACTCAACAAGTGCCTAACACTCTATTACTTTCCAATCGCCTGGAAAGCGGCCACAGTGGTAGTGTTGAGGAAGCCAGGAAAAGAGACATATACCGCCCCCAAATCTTACCGCCCCATCGGCCTTCTACCAGTAATGGGGAAAGTCTATGAAAAAATGCTGGTTGCTAGACTTAAATTTCACCTTCTGCCAGGACTCAGCCAAAATCAGTTTGGGTTTATGCCCCAAAGGAGCTGTGAAGACGCCCTCTATAAACTCATGCAACGCTTTATGCGTTGCATGCTAAACTTGGAGAGAAAAAGCTAGTCACTGTAGTGTCTCTTGATATAGAGGGCGCCTTCGACAGCGCATGGTGGCCAGCGATTAAAATCCGGCTGGCAGAAGCAAACTGTCCCAGTAACATTAGAAAGGTAATGGACAGCTACCTCAACCAAAGAAGGGTTACAGTGAGATACAGTGGAGAAACTTACACCAAAGCAACGAATAAGGGCTGCGTCCAAGGCTCCATAGGAGGGCCCATCCTATGGAACATAATGTTGGACCCCCTATTGAAGGAACTGGAGTCCAGGTCATATTACGCACAGGCATTCGCGGACGATATAATTATGGTGTTCGATGGAGAGACAGGGCTGGAGGTGCAAGGGCGGGCCAATGCCGCTCTCGAACATGTTCGGGTGTGGGGTGTCGAAAACAAGCTCAAGTTTGCGCCACACAAAACGAACGCAATGATAATTACACGCAAGCTGAAATTCGACACACCACACCTGCGCATGGGAGGGATCGACATTGGCCTGGCCAGGGAGATCAAGGTGCTGGGTGTAACTTTGGATGAAAAGCTTACTTTTAATACGCACGTAGCTAACATCTGCAAAAAAACGATAAATATCTACAAACAACTGTCTAGGGCTGCAAGAGCAAGTTGGGGCCTCCACCCAGAAGTGATCCGCACCATATACGTGGCCACCATCGAGCCCATAATTTTGTATGCGGCGAGTGTTTGGGCACCAGCCGCGCAAAAAATTTGTGTCCAGAGACAATTGGGCACGTTGCAACGAGGATTCGTGCAGAAAATGTGTAGAGCCTATCGCACGGTCTCCTTGAACTCGGGACTGGTCCTAGCAGGGGTGCTCCCGCTTGATCTTCGTGTACGTGAGACTGCCTTGCTGTATGAGATCAAGAGGGGGGCGGCCCTGCCGGGGCTGGCAGACAGGGAGATCGAGCGATTGGCTTCGGCTATTGACGCCCCACATCCCTCGGAAAAAACGGGCCTACAGCTGATCTGCCTGAAGGACGAGAACGATGTGTCGGCAAACAGTAGCTGTGCAGTCAGGATCTTCACGGACGGCAGCAAATTTAAAGGTGGGGTTGGCGCTGCGCTTTCTCTGTGGGAAGGCGACGCGGAAACGAAGACTGTCAAACTTTGCCTGCCGTCTTACTGCACAGTCTACCAAGCCGAACTCCTGGCCATATGCGAGGCAACGAGACGAATGAGGAAGTGTAAGGCGACCACGTTTGGGATTTATAGTGACTCGATGGCGGCCCTCCAAACCATAACCAATCTCGGCTCCCTCCATCCCCTAGCAATTGAAACGCGTAAAAATATTAGAAGCCTTTCTCACCAGGGCAAAGCTGTGTCTTTGTTCTGGATAAAAGCTCATGCAGGATTGGAGGGAAACGAAAGGGCCGACCAGCTGGCCAAGGAGGCCGCCATCGCTCCAATCAAAAGAAAGCCCGACTACGATCTGTGCCCTGTCTCCTTCGCGAAGCGATTACTCCGCATGGAGTCGCTCCGCGAATGGGACAGAAGATACGGATCTGGCGAAGTTGCCGCAACAACGAAGGCGTTCTTTCCGAGCGTGGTTGCTGCATACAGCATCGTCCGAAAACTTGAGCCAAGCTACCTCAGCACACAATTGTTTACAGGTCATGGGGGATTCTCCGAGTACTTACACCGCTTTAAGTGCAAGGAGAGTCCCTCATGTATCTGCGATGCGGACACAAAAGAAACCGTCCTCCACGTCTTACTGGAATGCCCAGTTTTCGGCCATGAAAGATATAATATAGAGCACAGGATAGATACAGATCTAACAAAGGAAAACTTAAAAACAATTATGAGTAGTAATAAAAGAATAGAATTTTTAGAGTACAGCTTAAAATTAATAGAAAGAGTTATTAATAGAAATAAGAAATAAAAGTATGATGACAAAATATTATATGATATATTTACTGTACATCATGCGTTCAAAAATATGTAACAAAAATAGATAGTATGAGCTAAGTACCCTGTAACAATAATTAGAAAATAAATAAATAGCGATAAGATAAATGTATTAGATTTAAGTAGAAACTGTAAAACTTCGCCGAAATAAAGAAAAAATGTTCTTTTTTTTGTTGTACACCCCATCCTCAATAAAGGAATTACATAAAAATAGTAAAAATGTAAGCATAGCTAGTTAGCTAGAGACATATATGTATGTGCAGAATAGGCCGGCATCCCACCGGACAAAGTATAAAAGAGAAGAATGAAAGAAAGATAAAGTATGTGGAATAAAAGTACGAGAGGAATAAATGATAGAACTGGAATGAAAGGTTAAAATAGGCTTAGACGGGCTGTGATCACGTCACAGGGAGCTAGTATTAAAAAAAAAAAAAAAAAAAAAAAAAAAAAAAAAAAACAGAAACTTACATTTACCAGTTAGAACATAAAAGTGTTTTCGTGTAAGAATTAAAATTTGAATCCACAAAATCCACAAAATTTATCATGATAATATTAAATGTTTGAATAACTAAGTTATTTTTTTTTCCCCAATTCGTTATTGTTTCGTATAATCCTACATTATACCTTTTGCGCTTGTACTTGTATACTGGTATTACAAAAAATGTCTTAGTCATAAGTTTCTTATTAATTCTGTTATTTATTTTCTTTATTGCATGAGGTGTTTACCTGTATGTGTATTATAACGCTCTCCATACCGAACATTCGCACTAAGCGGTTCGACTCTTCATTCATAATGCGAACAGCCAAGGCATGGAACTCCCTTCCGGCGTCAGTCTTTCCTGAATCCTACAACCTTGAGACATTCAAGAGCAAGGTGAATAAGCGTCTACTGAGATCGCGTGCTTCATCTTCGGTCAAATCGTCACTTCCCATCAGGTGAGATTGTGGTCAAACGCGCATCCAGTTAATCATAAAAAAAATCTATCAAATAGTACTTATTTTAAAGCAATGTATAAGTGTTAATAACTGTTGGTAAATCAATTGGTAAAAGAAAAAAAACACATTGTGTTGTGGCTGTTCAAACCGATTTCGCTTAACATCAGGTATGATTGAGGTTAAGCTGACCCGTTGTCCATAAAAATTTAATGATAGACGCCTACAGGTATGTGAATAATTAACATATCACAGAGAGACCGGTCATCACACACACAACCATTACGTGTCAGTGTTAACTTCCTGCACACGTAATGAATAGACAATTCCGATCATTATCACTTATTATTTCACATAGCAACAAATGTTTAACTTTGTTACATACGACATATTAAGATAAGTACTGGTATACCAAAATGATATAACAACTCAAGCATGAGATTTTATGTAAACAATGAAATCTTCTTTTGTTCGTCAGTATGTAAAAATAATTTGCTTACTTTATGGTCACATAACTTGGCGGTTTCAGCTTGCCTTTAATTGCATCTAATTGTACAATTCACAAGTGCATATCCACTTCCAAGTGTTACGATAAAGAACGAAATACCTTAAGGTGAGGCCAGTTCACGAAATCTGACGAAGAGATGAATCTTTGAACTTCCAGTGTGAAGAAAGGTTGTTGAATTCTACTACACAAAAAAGTAGATTTCCTGAACTGGCCTCGCCTTAATATTTGTGCCATAAAGTGTATTTGTATTGTGTTGAGTTGTTATAGTATTGTATTATATTTAATGCAGTTTATACGAGCTTAGTAATTCAATAATTGAATAAATCATAATTAAATAATAATAAATGATTCGGACATTACATCAATAATCTATTTGGTCTAGTGGTTTGAAAGGTCGCGGGTTCGAATCCCGGTAATGATATACGGACACGCGTACCCCAGTTACGGATATTATTTAATTTATATGTATTTATTTATTTATAACATAAATGTATTTGTGAAATATATCTGGTATTCATACTACAAGCGTTCCTTAGTGTGGAACTAGACGGCGCTGTGTGTATATCAATGAATTTATTATTTACAAAATATCAAACGAAGCAAATCTTATACTATGAATACCAGATAACGGATACATGAATATTTATTTAAATATCTATAACTCGAGTATAAATATTCGTAGTTATCACACAAACATTTATCTACCTATTCGGGATTCAAATCTGCAGCCATTGGTTTCATAGGCATCCATTCCACCACTCGGTCATCATAATTGGGATCGGCGTCTATTCATTCGCACTGTCTGTTTCATAACTGACTAATTAATTGAGCATATTAACACGTGAGTTTATTAGTATAATTGACAAATACTAAGCATTAATTACGAATCGATTTGTTTGCGTCTTGTAAGAGTATGAAAAATATACGGGCTAATGATGATGATGAGTCTGATATTACGCTTTCTTAATAAGTTTCTGTTTTATAGTATCATTAAATTTATTGAAAGGAAGATTTTGTATATCAAGAGGACTGGATAGATTACAATAGAGTGTATTTATTTACTCGTAATAAAAATAAGGGCGCTTTTAAAATGATAATTCACGTAGGTACCGTGGTGCCAGATAACGAATTAAAATTCTTTCGGTCAGTTACTTAACGATATTGCGACACGCGCCCTACAATTTTAAATTATTTTAAAGTCAGATATATCTATACGCGGTTTGATTTCATCAGTACGGTACAGTTACGATTGTTGAAAGTTGGAATTCGAATTGACTTCCGTTTTGTAGGTGACCCGCATTACTAACGGAATTCGGAATTTTATGCGGAATTCAGTGAAGTTGAAGTGGCTTTGAGCAGGACACAGCGCGTAGAGCTGATGGCCGTTGATGCAATAAATTCTAGAGTGGAGAGGCAGCTTGCGACGTCCACCAGCAAGATGGATGGATGACCTAGGAAAGTCGCGGAAAAACTTCGCCATAAATAAATAAAGAAATAAATATTTCCGGACACTTACACCAATCATCTAGTCCCAAACTAAGTAAAGCTTGAGCTATGGATACTAGATAATGGATAAACATTTATAAATATTTATATAAACATCCATGACTCGGGAATAAATGTTGGTATTCATCGCATAAAAATTTACCCCTCGTGGGATTCGAACCCGCAACCGTTGGTTTCGGCGACAGTGTCACTATCCACTACACCAATCGGTCGCCGATTAATGTGTAGTATTGCGGAATGAAAAATTTACAAGTTAAAATTTTTGTCAACCCTTGATTATATCATTTTCTTTGGGTATCGGATAGGTTTTGTTAAGATAAGGTGTAAAGTATACATAACGCCAATTATCGAAGAACGTATGAATTTATCGATCGTTTAAAACTGTATTAAGAGGGTTTATCCCGCCTGGTATTCCATACAAACTTTCAAGTTCAAATTTTTCGAAACCGATTCTAATGAACCTTTAGACGCATAAATTTAATTTCGGAAAATTTGGACTTGAAAGGTTGGTATTCCACCATGTGGTATAAACCCTCTTAATGTACTTGTAAATTATATTATAGTCTGTGGCAATTCTTTATACAACAATACCCATATAAATAATAGCATTTAAGTATCTATACAAATCTGGTAATAAAACATGTTTTTTTATGAAACGACGGCTAATAAGTGTTGTTCTAAACTTCTTTTGTAAACTTTTTTGGGGTTGCCACTTTATCCTACCGCAAAATTAGCTTTGCACGACTATCCGCTCAAAGTCACAATGTAGTCTGTAGCGTGACATTGTGAGTACAGTCGCTTAGATAAATTAATCATTCAGGGCTATGTTACATGATTAATACCAACAACTTGGCAGTTCTCTAAAATAAAAGGGTATTTAACCCCCGACGAAAAACGACGGGTGTTATGTGCTTGATGGTGGTCCGTGTGTATGTGTTCAGGCTTTGTTCGGACGTATCTCAGTAATGCATGGTTCGATTTGAGTGTGTCTGTTTATGTTAAAGACTAAAGCCTTTGTTATTAGAGCGATAAAGAGGCTTATAATTGTATTTGTAAACGTGGTGACAGGTTTTTAGCTATGTTTGCTAAAAATCGGTTCAAACGTTTCAAAGATTTTTTGCTATTTTTATAACTTTTTTTTTATATTTCCAATATTATATCTGATATGAATATTTACTCCTGAGTCATGATTCAGGAGTAAATATTCATATTCATCACACAAACATTTACCCGTCGCGGGATTCGAACCCGCAACCGTGATTTCGCTGACAGGGTCACTATCCACTACACCAATCGGTCGTCAGAATGAGATAGTTGTATATTTCGTCCAAGCGAATGAGCAGGACAAATATTGTCCGTGCGACATAAACGTTTATCGCGGCTGTCATGATACTAGTGCTGCTGTTGGAATAGCTACGAATAGCCATCACGCAACCGTTAATCATGTACAACAGCCCTGTATGAATAACTATGACGTTGACGGTACCATAACTGAAGATATTGTAGACGACTTGCGGCGGTATGGTTCCAGCGAAATGACAATTTACATTCGTTATAGCAGTCGTGACGATCGTTCGATCTTACGTAACCCTTTGTTACTTTTTGCTCCAATGTTGATGAGTTACATTGCAGTGTCACACGGTTACCTAGTTCGGTGAACTTTCGCTTCACACTGTTTTAGTATTATAATAAGCAGTTTATACACCTATTATGACAATATTTCGATATTCTTATGCCTGCTGGCGAGAACCATAAAGTAATAATGCGACAAGGACTCCAGGGCCTTTTTGTACAATAAAGCGTTTACAAACAAAGACTCCATAGTGATGTGCGGTTTCGAATGATTTTAATATTTGACTTGTTAGTATCTAAATGTCCACGTTCGATTAACGACTGCTAATTGTAACGACAAATCACTTATTAAAAATAATAATGTCATAAAACATAAACTACTTGAACATCAATAGGTAGGATTCATTCATCATTCCCTTAATTCGACCCGACTCCGCCCGAGTCGAATTGGATGTGTTCGACTGCAAGTCCTGTCGCCCCGAGATAGGATAGACTTAAGTTGAATGGTTAGAAACACAGTCAACTGTATTAATATTTATCAATCGAAGTCAAAAGCAAGTAGCTCACCTGCCCCGACATGACAGGCGCGATAAACGTTTATGTCGCGCGATATAACATTTGTCCTGCTCATTCACTTGGACGAAATAGACATCTGTCCCACTCTCACTCACAAACGATGTCATGCTACGCAGGCTGGTGGAAGGATTAAATTATGTAATTTCAATTTTAACTAGTGCTTTATTGATAAATAAGTAATTAATAAGTCCGCTACTATAACCCTTCACGCGGTACGACTTGCATTATGTTTAATGGGAGCATTTGTCTTAATCATCGCTGGGTGGATTGAGCTATCGCTGATTGTTATGAGCAAATCTAGTTTACGAGGCACATGGTTTCGCTTACTACTATCGTGAACAACACATAAATCCAAAGGGAAGTGGACCTGGGTAGAATAGACTCACCAGGATTTGGAGCCTCTTCAATGGGAATGGACGCTATTGGTCGAATAATCTGAGTAAAACTCACTCACCAATGACACTGTTGCGCACCAATGGTGTATATCATACTGTAACATATCCCTTGGATTTTTTATTTTGTCGTAAGGTTATTTTTACAAGTTCAGTAAAGGGCCTAACTGTGTGTCTGGTGTAACCCGAATCAACTAAGCATGACAACTATTATTCACGAGTCCACCTGCGTCCTATTCTATGAGAATCATTGTATGTATTGTAATCCTTTTTTTGTTGATAACTTATTAAAATTTGCAGTTCGTTATCGCAAAAACTATGCCGCGATACCAGTTTAAACCGATTTAAGCTCTTGTTTTGAGCATGTTCGCAGAAGTTGGCGACATAAGATCTGTTTAGCTAAACAGGTTCTGAAAACGACATACGAGTATCTAGCCTGCTGCCAGACTGTCGCCATGTTGATTATAGTCAAAGATTAAAGCTAGTCAAAAGGCAACTATGTCAACCCATCAAAACATTGTTTGTGAAAGTCTTAAATGTCGAGTGGAAGAGGATTAATTATGAGAAACATTAAGGAAATAGCTTAATGACATCAAAAATTTGTAGGTTACCTAAATAATTTTACTGATATTATATCATTTTCCATATTATCATCGTAAATTAAACGGAATGTACCCAGTTATCTAACCGACCTCCATGGCGTTGAGTCTGATACGTTTAGAATTCCACAATATCGCTCCAGTTACCCACAAAAGCGTAATATTATGTAAATCCCCGACTGATATAACTTGTACGTGAGACTGACCCGACTTGCACTTTCTAACGTACTTTCACAGCCATTGTGAACAGCGCAGTTGATGCAACCGCCGAATTGACGGTATACGTCACGACATGACGTCATTGTGTCGGATATCCGAGTCGTGGGACATTTCTTTTGGCACCTTGTGATATAATATAGGTACCTATTTACCGGACATACAGAAGGCGGTCACGCGTTCTGCGTTCGTTTTATTCACCGCCTCCGATGTATCCACACATAAGACTCCAGAATATCTGATTTTTTTTACATACATTTGCACACATGATGATACATTTTCCTGTTTTGTATAAAAAAGTAGTCGTGTGTACATGTATAATACCAGTACTAATTATTATTCTAAGTTTTAATATAAGGAGGAAAACTTAATTCAAATTATATAGATATAAAAATATCGGTGTCACAAAAGGATGTAACAAAGGCGTAGCTCCTAAAACTAATTTAGAAATATTTAAAAAAATATTTATGAATGCATGATATAATGTCGATATCATGCATAAATGATATCTATAGTCAGCAATATCTGCTTATAACACTTAACAAATATAGGTAAGTAACTTCAATTCAAAATGTAGAAAACCCCCGAGAGGCGGTGGCGATATTAATATACTTAATTCAGATATACTAATCAATTATGTTAAAGACTAAATATCTACGAACGGCTTTACCTATTTCCATAAACATGGCTATTACCGATCACGAACACCAGCTTTTGAAAATAGAATACCGTTTTGAAAACGATTCAGCCAGACATAGGCTTCAAACAGACACAGTTAAGTACTAACCCGTTGTACATAAAAAAAGACATACACTTTAAACTTATCATATCCTTCATTTTGCATCGGGTGTTAAAAATGATATAAATAACATACTCACCCATCTCACAGGAAAGCTGTAGCTTTAAATATCAAGGCAATTAATTTTTATGTTACCCAAAACGCAGACGAGTCTTTTTGCTAGTTTATAATAATATGTTATATATATAAAACCCGGTCTCAGCTCGCCAATATATGGGGATTCTTACTTCTATAAAATGTTTTCCTCTACCATTATTTCCTCTAACAAATTAGAGGAATTTTTGGAAAATGAATTCCTTTCAGATGAATTACTAAAATTGGCGCTTTTTGATGTTTGACAAGTTTATGTGTATTACCACTTTAGGCAGTAATAACTTATTCTTCTAAGCAAACTTCACAGCTGTCTAGAATATTTTTGTTCACATCAGTGTGAATCGGCTGTGTTGACAACTTAATGCATTTCGAGGATAGCTTACAGCCACTGCAAAAATCTGAACTAAGTATTGAATTTTGATATACCTATTAATAGTACGTTTGTTCATCTTGTGATACTTGTAGGACAATTTGCTAGGGTAGGCAGTGCGTATCTGCCTGTAGAAGGGTATACCACTTGGTGTATGTGACGATGTAATAGCCGAAGATTTTTTTTTTTTTTTTTTATATGAGAGGGCGACAAACGAGCATGCGGGTCACCTGATGGAAAGCAATCACCGCCGCCCATGGACACCCGCAACACCAAAAGGGTCACAGATGCGTTGCCGGCCTTTGAGGAAGGTGTAGGCTCGTTTCTTGAAGGTTCCGATGTCGTACTTGTTCGGGAATACCGCTGCCGCGGAAGTCCGTTCCACAGGGTGGTCGTACGTGGTAAGAAGTTTCTTGAGAAACGTACAGTGGTAGACTTCCACTCATCCAGGTGATGTGGATGGAAATTTAATTTTCGGCAAGAAGTGTATCGGTTAAATTGAGCAGCGGGTATTAGCTCGAAAAGTTCTTCAGAACACTCCCCATGAAATATGCGATAGAGGATGCAGAGGGAGGCGATGTCTCTTCGCAACGCCAGGGGATCCAGTCGGTCAGTGAGACTCTCTTGGCCGACAATTCGGACTGCGCGACGTTGAACGCGGTCAAAAGGAAGAAGCTGGTACTGAGGTGCCCCAGCCCATAGGTGAGAACAATACTCCACGCGTGGAGGCGGTGAGCCGGCGTGAAGTAACGAGCCGCTCTACTGAGCACACCTAACTTTTTGAAGGCCATCTTGGCCTTATCCTCCAGATGACCGCGGAATTGAACGTTACTTGAGATGTTCACTCCGAGAATCCCAATACTCAGCTTAACGTCAAGGGGAGTGCTCTGAAATTGAAGAGACAGGGGAAATGGAATCTTCTTTGCGGTGAATGCGCAAACTTGTGTCTTTTTAGGGTTAAACTTAACTAGGTTGCGAATGCCCCAATTAGAGACTTAGTCTAGTGAGGTCTCGACTTCAGACACAAGCTTGTCCCGACACTCATCAACTAATCAAGATGTTACATTACTCTCGTAATATGAATGAATATCTCCGACACAGATTTGTCTCTCAATAAAATTAAAATAACATAAAAAAATATTCTGCGATAATAAATTGCTTGTGCATCGATGAGAAAGCTTATTAGTAATGTTTGAAAAC
Source organism: Oegoconia quadripuncta (assembly GCA_949316235.1). Taxonomy (NCBI): domain Eukaryota; kingdom Metazoa; phylum Arthropoda; class Insecta; order Lepidoptera; family Autostichidae; genus Oegoconia; species Oegoconia quadripuncta. The sequence continues at coordinate 31,994,204 of OX438741.1, read as the reverse complement.
ATCAAATCCCTGGATTATTTCATTATCATTCGTCTTATTTCCCAAGGTACGCATCACGCAAAATGTCTCACAACATTCAACTAAACTTCTGTGAGAAGCAAACTGAATAAATATAGGATCTCTTTCAATGCAGCTTGTATCAAAACTTTAGGTCACCATTGCGTGGATCCAACAAGTTTAGTCCTCACCCCTACCACGTGTTTCAATCACACAGATAAAGAAAACATTGATAGATGCTGGAAAGTTACGGCTACATTATCAAATTCACTAATTTTTTTTTATGCACGACGGGTTAGCACTTGACCTCAATCACACCTGATGTTAAGTGAAGATGAGGCCGAAGATGGAAGCGTACTGACCCGGATACCCAAATATTTGGGGAACTGGCTATATTATCTCTGACAACCGGAACACAATAATGCTATTAACATTGCTGTTTGGCGGCAGATTTAGATAAGATAGTGGTAATAGCTAGCCAGGCGGACATTTAAAATGCCCTATCACCAACCAAACGGAGTACTAAACATGTACCCCGCTGGGGATCGAACCTGCGACCTCCGATTCGTAAACCCTATGTTGTTTACATTGAGCCACGGAGGCGGTTAGAACATATTGCTTAATTAACCTGTAGAAGTACTTATGTCTATTCCAGAATAAAGAAACATCACGTCCCTATAACTAGAGGGTCTATGAGAGAGCAAAGACTAAGTTACAGAGGAATTTGCATCTGGTGCGTTGGAAAAAAAAACAGCCATATTCATAAATTCCTTCAAAAGTTACCTAAAGAACCGATAACGCAATCGTGTAATGCTTTTATCAACTTTCTATTATGAAAAATAACTGTAGTAATATTTTAACATTATTCATATTAAATTACATATAATAATTCATATTAAACATACATTTAATTTACATAATATAATTATACACTTACTATCAATGCCTCACTCAATTTTTTGATTGACTTGTGTTAATGGAGTTGAATTACCCAAAAGAGATAAATTAGTAACACTGTAATTTCAATATACCAAAAAAGAAACGTGTTTTTGAATTGCAGTTGTCTTCTGTGTGATTGATATTTGTCAGTGGTCTCCCATTTTCCCACGCTAATATTTATAAACAGAAGGAAGCAACGGCAAAATACACGAGCATGTTCCAAACATAAATGCCGATGTACGCAGTTAACATCCGAATTTGAAAATTCAAGTATTAATCCATTAGACTGGTCCACATGGTGGTCTGGAGATGTGAGAGCCGATGCCTACTTTGCTTAGCAGCTGATTTTATGCATTCAGCGGGGCAATGACGTTAGCATACTGGGTATTTTCCTCATACAACTACCAGTCACCGCCTCCTCGAAAGGAGCCCTCCCTGCGTTTTGCAGTATACGTAGTTTTCACCACGGCGAACGTACCATGATCAAATTGGGGACGTCTTAAAGAAAGGCCAAGTCAAGAGTACCCTAAACCGATGAGCATGTATGAACAACTTTATGAGAGTGAAGGAAGCAGAAGAGATATGTCAGGATCGTAGCGAGTGGAAGTCTGTGGTCTCCGCCTACCCCTACGGGAAACAGGCGTGACATTATGGATGTATTTTTCACTCTAGAGCCAAATTAGCACCAGGGGCCATCGACTCCGCAAAAGTAACTTGTTTTATTATTTCTTCGGACTGTGTCAAATCGAGACTCCTAGCATAGCTCTCGCTATATCCACACCACTTGAACTAAATACATTAATTTATTTTCTTTACTCAAAAATAAGTCCAACCGACTTGGTTTTTCATACCTATAGGTAATATTTAGAAAAATTCACTGTTCGTCAGCATTATTATTATGCCAAGATTGAAACCAGAGTAATATAGATGTTAACCAGCGTCAGAATCGACTACGCACACTGTTGAATATTGCGGTGGCATTTTTTAAATATTCTGGTAATGGTCGGGTACATTACGGCGTTAATTTTTATTAAAAAAAAATTCAAATATTCTGGTATCGGTCGAGTACATTACGGAGTTAATTTTTATTAAAAAATTGGCTTAAGAACAAACTCCGCAATGTAGATACTCAATAATCTTGCCTCGACGAAATATACAAGCATATATACTACTTAGCACTTTCCAGACATAGGTATTCCAGAAATGACTGCAAAAGAGTACAAAACTCTATGGAACGACTATATACAGACAGATACATTATCTACCCACACTTTGAGAAGTAACAACGCAGTAGCATAAAATGAACAATAAATATAGCTAAAGATTAAAGACTTAATATTTATTTGTTGTTCGATGAGTCAACATAATCATTTATATTGCTGCAGTTCCCACAAATTACGATGTAAGTAAATAAGTACTTAGCACAATAATTACTAAAAACGTAACACCTGTATTACCTAATAATGTATATACATTAATGTTTATAGAAACGGTCAGGTGAAAAGAATCTCATATGGACAGTGCATTGCGTATTTCCAGGACGGACGTAATTTTGTCTTCACTTACGGTATTAGGCACCGGTAACAGGATATGATTTGTCCGTTTAAAACTCAGTATTGATTTGATAACTGTACTGATTTGATAAGGGTATGATCCGTTGCTTTTAATTTCACAAATTCTATAATAATATTTCAATTTTCAATATTTAAATTACTACTTTTCAATGTTTAAATTTAGAATTTTATGTTTTAATTTTTTGAATTTGAATACCACTGTCTACCACTGTTTACTAACATAGTTATAGGTGATTTATTATATGAATTATATGAAATGATTTATTATTATTACAATTAGATCACAGGTAGGTTAGTTTCCATAGTTGAATCAATTTCTGAACGACATAAGAAGATTTAGTACGTACACAGTTATTTAGTTAGTACGATAGATTTGTTTGAACGACCTATTTGTTGTAATTGTTGGCGACTGACCGCTAAGTCTTGAGGTCGCGGGTTCGTATCCCGCTAAGGGCATATGTTTGTGAGATGAATATGGACATGTGTATTATAGTTATGGATGTTTTGGTTAACAATACCTATGTATATATTTACACAAAAAAAAACATGTAATTGGTACCTATAACAGACAATCCTAGTTGCGTAGTGTGAAACTAGATGGCACGGTGTGTATTTTTTTTTTATATGAGAGGGCGGCAAACGAGCATGCGGGTCACCTGATGGAAAGCAATCACCGCCGCGCAAGGACATTTATTTATATTTGTTTATTTATGTCAATTCTAAAACATTCATGCAAAAAATACTAGGTCTGTATGTCACATTCACGTACTGAAACCTGTTTCTCCTATAGGACACTTTCTATACAATTTGATTGATCGATTGTTTGCGATATCTACTTGGAAATTGTAATAAACATGGCTGTCTTAACGTGTAGTGATACAAACAACAAAATAAATTATTACTCGGAATGAAGTAGGATTATTATTCTTTATTGCTAATCCCAAGGCAATATTGCTTCACGAATATAAGGGTGTACCTAAATTTAATTACTTTTAAGTCTTAAACAACGTTTAGTGGACAGGAAATATTTAGCGGGAATAAAGGGCAGTTTTATCCGAAATTAGTGTTGCGAAAAGATAGGTAATGTATTTATCGCGAGCCGATTTGGGCAAAATGAGGCGTCATTAAATTCATACTAATCCAGCGAGTATCACAGGTACGTTATCTGTTATTGCGTTTAATCCAATATGGCGGACGTTAGCAACCATTTTGTCACACGTGACAAAAACCCATCATACATCGAGATCGATATACAAACCTACCTGTGTATTTGTGAAAAAAAAGAGTACGTAATAACAAAACTCGACTACAGTTCTTTATAATTTTGTTTGATCTTGGTCATAGTCGGAGAAGAGGTCGCGTTATCAAATGTACCCCACCCATACACCCATTGGTAGGCACGAATTGATATTACTTATATACCAAGAAACTATGCTAATTCTCCAAATCCAGTCTCATTTATAAAAAAAAAATAAAAACCGTAATAAGTTGTTTTATAATTTATTACTCTTTTTATTATCCCCATTAGCCGTGGCTTCGTCTTTGCCAGAGAAAATAATTTGTACCACGTGTAAATGAAAGTAATTAGTACTAATGTTTATTACAAGTCATCCATCAGAGTAGAAATAATGAGCCTTGTCGTATTGCTGACATACGTGTCCTTTTAATTAAAAAAAACCGACCAAGTGTGAGTAGTGTTGCAATCGGGTAATGTGTATTGCGTATACAGGGTGAAATTTAATTCGTGTAATTTACTTCTGATTACGAACAACTTTCCACTTGGAACCATAGCCGATTTCAGCCGAAAATTGTTGGACTTCCATACTAAAGGTGGTTTTAGATATGCATACGCACGCATGCATATGGTCCTTTCAAAAAACTTCACACCTGGTCATGTAACGTGTGCATTTTACATAAATAGTTTCTTGGACGGGTGTTTCTCTGCCAGTATGATTCGGATATGATTTAAAATTTGTTAAATTAGTAATAATAATTTGAAAACAATTAAATTCACTCGCACAATCACACATAAGTATTGAAATTTATAAATACCTACCTATATGATACCTTCTCGTATCGTGTCTTTTTATGTTTTTTATAGTTTATCACTTGTAGTTGTTTTTGAGTTATTTTAGATATAGTTTTTTCTTTTTGTTTGCTTTTAGTGAATGTTTAAATTTATTCATAGAGTAATAATAATTAATTCCTTGGTGGCAGCAACTACTCTACTTGGGGGGGACTGAAAATCAGCAAATCTGCTGAGTCCCTACCTTTTCATCACAATTTGACCTAATTTATAATCAATTAATTACTTGTTAAATTAACTTTGTGGTGAATAAATGCCTTTTATTTATTTATTTATTATTTATTAGATAGGTTTTTTTTGGCTGGGTAATCGAAAATATTTTGAACGAATTCGACTATGGTTCCTTGGAGAAAGCAGCTAAAAATTCTTGAACTTCCATACTAAAGGTGGTTTCAAAATGGTTTATTTTATTTGTATGGTCGAAAATATTTTGATCGAATTCGACTATAGTTCCTTGGAGAAAGTTGTTCGCAATCAAGAGTGGCGTCACCAGTTAATGGGAAATAAACGAATACCAATTCACCCTGTATACTATTCTGTACTATTGCAGTTCTAAAAGTAATCGTCACCAATTATCTCCAAATATTGACAATAATATATACCTACTTTTTATACCTAATTGACTTGATTGATTATCTCCAATATTTCAAGTTTTGTATTATTTGTATATTTTGAATGTTGGTGTACGCAATGCATTATTTTTAACTGGGACAGTATGGGGATCTCTTGTAACCATTAAGTTTTTTTTTTGCGAAACCAATTTTGACATAGTAAATTTTTGGTCGTGACCTATCCATAAAAATGCGTCACTTTATAACACTTTATACTAATATTTTTTTTTGCGGAACGACTCAGTTTCATGTAAGGTTATTTCGTTGTATCGGAAGAAAACAGCAGCAGTTAGTCAATTTAATAAACTGTTCTTCCCTGGATCTTCTATTTTAGGGTATATAGGTTTTGGATTTCCCCATACTGTCCCAGTTAAAAAAACACATTGTATAAGTAGTTCAATTTAATTTAATGCAAATAATATATTACATTCGGTCGCGTAAGTACTGTCTAAATTACTGAATTATACTTTAGAAACTTATACGACAAGTGATACACATGATACGTTAAATTCATTTTAAGTTTTCCATTTAGCCCCCTAAAACTAACCTCATAAATCGAAACTGAACTTTTTCACTACATATCTGTTTAGTCCACTATGTTCTACGATTTAACCAAATATAATTTGTCTATATCAAATATTTTCTTAAATAAATCGAGGAGACAGAAGGACAGACCGAGAAGTGGTTTTAATTATTTTTATTTCATTTTATTTATTATGTTATACAAAATTATATGTTTATATTATACAAAAGATGTATACAGTGTTCTAAAAGTGTTCCGTTTGTCCGGAAATTAGTCTAGTGAGTCGTGGACCCTGCCTTCGAAACCATTTTAGGTGTGTCGTGACCCTTAAGTCGCTCCCCCCACTATTTATAATATATGCCTATGCCATAAATTGTTATTTCATCTTCTAACGATGTAGTATGTAGTTCTGATGTATGTCGATTCGCTCTACATTCGATAATCGATATGCTTCGATAAATCGCACAACAAAATCGCTCCAATTCCATTTGCGCGCCAAGAATGAGGCACAAGTCAAGCGAGTGTCATTGGCTATTATGGGTTTTTACACGTGTACTTTCTTCGGCCACACCTGACATTGGTCGCTACCATATTACAACATCGGAGCCTTGCTATTTATCCAACTATATCAGCTTATGCGGGTCATTAACACAAATGACGCCGTGGTGGCAACACGGTACAAATGTTCGGACACTACACTCTGCTACTAACTATTTAGAACGACGACCGAGTATTTAAAGAATTTTAACATAGCAGCAATATCTAACCAAGCTAAGAAATCAGTCGACGAAACATGTGATTAGTATTTCTTATAATTCTAGCACAGAAATAAAGAATCCAGCGGACTGGTAAGTGGCAGTTGGCAGCAGGTCACATAGCTCAATGAACTGATGGCCGGTTAAAGTGGAGACCACGCACCGGCAAGCGCAGCATAGGACATCCACTCAAAAGGTGGACATGAAGAGATGAGGAAATGGGCCTGATGAAGGTTGTGGGAAGACCGCTTCCAACCCATCACCTTGGATATCCATGAGGGCGGCCCATGTTCAATAGTTTACATCCTATGGCTGATATGATGTTGAAGGACGAGGATAAAATAAGAAATGAGTTTATTATGGCACCCGCGATGGAAAGTTTGAAAGGGAGAAAAGGCTTAACTTTATCTTTCTTGCTTTAACTTTAACATCTTTATTTGCCAAGAAAATCATCATCATCAATCCGTAAATATTCCACGGCAGGGATGACCTTCCCTATATTGAGGGAGTATGGGGCCATAGTCCGCCACGCAGGTTTCCTCACGGTGTTTTCCTTCACTGTTCAAGAGCAGTCGGATAAATGCACATAAGTAATTAAATTAAATTTAAAAACTAATTGGTACATGGCTTGCTTGGGGAGCGAACCTGGACTTCCTAAATTGGGAGACTGTGTCTCCTCCACTGAACCACCGACGCTCAAGAAAATATTACAAATTAAAGGACAAGTGTTCTTGTTGACGTAAAGGTCAGTAGCTCAGCATATGGTTGTTGGGAACCAGCAGCCTCAGATTTTCAGCCACAGCCTTGAGTTTTGTACAGTGGACAAAACAGGCCAATAAACATGCACTGTCATATAACAGTAAAAAAACTTGCACCGACATATACCTACCGGTAAATAAACATGTACCGGCCTATACCGGTAAATTATAGGCCGTGACTCAGCTTTGGATTAAATAAATTTATCCATTGGTTGTATTTTTTAACAACAACCATGTCAATAAACTAGTATCCATAACAAGAAAGATTACGTAAAGGTAGATTTAATCTTAAAATGTAACAACTAATAAACAGACATGCCAATTAATGTCTACGACGGTGGCACAGCCCCAAGGTTCCTTTTGCATATTTTTCAAGGGAGAATTTGCCCTAATTGCTACTAACTACCATTAAACACATAACACCAGTCATTTTTCGTCGGAATTAATAAGTATCTTACAATAATATTGCAAATGTAAATTTTAATACCAGGCTAAATTCAAAGGTTGCATTTGACTCGTAGAGTGATGTAGTCACAAATAAAATCTTACCTTTATATTGACATCGATTATTCCGTGTCGCAAAATAAGATAACCTTTATACGACTTAGGTTAGTGTTGTTTGTTCAGCTGAGCCAAAACTTATTCGAATATTAAACCTATTAGGATGACAATGACATGAAAGTCAACAAAAATTGCATTCTGTTATACAATAAACTGAGATAAGAATTACATATGCGTTATACAATTGCCGTAGCGTGTAAGCCGCAGATTCCCGCCATAATTAGCTTTTTTCCCGTGGGTATAAAAGGCTACTAAAAGATCCTGATCACAACAGCACAGCCAGACATTGGTCCGGAGCTCCCAGAAAAAAATTGCGATCGCCTCCCTCGCCCAGGGTGGCGATAACGAAAATGGTCCCAAGGAAAGCGATGCAAATCTTTTATTGGCAGTTGATATAGGTATGTGTATTTAAGTGTGTGTTGGTGGTGTGTGGAATGAACTTAATTGTATACCTTTTATTTAAGAAAGAAGAACAATATTGCTCCTGTTGGTTTCTTGGGCCGCTTATTTTACCACAGATGATTTCCCTTTCCGAAGCGGTAGTAGCTTGGACATACTGACTATGGAGCAATAAGCCCCTATTTTGAGTAGAATAAGATCAATCCTTTTCTTCCCGAGGCTGTCGTAAAAAAAGACTAAAAAAAATCATAGGCATAACAGAATAGACGGAGCACCCAAAAAAATCTGCGATCGACAACCCGGCCGCCGCCCGTGGCGATTAAGGCAAACCTTCCATGGATTGCGATGAAAATCGTGTCATGGGGAGGCTTATGTCTGGTTAGGGTGTCACCGTTTTGGAGGAAAAATAATATATAAAAATAATATTAATATATGTATCTAAACAATCTAAACACAGTGTCAGGTTGAACTGACAAGCTGTCATATGACTCTGACATTATTACCGTCCTTTTTTCTGGTGCTGTCTCTTTTCACCCCGGAACATTTTATGGTCGCCGTACGTGTTAGTGTTTGTAATATTGTTAATTACAGAATAAGATTAATCCTAAGTTAAACATCCAATTTACTTATTATTAAAAAAAATAAAGGACAGTATTTTTGGGAAATTCTGGAAAGAAATTGTACACATTTATATTTAATTATAACTTAATTTTGTTATTTAGATATTTTATTTTTATCTCTTTCACAATTTCTGCGTTTAATGAAATGTACTCAAGTAACACTAGATGTATTTTAATTTGTATCCAGTATATTACAGGTGGCAACCCTAGTCCGGTAGTGGACTCTTATAAACTGAAATGATGATGTGATGTGAATTGGGTGCGAATATTGATGACATTATTCACTTTATTTGGACATTTCACAACAGCGAGGGCGAAGTTTTTGGTCCAAATGCCACCAACTACATATGGCCGTTAACAAAACTTGTTATCTGACTGCCATAGAGTAGATAACCATAACTCACTCAGCGTTGTCAATGTTAAATTGCGTAACCGGCCGCACTGCACGTTTGGCAAATGTTTTATAAATATGGTGAATCAACTTATAACCACTGGCTAATGATCGAGACATTCTTTAGCTAGAATGACGACCTAAGAAAGAGTCGATAGTAAATGTGTAACAACTTATATCTGGTTATATATACCTATATATATTCATACGAATATTCAGAATGGAAACAATAAGTGTATCGATCTCCGTAACTGCAAAATATACTTACAATAAAGCAATTGTATTGATATGCAAGAATACAATAAATATTTCTTGGAAATTGATATTTCTAACGACAAAGTTAGTAAACTTTGACGTTAGAAGCGACGTTGAAGCTGTAAAGAGGTTGGATCTTGCGAGTCCAAGTTTTTATAATTTATAATATTACAAAAAGTGAACCATGAATGTTGTTCCAAACGATAAACTTTTAATGTTTAGAACACCCAAACACTATTGTTTGAAATATCTCTGACTACTCCATTTGGGATAGAGGTCGAGACGTTATGTATGTATGTTTAATAATTTCTTTAATATATTTTATTTCACAATCTGATCTGAATGACGTTATTTATGTATGTTATTTAAGTTTAACTAAAATTTATCTATCACATGATATACACTAATCAAGATGTAACAAAATCCAACCAAGACCCATCAAACAATATTATAAAAATTAAGCCTGCTACCTTAAATGTGTTGCCGACTGTACATGAGTTTTCGTTTCGTTTCACAATTTTTCACATGCAATAATAATAATAATAATATCTCCTTAAATTTGGTTTTAAAATTTTGAAGAAATGTTTATAAATGTATTTATATACTGTGTAAATTCTATAGAAATAAAAAAAAATATATGCGAACATCTCTTTGTCTGACGTTTCCTTCCGCCTAAACTACTGAATTGTACCTCTATTATGAGTTTTAGAGCGATACTCGCTAGCGACTATAGTATGAAATGATGTAGAGCGCCTCTAGCGGTTACTACACTGAACTAAAATGTCATTATGACTTATCGTACGTCATTATAAACTCTATTGCCGTTTTACTATACTAATAGGGATCACAGTTTACATACTAATTATATTGAAATTTGACAGAGAGGTGGGCTAAGACTCGAAGAAGGAATTCATCTTAATAAAGTAAATATATATCTACGCTGGTGAAGCCGCAGGAAGAAAGTTGTGAAGATTTAAAATAGGACGAACTAATTCTGTCACAAAGTGGTCCCATACGTGATAGGTAATAAGGTCCCCCAAGTAAGATGGGGTTTCCGGGTCCGTACGCTACCACCTTCGGCCTCATCTTCACTTAACATCAGGTGTGATTGAGGTCAAGTGCTAACCCGTTGTGGATAAAAAAAAAGGTAAAAAAAATTTTCGTTACAAAAAGATTTAAAATGTGTTAAAATAAGTTGTCAATAAAGCTTATTTGATTGATTGACTGATTTAATATTTTTGGTACAGGGGGACTCTTCTTTATCTGTTTTCTTTCAACAAAAAGTCAATAATATTCCTGTTTATAATAATAGTATTCGCTTCGCCCGCGTGAAATTCGTTTATTAATTCGTATTTTTTTATCCCGCGGGAATTAGATAGGAATTAGACAGGACATGTGATAATTTTTATCCCGATGAAAGAGTGCTTTCATCGGGATAAAAATTATCACATGTCCTATCCCATATTTTCGTCAATCATTAAACGATTTTGATGATTGTTTTTTAGTTTGATAGGATTTATCACCAGGGTGGTCCCATCTAAATTTGGTTAGGATCTCATGATGCACTTCGGAGATAGAGAGAATCGTGCTGAAGTTGGTTGTTTTGCCAATTTTGGCGGTTCAAATTATTCCCAGTAGCGTTTTGTCTTATTCGCACTGTACCTCAATTTTGAATGTCTACTGGAACTTTATTATAATAGCGTCTACATTACCCCTTAAATGACTAGTGACTTTGTCTAAACTACTAACAGGAACAGCGACTAACGACCTTCGATAAAGTTAGCACTCGTAAAAATAAAGTACCTAAATCTCAATTCACTGCAGTTTCATTCTGAATTCCATTCAAATTATCAATATTACCTGAGACTACAAGATCTGCATTGGCCACGATCTTGACATACATATTTGGAATAATAATCGCTATTTAATTCATTTGTTTTTAGTTAAATTCTTTCATTAGCATACCGACTGTAACTATGCTGTTTATTTTTATTATCTATTTCTACAGCGTAAATATATAAATTACTTGAATTCTTGAAAGAGGATTTGACAGATTATTAATATACGTAAACGGAGACTGTATTCTGCCGTGTTGAAGGAAGTTCCCAAAGAAATGTGGAAGTCTTAGGTTCAAATATTGGGTGTATTTATTTTAGACTTCTATGTCGGCTTATTTCGTTTCGGGTTTTTTTACTTGAACATACTTGGCACTTATTAATAAGACTATAAGAGAGATAACGGTCATATGAATCCCGCAGGATAGAAGGGCCGAAATCAACCAGTTTCTTCCCAATGCCGTCATAAAAATGGAATAGATCGTGTACCAATAATGAACAGCAAAGGCCATTGGTGGGAAATTCCCAAAAAAAATTGACTCGTGGTGATTAGAGCAAATTCTACCATGGAACGATGGAATTGGAGATGTACGGAGAGATAATGGTTAAAGACAAATAAATGATTTTTTTCCCGTAAAGAAATCAGAACGTAATTAAGAATAAGGATAGATTTTTCACAATTTGAATTGAACGGTATAATGATACATATGAACTCAGATTTTTCCACTACGCACGTATCTAAAGATACGAACACCTTATTCATTCATATATCCACCTGGAGGTACAATAATGTAATGGATCTTTACATGGGGATAACACCACCTATAACATAATGGGGTGGGTTATGACTACTGATTTCCCATGAGAGAAGACGTAATGTGATAACGGAGAAACATTAATTCCAAATATCATTATTACTTTTAACGACGAAAACAACAGAATGAGAGTTTGGTTAAGAGCATATCCTTCATACAAAATAAACTGACACCAATTATTTGCTTTGCATTAATATACATGAAACTTTTAATGAAAACAAAGGAAAAGGCCGTGAAGATGATAAGGAACAAGAAAAACATTCACTAGACCTTGATACATTTTCCGTCCAATTTGAATTGTACACATCGCTGGCCCTCATTTCCTAGTTGCAGTGAACAAACAAATCTAAATAATCGCCCGCTGAACCATAAAAGTCAATGTCCTTTACAAATTAAACAAGCAATTAAACACGAGTCATTATGAATTTAATCGAAACACACGCCACTGACATCCGTGACCTACATTAGACACTCCACGATCAGATGCGTGACCTTTAGAACCTTTTATCAACCAACGTAACTAGATACAATGCTATCTTCCGTCATTCGTGAGTGGTATTGAAAGATAATACTAGGATAAAAGACAAACAGATCTGTTAGTTCTGGTCACCAACTGCTATTATTGTTGTTGGTTTTTATTTACATTGTGCTTATCGAGTTCATAGTCTGTAAGGTTTCCGGTGACAACTACATAGTATTTCTCGAAGTATCTCATTGAAATACACTTATTTGTTCTTAACGCAACCAAATATAATCCATTGTTGAACTTTTCAACTTGCAGTAAAAAGTTAGGGTGCGTCTGTGTGGTATCCAGCCATCTAGAAATTCGTGACGAACAAATGCATCAACTACTTGACCTCAATTCAGATACCATGTCAGATAAATCCTCTGGAAGTACTCAGGATACACACAATTTAAACGTCGCTATTCAGTATTCATCCATCGAACCTGTAACCATAATATTTCGATCACTAAGTTGTTTGTCAATGACCCAGTTTTAAAGACCGACTAAAGACCTGATAGACTGTATCTATGAAAAGTGTGAAACATCAGCTATCCTTATTTTACAGCGTTGAATTTTATGCAGGAGTAGAGAATTTGCAACTTTTAGCCAATAATATTGTATTGTGTCCATAGATCGTCGTAATACTCTAAGACTACTACATCAAATTGCACAATTTGCTAAGTGACAATTTTCACGCTCAAGTATTTGCAGTTGCTGCCGTGTGTACATTTCTTGTTACAGACTACCAAATGCGGTATGTTCAAACGGAACTAATGTGACCTGACCTCAAATAAGGATACCCCGTGTTATGAGATTCAAATGACGTCATGCGTGTGGATACTGAACGAACAAATCGCAACCATAAAATGTTATCGTATCGTAATAAAATTGTAATCAGAAGTTGTCAGCGCTACAGTCGGTTGGGCGAGGAATATCTAAAATGCTAAATATCTTAATCATCATCATATCAGCCGAAAGACGTCCACTGCTAGACAAAAGCCTCCCCCAAGGTATATCTTACTCTAATATGCAAATTACCTCTCTCACAAAACCTAAAAGTTTTTTTGGCACAGTAGAAGCTTAATAGTCGAAGAGTCGAAGGTACGAATCATAATATTTCAATATTGTTTTAATCACCACAGAGCTACGTCTTTTATCTTTAACCTATTCATAAAAGTGCATGGAAAGAGATTTATTGAAATTTACAGAAAGATGCAAATCTATAATACCGATACAGACAAGGACGCGAATGAAATATAAAGTACTTGCTTTCCGCCCGCGACTTCGTCCGCGTAGAAGATTTTATCAAATTCGGCTCAGCAAAAAAAATAGCCTATATATTAATCCAGGTCCTAATCTGTCTACCCACCAAATTTCATCCACATCCGTTCAGTCGTATAAGCGTGAAGAGGTAACAAACATACAGATATACACACAAAGTTTCGCATTTATAATTTTATAGTTGGGATTTGATAATTTGCGAATGTTTTAACTCACTAGATTTTGTGCTGTGTGGCTTCGACACGTTAAAGGACTAGAATCAACTCGCTTCTTGGTGTCGCGAAAGGAGACTTCGGGACTCTACACCAAAAAATATCTATAGATTTGCAAGTTTTAACGGCGATAGGCTCACCTCCTGTCACGTGTCAATTTCTGTATATTTCGAAAGGTGAACCGTGGAAGTTGTTTCGTGCATTAAACTTTTAATGTTTGCGATATCTCTGACCAGCCCATTTGGAATACAGGCCGTGACGTTACGTATGGATATTATACTATTTTGTCAAACAACGCAGTGGCACCAAATATTAACAGTAAATAATCGTATCGGTCAAACAAAATTTACTTTATCCATTATATTGCTATGTAAGTGAACAAATTTTGTTATTTATTGACTAGTATCTGTGCACCTGACATTAACGGTTTTAAGTAACGGTATATTTATTAAACACCTATTCCTAAATCCTAGTGGCCTGCTGACCTCTGTTGATTTGTATGCTTCTAATTCAAATTCTTCGAAACGAACAGCTAAGTTGATTCTAATTCAAAACTCTAGTTCAGTTAGACTGAGAATTTATTGCTTTATTTTCTGAAGTTTATTCTTTTTCTTCTCTCAATAATTTAAGAAATCAGAGTACTTCATAGATTATTAATCAAAAACAAAGTCAGTCATATTATCAAAGATCAAGAAGACGGTAGTTACGTAAAAAAACATCACAAGTAGGTATTTGGGAAATGATTTATTTGAGATTCTATTACATTATTGATTATATATAACAAAGATCGAGATATATTCATAAGTAATAATTATGAAACTTTAATATAGATTTTGAGAAAGAAACTGATATACACTGCAAACACTGCATTGCGTATACAGAACGAAATTTTATTAATTTTCATGTACTTACGAATATTTTAAAAATTGGCGTATAGGTATCCCCATAATAATAATTTTATTGATGATGTTCATTTTGATAGAACAGAAAAAGTAGTCGCAGTAGATATGTTGAACAATAATTTTCTCTTACTCATTTCGACAGATTTTAATTAACATTCGCCTCAACGTCGTAACCAATAAAATTACACTCGCATTCCTTAACGTCATCGATGTAAGATCGATCTAAAAACTAGATGTTTGGATATTTCTTTCAGATTTCTAACGTTGTACTAAGGTAAGCTAACGTTCCATCAGTTCTCTCTAATGACAATAAAGATAATGTACATAACTGAAAGAAATAGAGTAGAAGAATGATAAATTTTTTAGACAAAGATAAATATTATGAACCTCATCGAGTAAAGGGTATTCTAAAACATATTGTTAGCAACACAATTATAATAAAGGTGCAAAGGTTCCATAAAAACCCGTTTAATATTAAAATTATCCCCAACGTAAGATATGTTTGTCTTCACAAATTAGCATTGCAACAATTTTAATTGAGCTTACTTTAATTTGTCTCAAGTTTCTCTGCCTACGTCTTGTTAGATCAATGAAGAGCCGCAATGACTTGATTAGGTCTTGACAATGTCAAGTGTTCATGAACTCTGGGTATAATTTGATGCTGCTCCTTGACTCATCAACATCGTCAACTTGTCCAGCGATATTGCTAAAGCTGACAAATTCTTCTCAAAGTTATCACGAGCTGCTTAAGCTTATTAATGTATTCAATTTTAGTTTGACTACTGTTTTTAAATTAATAATTATGTCTCCTCGTATTAGTTCTATCCTTGTGTTTCAAATCATTATGTTTTCCATCTGTTAGTCCTCAGAGGATTATATTACGTTCCCTACACCCTGGACGCACATGGGATTTTTTGATTCTAAATCTCATTACTTTTTATTGGCTTGTGCATTCACGTAACATCATTTTAACTGAATAGTGCATAACATCATGTACAATAAAATGGCTTATTAACTCAATACTTTCAAATAATTTAAAAGTAGCTATACGAGTACTTTATCAAATTATAAATATAAAGTAGTTAGGTTCCGATGATGTAATATTTTCATAATTCAAATACAACACTCACAATTTTACTGTAAAAACAACAAGTAAACACGTAATAGACAATCTCATAAAAGAAATTGTAAAAATAAAAACCAATGCTACTGCATTAACTCCATACCGAATCATGTCAAAACAATTATACGATTTTATAACAACAACAAGAACATACAAAAAGGTTTCACGGCCTATTACTTCGGCGAATTGAACCGGCGGCGGCGGCGACGGCATGCGGTTGCTGTGTTACATGGCTTATGTAACAACTGATGCAAATTTGCCCCGGTTGTTATCAAGTGGTCGCTGTGGTCGACCGTCATTCGGAAGTAGATGATTTGGTCGTAAATGTTTTGGAGAACCGACTGATTACGGTGCTACAGCCATCGTTTGGTTTATGTTGGAACCTATTGTGGTCCATTTTATTATTCAAATCGACGGATCCATCATGGACGGGTGTATTACGAGTTATTATACAGGTAATGAGAATGACTAATGAATGATAGTCAGGTTTGAAATAAACAATAAAATATCAGATCACTTGATTAATAATTAATTGCTGAACATATTTGATCGGTCTCCACCTACATTTTATGTAAGTTACAATTTGAGGACAAACAATTTAACCATAAATAGGCAAATTAAGGTTGATGGTAATTTATAATCAATTGAATAATGAGGAATTGTTTTTCATCCGTTCACTAGTAGGTATCCTAATTGCATGTTAATGGTTCCTACTAATCACGCAATGAATTGTTTGAACCACCGCTTTCGATAGAACTATCTGATAATTAGAAACAGCCGACAATGAGCCTTAATAACAAAGAAATTGAGCAAGGGTAACTATTGTGAATGAAGTTATGGAGGCAATTATTCAGTGGTCACTTGATAGTCAAGTACTGACTCCACATCTGAGGCATTTATTTGCGATTTCCGTAATCGAAGGCGATTCGAATATTCGAGGCTGTAAACAGTTTCCTTACAGCCGTTTGAGCATTCAATGCTATAGAATGAGAAGCTAATAGAATTTCTAAGCGTTATACTCATGTAACCATGAACGGTGTTTTACTATACCAATACAGAAAGTGGATCAAGAGATGCGGTGCAACTTAGTTAACGTTTATCAAATTAAGGCAACATCACACGAGATATAACACGTAAATTGGCAAACGCGAAATAAGTTAATTATTATCAGAAGTGCACGTCATAAACATACGTGACAATTGTAAATTATAACACTTATGATAATTCTTTAAGAAATTAGTTTCATAATTCGCAACGCACAAATAGTCTCTATCTAATAAGATAGACAGACTTACATTTGCAGAAGTGAACTAAAGCTAAAATTATGATTAGATTAGATGTTATTGGTATAGGTATTTTTTTTTTCGAAAACGCACGCGGCTGCCGTAGATTGATATGCGACTGGCCGAATTCGTAGAGTTTCTACGAATACGTGCATGCGAAATTTATTTGAAACTCATATTTCCTCCAAATTTTCCTTATTTATTTAATTTAATAAGGTAATTATGTGGAATAGGATACAAACGCGACCGTCAAATTACACAATTAAGGCTATATTCGGTGACAGTTTTCAAAAAAAAATTAAACTAACTATGCCAATACCTTCTATTTCACTTACCTAATATGCCCTATTTTTTTCCTTACGTTAAAAAAACTCATCCGTTATAGATTTATGATGTAAGTATAAAGAAAAAGAATCTCTATGTTGTGGAACTAGCAACCTGCATGGAGCTTTAACAGCCATATAGGAAACACTTGAATACCCATAAATATGGGAAACCGTAAATCCTCGTATGAAATATGTTGGACACATGGATGTAAATGTCGTATAATTTGAAGAAACTTGATTTATTTAAGATTGTGTTGCAGATTATATGTAGATTCCTGATTTAAGTATAAACCTCAAAGGCCGGCAACGCATCTGTGACCCTTTTGGTGTTGCGGGTGTCCATGGGCGGCGGTGATTGCTTTCCATCAGGTGACCCGCATGCTCGGTAGCCGCCCTCTCATATAAAAAAAAAAAAAAAAAAAAAAAAAAAAAACCACTTGCGTAACTCGTAAAAAAAATACTTTATGAATACCGTGGTATATTTGTTATTCTTGAAATTTTTCATTTTTTCATTTAAACCACTTTTTCATTCGTTTAAACCATCTAAGGATATGTTGTTTTCCTTCTGGTGTAGTAAATGTCATAGATTTCACCAAAGTTTTAATTTTTGAGAAAAGAACAAAAACTGTTCTGAGATTTTGATTGTGTACAGAATGGGTTAGTGAACCATTCAGTATAACTGTCTTTTATTGTCCAAGTTGGATCGAGAAGACAGGACCCGTCTGAGTGAAAAAAAATGCAATTACTTTTATGCCCTCGCTCCTCACCTGCCTCCATTTTGTTGGTTTGCGAACACATACTCAATACTGTTATTTTCTCTCCGAATCGTAAGAATAAATCCATATTTCATCTCCTGCGTCTCAATACATTTAAGAGACCGTGATCGTATGTTAACATTTTTTTGCACCAATCAACACGAGCCCATTTCACGAGTGATTTCACGAGGAATCTAGTGACAAAAAAGATTCCGAACTTTTAAATGTTGATGTATAATTTTCTGAATAATTACTCGCTAACACATATTCCAAATCCAAACATTTAATGAGTAGTCACGGGTGCAAAATGTTCAGTATTATGCCTATATTATCTAACACGACAAAGACTTTTTTTTTAATATCCGATTATTTTTGAAATGGCTGGACTGGTTTTCCATACAAGGTAAAAAGAGCAAATGCACGCCTAACACCAAATAAATTAGTAAATTGGATGTCTTTGGTCCTGCCTGTGCCTTTTAAGCAATCAACCGTTGAAACATTTATATAAAATAAATGCAGACATTGATGCGAAACGACACGTGTAAAGTGTCCAAAAAAATATTATAAAGTATTGTTTTATTTTCCCTAAAATATTTGCATTAATGCCTGTCAGCACAAATTATCTTAGATTTATCACTTGGTAAAGTTCGTAGAAAAGAACGCTCATGTATAATATCACTACTCGATTTCATTTGTTTTAACTGTAGTAGTTGTGGTTCAAGCAAGTTCAAGCATAAATGAGACAAAGTTCAATCAGCTAAATAGGTGTAACAGACGTCCTGACAGGCTACGAGGCAAGACCTATAAGGATTATTTTTACCTTTTTATACGTAACCCTAAGAATAAACTGAAATCTGTTCATGTACGTGTTACGAGGCCCCCAATAAAGGAATCTTATAGATACATATAAGATAGATAGATAGATAGATAGATCGTTTATTTATATCTCCAGTCATATAACACCACCCCCTCTTTTTGGATTAGATGTCAAAATGACTTACCATCAAGCATCATTAAGATTTTTAAAGTGTTCCTCAAGGTAAAATAGATACCTATAATTTGTATTAATAATTATAGAGTTAAGACAACATATATTCGTATAAGAAACTGGATTATGCGAAGGATGCTCTAGGTCAAGAGGTTTTTGACTCATTTTCACAGTTGATCGTTTATCTTTGTTTCTTATTATGGTAATCATCTTATAGTTGGATGGGACGGCTGCTACACCTCCAACGTCTTGGTTTTATGGGTCGTATACCAACATAAAGCAGCAGATATTTATGCCACTAAGGAAAATTACTTCAACGTTACTCTCAATATTTGTTATTAAATATTTTTTCAAATTACAATGTTAATATTTCTTCCATACTTTGTCGAGTTAATAAGTAATAGGATAACAATTGCGATTCTTACACATGCTTGACAACTACACAGACAGAGTCCTATGGAAAGTTTATATATAGGTACAGTGCGTTTTGTGACCATATTTTTCCAAATTAAATGGTTATTAAAATAAACTCTTAAAGTAGTTATATAGAGGCACTAAAAAGAAAAACGTTATAACTATCTATCATTATCTATATGTCCTACAGTTTTCTAATCATTCATTTGCTGAGTTACTTAAAACAAAAACAATTGTCGGGTAAAATGAAATAAAACCATGTATATTCTGTCTGTATAGTGTCGACCAACTGTGGTATTTTTCTAGAATAATGTTTTACAAATTTTTTGCCCAAATCTGTTACGTAGAGCTGAATCACAGCAATCAATTTCACGACTTAGGTAAGTATCGAAATACGAAAAATATGCGTAGGTATTATGTCTAAACTACAATTAATTATAAATGTTATGAAATGTATATTAATAAAATTAACATTCCGTTTGCGAATTCCTAAAATTGCAAGAATAAGAGTTGGCTAATGAATGACCTATACGTCAGAATCATTATAAGCACACACGGGTAACGAATGTGCGATTCCATTGAAATCATAGGGTTGGCAATCCATTATATTTTCATATTTGAAACACACGCATACACAATACACGCAAAAACAAATACACTCACAAAACACATACACGTCGCATACACTTATCATTTACCACATATTTATATAATTCTTAATTCATTTTAGTTTTTATTAGTCGATATTTGTGACATGTTTTGGGATACCGCATCAGACACAATGGATTTTTTATTGTTATAATGTCGAGAATCGAGTTATGTCACTGAACATGTCAATAATGATATCATTTGAAAGTTTTTAGTAATGATTCTATGGTATTTAGTAGGTATGATGGTATGATAGTGATACTGACCTATGGGGAAGTGCAATGTATGCTGAAATACAGGTTTTTCAACCTACTTCGGCAACAGGCGCTATATTATTGGAATACAAATTAACTAGCTTAATTTATAGATTATAAGAAAAAACCGTAAACTTTGTGGGAATAAATTTATTATTATTATTATTATTATATTTAATATATAATAAAAATATTATTATTATTAAAATGCGTTTGCCTTAAATATGTATACTTCAGGCAATATGCGAGTAAGACAAAACTACCTCCTCGAAAATTCTTTTCCGACTTTTTTGTTTGGGTATGTATAAAACAATACATGCAGAAATTGAAATTTCATCACCACTATAAAATTTGACTAATGACGGTTACGTGGGTTTGCAAAATATTGATTACGCAGTTTGACATTTAACATATGAGTGGCATCGTCCATCGGTTCTCGTATTTATTTGAGGGCGACATATAAACGGTTTTAAATTTTGTACTCTGCTGAGAACCGCACTCAGAGCTACTAGCTAGCTGTCTAGTTCCCAACAGAGTAAAATAGGACGAGCCGTCTCATCCCGTGGATGTCGTACAAGGCAAGCTTGATAGCAACGCCCAAAATCGTTCTATGGCAAATGATATAAATCATGCCTTGGGAAAGGCTTTATATCAAACAGTGGACCAATAATGTTGTTGCTGTATATGTCTCGTATTGCGGTTCTCGACCATAAAAAAATCTAGTATCTACATAAGCCATGACCTACCAACTCTTTAATTCAACTCGCTCCTTCGTTACTGAGGTTTGATTATAAGGCTGTCCACCCACGTCAGACTTTTTATAGGCCCGACAATCGGACCGACTTTTTTTGGCCGAATTTGTAGGACTTGTGCATTTTTTCCGACGAAAAATTGCTCACCGATTGTCGGACGTGGGCGGGCAGCTAAAGGCATTCATTAAACCAAGTGTTCGTAGGTATATTTTAATAAAAACTTACGTATTAGTTTCTAGTGCATTTAATAGCGCACCGGTGATATTTCGTCTAGACTTTCACCAGCCGCTACAGTACAGACGAATTTCATACTTTAATACTTAATCTATGTAACCAACAAGACGTTCCGCAATTTACTCTCGTAATCTATATATTGATTTCTTCATAATGCAAAAGTTTGGATGTTCGTTTCTCATTCAATCCCGGCGTAACGATAGAACCGATTTAGCTAAAATTTGGAAAACAGTTGGAAAATATCCGGAGAGATCATTATTTTTTTTTTAATAAAAGGTCCCTAGGGATAACTTACGAAGATTACTTCACGATAAAGTTTCCCACACGATCGAAGCCGCGGGCGATAAATGCGATAATTTGCATGTTTGTTCCTCAATCACCTTGGGTAAAACATGAAAAAGTTAATTTCTAGAAAAATAATTATTTATAACCTTTGTTATAGTTCTATAACAATCATCAATATTAAGAGGACTTGTTCCGTCCATAGGCGCCCTCATTGGAGAAATTACGATTTCTTTTTAAATATAAAATAAATCAAAAAAATTGCATTCGAGAAGCTTTAAAGCTAATTATAAATAACAGCCAAAATGCTTTAATTACGGCTATTTTCGTGAAATAAAAACGGCCACTTTTTTTATAATCGTGAATTCTGGAAAACAAAGCTATTTAGGTATTATTTAGGCTTCTTGAGTGCAGGTCAGAGCGATTTTTTTATTTATTATATATTTAAAAAGAAATCGTAATTTATCCAATGAGGGCGCCACTGGATGGACTGAACCCTCTTAAGCAATACTTATGTAGTGAAAATTTGTCGACTATAAGTAGGTAGGTAACAGGTATATTATTATTACAATATATTATAAATTGAAACTTGTCAGACACTTGAGGTCCATTTCCTATTGCTTAATAAGAACTAGTTTTGTCAGAAACAGGATGTGATGTCTGCGGTCGCGAGAGATCAATAATTGATTATTTTCCTTCTAGATAAGCGTTGCGTAAAATTGTTTCCAAACATTCGACTATTACTAAATATTGCGACCTTGCTTATGAAGTTACCAGTTTTTAGGGATTCCTTGGGACTTGAGCCTTCCCTCTCTTACTATCTATCGCAATAGTTTGAGCGAATAAAGTTGCGATATAAAACTTAAAAGATGCAATGTATAAACTCGTAATTTGTATGACACCGCAAACTCATCATTATCATATCAGCTTACAAGACGTCACAGCTCAACATAGGCCTTCCATGAAGACTCCAGAACGACAGCTTTGAAGCGGCCTGCCTACAGCAACTTCCCGCAACCTTTATCAAGAGTATGACACTACTACACACTCGTAACATGCCTACAAATTTGTCACTCTTAAGATGGTTTACCCGCACGGTATTCCATACAAACTTTTAACTCCAAATTTTTCGAAATGAATAAACCGATTCAAATGAGACTTTATAAGCATGTACATAAATCTAGAAAATTAGTAGAGAATATTTTCGAAAAAGAGTAGAACGTCTAGATTAGAACGATTTTAACTACTAACTTTTTATAAAGTTTCATTAGAATTGGTCTATTCAATTCGAAAAATTTGGACTTGAAAGTTTGTATGGAATGAACCTTCTTAAGTTTTTATTATGTTACCTATAGTTACTATAATGTTCGTCACTTTTGTAATTGATTCAAAAAATCCAGAAAAAAAGCAAGTCAATAAGGAAAATGTGAGACCGGTTTTCTTTTGTTAAAACGATTTTATGGTGATACAAAGCTACTTTGATACCTGAGTCTAATAACATACAGACAACAACAAAAGATACAAACGTCATTAGTAGATATTGGTACAATTTCGCCCGCGACATCAAACACAACATAAAGTGTTACCTAAGAATAATAGCCAATAAAAAAACATGCAAGTAGGTTCAGTTGGCGTTCAACTACGAAAGAAGTTTTGTGAAATCATAATTGCAATAATGCCATTAACAAATCCAACAAACTGTATGTTTACATGGTCGAAGAACACAGAGGGACCAAATTATGGAGATACGAATCCGTACAAAACGTATATTTCCCTCGTTAGCAGCTGGCATTTCACCAGATTCACCAGATTTAAATATTTTAGTTATTATGTTATTATTTTTTTATTTATAAAAAAAATTATTTCCTAATAAGATCGCTTTTGATCATAGCATAGCCTTACTCTATAATCATTTCATTCTCACGTACGATGAATCCCTTAAACGCTTTATTACAGTGGTGCAAGACGTAGCGACACGTGTTACAAAGATTTTTAACATCACATTGATTTGTATGGCATCTAACAGACCATTATACACTTACAACTCTTGCAGTTTAAATCACTTAACCTTACATAATAATAAAAAGGTTTATTCACATTAACGACATAGCTTTCATACACAATTGAAAGTAGATTTGGAAACACTGGAATCTTCCACACTCCACTCACGTCTTCCATATTATTCCTCACGCAGTCAACCCACACCTTCTTCGGTCTTCCTCTGTCTATCCCTCCACATTCATACTTAACACTCGCCTCATTATCCCTCCTCGTAATATGTCCAAACTATGCTATCTTATCACTCCTCAACTTTTCTGTTATTGGTGCCACTTTCAGACTTCCTCTGACATACTTATTCCTAATCTTATCCGTTCTAGTCACACCACACAACCATCTTAGTTTATTAGTTATTTTCTCATCTCTGCCACATGCAATATTTCATCCGTCTCTTTCATTGCCCACCACTCAGATCCATACATGGTGACAGGTCTTATGATGGTTTTATAAATTTTCTCCTTGAGTTTCAGGGGCATCCGTGGGTCACACGTAGTCCCCGAAACCTGTGTGTAAAAAATTAGGCCCGCGAGCAAGATACTCAGAAAGGCAGCGTGTCCTCGCTGAATTCTAATTTTTTCAAGCGATAATTCAAGCGAGGAAATTTCCAGCTCTCCAGATCCCCAGTGATAGGCTTCGAAATATTTAAAAATTTCGACTCCGAAAAATGGTAACACTAGTTATAGTCATCACCTTAGTCATGCTAACAAAATTAAAATCACCAAACTGAGTAAATCAAGAGAAGAGACGCACAATATTTACAACCCTGTGTTTTTGTTATTGAATAGTCTGCATACAGTTGTGCTATGAACAAGTCCAAATGCATTGATCATTTGTTCAATTACAATAAGCGTGAATCAATAGAAAAATATTGATTATTATTTGACTAAGGTACGTATAGGCTATTATAAGTGTTTACTTAGAGAAGCTGGTCGGTAACAGAGACATTTTCATTAATATAGTTTGAAGAAGTGTGTAAATTGACGTACAATACAAAACAAAACAGGTGACATAATGAAATGTACGTCTTTATACTCGTGTAGAGCCGCTTGGTCTCCCGCAGAGTAGAATAGGACCAACTCCTTTCTTTAAGGTATGACTAACAGCTTAGAGCAGCCCTAAAATTATATAACTTCATCGGGATCGTCAGCGATAACGTTGACCAATAAGAAAATGTCAAATTGCCTAGCAAGGGATGAGCCTACCAATCACAAGTCAGAGCGAAATTTCAACAAAATTACATGTTAAATCCCCAGTAATGGGCAGCAGCGTCATTGTTACGGGGCTCCCAAAGTTATGCGATGTCCAAACCGCCTGCCCAGCGTAGCGATTAGGACAAATTCTGTCATGAACAGTGAAGGAGGCTGCTCCGTGGGTGAGGCTTGTATTCAGTAGTAGTGCAATAGGCTGTTGATGATGATGACTCATTATTTAATTAACCCACCCAACATCCTTATGGCCCAACTGCTGGAGCTGAGTACAGCCTCTCATTGGTACAAGCCACAATCCACCACGCGAATCAGTCGACGCGATTTGTGTCCGACTAAGAGCTCCTGACAGTCAGTGTATTCAACACACCTCTGTAGACCACGGAATTGAAAATGATATCTGCTCTACCTAAATATTACTTTAGTATATACTATACGTTATTCATATATAACTAGAGTAAATAAAACATATCGTGAACTATACATAGGTGGGGGGCTGGTGATCTGTATTACCTGTTTTTTTTAAAAAGGGTCGGGTGTATACATATGTAGAGATTATTGTATTAAAAAAAATATTATATGTATATATTTTGTCTCCAATCGAACTACTAAATCAAATTCTGAACCATAAATAATTATGTATATGAAAGCTAATACAAGACTTTCCCTCAGATTGAGTAGAAATTTTAAACTGTATTAATACCTGTTCAAATTACATAAATAAGAAATAACATATACAAGCGAACTCTATGTAAAATTGAAAAGTTTTTTTTAATAATATTTAAAATTCTGTTTATGTTTTTTTATCAAATAGCACTCGAAACTATACTCGTTAAACCGTCACTTGGAAGCAGTTGTTTCGTCAGTCTGCAAAGTTGTTGAATATTCAATACATTTCTTTGTATACACAAATGACGCCATATTTCACTTTGTCGTGTACATCAACTAAAGCATGAAAAATTGTTCTATTTTTATATGCATGGTTAAAATTATGTCTAGAATGGAAAGCAACATTTGGAGTACAGAATTAATTCTTAAATAAATAAACTTGTCAGATTGACAATGCCCACAAGTGACGTTGATGATTGTTTGCACAAGTGTATGGCAGAAAATATCATTCATAATCATACAACATCATAACGCAAAGCAAAAGTGTGAAACATATTAACAAACTTCACGCAGCTAATATTTTCCGCGAATGTCATAATTTAACATTCATTGCCAAACCAATTTGAGTTAATAACAGTTTTACTAATGGCCACAGCTGAGAACAGTCATGGTATTGTTTACGTGTAAAAGTTAAATGATATCTTAAGTAAACTTGTTTAATAGATTTGCCGACGGTTATTCAACACGTCTGTGTTGAAAGAGAAAACGATGAACATTTGTTTGCACAAATATTTTGTCCATTTCACGTCACCAACTTCGGGCAGGTTTTAAAGTCACTCGTACAAGTTAGCCGAGTGAAAACCACTTGAAGTCCATGAGACGCAAGCCGCAATAAGCCGGTACATTGCGTGATAGCTGCTTCTAACACCTGCCAGTTTTCGCGCAACGAACCTCGTGTTTTTGGCCATTATCGCTGCCAACATTGGTACTGAATTCTGGTTTGCTCTTACAAAGGTCAAGACCATCTCTCACAACGTCATCGCTCACGGCATATGATTCTGTATTTATTTGATCGTTAACATCAATTTGAATGTTTGTTCTCAAACTGATATCTAAATCAAGGATACGAATCGAGGCCTGCGCGATGCGCTAGTCTCATTTGTTATCATTAGCAGTCATCGTCTGCTCGTTCATCAAACATTTCATTGTCTACTCTTGAAGTATTTTCATTGTTCTGGTAGATTGTTGTGAAAAAAAAAATGCTACCCGTAAATGCATAATAGAGTATTCGCCTTACCTGAGTCCTGCGCATTTTGCAAGTGATGTATGTGGTGCAGATGGGCATAGTAATGGTGGTGGTGTAGGATACATTCCAGATCGGTGCAATTCAACATTGTCACGGGGCGCCGGCCGCGCCGGCAGCCGTCTGCTCACTCACGCTCGCTGCACACTTTCACAAAACTATTCCACTGGCACTACGACACGTATCGTTGTCACATCACGTTATCTCTTTAAACACCGGTGAAGGACTAGTCAGTACACATGAGCCTGGTCACTAGTCCATCGGATGCGGCGCCGCTCGGTCTGCGACTGACGGCGCCCGCTAACTACCGCTGCATCACGCGTTGTTTACACTTTCCAATTCTGCAAATAATCACGTGTTAGGGCAAGACATCTCATCACTGTTCAGAATTCAGCACAGCTAATAAAAGGAGCGGAAGGTTTCGATACGACGGCGGCGACGGCGATCGGATCGATAACTGCGCGAGGTTCTGCTGCAGTGAATGGGTGCGTGCGCGCAACACTTGAGGCGCGCGATTGTATACTGAGTCGGCGTGCGAGCCGCTGCCACCTCTCCCGAGCTCCCGGCCTCGACCGCACTTGTCGTAGCCCTAGCTATCATATTATCAAGCACCTTTTGCCCTCAAGGATAATGCCTCGTTCAATGCCCATTTCTCGTTATCGTTAACATGGAAATGCAAGATGCGTTGACGCAAGTTACAAACAATAAATACTATAAACCTACTTAAACTTCTGATAATAATTTAAACATATCAACTTACTATATCCATAATCTGTGCTGCAAACATCGATAGTAGAGTCTCTTCAATAGATAAACAGTTCAAGGAACTCGGATCTGTAATTGAGAACAAATATTTACCGACAAAATGCCAAAGACGTGACTGTTATTAATACCTCAGTAAGGTTTGTTAGAAGTAAGATTCGCAGTAGCAATAAACGTCCAAGTGCAGGTTTACGGAAAAAAAAGTGAAAAAAAACAACAAATTGTATCCGTAGTGCAGTACCAAGGTCGGGGGACTTGCTCGCCGTGAGTATGTAGCTACAGACAGACTTTCAAGCGACTCGAGTTGTGTTCAAACATAATTACTTACTCGTATATACTTAGCGGACGTGTAGGTGAGGCGCATTGAGATGCCGGCTCAACTCATTATTTTCGCTATATACGTTGATGAACGATTTTTTGTACATTGTATCTCCTGAACTTTTTGCGTCCAGTAGCATGAACTCTGAGCCTGTGAACTTGAAATTTTTCCACTTGTTAAATTAAATAATTGTCTATAATTAATAATTACTGCAAGTCATACGAAGAAGACCAGCAACTACAGTTACCTACGCCTACCTATACTCGTATATCTAATTGTGGTATGTTATATTATGTAAATTCTAAAAATGTTATTGTTATTCTGTTAGTAATATAAATTAGGTTTCGCCAATCGATGTCGTTGTTAATACTCATACTCTTATTATCGACCTCTATTATTTATGTTCCCAAGAATAGTTCGACTCACCTAGAATAAGTATTGGTATCTGTATCAGTATAGGCTAACTACATATATGTAATTCAAATGTTAATTGTATTGTTATCCGTCTTTATCCATCAAAGCCATAGATTGTGACTAGATAAATGGTAAAACCGACACAGTCTATATTATACGAGTACTACAGTAGTAGTACAACCTATGTGCATAAGGAAGGAACTGATCCTCAAGATATAGGTTTGATCTAGTTTGAGGATCAGAGTCCAAGCATTAGAATTGTTAAGCACTTTAGTAATTAGACTGTTACTTGTAATTCTTTTTTTGAAAATAAATAAACAAATAAATAAATATTAATAAAAAAATACAAAAAAAATCGGCCAAACGCGAGTCAAACTCACGCAGCTAGAGTTCCGTACAAAAACAATTTTTAACATTTTAATGCTTGCTCAGATTCATGTCGCATCACCTGATGGTGGTTGGTGGGGTGATAACCAGTACACTGCTCGATAGATATAGGCCCAAGGCTCAAACAAAGGCCGATTTTCGGAGTACATCCAGTCGCATTCATTTACTTATGTCACCTAGTTACAATGTCGAAGTCGTCGTACGTATTGAATAAGTATTTGCAGTAACAGGTTATATAACAAGCATTTTATTAATAGTTTGGCGAATCTGCCATTTGGGGAGCTACGTTTATTTATAGCCGCGGTCCAGAACCCACTTGCTTCAGGGATTATCGGTGTAAGTGGCAATCCACTTCAGCCTACTAATCTTCATAACTTCCGATAACTGTACAAATACATTGAGAGAGTCTTTACGGCGCTATGGTATGCGTCAAAGTTTTTGTAGACTTCGACGGCTGAGCTGCCAAACTTGTTCTTCATACTTAGACTGTCATTGCCGCAGCTAAATAAAGACATTTCAACGCTTTGATAAGATCGCCATTGTACTTGACATAGGATTCCACAAAAGCCCCTTGGCGACTCAAAGATTTTCGCTACGCTTGACATAGGGGCCGATATTCTTATCATAAACACACATCTGTGAAAAATTTAATGACTCCACTTCAACGCTTCAGATACGGAATTCTAAAAAAGGAGAACTAAATATAGCCAACGTGTGGTTTACTCTGTGGTATGCACAATGATATTCGCGATTCCGGGCTAAAAGTATCAGGAAGTCCCTCAGAAAAGGGAGAGGTACTTGTAGTGTATTTCGATTGTAGAGGCCAAAAGACCCCGCTGCAACAAGTGATCTATTCCGGTTTATATGTCTGTAACTAGCTGATTTAAAAACTAACTTTTAATAAAATACTTTTAGAAACAAACTTTTAATATTCCATCAAGATTATCAAATATTATTCTAGTACAAAGACGAGTAACATGTGAGCCTCTTCGTATGCCGTGGTTTATGGATGCTAAATTAGGGAGAAATAATATTAAATTGATATTCAGAGTTAGATCCGGGCACTATACTACTCTGTGTAAAAAGTATCGGGAATATGTCAATAAAAAGACCCGCGTAAAAGAGGTCGTTCTAATTTTTTTACTGCATGTTGGTAGCACTGTACTGATTTAGCGCGCAAAATTTGAGCGGGATCTGTCATTTAATTTGTTTTAAACTACACTTTTTGTTGGTCATAGTTTTGAGTCCTCGGCGATTTTTACAATGGAAAATATTGTTGAACAAAGAGTGTGCCTTAAATTTTGTGTTTCAAATGATATTTCATGTGGTGAATCACTAAAAATGTTGCGAAATACCTACGGCGAATCGTGTATATCGAAAACAAGGGCTTATGAATGGTATAAGGCTTTTAAAGAAGGCCGAGAAGTAGTAGTAGACTTGCCTCGTTCTGGTAGACCTTCAACCGCTACGACCAAAGAAAACATCGACAGAATCAAGAAGCTAGTGCTCGAAAATCGACGTATGAGTCTGAGAGAGTTGGCTAGTGAGGTGAACATATCTTTTAAGTCCGTCCACAACATTCTCATTGACATTTTAGGCATGAAACGCGTCGCCGCTCGACTAGTTCCAAAAGAGCTCAATTTTGTTCAAAAAACGCAGCGAAAGCATGTCGCTGAAGACATGGTTTCCCGAGCTTCTACGGATCCGACCTTTATGAAACGTATAATAACTGGCGACGAGACATGGGTTTATGAGTACGACATGCAAACAAGCCAACAGTCTTCAGAATGGCGTCTCGAAAACGAGCCGAAACCCAAAAAACCGCGGCAAAGTCGCTCCAAAATCAAGGTGATGCTGACAGTTTTTTTTTGACTACCGTGGTGTGGTTCACTCCGAATTCCTTCCAGAGGGAGAAACAGTGAATAAAGAATATTATTTAGGCGTCACGAAGCGTTTGCGTGAGAGTATCCGCCGAAAACGTCCAGATTTGTGGCAACACAACTCATGGATGCTGCACCATGATAATGCACCATCACACACAGCCATTATAGTGAAAGAGTTTTTAGCGAAAAATTCAACAAAAGTTCTCGACCAAGCACCGTATTCACCTGATATGGCTCCGTCTGACTTTTTTTTATTTCCCAAGTTAAAATTACCACTTCGAGGAAAACGTTTTGAGTCGATAGAAGCCATAAAAGAAAATTCGCTGAATGAGCTAAAGGCCATACCGCAAATAGCCTATGAAAAATGTATGGAAGACTGGGTGAAGCGGTGGAGATGTTGTATTGCAAGCGATGGGGCCTACTTTGAAGGCGATAAAATAAATTTAGATGAATTATTTGTATTTTTTGTTTTATTGACAAATTCCCGATACTTAGTACACTGAATGTACATCAGGAAAATTTGCATTTTTAATGAAAAAGGCAGATTCACCTAATTGCGATGTTTGTGGACAAATTGAAGACGTGCAACATTACTGATGGAGTGTGCCAAGAACAGTAGAGAGAGACATATGTTTATTAGAAAATTTAATGTGAACAGACTCGATGTAGGCATTATTCAAAGCATACTAGTTGTTCCTACTTCTGAAGCAACTTTGTCCTTGTGTAGTCTGATGAACGTTTGTCACCAATAATTACCTCTGTCGCTATTTAGCTTAGCTACAATGGGATTGACATGTCAATCCAAAACGATAAAAATCCCAAAATAAAGTAAGATTAAAAAAAAAGTCCTTCATGGAGTTCCAGTGGCAGTCTTCTGGCTCCATCTTCAGACCCTCGTCATCTGTGTAATGGAAAGTGCTCATGGCAACAAAACAAACTATACCAAATTCAACTATCTTGCCATTTCTCATCAGGGAGTTCCAGTCCCTACATCCCGGCTCCTTCATCAGATCAGACCGATGGTACCTTAACATCGCATGATCATCGACTTACATATATGTGCCAATTTTCAGGTCAATGAGACACCAGCGAGTGGTTGGAAAATGCTTTGCAAATTTTCAAACGGACAACGTACATAGCTACTTAGGTACATACGAACATTGCAAACTAAATAAAAGCTTGTAATAAGTCAATCTGATTCTCTTAAAAAATAAGGCCGGCAACGCATCTGTGACCCTTTTGGTGTTGCGGATGTCCATGGGCGGCGGTGATTGCTTTCCATCAGGTGACCCGCATGCTCGTTTGCCGCCCTCTAATATAAAAAAAAATACATTAGTAAGTATGAGATGGTAACTTATTGTAAACATTTTTTTACGTCACTAACTTTCTCGCCATCTTGTAAAACTCGGCTGTTAGCCGTATCGATAAGCAGCACATATTTTTTATGTTCATGATAGCGTTTTATAGACGATTATGATTTTATTTCAAGAAAATTGAGGGGTGTTATAAATTTGAAGATCAAATGTTCCTTTGGTTACAGCGCCAAGATGGCGGATCTAATTTCAAATGCTCGTAGTGCGGTTTTTATTAATTTGTTTTTTATGATTAACTGGATATGCGTTTGACCACAATCTCACCTGATGGGAAGTGACGATGTGGTCGAAGATGAAGCACGCGATCTCAATTAGGCATTACCGTTAGTACTTTAACCGCCCCCGTGGCTCAATGTAAACAACATTGGGTTTACGATTCGGAGGTCGCGGGTTCGATCCCCAGCGGGATACATGTTCAAGTACTCGGTTTGGTTGGGGGTAGGCCATTTTAAATGTCCGCCTGGCTAGCTTCCACCACCTTTTCTAAATCTGGTGCCAAGCAGCAATGTTAATAGCATTGTTGTGTTCCGGTTGTCAGAAATAAGATAGCCAGTCCTCCAAATGTGTTGGGGTCAGTAAGCTTCCACCTTCGACCTCATCTTCACTTAACATCAGGTGTGATTGAGGTCAAGTACCCACCCGTTGTGCAAAAGTACTATATTAATTCTGTGACATTATACTATTTCTGAAGAACGCTGATTTCTATAATACGGGCTTCTGCCTAGTTTAGAGATCAGAGTGCCCTGTGTAACTGATAATAAGTTTACGTGTGTCACTGTATGAAAAAAAAATAATATGCATATAAAATGAGATTAAACATTTAAACAGTTTATTGTCTTATGTAAGGACAAAATAGGAGAAGATACTAATTCCTGGATACAGGTCCTACCTAGTTTGGGAAGCAGAGACTTTATATTATGTGTGTAATGTTTTTAATAAATAAACTAAACATTTACTTTCATGGTGGTATCAAAATGTGTCG
Organism: Oegoconia quadripuncta; assembly: GCA_949316235.1. Taxonomy (NCBI): domain Eukaryota; kingdom Metazoa; phylum Arthropoda; class Insecta; order Lepidoptera; family Autostichidae; genus Oegoconia; species Oegoconia quadripuncta. The sequence continues at coordinate 31,960,831 of OX438741.1, read as the reverse complement.
TTAAAATAATAATTTTTAGGTTTTCTAATGTTTTCTGTAATGGAGTATTAGTTCAGACGTTACAACGCTGATACAGATAATCGTGATTTGATAATAATTGATCATATTGATTGCGCATTAATACTGTCAGAAGGCTGTTCCCACAACAAAGGCATTACGTAGTTAGCAACAGTAGTGTGTAAATTGCAAATCGAATGCAGCTTCCTTATATTTAATTGGAAGGTTGCGAGATAATATATGTACATTAGTCTATATTATTGTACTATTGGTACTGTGATACTGGATACATAAACGTATCTCTACATAATTAAAAAAATTGTATTAATATACACGGGCAAACTAACAGACGCCGATAAATTGCTATTCTTAGAATAACTACAGAACCCTAAGAAATGGCAATTTTGGAAAAAAAAAATTTGGTTATAATATACCCTGCGAATTGACTTACGCTAGTAGTAGTTATTTTGCGGCATTATCCCGGAATTAATGGAATATGAACCTAACAATGTATATATTTTATTGCTAACTTTTGGTCTTCCCTTGTAACTTAATCGATGACAGAAATAGTATGATTTTTCTCAGGGGATGGCATGACATGGCATTCGGTAACTGTGCGTTGGAATTACACAATGATGGTGGAATAAGATTTTCTTCCACCATCGCCATTTCATCTCAGATTCCACCCGTATGTAGTTAATATACCGAACATTCGCACTAAGCGGTTCGACTCTTCATTCATAATGCGAACAGCCAAGGCATGGAACTCCCTTCCGGCGTCAGTCTTTCCTGAATCCTACAACCTTGAGATCGTCAAGAGCAGGATGAATAGGCATCTACTGAGATCGCGTGCTTCATCTTCGGCCACATCGTCACTTCCCATCAGGTGAGATTGTGGTCAAACGGGTATCCAGTTAATCATAAAAAAAAAGTTCTTAGAATGCTTAATGAAAATCAGTGCTACTGTTTCGAGAATATTCAACTTTAAACACAGTTGCTTTGTGTAGGTACTTGGCTGGTATTATTGGTATTATTGTTCCTCGAGGGGTTTCTAAATTTTCAATTTATATTATTTAATCAGTGTTGCCTAACGTCAGATTTTAAGTTCCCTATTAAAATACACAAGTAGCTTGACTAATTACGATAAGACTCTCTAAGGCGCGATTTTTCAGTCACGTGTCGTATCGCAGTAGTAGTATCGTGGCGACACCGTTTCATACATTTTACACCCATTTAATTATTTTCATCTCGCTTGGCGTTTCACTACGAGATCGATCAGGAAAGAAGTAGAAGAACGAAAGTAATCGACGTAGCCCGAAGAACTAATGGCCGTTGTGATATTAAGCTTTAGAGTGGAGACCACAACAACGTTTGATGACCACCCACAAGTTGGGCGAACGACCTGATGAAGTCAAATCAAACTCAACTCAAAAAAGTTTTATTTTGTAAGTTATAAAAATAACATTTGAAAACGTCATTCCCAAGGCAGACTCACCAGAGAAGTACAGGCGAGAAACTCGGGGGTTGCTCTTTTAAAATAAGTATTTCCACAATTTATGATTCAACAAATGAAAAAGATATTAGACTAGATATCGTCTAACGGTTCATTGTCCATGCATTCTCATCAAGATAGTAATTTTATAATAGCCTTTGACACATACGAGTAGTTTCCGTTTGGTCGCGGGAATTCGCTGAATGCAAGCCGCTTCCACCCTGTCACTGCGGAAATCTATGGGGGAGGCCTATGTCCAGCAGTGGAGGTTCTATACTTAATATGATAACTATTTTAGTTTAAAAAATAAGCGCATGAACGTTTCAAAAACTGATTTACAAACACATAGACGCAGACTTTTTACTATCGTAACATTGCAATGTAACATTTTGAAATTCTCTTGATATACATACATGCTTAACGTCACAACCTTTATGTCATGTAGGTATGGGGTGGTCATTGCCTTTCGGTATTCCAAACAGTACCAGTTTAATGCTTGCAACAACTTCCACGGTTCACCTTATAAAATATATAAAAATGCACACGTAACAGGGGCGAGCTTGTCGCTGTTAAATCGTACACATCTATAGATGTTAGTCCCATAAATCGCCCTTTACGACACCCACAGGTATTGGCTTGGTTCTATTATTTTTACGTGCCGAAAAATACAGTGTGTTATCTACTATATAGGTAGAGTAGGGAATGCTAATTGTTTAGCAATTTCATGACAATTCCACTTTGCAATATTAGATATACATTGACGACTCACGATGGATGATGATGTATAAATGCGTGAAATCAACAACATACATTCAAAAATGTTTTGTTCCCATGCTCTACGTCCTGTGCCTGGGATTCATGGAACATCTTGGTGACACTTCGGTATATTTTTAACCTTGTTTTATATGAAGACTAGCGTCGCCAACGTGGAATAACTTCATCGCGGAAATTTGTTTATCCCGCGGGAGCTACTCAGTTTACCGGGATAAAAAGTATCCTATGTCTCAATCCAGTGTATATTTTACCTATATACGAAATTTCATTCAAATCCGTTAATCCGTTTCGCCGTGATTGAGCAACAAACAAACAAATAAATAAACAAACATCCAAAGTTTCGCATTTATAATATTAGTTAGATATACTATATAGATTATATAGAGATAATGGATATGGCAATTAATGTGTGACAAACCCCTCCGACTTAGAGATAAGATGTATCAATTCACTGCGCATAACTTTGACACCTCTATACATATATTTACTAGTGAAAGGTACAACGTAAAATATCAAACAATCGTTTACAACACACTAATTATAGGAAAGCACTACACAACAGAGAGAAAACGTGTCGCATAATAAACTTTACTGTAACATAATGGAACGGATATTCAACCTGTCATTAGTCGTAAGCTAGATTCTCTTTTATTTTATTTTTATGCATAACGGGTTAGCACTTGACCTCAATCACACCTGATGTTAAGTGAAGATGAGGCCTAAGGTGGAAGCGTACTCTGACAACCGGAACACAACAATGCTATTAACATTGCTGTTTGGCGGCAGATTTAGATAAGATGGTGGTAGCTAGCCAGGCGGACAATTAAAATGCCCTACCACCAACCAAACCGACTACTAAACATGTACCCCGCTGGGGATCGAACCTCCGATTAGCAAAACACTACGTTGTTTACATTGAGCCACGGAGGCGGTTAAAAATTAGTTCTTAGTAGTATATTTGGGTATGGTTTTATATAAATATACATTATTATTATTACCTAATCTGTAGCCAAATCCTAATTTGTTCTAGTGTGAACGTTAAGAATTAGTTATGGGCTTCCTTTTTACCGGACCGCCCAAGAACGGAAGGCAGGGCAGTTTCTACAAGATTTCATTTAGTTTTCAATGTTCGTATGTAAGTTGTCCATTTCAAATTACTAGTACACTGATTAAGCTGAATAGATAAGATGGTACAACCCGAGTACTATACTACCCCGCTGGGGATTGAATCCGTGACCTCCGATTCGTAAGCCCATAGATTATTTACATTGAGCCACGGAGACGGTTAATAACGGATATTTCATCTATTAAGTTTTGTTATATTCCTTCTATTAACTTTTGCTTCAATTCCTCGCTATAGTCTATAATACCTACGGAAACATTAAAAGGACGTTTAAACAAATATTGTGAGTTTATTAGATGCTTATATATTATAATATTCATGAATGTTTGAAACCACCACGTGATTAATGAAATGCACAAGTTAAAGTCACCGGTTTCTGATGTTTTAGCAAACAACGATCTATGGGTACTTCAGAACTAAAGGATGAGTAGTCTGTGATTGGTAATCACTCTCCACTATATCAGATGCTTTTTTTTTTTTTTTTTTTATTAAAAACTGGTTTCGCATTTGACTACAATCTCACCTGATGGAAAGTGACGATGTAGCCGAAGATGTATCACGCGCACCCAGTAAATGCCTATTCACTCTAGACTTGAAGATCCCAAGGTTGTAAGTGTCGGGAAAAACCGACGCGGGCAGTGAGTTCCATACCTTAGCAGTCCGCATTATAAATGATGAAGCAAAATGTTCGGTATGTTGCTTAATCTGTTATACCATGACATAAAAAAAATCATGTTAATTAAGAATAATAACAAATTTATTATGAACGCCACAAACGATACAAAAACAAAGTAGTAAGTTATGACTAAAAAAGAAATACAAACAAAATGCGCACAATGCTGTCACGTGTTGCGGCGTGCACAAATAGGTTAGCACTCAGCTCGTGCTGTGACGAATCACAACGATGGTTTTCAGTGCACTACAATTGGATTCACTACTGTATAAAAAGGATTTAAAAAAAAACGACTTCAAAAAACCCGGAAAAAATAATTTAATTAAACTACTGCAATAATAATAACTGAAAAGTATAAAATAATAAACCAGAGCAGAATGTTCTTTATAGATAGATGTACACTATTATATATAATGAGAATACAATACAAGTTATATGCTATACAATAATAGTTAGGTATAATAATGAAATTAAAAATATATACAATAGGTACTTTTTGAAGTCGGTGCCTGCGTAGCCTATAAAATACACAATCAACAAAACAGTAAAAATACGCCCCGAATACAGGACCTCCTCCTTTTTTGAAGTCGGTTAACAAAGGAATTTTCATACAATTTAAATATTCAATTAATGAAGTTATTACTGTTTACTTTCATTCGATTGTGTATTTTATAGGCTACGCAGGCACCGACTTCAAAAAGTACCTATTGTATATATTTTTAATTTCATTATTATACCTAACTATTATTGTATAGCATATAACTTGTATTGTATTCTCATTACATATAATAGTGTACATCTATCTATAAAGAACATTCTGCTCTGGTTTATTATTTTATACTTTTCAGTTATTATTATTGCAGTAGTTTAATTAAATTATTTTTTCCGGGTTTTTTGAAGTCGTTTTTTTTTAAATCCTTTTTATTTAATTCTTTTTAGTGTCTGGTCATACATTACAAAATAATAAAATATATTAATTGACCAATATGGGCAGGCCTATGAAAGGTGCTGCTCGTTTAAATAACTGTCGGTCAAAAGAAACCGAAACTGAGAGGGTACTACGGCTTAAAAAAAATGCCTCACGGAACGCAATTTCGCGTTCCCAGGAGACGCCCGAAGCTCGCCGAGTACGTCTAGTAGCTATGAAAGATTACGTTAAATCACGTATTCGTCGGGAAACTCCCGAACGGAACGAGCATAAACTCGGTCTTATACACGACCGGCTTGCCGAGGAGTCCGCTGAGCAGCGTGAGCACAGGCACGGCCTTATAATCATGTAAATCGGACTAATCGATGTACATACATAAAGATTACAGAACCTCCTCCTTTTTTGAAGTTGGTTAAAAAAAGTTTTTAGTATTTATCCGTGGTTGCTAATCTCCATGATAATTTTTGTGCGATGGCGAACCTTCTCGCTCTTACAGGTTAGGTGGGCACTTGGGGTGTACCAGCTCGACCTGATGATCTTCGATATGTCATATTTATTGTTGATAATCACACCGACGTAAATTGGCTTAAAAATCTCGGACTAATCGATGTACATACATAAAGAATACAGAACCTCCGCCTTTTTTGAAGTCGGTTAAAAAAAGTTATTAGTATTTATCCGTGGTTGCTAATCTCCCTGATAATTTTTGTGCGATTGCGAACCTTCTCGCTCCTACAGGTTAGATGGGCAGTTCGGGTGTACCAGCTCGACCTGATCATCTTCGATTTGTCATATTTATTGCTGACAATCACACCGACCTTCTCTACACTTTTTCCATACAAACCCAAACTGTATCTATTTAGTTTCCCTGTGTAAAAACTACAAAATCGTCTAAATGTGTAATGCCATTCTGATGTTTACCATGATTACACAAAAACTACTGGACCGATTGCGCTGAAATTACAATGGGACCAACTCGACGGTATCCCCTTTCATTTACAAAAAGAACCATGTGAATCAACCGCCAAATCTCGGAGATATCGGTGTACATACATAAAAAAAAAAAAAAAAAAAAAATACGCGCCGAATACAGAACCTCCTCCTTTTTTGAAGTCGTTTAAAAATACAATAGCTTGTATTAAATACGTAATATATATCCAGGAATTCAAAGCAACAGTGCTTAAAGTTCACCTTCAAAACATAGCTAAGAACCATGTAGCAAATGCAAGTATTCGAAAATAAAACAACATTTTCAAATCTATTGAGCCGTTCAAATCAAAAATATGGACATAGACTTCAAACTTATAACACCCGTTCTACAAGTCTGGGTTAATAATAGGATGGCTAAGAGGAAACCAGAAGAGATTTTTTTTATTTCATGCACAACGAAATTTTTAAGGCTTATTCAATGGCGATAGTAAAAATTTTTTTTATCCTTTTGCTATATTTTACCGCGATAAATATTGGTATTTATTTCCAGATCCTCGCGGATGATGTCGCGGGCGGAAAGCTAGTTTTTTACTTCATATGATAAAATTATCACTTGAAAGTGTTAATTTAATTTACTGATCATACACAAAGCAGACTGGGGAGAGAAGAACGAGCAAGAAACTCAAGGAATGCTCTTTTTTGAGTAGGTTTTGTGTTATAATTTATGATTTGACAAAACATGTTCATCGGCGATATTCAGTATATTTACCTATACTGAATATCGCCGATACGCCCATGTCCGTGCTGGCATAGCATTTGATAGTTAGTAATGTTTGTTCATTTGTTTCTCAATCACGATGCAACGGATCAACGGATTTGGATGAAATTTGGTATATAGGTAGAACATGCCCTGGATTAAGACATAGGATAGAGACATAGGATTTTTTATCCCGATGAAGTGAGTAGATCCCGCGGCATAAACAAATTTGCGCGATAAAGTTATTCCATGGAGGCGAAGCCGCGGGCGGAAAGCTAGTATTAAGCTATATAGATATTAAAACCTATACTATGATTAACAAATTTCCAAAGACTTAGAAAGCTAATACAAATCGCAACAGACCTAATAACGGAGAGAGAAGTCAATAAATGTGTCACTCGTAAAATTTCTCTGCGAGAGTCAATTGCGAGATTAATACGTGTGTCTTTAAATTACACTCTCGTGGAAATGTGCGCGCACGCATACGCATCCGATCGCGCAGGTGCGGCCCTCGGAGCTCCGTTTATGGTGTTTCAATTAAATCGCTTTTGACCGATGTAGTGGGTCGTTAAACCCTAACGTGGCGACGTGTTTCAATTTGACCTAGAAGTGGCCCTTTTGACATCTCGTCCTTTGCGAAGTTTTTCAAAACTGTTATTACTATAACTTTACTAGCATCTGCTTCATCTAGTCTAGATTAATTAGATATTTGCGTCTCACTTTGTAACATTGTCTCATTTGTATATGTTTGTGTAACATAGGTACTATCAAAGGTTTCATCTATCTATCTGACAACTCAAAAACTAAAAAATTTTCACGGCTTATTTATATCTAAATTCTAAATTACAGAGAGTGGTTACGCAAAAGATTTTGGAAAATAAATTTGAAAAGTAATTGGGGCTCAAAGAAATTAGCAGGACACTTTTTAGTTTATTTATCCATAAAAACGATGACAAGACAAGTTAAGAAAACGCCTACGACAACCTGTAAAGGCTTGTGTGTAGTGCGAATGAGAACGAATAGTTGTTAAGCCAAGTAGGAGGTCTACAAGTGACTTGAAAACAATGAATGTCAGGTGGCCACTAATCTAATACCAATTCGCCTATCTAATGCCTGTAAGATGAAATTGTATTTCAATGCAAGATAAATTAAACCATTTGTTGAATATCATTTAAATCTAATGGAAATCCACTAGGTATACCAAAAGGTCGCGGGTTCGAAACCCGCTATGGGCATATGTTTGTATGATGAATACGGACATATGTACCCGAGTTATGGATGTTTTCATTTATAATCAGTATTTATTTACAAAAAAAATGTATTTATGTAGTATGTCAACCATCTGGTATCTACAACACAAGCCTATAATTGCTTAAAGTGGAAATAGATGGTAAAAAAATAAAATAAAATATCCTTACACATACACACAGCGCCATCTAGTTCCACACTAAGCAACTACCAGATGGTTGATATACTACATAAATACACTTTTTTTTGTAAATAAATACTTATAAACGAAAACATTCATAACTCGGGTATACATGTCCATATTCGTCACACACATATGTGCCCCCAGCGGGATTCGAACCCGCAACCTTTTGGTAAAGTGGCCAGAGTTGCTAACCACTGCACCAAGCAGGTCGTCAAAAAAATACGCCCCGAATACAGAACCTCCTCCTTTTTTGAAGTCGTTTAAAAATGGTGTTATGTGTATGTCCAAGGATATTTATTTATTATCTGGCAATCAGTATGTCCAAGCTACTATCGAGAGGAAAATCTATACGAAAAGAAGGGGCCCAAGAAACTCACAGGATTCTTAACTACTGCCAGAAGTTTTTGACAATACTACAGTAATCGTAAAGGAGTTACTTTTTTTTACTTTTTGTAGCACAACGGGTTCGTGCTTGACCTCAATCACGGCTGATATTAAGTGAAGATGAGGTCGAAGGTGGAAGCGTACTAACAACCGGGATACAACAATGCTATTAACATTGTTGCTTGGCGGCAGATTTAGATAAGATGGTGGTAGCTAGCCAGGCGGACATTTAAAATGCCCTACCACCAACCAAACCGAGTACTTAAACATGTACCCCGCTGGGGATCGAACCCGCGACCTCCGATTCGTAAACCCTATGTTGTTTACATTGAGCCACTGAGGCTGTTAAACTAAACCCAGAAAGGGTTATTTATTAAGTGTCGCGAACAGAAGACGTTTCTACTGGTAAAATATTTTTTCTCTAGTCTTACATACTGTGAGTACAGCTGTTGTGTCGCGCATGTAAGGGATGTAGTTTTTTTTTTTTCGAAATTATAACTTGATAGTATATTTTTTGAACGATACCAAAAATCCCCCTTTCAGGTAAGTATCCGCTTTCCAACTAACCTTGTATGAAGCTTTGCAGGCAGTTGAGTTTGTAAGGTAGTGGAATTTCAAACAATGCTGTAAAATATCTTTTTTTCAACCCCCGACGAAATACGACGGGAGTTATGTGCTTGACGGCGTTGTATGTGTGTGTGTGTGTGTGTGTCCAGTTTTTATCCGGATGTATCTCAGTAAAGCGTGGTTCAATTTGAATGCGTTTATAAATAATAATAATAAATAAATAAATAATAAACATACACATAACGCCATCTAGTTCCACAGTAAGCAACTATAGGCTTGTGTTGTGGATACCAGGTGGTTGATATACTACATAAATACATTTTTTTTTGTAAATAAATACTTATTATAAATGAAAAACATCCATAACTCGGGTACACAATGTCCGTATCCATCATACAAACATATGCCCCTAGCGGAATTCGAACCCGCAACCTTTTGGTATAGTGGTCAGAGTTGCTAACCACTACACCAAACAGGTCGTTTCGCGTTTATTTTATATTAAAGACTAAACGAAGGTAAAGATTATTAGCCATGTTTGACGAAAATTGGTTAAGCCAGACTGGCAACCTTTTAACTCTTTTATTTGGTGTATTCGGATATCATAGTATTTTAAAAAATTTTAATGTATGGATTTAAACAGTTTAGTAAATCATTGCAACCACTTTATACAATGAAAACATCTGTGACGTCTTGACAAGTACGCCCACGTCCTTTTCTAGTTACACTATATTCCTTGCGCCCCACTCAGATGCGTGTCTCGTAATATCGTCAAAGTTGATCGACGTCTGCCCAATTCCAAAGCCGCAGGGTTTACGAGCAAGTTTTAAAGGCCACCTTTTTTCGCCTTTTTTCCACTTCGTTCACTGATTAAATCGTACCAATAATTAAAAGAATGAATTATAGGCATTTTCTAGATGTTATTGTGTGCAACCTGCGCCCTGATTCTCGCTCGCTCGAGATTTCAATATCGTTAGACATCCATGTTTTGTCACTTTTGCCCTTTATCCCACTTATACTTTCCCACTTATAGGGAAAGTGACAGACACACTGGTGTATATCGACATATAAATCTCGATCACGTGAGAATCACAGCCCAAGCCCCTGATTCTCGCGTACTCGAGATTTTAATACGTATCGATAGACATCTCTAGGTTTGTCAGTTTTATAAACATACATAACGTCACGACCTTTATCCCAAATGGGGTGGTCATAGATATCCCAAACAATGGTGTTTGGGGGTTCCAAACGTTCCAAAAGTTTAATGATTGAAACAATATCCACAGAAATTACAGAAATGCACACGTGACAGGGGGTTAGCCCAAAAGATGTTGAAACGTGCAGATCTATAGATGTCTTTCGGTGGAAAGTCCCTCAGTCGCCTTTTACGACATCCACGCGAAGAGATGGGTTGGTTCTATTCTATTTAAGTGCCGAAACCACACAGCACTTGCCTATATCGATAGACAAACATAGGTTTGTCACTTTTACACTTGCTTATAGATGTGAAAGTAACAGACATACTAATGTCTTTCGACATAAATATCGAACGGGTGAGAATCACCTCCCAGATAAGAGGCGTAGACTACCGCGAGGCTACTTAATTGTTTTTATTATTATTATTTTAAAATTCTTTATTGCACACAAAAATAAAATACAAAGAACATTTAACACAAATGAGAAACGCGGCCTTATCGTTGATTGATATCGCTATGATTTTAAATAGTGTTCAAAGCATCATCTAACTTTTATTATAAACGCGAAATTTTGGATATTCGTTTGTTTGTTGCTCAATCACGGCGACACGGATGGACAGGTTTGGATGAACTTAGGTATATAGGTAGAATGGTAGGCTAGACATAGGATATTTTTATTGCGATAAAGTGAATAGTTCCCGCGGGATAACAAATTAAACATATCCACGATAAAATTATTCCACGCAGGCGAAGCGAAAGCTACATAGTTAGTGTATAAATGTAAATACTATCGTCCAGTCTTTTGTGTCAGGTAGGACCAAACTCGTATTCATTCATGCTTAACTTTGTACCACATTGTTGAATATCGTTTATTTTAATGGATACATCAAAGTATTTAATATCATTCTAATTAACTAGGTGTTAATTAGAATGATATTAAATATTTTGACGTACAAGTGAAAGTAATACGAGAGCTATTAAATTCTAGCCAGTTATATGTATATAACATATATTTTGTATCGATGGATTTCTCTGTCTTTTAGCCATTTCATTAAAATGTTCTCTTTAATCTGATGAGCACATGCAAACGTTTTACATGAGATGAAAGGTATACAAATCGTTTGGTTTAACAAAAACCACACTACATATGCCGCTGTGAAAATTAGTTTCAGTGCCGTTTTGTAGCGTGGTTCTTAGGAATTCACTTTATATTAAAGTTTCTTGTTCGAATCGTTAATTTTGTTTTCATAAAACAAATTTCTTTGGCTTCCCAAGAGTTTCGAATCAGGTGATAATTTCTTGGTTTCTCCAACGATATTGCTAAAAAGCGATTCACGTTTAAGTATGTTACAAAACAAATAACCATCATGAAGTGTGCATGCAAAAGCTATCGAATAAATACGGGGACAATAATATTTCACGTTTCACTTACGACTATAACTTTCGTGTCCATGTGGTGGTACTCGGCAGAGAAGAACAGGACCAACCTGTCACTTCCTATGGGCGTCGTAAAAGTCGACTAAACATCGTGAGCATAACAGTATAGACCAATGATGGCTACCAAAAAATCTGTGATTACCCACCAGCCTGGATACCAGCTTTTTGGGAGCTTCACACTAATGACTTTGCTGTTCATATATATGTAATGTAATGGACTTTTCTAATCTGTGACTGTCACTGTCAACTTAAAAAATTACTATAATTGTGATATACGTTATGAATTATATATATTAGAAGGCACTTCCTTAAATATAATATTTAAAGTAAATAAAACACCCTTTGATTTTCGTTTTTACAGTGATTAGCGTCGGCCCAAAATACTAATCTACTGTAGGAAATCACTGTGGGATAAGTTCGTCGATTTGAGTCGAAATTTAAACATGTAGCTAACATTCTTCTATTCTATCATATACTTACATCTGTTGATACAATACAATACAATACAAATACTCTTTATTGCGCAAAATAATTTACAATAATTTTGATGATAACAATAGAACACAATTAGGCGGTCTTATCACTAAAAGCGATCTCTTCCAGACAACCCACAGCTACGGGACATTTGTAGGTAGAAAAACAGGTAGGGTGCATGCATAAATATAATAATAATATCATATTAATTGACTTAATTATATAAATATATACATAATACATATAAATATATACATAAATAAATAAATAAATAAATATATATATATATAAATAAATATGTAGAAATACTTAATATATAGTATAAAACACAATCACTAGAAGCACTTATAGATAGTCAACTAATGTTCACGAGGCGGGAGTCAACGAAAAGAAAAAATTCAGAGACCTAAGTAGTGGTTTTTGACTTGACATTTAAAAATATTTAATGATTGAGCTTTCCTAATAGATTGATTGATGTTACACTGCCGAGATGTGACAGCTTCCACTAACTTGGAATTAAGCTATGATGAGAGAGATGCTCAGTGTTTGTCTACGACATCGAATCAGGATGAAGAAATACGTAGAAAAACGAAAAAATTTAATTTCATAAGAAAAAGTATTGGTTGTAAACGTTAAATTTTTTAACATAATATTAAAATTACTGCTCATTCACAAATCTGACTCCCCAGAGAAGAATGATCAAGAAACACCCTTGAGTTTCTGCTGCTTTTGGATACAATTTGTGGAAAAAGGAAAAATATATATTTTATAAATTATACTGAATATCGTCGAACGGTCTGTCTTGCTTGTCATCTGTATTGTCACAAATGTTATCATCATCATATCAGCCATATGACGTCTACTGATGAACGTAGGCCTTACCCACAGATTGCCACAGTGACTGGTTCTATGGAGCCCATTGCCACTTCAACCTGCTAATCTGCTGGGCTATGTCAGCGACCTTCGTCCGCCTACAAATTTCCTCATTCCTGTAGATCACGTTGTGAAACCCCGAGCATCGCCCTATCTATAGCTGGATGCGTGACTTTGAGATTTTTTATAGTGAGAGACCACGTTTCTGTGCCTTAAGTCATTACTGGTAACACGTTGATTATGACTATGGTTAAGTTTGGTTAAGACTGAGGTATTTTGGACGAGAAGACATTGTAGTTTCCCGAACACTCCCCATCCGAGTTAAATTCGTCGATTGGTCTCTCTCTCAAAATTGGACGTGTCTAGTCGGATCTCTTGTCTATTTATGCGTTTCATTCACGTCAGCGCACCACTACACTACACATCGTCCATTTGCATACTTAAACTCTTAGTTTTCTTTTCTTTTTTTCATTTTTATGCTTGTTCCCGCGCGCCTCCTGGGTGATAGCTGAAAATCAGTGCTTGCTCTTTCATTGAGCATTTTTAATGCACTGAGCTATGACCTTGACTGTTGCACACATGCCCACATATAATGAATCGGCAGGTCTTGAAGGTATAGGGAAAAATTTAATTCTTATGATATACTTGTTTACATCTGTTTGTATTTGTTAAATTGTATGTCTCTTGTTGTTTTCATGAATGTTCTTTCTTGTTTGTTAATGTAGTATTTAGTTTCTCTCTTGTATGTGTGCCAATTTATGCAATAAACTTTTTATCTATCTATCTATCTATAGACATACTCGCTTATAACTTTGAGAGTGGAGTTCCCTGAAATTGGTGTCGTTATTTTAATTCTACTCAAACGTTTTTAATCCTCATCGGCAGTGGCACAATGCATTATTTCACTGTTATAACCTACTTTCTCCGGTGCATCGTCCGTCTGGACAATGATCTATACCGAGCGAGCCATTGTTATTTTAATTAGTTCATTTCTGAAAGTAATTAGCAAATACTTTCAACGCAATCTGACAAAGTTTTTAATTAGATAATTGTGTGAACTGTCAGTACAGTCAGATTAGCAACGTTAAATCTTACATTGACAACGTAATCAAGAAGATATTCATTATCATCATCATATCAGCCACATACAGTTACTGTTGAACATAGGCCTCCCCCATAGATGATAGATAGTGATGTACCCGCCGGACGCGACCCGGGAGAGGATGACACCCCCCGGAGCGACCGGGGAGGTGTCGTCGCATCAGGCCCTGTCGCGCCTCATACCGCCCGCTGATCGCGGTGTGAGGCACGACAGCGCCCGCCGCGGAGAGCGCGCTAGCCCCCCTCTGGGAACGGGCCTCCCCTTGCGAAGGGAGGCAGGGCGGGGGGGACTTGGAGCCGCTTATGCGTTCCCAGGTCCTCCCTACTGCCGAAGAAGGTCGCCGCGGGGTTTTAGTGGGTATCCCTCCCGATAGGGAGGGGAGTCCCACAGAATCGTCTCGCCGTCCCCCAGGAGAGCGGTACGCTTAATGCGTTTCCCCGCGAAAAAAAAGGCCTCCCCCATAGAATTCCAGAGTGACCGGTTGGAAGCGCCCTACATACAGCGACTGCCCGCGACGCGTATCAGGTCGCCTGTCACCCTTGTGAGTGGACGTCTTCAAATTATTTGCCCAGCCTACTGCCATTTCAACTTGCTAATCCGCTGGACTACGTCAGGGACCTTCGCTCGGCTACGAATTTCTTCATTCCTGATTTGATCACATATAGTGAAAAGACGTGGAAAAAGGAAAAATTTTATAAATTATACTGAATATCGTCTTGCTTGTCATCTAAATTGCTACAAATGTTATCATCATCATATCAGCCACATGACGTCTACTGATGAACGTATGCCTTACCCACAGATTGCCACAGTGACTGGTTGAAAGCGGCCTGCATCCAGCGATTTGCCGCGACCTCGATCAGGTCGTCTATCCAACTTGTGAATGGATGCCCTACGCTGCGCTTGCCTTTGCGTGGTCTCCACTCAAGAACGATAATACCTTACTGGCCATCAATTCTATGGAGGTCATTGCCACTTCAACCTGCTAATCTGCTGGGCTATGTCACCGACCTTCGTCCGCCTACAAATTTCCTCATTCCTGTAGATCACGTAGTGAAACGCCGAGCATCACCCTCTCCGTAGCTCCTTGCGTGACTTTGAGCTTTCTTATGAGGGTATATAGCCTGAGACCACGTTTCAGTGTCATTAGTCATCACGCTAACACACATTCAAACACTGAGGCATTTTTACAAGAAGATTCAGTATTTTTTTTTATGTACAACGGGTTTGTACTTGACCTCAATCACACCTGATGTTAAGTGAAGATGAGGTCGAAGGTGGAAGCGTACTGACCCGGAAACCGCAACACACTTCGGGGACTGGCTATCTTATCTTTGACAACCGGAACACAATAATACTACAGAGTCTCGAGAAGCTGAGCTCTGGCACTAGCCTTCGCGTCGGCGATGGAGAGCTGTAGGGCCTTCTTAACCTCTCGATAGGCACCGTACAGCTGGACTTCAATGTCGGCGTCGCCTGTAACTGTAACCAATCGACAGAATGTAGTTAAGTTACAGAACACTCGCACTAAGCGGTTCGACTCTTCATTCATAATGCGAACAGCCAAGGCATGGAACTCCCTTCTGGCGTCAGTCTTTCCTGAATCCTACACCCTTGGGATCTTCAAGAGCAGGGTGAATAGGCATCTACTGAGATCGCGTGCTTCATCTTCAGCCACATCATCACTTCCCATCAGGTGAGATTGTGGTCCAACGCGTATTCAGTTAGTAATAAAAAAAAACCTTATACAGTAAACCAAATTTAACCGCCTCCGTGGCTCAATATAAACAACATAGGGTTTACGAATCAGAGGTCGCGGGTTCGATCCCCAGCGGGGTACATGTTTAGTACTCGGTTTGGTTCGTGGTAGGGCATTTTAAATGTCCGCCTGGCTAGCTACCACCATCTTATCTAAATCTGCCACCAAACAGCAATGTTGTTAGCATTGTTGTGTTCCGGTTGTCAGAGATAAGATAGCCAGTTCCCCAAATATTTGGTTTTCCGGGTCAGTACGCTTCCACCTTCGACCTCATCTTCACTTAACATCAGGTGTGATTGAGGTCAAGTGCTAACCCGTTGTGCGTAATAAAAAAAAATAACAATAAACTTATGCCAATTAATGATTATGTTACTGACAATAGTTATCGTTATAATTGAATGGGTATATTATGATCAAACATAACTGTAAACAAAAATCCTGCTTGACCTCTGTATACATTTTCCATATTTTAGCGAACCTGCCTTACCTACTAAACACAACCATTAACAAGTAAATTATTCGCTAATATTACCATGATTTTTTCATTATAATACTCAACGAAGCTCGTGACTCGAATTAAAGAGGCATATGTAGAGTCCCACAAAAATATTCTTTGCATTTTATTAAACGAGTATTAAACTATTGTGGATCTTATATCTCTTACAATAAAAAATATAATGGATGCATGAACATTTTTAACCTTGTTCTACATACCTACTGGGAGACACCTATAACCACTACCATAGTTCAGCTCAGGGCTGCCATTTGTGTGAATTAACTGGTATTTGTACGAATTTTCGTTTGTTTCATGCGTACGACCCTAATATCTAAATCATACAGATAATTACCGTTTAAATGATTAAAATATAACCTCATTTTCATCAGACTATTCTGAAAACAATATTACCTATATAAGCTAAGAAATATTTTGACTAGTAAAACGTTTTTTTATTTTTGACAAAGCTGCTGCACACATGCCCACATATAATGAATCGGCAGTAAGTCTTGAAGGTATTGGGAAAATTTTTAATGTTATGGTATATTTGTTTACATCTGTTTGTATTTGTTAAAAATTGTATGTCTCTTGTTGTTTTCTTATTTGTTCATGTTTCTCTCTTGTATGTGTGCCAGTTTATGCAATAAACTTTTTATCTACTTTAAATTGACTAGGTCCTGGGGAAACCACATTAATTTTAACTTGACACAAAATATTATTTAGTTTGATGAATAAGTTCACAGTTTGTTTCATTTACATAGAAAATAAAAAGAAACAGGTAATATATACCAAGGTGAGTTTCATAATTTAATACTAAATGGATGGTAATTATGGTGGGAGGTACAGTACTATTTTGTTTTCCATATTTTCTTCGGGCATAATATGACTTTTTGTGCTAGTGTCCGATTGCTGCATTTTTTCACCTGGCAGCCCTGGTTCAACATAGTAATTTCAAGAAATATTATATTGCTAAGCTTAGCTTAGCTTTTTATATTAACCTCCTTGACATACTAACTTAACATGATGTATGTGTCTCATACTAAGTGTTTTACATCGACATAACTTCTTAGAAAAATAATCACCTGTAGTTGAAGAGCAAGTTTATTTATCTTGCTAATTGTAAAGGATTTACAGAATAAACATAAAATTACAAACTAAATTAGAACTGCTTTGAAAAAGCCTAGGGCCCGTATAAACCGTTCTCAAGATTGAGATGACCCTATATGTTGACGATTGAGAACCTGTTGCAGATTAAAACAGTATCCAAAAAGTATTGAGAGTGAGACGCGATCTCAATCTCAAGATCATACCATATAAGATTATATATAGTATTATATTTATTTCTCTTAAAACAACAACATATATAAGTCTTATGGATTTGCTGTCGACATTTTTGCTATTTTCTTTTATTTATCAGTTGTATGTTTGTTTATAACTTCTGTTTTTGTAAGTGTACACTCTGTCTACTTTTAAGTTACCTACCCCTTAATTGTCTCCTTACTGCGGTTTGCGGGAAGAGATCTCTTGTAGAGATAAGCTCGCCTTTTGTATATTTTTAATATTTTCCTGGATTTTTGTTTTGTTTAAAGTGTATGCTTATATGCAATAAAGCGTTAAATAAATAAATAAATAAATAAATTTATTAATACAGCCCTAGGTTTCACAGTGTTTATTATTACCCCCGGTGAAAAACGACAGGTGTTATGTGTATTCTTTGTTCGGACGTGTTACAGGACTGGTTACTTAGGTATTCCATTTATGAAATTGTATCATGTGGCCGACTTTATTTTTCTCTATTAGAAAAATACCACTGACTGTTTCTAACAATATAAATTTTTCCCAAAAGCTTTATTTACTTTTTTCTTATTTTACAACAGGACGTATCTCAGTAATGCGTGGTAGGATTTCAGTGCGTTTTTTTTTATATAAAAGACTAAAAGACAAACACAGGTTTCTTAGCCATGTTTGCTGGAAATCGGTTAGGCCGTTTCGTAGATATTTAGCTTCTATCACCGTTTTTAGCTTTACTTTATCAATTCTCATGAATTAGCTTCCGTTTCATGGTCTTTAATGTACTTAAGCAGGTACCAAAGTATCGCAAAAATTTGATCATAATTTTCGAAATAGGTGCGTAACGAATGCATCATTATTATGTAAGTACGTAAGAATATTACAAATAGACTTTAAAAAACTTTATACTGAGAGCATGGTATAAGTATGAAAACACCTGGACGTTTGTCTTACAAAATTTACATCCCCCAGCTTAACTATGTGTGTAAGGTCTATCTTTTTTTATGCACAACGGGTTGGTACTTGACCTCAATCACACCTGATGTTAAGTGAAGATGAGGTCGAAGGTGGAAACGTACTGTCCCGGAAATACTAACACATTTGGAGCTATCTTATCTCTGACAACCGGAACACAACAATGCTATTAACTTTGCTGCTTGGGAGATTTAGATAAGATGGTGGTAGCTAGCCAATCGGACATTTGCATGCCCTACCATACTGGCGCGTATGTTTTTAAATTCAAATTCTTAGTCCCAAGTCGCCGCTGACAGCTAGTATTTTATAAACGACCCTGAAAACTCCTAATTGTATTTCCCTTTATTCCCGACAAGTATCATCAATCATTAGCGCTTATTGTGTTAGATTTAAGCTTGACAAATCGCCTGTTTGTACGTGTTCAGATCTTTACTGATTACATAATTATATTTAATTCTCAGTTTATGAGATCTTCTTAATGACTAACATCACAATGTTATCTGATTTAATTAAATCCAGCGCTGTACAACATACATATATCGTAGGGCTACTCCTAAAGGGGCTACAGTATCAGCTCTTTCCGCGACCTTCATTAGTTTGTCTGTACACTTTATAGCGGACGTCCTATGATGCGCTTGCGTGCGTTTTTCAGTCCAGACGTTTAATACCCCACCGACCATCAGATCGTCGAACTACGTATCCTGCCCACTGCCACTTCAGCATACTAATCATCTGGATTAATCGGTGACTTTCGTTCTTCTACGGATTTCTTTATTCCTTTTTTTTTTTATATGAGAGGGCGGCAAACGAGCCGATGGAAAGCAATCACCGCCGCCCATGGACACGCGCAACACCAAAAGGGTCACAGATGCGTTGCTAGCCTTTGAAGAAGATGTAGGCTCGTTTCTTGAAGGTTGATTCCAATGTCGTACTCGTTCGGGAATGCCGCTCCTGATTCAGAAATTCGTGATTTGATCTCGTAGTGAAACGCCAAGCTTCGGTCTCTCTATAGCTCATTGCGTAACCTTGACTTCTCTTATAGGGCCCACAGTGAGAAAACATGTTTCAGTGTCATAAGTCATCACTGGTAACAGACATTGATTACACTAACGGTTGCGGGTTCGAATCCCGCGAGGGGTAAATGTTTGGGTGATGAATACGAACATTTATTTCCGAGTCACGAATGTTTATATAAATATTTATGTATGTTTATCCGTTATCTAGTATCCATAGCAAAAGCTTTGCTTAGTTTGGGGCTAGATGGTTGGTGTAAGTGTCCGAAATATAAAACAAAAAGAAAAGTTTATTAACTTTAACTATTGAAGAGACAATGTTGCCCAGTTTCCCAAACGCTGCCCATCTGAGTTAGATTCGACGATTGACCTCTTTCTCGAAGTTGGACCCTAATTGAATGTCTTGTCCTAAGTAGACGTATCAGTCTACATCCTCGAGAATAAAGTTCCAAACTGATAACGGTGTAACGACACGGGCATTCTCCATAGATTTCGTTTTGCTCATGTTCATCATAAAGCCCACCTATTAATTGGGATACTCGATTTTAGTGAAATAACATGTCCGTTGAACCGTTGAAGAGACCGCAGCAATGCCCAGGATTTGATCAAGTTGAAGGGTAAAAGTATACAACTATATATAGATATAGGCTGTAATTCTCTCGCTCTTAACACTAGTGGTAGGGGTACCACCAATTGAGGGGTCAATGAAATAAATACCGTTCATAGTCTACATTTAGAAGAATTGGCATGGGCATTTAATGAAATCACCTCATGCATACTTAACGAAGGAATTTTTTTTTGTTACTCCAATATGTGTTGGAGTCTTTGTTGTGCTATCCCTATGCTATGCTACTGTATGTATGTACTCTTCCATTCCAGTTCTATAAGCTATGCCTCTCGCACTTTTATTCCGCATACTTGTTCTTCATCTTTCATTCATCATTTCTTTCATACTTTATGCAAGTGGGACGGTTGCCTATGCTATATTCTCTATTCTGCTATCTTTATTTTTATCTTTATTTTCATTTTCATTTATTTCTAAAATAGAAGGTGTTTCTTTATTGCCTTAGAACTATTAAATTTACAAGGTTTGTATTTACTTTACTATATCTATTACACTATCATTATTATATTTATTTTTCTTATCTCTATATCTTACTGCTATACATTCTTTTAACTCTATCTTATTTCTTGTTACATTTATCTTACTTTTATCTACTACTAACTAACTAAGGATGTTAAGTTACTGTTGATGTAACTACATCAACAGTTTCCACTGACAAAATCGTCCCCAGTCTTTCATAAAAAAACTCGGTGCAGGTGAATAGTACGGGCCTTGATTTGATCACGCTGGCATATAAATTTGTATGTACAATAGGTATTTCTCACGCAGGTATAATGTTAGGATTTATTATAATCTTGATTTAGCTTTGTATTGTCTACTAATGTGCGTATCAGTGTACTGAATCCGTTTCGTTCATTATACCTGTAATTCGCATGAATTAAATTTTAATATCCATAAGGAATTACTCACTATTTCGTGATAATTTCATTAGCTACATGCATATGAGCGTCGGTGGCACAACGGTTAAGTCGCGGTCTCCCAATTTGGGAAGTCCGGGTTCGATTCCCAAACAGGCCATGTACCAATGAGTTTTTAAATTAAATTTAATTACTTATGTGCATTTATCCGACTGCTCTAAAAACGGTGAAGGAAAAACATTGTGAGGAAACCTGCATGCCTGAGAAATAAAAATTCAAAGGCATGTGAAATACGCCTTATGCCAGCGTGGTCGACCATTGTCTATATGTCCATTATACGAGGGAAGGCCTATATCCCTGCAGTGGGATGTTCACGGGCTGATGATGATATATCAGAATATTGGGGTAATAATAGATATATTTACGATCGGAGGTCAAGGACATTATTCCCAGCGGGGTACCTACCTATGTGATAGTGATAGCACATTTTTATGTCCACCTAGTAAGCGACCACCATCTGTTCGCCTCCAAGCGGCAACGACAATATCATTGTTATGAATCCGCTGTGCTGCCAACTGGATGGAACAAGATTGACAGTCTCTCAAATATCTATGTTACGGATTCTTAGTACGTTTCCGCAAAATAATGGACGATTTCTTTTTGCGGCATTATATAAAGGAGCTACATTTCTAAATTCCATTAAATCCTATATCCATACCATTAATAGCTATGCTCAATTTGTAAGGTTGCACAGAAAAAAAATTAAGAAGAGACAAACATCAATTTTATTTAGGAACTCAAAATGGAAACGTAATTCAAAACTAACTAAATATACATAACAAAAATAGATTTATAAGTAATTATTATTATTAAAATAATATTTCAACAATTCCCCTTGAATTTCCGCAATACGCGGATGTTAGGGTACCCGGAACAAGTTGATAGAGAAACAAACTAACCTGTCAAATGCATATCACTTGTATTTACATTTGTGTAGACCTATATTGTTACCTAGGACATAAGGAAAACTATTTTATAAGACAAACACAAAGGACCAACAAGGAAACTAGGACTAAGTATACCTACATACGTTCGAAAATAAAATGTTCGGTATGGATATGGTATAGTAAGTGACAAAACAATTGACAATGACTTAATTTTCCCCGAAATATAAAAAAATTGTAATGATAGGTTAAACTGTAATACTTATGTATTTATAATGAACTATTAAGTAGGTACCTAAACAAGCTAAAAATTAAAATTTCATATCAAATAAAATTTAATAAACATCGGAAGTTAATAACTATAAATTGAAAATTTAGAAAAGCATTCAGTATCTCGAAACCAAAATATCATCCAGATAAATAAAACAACTCTGTTAAAAGCTAAATATAGTAGCTAGTAAACCGTATTTCTTGTGCAATAAAGTATACTTGATTGATTGAATTAAACCATTTCCATCAAACATGACTAACCCGTTTTCAAATTCGGTTCAGCAGTTTGACTGACCGCTACCATTCCATAGACAGACTCACAGACAGACAAAGTCTTCAAATTTATAACACTCCTAATTTTTGTGTCAGTGATAATGGTAAAAGTTCTTACAGTAAATGAATGTCATTTTTCCTTTAAATAAATCCAAAACTAGTTTTCTTTTCATTGGTCGAATTACAACCTGTAAAACCTATTCCAAAAGAGCAACCCTTTAATTAATTTGTGCATTCTTTACTGGGGAGTCTACCTTAACAACGAAGTAATTGTATTTTTGATGATTTTTGTGATAGTTATATCGTACAAAATAAATATTACTTGAATAAGTCACGGAAAATTGATATAAGCCGATGTCTAAAATTTGTATACAGCAAGTAACCATATAATGTAGAAACTGTGTTTCACTCTGATGATAAAGTACTTAATGTTTTTCGTGGCAATCAAATATTGAATTAAATTTAATGTCAATTTTATTGTCATTGTAAATAATAAATATTATAAATTTTCATTCATCACTATACTTTTTATCAAAGAGTAAAGTAAGTAAAAAAGTTTTTATCTGATTTAGGTGTACATTTTATATAACACAAGTAAATTAAATAGTGTCTCTACTATACGTATTTCAACTACAGAATAGATTACGTAGTGTGGGAAAGCGTAGAAGCGGACTATATACACTCGAAGGAAAACAATAGCTGATTTACTAGACTCGTTGGTTGTGTGTCACATTTGACTTAATATTGCGGTGACTTGATCACTAATAATAAGCAGAAATTGTGCCATAACCATACTGAAGTGGGAAACCTCAAAAGTAACGAGACTTCTCTACTCAAAGTTGTACCGCGTTTTGTTATTTATTATGAAAACCAGCAATAGACTGTATAAGTCTTCCTACTGGCCAAGCTACGGTTTGAATCATTTTCTTGCAAGGATTTGCATCCCACCGTCTTATTAATAAAAATTTATTTATAGCAAATTAGTTTTATACTTATTATAGAATATTTTTCGTTTATCAAGTAATGGACATGTTGTCGTGTAAAATTGATATTGATTTTACAGTACTGGCATACAGGGTAGCTAAAATAAATTCTATTAGCACTTGAATCATGCGAGACTGCACAACCTCTCGCGCGAACAAATTAAAATAGGATTTATGATATTTTTAGTATTTTTATAGAATGTGTTGTTATTTAAGTTATGGCATTTTATTGTATGTATTTTGAATATGGGTCATATCGTCGTAATCAAATAAGTATATAATAATAAATCCCTTAAGTTCGAATACTCAAACACTCCGCTGACACTCAAAGACAACGACATGAAAGTGAGATATAGTAAAAGTTTTACAGAATGATGAACAGTGTCCATGATTTTTCGCTTTTTGGAGACAAAAGGAATAGCAGGTTTCCTTTTATCATTTCAGTGTTAACACTGAAACTTCATAAAATTAATTTTATGAAGTTAGATTTTGTCGAGAAATGTTTTTCCTTCATGATGGATTTCTAATAAAATTTTGGTGATCTGATGGCACTTAATGACACCCTTTACCTATCGTAATGATATAGCAGTATTCTAAGCCAAATATTCATTACTTTGTTAAACTTTACAATGCGGTTATTCAGATGATTTCTTATATACATAAATCATCTGAATAGCACAGATAATTTATATTAAATCATCACTAAGAACATACTGTGACAAACCGCAAGTTCTTGTGGCATGAATATTATACAAATAATATGTACCTATATCATCTTACATTATGGCTACTTATGTGTGTTAGATGAAAAGTCATATAACGTGAATGAATTGTGGCAAAGGTTGGCCGCAAACTTTGGTGGAGACAGGAATTCCAATTTCAAAAGTTTTTAAACGTTTATTATGCATGTTTTCAACCGCCCCATGTTCGATCCCCAGCGGGGTACATGTTTAAGTACTCGGTTTGGTTGGTGGCAGGGTATTTTAAATGTCCGCCTGGCAAGCTACCACCATCTTATCTAAATTTGCCGCCAAGCAGCAATGTTAATAGCATTGTTGTGTTCCGGTTGTCAGAGATAAGATAGTCAGTCCCCCAAATGTGTTGGGGTTTCCGGGTCAGTACGCTTCCACCTTCGACCTCATCTCCACTTAACATCAGGTGTGATGAAATCTTTAATAATAGAACTGGCACGTCTTACTTCGGTATCACAGGGACCCAGTTACTATGGAAGACTTTCTGATAATGATAGCGAGATGCCTAATCCAAGCTAAAGGACCAGAGGGCGGAGTGTGAATTGTTTCGACTTAATTTTACTACCGCGTTCACGTTTACGTGACGATTTGTATGGAGAAATGTGCAGCGCCTCTAGCGGATAGTTTGCAAAACGATTTTTTTCATAGGGACTTTTTTCGTAAACGCGAACGCGATGGTAAAGTTAAAAACGAGACAAAACTCACACTTCGCACACTGCTGTTCTCTTAAATGACCCTCCAGTGTAGACAAGATTATATTAGAACACGCTTCTGGTACAGCTTAAAGAGACAATCTTACTACCATTATTCACGTAAAATGGCCCTGTAGGATGAATTATGAAGCGGACGGTACTATTGCACATCCATATAAAGCGGTAATTGCAGGCTGGCCAAAAAAGACAAATCATTTTATATATAATTTTATAAATGTAAAGTATATACCACCAGCCTGGCAAATATCGGGGAACATATGTTATAAATACACGAAATACAAAATTCAAAAATAGTTTTATAATATTTATGAAGAAATGATAATATCGTCCAGGTAGATCTAGACCGAAAAATAGTTTAAAGGTGACATCTTCGAAACGGCTTGACCGATTTCCATCAAACATAACCTCAATGTAAACAACACAGGGTTTACGAATCGGAGGTCGCGGGTTCGATCCCCAGCGGGGTACATGTTTAGTACTCGGTTCGGTTGGTGGTAGGGTATTTTGAATGTCCGCCCGGTTAGCTACCACCATCATATCTAAATATGCCGCCAAGCAGCAATGTTAATAGCATTGTTGTGTTCCGGTTGTCAGAGATAAGATAGCCAGTCCCCTAAATAAGATGGAGTGTCCGCGTCAGTACGCTTCCACCTTCGGTCTCATCATTACTTAACCTTAGGTGTGATTGAGGTCAAGTGGTAATACGTTGTGCATAAAAAAGAATATGGCTACGAACGTATCTCCGGGTTTAATCTTAAATATAACAAAAAAATAGAAACCCACGAATGACTATGATATCATCGAAATACACCAATAAACTGTCTTAAAACCTGTGTATGAAATATCTTCGAAACAGCTTACCCGTTTTCATCAAACATGGCCAGAACCTGCCCCCTCGTTTAGTCTTTCATATAAAAAAGCCACACTCAAATCGGACCACGCATTACTGAGATACGTCTGGACAAATACTGTACATCACACATACAAACAACCCCGTCAAACACAAAAGATTAAAACTACAGTCTATACAGTAGATTAAAAATAAAATTAGCCACGTCAGATTATGTTTTTTTTTGTTATATTCACTCCTCTCGGAGAAGGCAAAGGGATCTAAGCCCATACAGCCATGTCTTATTTCTCTTATTTATAAGTTAGTCTCAGTCAAAACAAGTAATTCTGAAACTGTATTTTCTTATCAGTCGTGCAATAAAGTGTATTTGTATTGTATTGTATTGTAATTCGTCGTATACTTGGCGTATACAGAGTCTAGTTACGGTCAAGTCTTTCTACATTGAAGTGGCAGAATATATAAATCTGTGGGCAGAATGATTTACAAAAGACTTTGGCGGCTTCTTTTGGGAACTCGAAAGCTTCGTTACGCACTTTAAATTGCACTTCCCTTCACTAGTACACCATTACTAACTTATGCTGCACAATATTCTGCCATTATTAAGCGTCAAAAGTCAGAATGCACAAATTATAAGAATTATAAACAAAAATGCTACTTCACTCGCCGAGATCCCGCCAAAAAGCCCCGTCAGATTATGTACAAAATTACACATGTAGATATACTAGGATACATGTGGTGTACCAAAATATTAGTTCACTATTAAAATTACTTGTCTACTATAGGTACGTTGAAATATATCTCTATATCTTTTAAGTAAAAAACAATAACATGTTTATGTTGGCGATATTGCCCAACTGACAATGCGGAATTACCAAGATACAAATGTTTACATCTACAAGATAGAAGAACTATTAAACGGGCAATAAACGATACATATTTATTAATTACCTATTGACGATCGAGAAACTTCTTTTTGAGTAAACTGAATCTTGGAACCTATTTTTAATCAATATTCAATATTTGTTAAAAAATAAACATTTTCTCATGCGACATGCAAAGTACCACAGGACAATTGCTGCTGCTTGTTCTTCTCAAATTGCTGCAGCCTTAAAAATGTCAAATCTGACTATTTTTAGTGTACCCTGTGTACCTACAAAATAAAGCATTTTTGATTTGATTTGATTTGACAACCCTAGGCGCTTACACAATTCACAGTTCTAATTCTATGTGAAAGAAGAACAAATCGAGTTAAATCTGTGCAGACACACTTGTGTCCTTATTGCCTCCTAAATATCTTGTAACTGACTTGGAATCGATAATTTGATATCACTATGTAACTATCTATAAACCATTGGGCATTTAGTAAAACTAATATAATTGTCAACTATAACAGATTAGCCAGTCCGCCAAATAAGATGGGGTTTCCGGGTCAGTACGCTTCCACCTTCGACCTCATCTTCACTTAACATCAGATGTGATTGAGGTCAAGTGCTAACCCTTTATGCATAAAAAAACAAACAGAACAAACGAACAAATTTTTCATCTGTTTTGTATATACAACTCGCTTTACCTGACTACCATCCATATTAGCGTTTGCATGGGACATTTCTTATTTTTATCATTTGCCGAAATCTAGTATTTTATATAATGGGTTTACACATGCCAATAGGTGTTTGGTATTTACACAGTTTAGGGGATGGGACTACAAATCACGCTTACCATTATATAGGGTCTAACAAAAAAAACCCGACACACTTTGGCAATTGCACGTACATGACAATAAAATAATATATTCATTAAAAAAAACTAGCCTTAAAAATTTTGTTTCCGAGTAAAAAAGTTAAATGTAAGTGCAAATGAAAATACACAATAACAGGCTTACTTCACTTCGATTGCACCTTGTTTTATAAATGAGAAAAAACAGGCAACGTGTCATTGACATGGAAGACGCCAAGGGGGGTCGCGGGTGGCGGGGCACAGGGTGCAACCAATCACAGCAAGTCGCGGCGGCGCCGGGGCAAGCGCCGGCGGCGAGCGGCGAGTGGGCGCCAGAGGCGTCTTCAAAGATATCGCGGCACGTGTTTGTGTGTTGTGGCAAAGTACTTAGAGCGCGCGGCCATTAATGACGAACTCACAAAATTTACATTTCTAAATTTTATTTTTTTAATAAAATCTGTTAACTGTCATGTTTTATTTTTTTCGTAATAGGTACATCCTATACATATACTCTGCAAAGTTTGTCGGGTTAATTTTGTTAGACCTTATATTTAAGAAAGATAGCGAAAAGTTTGACGACCTCTGGCTTGGCGATCGCAGGTCAGCAGCAGGAGTTGATCACCTCGCACGCGATACATATCCAGTCATTGATACTGTGTCTATGGTCTAATAATTGCGCTGTTACGTATTCATGTGATAACTATAATGAACTCAATACATTATTTTTATAAATAACAATAAATTATTGCATTGTAATAAGTTATAATAAAATGAACATTTTTATAATAAAGTTACAATATGAGGATGATTACCAGTTTTCGATAAATGTTTCATCATCATCTTAGCCCGTAAACATCCCACTGCAGGGATATAGGCCTTCCCTCGTATAATGAGGGAGTATGGGCCCTAGTCCACCACGCTGGCTCAAATGCAGGTTTGGTGAGGATACAATGTTTTTCTTCACCGTTTAAGAGCAGTCGGATAAATGCACTTAAGTAATTAAATTTAATTTGAAAAACTCATTGATACATGGCCTTGCCTGGAAATCGAACCCGGACCTCCTAAATTGGGAGACCGCGTCTTAACCGCTGAGCTACCGTCACTATTATGTGTTTATCAAACAGGAAATCGAGTAGTGACATTGTGGAACAAATGATCGGAGTCAATGATCAGTGCACCCTCAGTGAATATTTTGAAGCATAAAATGATAAAATAAATATTAAAAAAAATAAGTACTTGAGTTTATAAGTCCAGTGATGTGAAGTACACGTATTACTTTTATATTGGAGGTATCACTAATAAGTATGGGATTCGATTCGAATATCGAAAGACAGATTTGAAATCAAATCATCAAATCTTAACCCTGGTGCAAACTCTGTCAAACAAGAAAAAAACGGTCATCAAAATTTACAAAATCAGTTAACAATTGACGAAAATATGAGTGAACATAGATATAAAAATAATTCAAGTAGACGAAGTTAGGACCTCCTCCATTTTGGGAGTCGGTTAAAACTAGGAACAAGCAACACAAGCTTTGATGGCTTTACTTACGACCACATAAGATAGGGTCGGGTGGCGATTCACACCACAAACGGTTCGCACCGCGGTGTGAAACGACCCATTCAATTTTTGAAGAGCCCCTTTCGCACCGGTGGTGTGAATCGCCACCTGCAAATTTTGAATGGGTCGATTCGCACCACAAGGTAAATGACCTTTGATTCGGAAGTTGATTCTGTTTCGGACTCATAATAAAAATATTTCACCTAGGTAAATATTTAGCCTACAAAGATTAGTTTAAGATTCATCATCATCATCTGATTTAAGAGCCATGCTCTTGTCGGTGGAGATTTTTCCATATCTCTCTGCTCTCCGCCTTCCTCTTGACCTCCTGATACGACACGACGTTCAACTTCTCTTTTGTTTGCTGCATGTAGCTTATTCTCGGTCTTCCTCTTTTTCTTTTCCCGTTTAAGTTTACATGACTTTTATTACTTGATTTTTATAATTATTTAAAAATTTTATTTATGATTGTTCCAAGATTATCTATTTAGTATTTCCTAATTTGGTAATCAATCTTTGAAAGAGAAACTGGTAATAGTGTCCGCGATATGATAACAAACAACTTTCCCATACAAACATAAGTCGAAATGTGAAAAAAATTTTTGGATTTCCCATACTAAGTTGTGTCACGTGACCGGACACTTTGTATTGGAAGGCCACTATATCTATCTATATCTATAAAAAAAAGCTGGTGATAGTAGATAGATATTTTTCCAGTAAAAGTAAAGTAATCTATTATGTTAAAAAAATGATTTATACATTTTTACTTACTACTTTTCTATTTACCTAGGTGAAATATTTTATTAGGAGTCCGAAACAGAATCAACTTCCGAATCAAAGGTCATTTACCTTGTGGTGCGAATCGACCCATTCAAAATTTGCAGGTGGCGATTCACACCACCGGTGCGAAAGGGGCTCTTCAAAAATTGAATGGGTCGTTTCGCACCGCGGTGCGAACCGTTTGTGGTGTGAATCGCCACCCGACCCATAAGATATAAGTATTTTTGTCACTTTGGTAGTGGATGCAAAAATAGCCATATTCGCAGTTCCTATACTCGACGGTATTTCGTTAGGTACTTATTTTAGGCTACCGTACCTAACATTTATGTATATTTTATTATGTATTTATTTATATGATCTACATTGTTTCTATTTTAGTAAGTGTTTATCTTTCTTATGTATTCTACTTTATGTACCTATCGTCTATGTAAGTAGATATTTAGCTTCTTTAACTAAGGTTGTCTGGTAGAAATCGCTACTAACAATAAGACTTTGTACACTTTGCCATTTATGTTAAAATATTCTTTGTATTTTAGTTTGTGTGGAATTCCCTCACTGCCTGACGCTACTTGAAACTAATACGCCAATAGAAAGGTCAAACAAACAAACTAATCTTTCATAGAGGGCGCTAAACAATGACAATGATTTAACAAATCTTTTTCCAGGTTAAGTAACTCACCCAGGCAGGTTCGGTAGTAGAATAAGTAAAATAGACGACCGATTGGTGTAGTGGATAGTGACCCTGTCAGCGAAACCAACGGTTGCGGGTTCGAATCCCGCGAGGGGTAAATGTTTGTGTGATGAATACGAACATTTATTCCCGAGTCATGGATGTTTATATAAATATTTATGTATGTTTATCCGTTATCTAGTATCCATAGCACAAGTTTTGCTTAGTTTGGGACTAGATGATTGGTGTAAGTGTCCGAAATATTTATTTATTATTATTTATTATTAATAAACAACCAGTTAGCAAAGATAACTTCTAACTAAATTTAATACTGTTTTATTTATTTATGCTCTCATCCCGCGGCTTCGATGGCGTGGATCTTAAGATAAAATACAACCACCACTTGTCTGAAAACCGTATTAACAGACAGACACGAAAAACGACTTTGCTTTGTCCTATTTGGAGACTAGACAAGATATGTTTTGGACAAAAAAGAGTAATAAGTACACAAGAACTACATGGTCATAGAATTAATATAGCACATGGTCATAATTAGTGATGCAAACTAAGAAACTTACTCGTACTTCTGCAGGACTTGTTTATAGGTGAACAGTCGCCAAACAGCATTGTTAATAGCATTGTTGTATTCCGGCTGTCAGAGATAAGATAGCCAGTGCCCCAAATAGGATGAGGTTTCCGGGTCAGTACGCTTCCAATCGGCCTCATCTTCACTTACCTTCAGGTGTGATCGAGGTCAAGTTCTAACCCGTTGTGCATAAAAAAAACTTAACAACTTTTGAGAGCGTTAACCTAGAACACTCTCAGACCTGAGGAAATCTAAAAAGTCTTTGAGAAATATTTCCTGACTCGTAACGCAACTTAGGACTTCTGTTTTGCAACCGCGATGCCAAACAAACTACAGACGCGGAGTTCGTCAATAAAGGCGTACAATTTAGTAATAACAACGGTCGAATTTGCGCATCCTTCAAGGGGTAGCGATCGAGAGGTCAATCGGGGTCACACGAAATAATCTCATGACTATAGTCACATGACCATTGTCGGTTGTTAGCGGTGTCGTAACAGTTATTGACTATATATAGTAGGCTAAGTGTCGAGCTAAGAGGTCACAAGTTCAGTTTTATAATGAAGACATACATACATGACAATCAGTCTTTGCTAGTTCTCTGTTCGCAATCGCTAATCGACACCGAATGGCGACGAGACCGTTTTAACAATAGTACTTGTACATATTCGTAATTATACCCTTAATTTTTCTGAAATTCTCAAGCATTCCGACGACATGGTTTGGTTTATTAGTGACGCTGATTGCGAGACCTTTACGGGTTCGAATCCCGCTAGGGGTACCTACCTAAATGTTTGAATGATGAATACGAACGAACATTTATTAGTCATGCATGTTTATCTCAATATTTATATATGTTCTATAAATTTATCAGTCATCAAGTTTCCATAGTCTTTGCTTAGTTTGAGACTGGATAATTTTATTTATGTGTTTTTATTCCATCAATCCGGAAAGAGTTCCATTTGTAAGGAAGCTTGTGCCCTGCAGTGGGACGTTTATAGAATAATATAATAATAAATAATATCTTTGCACATACACACAGCGCCATCTAGTACCACACTAAGCAAAGGCTTGTATTATGGATACCAGATCGTTGATAAACTACACAAATACATTTTTTTTTGTAAATAAATACATAAATAAATGAAAAACATCCATAACTCAGGAACACATGTCTGTATTCATCATACAAACATATACCCCTAGCGGGATTCGAACCCGCGACCTTTTGGTACAGTAGTCAGAATTTTTAACCACTCCACCAAACAGGTCGTCCAATGAATATTAATATTTTCAAGTATAATTGTATTCAGTCCATAATTTTCGATTGGCGAAGTTAAGCCATGTCTCACTCCTTGGATGGATGACCACTAGTGGCATTTAATGCGCGTGTTTCCGTGCTTTGCAGTGCACGTTAAATAGTCGATTCCGGTTGTTTTCAACTGAAGGCAGTCGTTATGCTAAGTCGGAGGCCTACAAGGGGCTTAAAACACTGATTGGTCGCCAACTAGTCTGACACCAATCCGGACTGGGCCCGCATGGTGGAATTATGGCCCATACCCTCTCCCAGTGAGAGAAGGCTGTGCCCCAACAGTGGGGACGTATAACGTGTTGATGATGATTACTATATATTCAGTGTTTCCGATATACAAACAAACAAACAAAATATTCTTTATTGTACAACAATAAGAAGCATAAAAAGAAATGAGAAAAAGGGGATAGTACAATTTGGCGGCCTTATCCTAAAAGCGATCTCTTCCAGGCAACCTTTGGGTTAGGAAGCATTATGCACATGACATGTAGGTAGTGTGCACGGTAAACTAATATATTCTTCTCAAAGAGTATAAAATGTTACTATTTTAAAATTATCACAAAAGGCTAAACATTTTTCGCCCCAAACCGTTTCAATAAGACAATGTTCTTTATGAAATCAGATATGTCCCAATGCAATGCGCAGATTTGTAAACAACGTTATGCGTGAGCAGAATATGGTGATTATTGCCACACCACATCACCGTTAGCACAACAATGTGGCTACATGCGTAACTTTAACGTAAGTAGTTGTTGCAGACAAGCCTACGGAACATATGAATGAAGTAGGTTTGAAAGAAACAAATATTCGATAGGTTCTACAAACAAACAAACAAAACAAAATATTCTTTATTGTACAACTATAAGAAGCATAACAAAGATAAATAAAAAAAAGGGGGTAGTACAATTTGGCGGCCTTATCATTAAAAGCGATCTCTTCCAAGCAACCTTTGGGTTAGGAAGCATTACGCACATGATATGTAGGTAGCGTGCGCGGTAAACTAATTTCAATAAAATAAATAAATCACCCATATAAATACAAACGTTAATTGAATACATACAAACATATTATATATAAAAAATAATACATATAATATATACCCATATTTAAATTTATACTAATTAAATAGGATAGTACGTATCTAAGCACACAGTAATTAAATACGAGTATGGAACGAAACTCAGTAAATGAGACGAAAATCATGAGATGGCAAGTGAAAGAGGATAGATAGAGGAGCTAGAGGGCTAGATACAACTCCTTCACTTGTGCCTTGAATACCTACGTTCAGTGACTGAGCACGTCTAACTGAATCAGGTAGTGACTTCCATAGCCGAATAGCTTGCAATCTAAAGGATTGACCGTAAAACTTCGTCAAGTTAGGAGGAACGTACATACATACGTACGTACGTTCTACATTTCTAAATATCATGATATCTAAAAAATTATTTAGGTGTAAGGACGTTTCAATCTCGTTTGTGTTTCTTATCGACCTTAAAATAACAGCTCGATTTTAAATATATTCAAAAAGATCTTCCATATCGGCAAAGCTTAATCGCTATTGTAATTAATGTTAGAACTACACAACCAAAACCCATCGTGTGGTTTTAATGACGTCGGTTTCGAAGTCGTACTCATCATGTTTATTAATTCTCGAAGCGTATACAATCTTACAAACTATCTACTAAAGTTAAAGTAATAATACTGTTTATTGATATAAACAATAAAAAATTTAATAGACTAGAACTATGTTTCTGGGTACCTACTATAGTTTTTATGGATATTGGAAGAGCGTGTCTTATGCAGGTGAACTTCACCTAAAAGACTATAACTACAAGAATTGCGTCTTACAATTTGGTTGAAGAAACATTTTTTCATATTTTTATTAGTAGTCAAACGTCGTGAACTGATAGTACCTAAGCATACCTAAAGTAAATTAACATAATTTATTCATTTCCATAACATTATAGTGAATACCATGTGTAGACACAACTAGCATTTTTCTTTTTTCACTAAATCAATGTTTCACGGTTCCAACGACGACGGTCTGTGATTACAAAGTGTGTTCCATTTACAAAAGAATATTTGAAATTCGTCATCGTATCCGACATATTTTAGGCATTACGTTGCTCTCTGGTTTTTAACCCGACTGCCCCGAAAAGGAGGGTAATGTTTATTGAGTGTATGTATACTTACATATACTTATATACCCATACATATGTAAGTACGTATACAGGATGAATTTGAATTCGTGTAATT
Source organism: Oegoconia quadripuncta (assembly GCA_949316235.1). Taxonomy (NCBI): domain Eukaryota; kingdom Metazoa; phylum Arthropoda; class Insecta; order Lepidoptera; family Autostichidae; genus Oegoconia; species Oegoconia quadripuncta. The sequence continues at coordinate 31,926,018 of OX438741.1, read as the reverse complement.
CCCATTAACTGCTGACGCTACTCTTGATTACGAACAGCTTTCCCCAAGGCACCATAGTCTAATTCGATCAAAAAAAATCGGTTACCCATACAAAGTAAACCATTCTGAAACCATCTTTAATATGGAAGTCCAACAATTTTAGCCAGAATTCGGCTATGGTTCCTACATGGGAAGTTGTACATAATCGGAACGGAGTCACCAGCCGAACTTTACCTTGGGAAAAGAATGAAGAATGGCGTCACCAGTTAATGGGAATTACACGAATTCAAATTCAGTATATGTATGTAGATTTCTATGTTACTACCTATAGCCTAAACTGAAGTTCTTATTATGTATCATCGAATCTCTAAAATTCATTTTTTAAATATTTTAAATCGTAATAATTCTCTCTTCTCTAAGTTTTTTCTTTGTTTATTATTTGGTATTATCTTGCTGGACGCCAAATTTCAAGTTTCTAGGTCATCTGGAAGAGGGTTAGGTTTTTGATGACCAGTCAGTGATAAAAATCCCATGTTAATATATAAATAACTGTTTGGGATACATTTATGAAATTTGGGTTCTTAGACAATCTATGCAACTTTAATAAAAGAAGAAAAATTCATGTGTCTAAGTTAAATAGATTTTGAGGTATTAAGGTGTCAAAAGTAGCTCCAAATTGTTCGTGGGATTACGTGGGGTCGTAAGCCAAATTTACCTAATCCAGGTGTGCGCTCAAATCGTCCGGGAGCACCAAGTATTAGTACACAAAAGAGAAAGGAAAATATATGCTGTATATAGAGACTTTTTGTACAGTTCACATGCATAATTTAATATCTTTCGTCACACCTACGCAATTATTTATTATCATACAATAAGAATAGTGTATTGGTACATATATCGATCACTAAGGACAAACTAGTCAAAACAAAACCTTGTCAGATGTCTTTATAAAGTTATTACAAGGCAATAGCTAATTTAACAATTAAAATTCAAATAATGAACCAAAAGGTATGTATTGGCAAACTGTATCTATACATACAAGTGTTTCCATGAGAGCTGCTATAAGATGGTATGTAACTCCCCCTTATGGGCCTTAGTTTGGTGGTACATTAGAGGTAAACCTTTACGCCAATGAGGGTCAGAAGAAACTGGTCTCTAAAATTATGTTGCCTTGTCAACTTGCAAAGTCAATACCGTGACCAATTGCAATTGTTGTGGTGAGGACATTAATATGTGTACATATTGACTATACACTTAACAATAACATCACGAGCGACATTGACCGATCTTCATCTAATATTTTCAATAATAGATAACTATGGTGCATCATCAATGCTACCCTGCGTCACAGAATTAATATAGTACTAACGTGCTTGTCTCGATACTAATATGCTACAGGACCTCTACAACGCCACAGACAGTGCTGTACTCGTGGCGGCTTTCTGATCGTCAAGAATTTGATGTTTTTCATCTACTCGCTAAGAAGAATAATAGATGAGAGGTCAGAATGCACAATAAAATGAACTAGTACAATTTTATAATATTATTAAAAACTTACTTGTAATCTTGTAATACATGGTAGTAGATACAGTCAGGTTCAAAAATTGCAGTCATTGTCCAAGTTCAAACATTAAATTTTAATTCGAAAACCTCTGTATTTAAGACAATAAGTAGTACGATCTATTACAAAAACATTAAAGTTACTCTTCTTCAGAAATTCAATGTTATTCGAAAAATATTTCAAACGCACTTGGTATGAAACTGCAGTAATCATTATGATCACTATAATCCTCACAATGTAGTAGGCATATACTCAGACTTCCATCAGAACTCGATAAAATAAGACCAGCCCTTTTATTGTCTAACTCAATGGTAATGAACTTTACTATTGTCATTTCCTTCACAAATTCACAAAGTCCAATTTGAAAATTGAAGCTTTACTAAGTATTGGTTGCATTTGACAGATACAGTTCTAAAAGTATCATCAACGGGCAGCTCTGGATTATTTTACCGCCTCCGTGGCTCAATGTAAACAACATTGGGTTTACGATTCGGAGGTCGCGGGTTCGATCCCCAGCGGGGTACATGTTTAAGTACTCGGTTTGGTTGGTGGTAGGGCATTTTAAATGTCCGCCTGGCTAGCTACCACCATCTTATCTAAATCTGCCGCCAAGCAGCAAAGTTAATAGCATTGTTGTGTTCCGGTTGTCAGAGATAAGATAGCCAGTCCCCCAAATGTTTTGGGATTTTCGGGTCAGTACGCTTCCACCATCGACCTCATCTTCACTTAACATCAGGTGTGATTGAGGTCAAGTACCAACCCGTTCTGCATTAAAAAAAAATCCATATACAAATTTCATCTTACGCAATAAATTGATAAAATCTTTCGTTTTGATGTTGGTTAAAAATCAATCATTCGGCATACGTCTAGCTGAAGACATTAAAATTACCTCAGATTACGTTCCATTACGGATAGATTACGCATAAGGAAACTAAAACCTAATCTAGTCTAGTAGGTAGGTCTACATACATAAGTCTGTAAACATCTCAGATTTCTCAGTCACCATTACCGATAATTGGCAAGTAATATCCCGCTATCGCAACTAAACTATTTTAACGGTGGCAACCGTAAAACGTTACAAATTTACTCGACTGCCCCAGGAAGGTGGGTAATGTTTCTCGAGTGTATGCATGTATTTCTATATAGTTACCTGCTGTAGCCTAAACGGTTTTTTTTTAAATATTATAAATAAATAAAAAAATATTTCGGACACTTACACCAATCATCTAGTCCCAAACTAAGCAAAGCTTGTACTATGGATATTAGATAACGGATAAACATACATAAATATTTATATAAACATCCATGACTCAGGAATAAATGTTCATATTCATCACACAAACTTTTACCCGTCGCGGGATTCGAACCCGCAACCGTTGGTTTCGCTGATAGGGTCACTATCCACTACACCAATCGGTCGTCAAAACGAATCTAAAATGCAAGTTGTTCTTCGATTCGTTTTGATTCCTGATAGGATACACATGTCAATGCGTCCGGAAAATTTGTTTTTGAATTTAAACCTCAGAAGCGTAAAGTTGACAGATATGTGTGTGTGTCTGTGGCACCAGTAGCTCTTAAACGGGTGAACTGATTTGAGTGCAGTTTTTATTTGAAAGCAGGTTTCTAGCTTTCAAGGTTCTCAAACATGTTTTATCAAAAACGGCCCTTTTGTTTCAATCGATTGTTATCTCGGGGGTTTTCTAAATTTTCAATTTATAGTTATTCAATACTTACATAACTATGTATGTAAGTTCACTGAATGTTTTGTCTGCAGCGAACCTATTCATTACATGTGTGTCACTTCATTTTTTCTTTCGATCGTGTTTACTTTCTGCAGATCAAGTTATCGTGCTCCGAAGCACTGGCTTCGCAGTGACGGTCTTCCGTTGTACCGTTCTTCGAAGTCCAATGACTTCGTAATGACGATCTTTCACGATAACGAACGTCGCATCATCATCATAGCATCTTGTTAGCATCATCGATGTTTTATTTATCGAGATTCTGTGATTTATTCCTCAAAGACGACTTGGAATAGATTTAAGACAATGGAAAGAAATGGGATTAGGTAATGGTAGACTTTAGATTTAGTTCATCCATCGTTTACAACATATCCAAATGGGACTATACGGAGGAAACTGGGTGATTGTGCGGTCTAACACCAGAAACCATGGGGCATCTTCTATGGTGCCTCGCGTGTGGTCTATGCCGAACGGTGGCCTCATCCTCAAGGAAATTCTGAAGAATTTTCTGTTTTGCCATATATTCGCTAAGAAGAACCTATGCGTTGACAGCATGGCAGTTCGGGGAAGCCCTCAACTTTGAAGGGCCCTTCATTGTAAAGTTTAATCCACTTGTCTTGGAAATTACATTGAGTAAGTATACATTGAGCATGGGATTTCCTGTAATCAAAATCTAACGACCTAATCGTAGATATAAGAATATGGAATGAAGTGGGATTAAGCACTTTTTAGAGTGTAGTGGAAGGGTAGACTCAGTCTACTAAGCACTGGAAGCATAGCAGTCCTAGTTCAGTTAACTGAACAAACGAGAAAAAAGTTTCACTAGTCCAGTTAACTGAACTGGTCAACTGAACTAGTGGGAATAGAGGTCCGGGAAGCCCTAATCTTTGAAGAGTCCTCATCATTCATTGATTGGAAAGATTTATCACAAGGTTGTAATATATTTCTTATTTCGGATACTTACACCAATTATAGAGTTTGAATTTGTGTAATTTCCATTTTATTATGAACAACTTTCCCCTAGGAACCATAGGCGAATTCAATTGAAAAAATTTCGATACAAAGTAAACCATTCTGAAACCAGCTTTAGTATGGGATTCTAACAATTTTTTACTGAATTCGGGTATGGTTCCTAGTGGAAAGTTTTTTTAATCAGGAGTGGAGTCACCAGTATACAGGAAGTACATTTTTTTTTTAATCTATCCATAGAACATTTTTTGAACAATCTTCACTACGAATTTGGCGACCTGTTTGGTGTAGTGGTTAGAAACTCTGACCACTATACCAAATGGTCGCGGGTTTGAATCCCGCTAGAGGCATATGTTTGTGTGATGAATACGGACATGTGTACCCGAGTTATGGATGTGTTCATTTATAATAAGTATTTATTTACAAAAAAAAAATAGGAATCGTGTGAATAATTTGTCATATCACCACGCTCTCTTCTTTCTTTCAATGTTGATAATCCAAGTATATACAGTCGCTGCTCATAAGACAGTCTTTTAAATTGTTTAGGGATTTTTGTGAATTTTCTTTGCATGTAGTATATCAACCATCTGGTATCCACAACACAAGCCTATAGTAGTTGCTTATGTGGAACTGGATGGCGCTGTGTGTATGTCTAAGGATATTTATTTATTTATTACACGAATTAAATGGTTCACGTCATTATAATAGTCCATTACTAAACAGTGAACATAAGCCTCTCCCATAGCTCGATTTTTTTCCAATTCTACTTTGCCGGGATCCTCACGGGCTACATAAATATTAGGTCCTTACCTATGAAATTGGCGTTTTGTATGAAGAATTTCATTAAGACTGTTTTCTCCATACAAACATTTTTGTTTTTTTTTTTTGGGAACGGCAAATCCAAATTTAGCTAAACTTTGTGTGTATTATCGGATAACATTAAGTTACGTAATGGCAGCGTTAATTTTTAAAAGTAACCGCTTTATAAAAGTTTTAGCGAATCTAAGAAATGATTATGGGAAGCACATGAAAAGAGGTCTGTTCTAATTTTTTTTATTATGTGATTTAGGCCAGATATTAAGAAATATTTCATGTGAAACCTTCAAATAATATTCCATTTTCCAAATAAAAAACAAATTTGGGTATAGCTTTGAAAATCGCAGGAATTGGTACATATGATTAACGAAGAAAAAAACCTCCAATTTCATAGGTAAAGACCCAATGTTTATATAAATATCCATGACTCCGGAATCATCCAAGAAACCGTAACCGTTGCTTTCGAAAGCAGCGTCACTACACAATACACTAGAGCAATCGGCGGTAAAATATGTATATACTCAATAACGCTATAACGCCTGAATGAATTTGAATGAAATTTGTACGTAATTTGTTATTACATTGAATATACGTATCTACTACGTAGGTTGATTGAGATAGGATATTTATGACCCCCGACAAAAAAGGGGATGTTACAAGTTTGAACCTACGTGTGCCTGTGTGACTGTCTCTGTGGCCTTGTAGCGCTAACGGCTTAACCGAGTTAGAAACAGTTTTTTTTATTTTCTAAAGCTGGGTGCAAAGTTGTTCTTAGCCATGTTTGATGGAACTCGGTTGAGCGATTTCGAAGATAGCAGCTTTTAACATAGTTGATTTATTCATGTAAATGCTCTGGTTCATTCGGATGATTTCTAAATTTTCAACTTATAGTTATTAATTCCGAAATTTCGAATAATTACTTGAACTCCATGGTACCATATATAAACAAAACAACGAAGGTTTTAGAACTAAGAAGTCTACAATGCCTGAATTCTTAAATCGACTTTAATGACGATTATAGGTATTTGCTACACATTTTATAGTAGGCATTAATCATTCCATAGCGCATAATGTTAGAGAGAAATGAAGAGAGAAATGCTCAGGTTGCCTGGAAGAGATCTCTTAAAGAGATACGTCCACTTTTGTACATGACCTATCGTTATTATCTACTTTATCAATATTTTGATGCAATAAAGAATACCTTCTTGAGAGAACAGGCCTACGAAAACCATTATATTAATGTAGTTCCATGTATTATTATTACACTCGATATCAAATGGTTAGTAATAAAGGTGTTACTGAAACTTTACCTTTAGATATTATTCTCAATCTAGACCCAGCTGTATCCCGCCCTAGTTCGCCTTGATTAAATAATAGACTTGCATAGCCTTCGAGATGAATCAACTTTTTAATTGACAATAAGTGGTATCATCTCTGTATTACCTTAACGACATATTAATTACCCATAAATATGTACATGCGGGCGCACGACGATTGTAACACTTCCAGTATAAGCGGGCCTCGCGCCGTTCAAATTCCCTTAACATCCTGGGGTCAACTTACACTGGTAGTGCTGTGATTGTCGTGATGTGAACTGTAGAACAAAACGAGGGCGCGACGACCGCACTACCAGGTCTACCAGGACCCCGATTCTCGTGCACGCGACATTTCCCTGTCGACGGACATTGGCATGTGTAATATATCTCTTGCACACTTCTATACGTGTGCAAACGTGACAAACGTATTGATATCAGGCTACAGCAGCCTTAGCCTTAGATAGATAAAGCATTTACCTAAACCTCAATCACACCTGATGTTAAATGAAGATGAGGCCGAAAGTGGAAGCGAACCCGGAAACCCCAACACATTTGGGGGACTAAGATTATCTCTAACAACCGGATCACAACAATGCTATTAACATTGCTGCTTGATGGCAGATTTAGGTAGATAAGATGGTGGTAGGTAGCCAGGCGGACATTTAAAATACCCCGCTGGTGATAAAACCCGCGACCTCCGAATCGTAAACCCAATGTTGTTTACATTGAGCGACGGAGGCGGTTAAAAAGTTATAAATGTAGATGCTTATTGGTGTAAAGTCCCATTAGTCGCCCTTTACGACACCCACGGGAAGAGACGGTTCATCAAATTTCATGTTGTTTTAATTTCAACCATAAGGTAGGCAAGGGTATTTATAGAGCGACAAATGTGACCAAGCTCTTTAAATAAAGATTAAAAAAAACAAGAAGACGGTTGGTTCCACAGATGTGGTTGGTTCTATTCTTTTTATGTGCCGAAACTTGCATTATTTAGTAAGCGAACGATTGAAAAGATAGACTATTTATACATAATACATAATATTCGTTCTTACTATCGGTGATACTTAGTTTAACAACTAACCTAACTAGGTACCTACTTATAATATTGTAGAATGCCATGAACCTTATTTCCAGTTATCGTACAATAAACACGTGTAAATATAATGATAATTACCCACATAATGTTACGCTACTTATTTGCTTTAATTGTAAAACCTTGAGACCTGTAGAACAATAAACTTTTTGTCAACACGATTCCATCATAGCAAAAAATTAGAACTACGATATAAGTAATTTGATAAACATATAAAATAGAAGTGATATGACGGAAATATGTATAAGTAGGTACCTATAATAAAGTCCACCTTGTGGTCGATATGTGTTTAATAATAATAAATAATTTTTCACACACTTAAATCAATCATCTAGTCCCAAACTAAGCAAAGCTTGTACTATGGATACTAGATAACGGATAAACATACATAAATATTAATGTAAACATCCATGACTCGGGAATAAATACAATACAATACAAATACACTTTATTGCACAAAAGAAAATACAGTTTCAGAAAAGTGGTAAGAATAGAATGTTCGTATTCATCATACAAACATATACCCCTCGCGGGATTCGAACCCGCAACCGTTGGTTTCGCTGACAGGGTCACTCTCCACTACACCAATCGGTCGTCACATATTTTGTCCACGATCTATCTCAGTTAGTAGATAGTTACTTGTGCAGTTAGTGAAGATTATATATTTTTTTATTGATATTGAACCATGTTGTATGAATACGAAACAGTTAATTAAATAGCTAAGCACCTTCGATAGTACATACTACTAGGTAGGTATTATCGTGGTCTGATAAACGTTTTCTAACAGAAATGACTAATAGGATTGTGCAATTGGATTTAATTCAATATTTGAGATAGAACTATTGACCCAGAATCCCATGGACCCGATAAGATAATTATATTTGTTCGTAGACAAAACCTAATTGTATTTACCCAAAACACTATAAAAACCTTAGATTTCCAAAAGCATTATCAATTTATTGTTCGATTGTGTGGAAGTAGAGTTCATAACAATTTTTTTTGAAAATGAACACATTAGGTCTTTTCTTAGTACTGGCTGTGGTAAGTTGCTTATTTTTTCATTTATACCCACATGGTAAAGGAAAACCGATGAGAATACACTATATCTATAATAAATATCCAATTGTTAATGGTTATTCAACGTTGTGTCGCGGCTGCAAGTCGAAAATCTTTAGTCCATGTGTTAACCAGTTGACGTATAGCACTGAAACATGGTATCTCATTATGGGCCTCACAAGAAGCTGAAGATCGCACAACGAGCACGGGTAAGTTCTTGAGTGGAGATCACGCACCGGCAAGCGCACCATAGGACGTCCACTACAAGGTGATGGTCGGAAAGTCTCTGTATGCAGGCCGCATCCAACTGTCATATTTCATAGGCCTAAATTAGTTTTGTTTTATATACATATTTAAAAAAAATTGTAATTATAGTAGACCTGTCTCTTCCCGTGGGCGCCGTTAGAGGCGACTAAGGGATTGTCAGCATGACAGCGTTACTAAAATGAGTAAAGACAGCAGCATCATTCGTGCGGTGCCCCCAAAACATTAGGTACCTACGATTCCCAATCCGCCTGCCCTGGCTAGTGAGGCAATTCCATCCAATAAAAAGCAGCCGACTAGCAGACGACTAGACATAGGTAAGTCTAAGACTTCGTTGGCTATTGATGTCATTGATATATGCTATGCTGTCATTGCCTAACTTCAAGGAGCAATTCATTGTCATTGATTTTTTCGAATTCATTCTTTCGAATTCGTCTAATTTGATATTAGCTTAGTCAAAATTGACTTGCAAGTCCAATTGACGACCCGTTGGGTACAGTGGTTAGAGATCCTGACCACTATATGAGGTCGAAGGTTGATTCCCGCTAGGGGCATATATTTGTATGATGAATAGGGGCATTTGTACCCTTGTTATGTCAGGTAGTTTATCAGCAATCTGGTATCCATAATACACGCCTGGTTTTCAGATTTCAGATTTAAAGTCTAATAGAATTATCTGGTATCTATCATATTTTGTCATAACTTCTTTTGTTGCAGAGCTGCGCTGCTTTTGGCAGTCCATCTGAGTTCAATCACCGTCCTTCATCACGATTCCGTCGTGACGTGGCCACTGACACAATCAGCATTCCAACTGACACCAACGTCAGCTTCTTTGGAGGATCTGGGTAAGCCAAATAAGTTCCACCAACCATTGAAAATTCTAATGAAACTTTTTGACTATCTACGGCTCAATATGGTGTCACTATTAACCTTTTTAGTTATATGCGTTCGGGTTTTTTAAACTTCATATCATCATATCAGCCCTACGACGTCCACTGCTGGACAAAGGCCTCCCCTTTCATATACTTGTATTGTAATTTTATAGAAGGATTTGTTCTAATCGTCAAGCTGGGTAGACGAATAAAATTGGCTATTGCGTATTTTGGGAGCTCCACACCAATAAGGCTAATAATTATTATAAGTATGTGTATATGTTCACCAGTGTCCGTACATCATTTAGAGGCTCCACTGAAAACCAGCGTTGTAGTGAACGGCTACAACCCATGCTGAGTTGGAGACCTTTTTGACTCCACCTTGCGACACCGACAATTAGATGGCAATCCTGTTTACTTTTGTTTGTGTCGCGACTGTGTAACACTTGTACCTCATTGTTTGTGTCCTCAGATGGCTTTAAATACATTTTTCTTTCTACAGTGCTGGTTAATTGAGCTTATCAGAACTACTTCCAAAGTACCTACTTACTTGACTTAACAATTTTCAGATATGGTAAACTAGTTGGCGAACTAATTGGTAATCTTCAGAAAGCCGCTCAGCAAGCTAGAGAAGCAATCAGCACTTTTAATGCTGGTGTTAGGGAGGAAGTGGGAAAAAGCCGTGACAAATTCATATACCGCATGGAGCAGCTGAGAGAGGGAGTAGCTAAAGCCATGCTCACTGTTTCTGACAGAATTTCGTCATCCAACGCTGCTGTAAGGGAATGTATCAACGTGAGTAGGACTTCTTCAATGTAGCCTAGAGCAATGTAGAGTGCAGTGTAGTTTTCGACCTAGAATTTACTTAAATTTATAGGTATATCTATTTCTAGTTTCGGTCCGTCTGGAATATTTTTTATTTTTCCAGTGTAAAATTAGCCTGTTCGGTCCATCAATTATCGTCATTATACATGTTCCTTTTTGCGTGAATAGAGAACATATTAACATCTACACCAAATTACATCGTCCTAGATCTACACTCACATTTTCATATTTATAATTTAGTAAACCTATTACCTAGTACCAAATTACATATATATTTATATGATGACAATGAAGACATAAATAAAATAGTAATACGTACCTATCTAATACAATAAAAGCATGTTTTGCTAAGGTTTGCTGTAACTCTTTCGGTAACTCGCCTCTGTACATTCAATGCATATTTCTGTAACCGCAGTTATATTTATTGTGTAATGAAAACATTTTAAAGATATGTTTCTACATAAATAACAATCGACAGTAAAACGTAAACGCGACTACATCACTGCGCAGGTAATAACTAAGGTTGCTCGGTTTTCTTGCAATTATTGGACGATTACCTACGGGGAGGCAATGTTGGCGACTGCAAATTTTCGCTGCTGGCCATCGTTGATAAAATGATGATATGTAGATATGCTGCTAAGCTACCGATAAACACCTTAGGTAGTCAAAAACTATGACACCCACAAGATACAGGTTGATCTTATTATTTCTTTGCCGGGAACCACAACTATCTATTTTCTATATGGACTTATTCTATTTCTAGTCACACAATGGCGAAACGGAAGCCCTTCTCAAAGACAGCATGGAGAAGGCAAACGCTTGCACCAACGACCATCTTGAGGAAGCAGCTGATATGGTCACCAGTCTAACAAACATCTCTGACAACGCCCAGGAGTTCACAAACGCTGCCTCAACCGAAATGAGAAACTGCTCGCTCAACGGTGGGAACTTCTTCGCAATTGGAGCATGCCTCGGCAGTGTTGCACTGAAGACTGAAATTAAAGGCGCTGTGTTCCTTACGCAAAGTGGACTTTCGGTGTGTATTTGATAAACAGACCGAATTTATAGGTAATTGGAAAACACGGACGGAATCGAATACCTAGTGCTGTACTAACGAGTTTCTCAGTTTCCTCATGCCCCTGCATGTGCCTGCATCGTGAAGTCTTTGCTTAGTTCTAATATTATTAGAGTAGGTATACAGGGCGTCCCAAAGTTATGGGACATGAAGGGGAAGTACCTTAAATATCGTAGATAGTGAATTTTGCTCAAAGAAGACTTTATGTTATTTTTAAAAGTTAGTAATTCTGCATTCATAGATTTTCTAAAAATTATTTGCTTCGGCTGGGAATCGAACCGACTCAAATGTGAAAAAAAAAACACCCTACTTTTATGATGCCAATCGAAAGAATAGCTAAAAAATAATAACTCTGCCTAAGTAACATAGTATTTTAAAAGAAAGGAACAACGTGAAATTAATCATTTTAATCAAATAAAAAACATACATGAAACTGCCGTAGTCAATTAAGTAGGTATTTTTTTGTAAATTAATTAATTAAATGCTCAAATTATAAATTATTTATTTTTGTTTTTAATTTGCCTTCTGTCTAGCTTACAGAGGACGTATTGAAATACAAGTTTTATCATTTCATCTACACGTGCACTTATAATAAGGAAAACTATGTTAGTACCTATTTTATGAAGTGGGTACTTATTTACGAATAATCAATGCTATCTTTGGAATGATAATATCGCTACTTTTCGAACGTCGTCGGCAATAAATAACTTTCTTGAAATTTGACTCAATCATTTTATGTTGTTCCTTTCTTTTAAAATACTATGTTACTTAGGCAGAGTTATTATTTTTTAGCTATTCTTTCGATTGGCATCATAAAAGTAGGGTGTTTTTTTTTTCACATTTAAGTCGGTTCGATTCCCAGCCGAAGCAAGTAATTTTTAGAAAATCTATGAATGTAGAATTACTAACTTTTAAAAATAACATAAAGTCTTCTTTGAGCAAAATTCACTATCTACAATATTTAAGGTACTTCCCCTTCATGTCCCATAACTTTGGGACGCCCTGTATATGCTACATCTTTGTGGGAGACCTTTGTCCAGCAGTGGATGTCTTTCGGCTGATTATGATGCAGCTCAGCAGATACCTAGCAGCGCTGCTACAAAAGCTATTGGTTAATTTCACAGACCACTTTAATTTACAAATCCACTTTTAAATTATATACCTATATTACACGCTGCTCTTTGTATCCTTGAGTGTAAGGTATTAATTTGACTTTGCTAGTTACGTGTCCTATCAGATTGTCAATGTAATTTTGTCTCCCATCGAACGAACGTTGATACCAATGTCAGTGACGGATTAAGACTACTTGATGCCCTAAGCAATCCACCCATGTGGGCCCCCCTATCCGTATGTCAACTAGAATCGGTCTTTAAACCTTTACCGCCTAAAGACATTAGTTTTTTTGTAAAATAAGATGATGAGATAGATAACGTACCTTAGAAGTGGAGTGTGCGACAACCATAAAAACCAAAGCATAATTTATTTATTTATTGAAAGTTTAGGTACGTTGCCAACAATAGACTGACAAACACATTACCTTTCCGCAGTCGGGTAAAAACAATTGACGAATCGGGTACCTAAATGCAGCTCCTTCTCTGGACCTGATCATCAGATCAATACCAACTCCTAATAGAACCTATTGTCACCGGGCGGGAGGGAAGGAATTGAGTATTTATTGTCCTTCATAGTATACACCTAATTTCAGCTCAATCGGACCGCGCTGGAAGTCGCTCAAAAATCGATCGCAATAATCCGCCAGTACATACTTATAGGTACACTGACGAGAAGTGTAGTAAAACCTTTTAATAATACCTGTTAGCTTTTAAATTGAAGAAACACGCCCGACTGCTAAATATTGGTAGTCGTTTTTCGGTACCTTTAGTACTATTAATTATTCTGTGCATTCGGTAGATATCATTTGAAGCGCGTGTCATTGACCTCTAAAACTAATTTAACTACCTAGAAAAATCTATTTCGGAGCTTGTAGAAACCTTCAGCTTCGACTGGTTTGAGTAAATTTACAACCAAAAGTAATTACTTAAATGAAACAAAATACTTTAGATATTTTGACTTTGGACATTATCAAAACAAAACAAAATAAAACTTTACGTAGGTAGGTACCTACTTATGCGAACAGAATATTATGAACAGAACTTGAATTAATTGTCGACAAACACTCTCACACTAATTTGTGCTGTGTGACTCAGTTTACTGAAACTATTGACTTACTTATTAATTACCAAATTAATTGTATTACGATTTACGTATGCATAGATAGAAGCCAGCAGGCACAATTACTCAAAAAACCATTTGATTGACAGATATGCGGGGGTGCCAGGCGGGGGGCCCGCGGGGAAGGGGTGGTTTGTGATTGACTGATCGCAATACCGGTGTTTTCGAATTGCCGAATGCACTAGACTAGAGGGCAGCGAGTGGGCGCAAGCGGGAGAGCGGGGTAACTCTAGGTCGGCTCTTATGTTAACTTAAAACGCGGGAATTTTCAAATTAGTCCTATAAACTTTTTTTGGTGTGGTTTTTGGTGACGTGAGAGTGAGACGTGATGCCCTAAGGACGGATTTTTTTGTGCTTCTTCTGGTGCCCCCCCAGACGTGATGCCCTAGGCAATTGCTTAATTTGATTAAGGGTTAATCCGTCACTGACCAATGTGACATTCACATTGAAAGCGATCTCCGATATCAAAGAAGTTTTTCAGATGCCTACTTAACCCACTATTGCCTCAAATTTGTAAACTATAAAGTTTGGTAGACATAGTTAACACTTTGTTTGCTTTAACAGGTTGCTCGGCTTAACCTCTTCCTGACAACATTACCAGCTGCTCTGGAGGTCTGCGCGGGCACAGGGCTGGTTGGAGCTGGTCTCGGCACCGCCAGAATTGTCATGGAGATCGGCAGCTGTTCTGCTTCTTCCATCTTTACTAACTTGACTGGAAACAATGTACCTAGTTCCTCTTCTATAGGTACAAAGTAATGTCGTTAATGATTAAATATGAACAGGAACTCCTTATATACTCGTATATCAAACTAATTCCATATCATGTTAACAGGCCGTACCAATAGGCCACTCATGTTGTGAATCCTTTGAAATAAATGTAATAATGTACTTTCTTAATCAATGGTTTTATATTTCCACAAATCCGGCAATCCGCACTGGGCCTGCATAACGGACCCTATATAGGTATCACCATAGGCCGGGGACTCGATATGTATGAATCACTATGTCAGTGACGTCGAACAGTGAGCGAAAATCGCTCGACCTCTACCTCATCCCGTGTTCTCCTCCTGTCTCCCGTTTTGCACGCTTGACAACACCGAACTTACATCCAGGCCCGCATAATAACGAACGCCTTACCGCCACTGATGCAAAACATCGCCTGTTGCAAGCACACCCACCAACTGCAGATTGAGAGCTCTCCTAAAAAACCTGGCGCAGCTCATAGAAGAAGCGGAATCCTAAGTCAGATTAGGGCCCGACGCAAAAAGACACTAATTATCTTAATACGAAACTGGTTGGGAGCACCAGTTATAGCCCAAGGAAAATACGGTAAAAAATTAGCTTAACTAGACATAATTCAGAATTGCTGTCTTATAGAGGTATATTAGAGATGTAATTATAGAGGTATATTAGAGATGTAATTAAATTGAATAACTAAGCCTAAAAAAAAACGAGCTAGATTTTTTTAGAAAACCCTATTACGAACTGATATTTAATTAGGTAGGTAGACTTTTGTTAAACACATTTAAGTTATTGATCAATAAAAAACTAAGCATATTATAGTTATGCATGCATGTATTTTAGCTGAAAATGTCGTCGAGCTGCATTGCTTGAGAAATAAAAATGAGAACTAAAATTTTGTAACGATAATTTCCCTAAATGTTTTGAATTTAAAGAAATACCCATCAATTGAGCATTGTTTTTTAAAGAAACAAATTTTTCAACTTTAGCTTATTTAGTTACCTACTTACTTATCTTCTTGCGTTTCCTACAAATGCTTATTTTTTAGCAATTTGTTAGCTGAAAATCAGTGTTTTGCTCTCTGAGCAATTATACACACAGAGAATGACCCATTTGTACAGCTGTAGCACACACATACTCTAGTGTATTCTGATGTTACTTTTATGGATTGTTATAAAATATGTTTATCCAATTGCTTTGGAACTTATGGTATGTGTGTGACTGGAGATACAAATAAACGATTTATCTATCTATCAATTGTTACTACACTTTACAACACTTTATTAAATGTTTCAAGAAAATCACTGTTATTCGTTTTTCCGAGGTCAATCCGTATTTTGCCTGGGCTATTAGGCCTATACCTACCATAAGAATCGCAGAATAAATAATAAGTAGGTACTTTACACAGTATTATTTTCTACGTATCTAGTAATTGCCGTGTGGTTTTCGGCAGAGTAGAGGAACCAATCTTTTCTTCCCGTGGGTGCCGTTAAAGGCGACTAAAGACTAAAGAGTCGTGAACATAGCAGCATAAACCATTGGCCGGACGATTAGGGCAAATCTTGCAATCGAATGCGGTAAAAATCGCGCTATGAGAGAGTCAATCGACTACTTATACCTAGACTGTTGGTAGATGTACCTATACATAGTTCTATTTTATTCCATTACAAACAAATACGTAAATAGGTGATAACACAATATCACAATTTAGCATCGAATAAAGAGTAAAATACTTACGTAACCTATAGACGTCTTTAATTGCTAAGTAAACTATTTTACGAGGACTAAACTGATTAACTATAAAAATATGATTATCTTCAACTTGAGATTAGTAGAGAAATTAATATAAAGTCTAACTGGAGCAGATTGCACGTACTCGGCCTTTTCTATCAATCAAAGTATCAAGATGCGTTGTGAAATATTTTTTAGTATTCTCGCGGTTTTGTTAACTTTTTACACCCAGGTAAGAAAACATTATATGATTCGCTACTTATTCAATTTCATTAGGTACCTACCTAGTTGTTTTTTTACGCGGGGAAATGCACTACGCGTCCGCCATGTAGGCCAGGATGTCGAAGGGTGGAGTCCGCGCTAGGACCGTCACCGCCTCGAACGAAATCGTCAGGTAGCCTCGTATGATCAGCCGCTGGAGGCTCCCAAACAGAGCTCTACAGGGGGAGGACCTCGTCAGATCGTTCAACCAGACGGGGGCCCCGTAGAGGACCATGGATCGCACGACGCCACCGTAGAAGCGGCGAACTTCCTCCCGTGTTCCCAGAGATTAGGTAGCAGGCGGTGCAACGCTGTATTATTGATGAAGGTACGCCTCAGCCTACTCTCACGACGGTATGCGCCATAGTCCACTACGCGGGCATAGTGCGGATTGGTGGCTTTGTGACAGACTAGTGATACTCTGACAGTGTTCTCCGCTGTTTTGTGTCTTGTTTATAAATAAATGGGGCTTACTACGTGTATCGTGCCGTGCTCTCACGGAAACATTGGTATGAAAATGTTACTAGTAGCCACTAGACAAGACTCCACCGACATAGGTAATAGCTCTTAAATTGAGGAGAGAGAGAGAGCTATAGTACCCATCTAGGGCATGACAGCGTCAATTGTTGCTTAACTTCGGTAATCGACAACTAGTAGCGTAAGCGACTGCGCCACACCAACCTTACAAGTTTCTAAACTAATTTTCAGACTAGCTAGACCATGTGGCTGAACATATTGAATGCAGTGTACCTATTCTAATCAACGAGGTCTTTACACTACATAAATATTCCAACGGTACCTAGTTCTACATAACTAACGACTTACATTAAGTACTTATATAACAAGCACATCGTAACGTTAGTATGCGAACGACCAATCTTTCCGAAACCCTACGTTCTTGGAATCGAATGAATAGTCATTTACTGATATCATGTGCTTCATCTTCGACCACATCGTCACTTTCCATCTGATGTCATTGTGTCTTAAACAGCTCTCAATCGTTTTTCATAATACGAGTGTTGATTTAATTAGGTACTAAAGGAATTTAGGCATAAGTCATAACTTCATAAGTAACGACTCCAAAATATGTTCCGGTCAAATAGGAAATTATAATTCTATCATATTTCAGCATGCTAGTTCCAAAGAAGTTTCTACAAATATGTTGATAAGTCATAGCGAGAACGCTAAAGAATTACGTAATATAGAAGATATATGGAACAACGTCAAGAATAGTGCGAAAAATGCATGGAAATCCATTAAAGATCTTGCTCAAGATACAAAGGAAAAAGTGAATAATTGGATGAATAACGTAAAAATTCGTGCTAATGATTTAACAAAAGAATTTAAAGAACATTTAATGAATATGAAAGACAAGAGTAGGGCTATAATTGAAGAGATAATGGGGAAAGGACAACTTGTGAAGCAATGCGTCGAAGTAAGTCGAAGAATAAAATTTACAAGTAGAATAATACTAGGATATGAGATGACCGATTGGTGCAGTTGATAGTCACCGTGTCAGCGAAACCAACGGTTGCGGGTTCGAATCCCGCGAGGGGTAAATGTTTGTGTGATGAACACGAACATTCATTCCCGAGTCACGGATGTTCATATAAATATTTATGTATGTTTATCTATAACACAAGCGTTGCTTAGTTTGGAACTAGATGATTGGTGTAAAAATATTTATTATTTACTATTATTTATATAAATAGGATGTATAGGACATCTGATGTTTTATTGCATTCGATATTTTGCAGAATGACTCCGAGAAATTAGATAACATATTGATGGAGATAATACAGCACGTAACGTCATGTATTTCAAATAATATTTTAACTCTTTCGGTTATGGAGGACAGCGAAACAGTAACCCCTTACGAAGTGCAATTAAATGACACGGAGTTCATTCAAGACCTGGATAAGAAACTGGAAGCATGTAAGACAAAACCAAATACTGAAGAGTGTTTATATAATGTGAGAAAAGAAATGTTTGATGACATAGACAGAATTGAGAACGACATTCTGCAAAACGTAAGTAATAAATTAAATTAGAAAGTAAAACTAGTTTCACAGCGTCATTCTTCAACAATCGTGTTGTTAACTTAACTTGATGGTGGAATTTTGAAGTTTTTTTTACTAGGCGAACTGACGTAGCCCAGCGGATTAGCAACTTGAAGTGGCAGTGGGCAGAGCACATAGTTCGAAGAACTGATGGCCGGTGGAGCATTAAACTTCTCGAGTGGTGACCAAGCATTGGCAAGCGCAGCGTAGGACTTCCTCTCACAAGGCGGACAGACGACCTAATGCATGCCGCTTCCAACCAGTCACTCTGGAATTCTATGGGGGAGGCCTATGTTCAGCAGTGGACGTCCTGTGGCTGATATGATGATGACGATCACCAAACCATAGCCAACCCGCCTGCTCAACGCGTGGCTATCAGAGCAAATCCTTCTGTGGAATGGGATGATAATCGCGCCATGGCAGAGGTTTATGTGCAACAGTGTACGGCCATAGGCCATCACTATTAATAAGAACTCATTGCAACTAAGTATATAAATATTATTCTCTAGGTTACTCTTCTATATAGTTCAGCTTTGTGAATGAACGGTAATTTAAGTTAAAAAATGTACCTAACGATTTCAAGTGATAGTTTTATCCTGTGAAATAACATCTTTTGACTATTGCCTTTCAGCGTTTGGAGTCAAGAAATATTGCAGACGGCATTTTAAACACAATCATTTCCTGCTCTACAGAGGGACTGATAAAGGCATCAGCTAATATTACGCTTGAAGCACTTGAAATTATTAAATGTGTTATGAAAGGTTGACGGCATTTTAAACACAATCATTTCCTGCTCTACAGAGGGACTGATAAAGGCATCAGCTAATATTACGCTTGAAGCACTTGAAATTATTAAATGTGTTATGAAAGGTTAAACATTGACATACTATACCAATAAAATATTATTAATTGAAAATAAATAATATTCCCAGAATATTCTTTTATTATTCTAAATTTTTGGATGTGTAAAGTTATCGAGGACACATAGCATGCCGACCACCATCGACAGGTAAGGTGGCACCGGTAATGTTACTTGCACCGTCACTTGCCAAAAACGTGATTACTGACGCTACCTCCTTGGCATCACCTGCTCTTCCCAGAGCATGAGTGTTGACGCAAGTCTTCAGGAAAGCTTCATATTCTTGCTCATTCATAGAAGATTTCATGTGTATTCCTGTCGTTATAACTCCAGGATTGACAGCATTAACGCGTACTCCCTTCGGTCCTAACTCGAGTGCAACGCATCTGGTGAACTGGTCCAATGCAGACTTAGACATGCAGTACGCTAGAACATTTGGGAAAGACCTCAAACCAGTGACGCTAGACACATTTACAATATTTCCTTTAGTTTTGATTAGGTGTGGTATTGCTAGTGTTGTCATATGATATGGCCCGCGAACATTTGTGTTCATAACTCTATCATATTGGTCCAAAGAAGTTGTTTCTATAGATCCAGATTCAAGTATTCCTGCATTATTGACGAGTACATCGAGTTTTTTAAATTGAGCTATGGTAGTTGTTATGATATTTTCAACGTCAGCTTCGTTGTTCACGTCAGCGATTACGATAACTGGTTTCAATTTCTTTGCAGATAATTCTTCACACTGCTTAGCGACTTTATCCAAATTCTCTTTGTTCCTTCCCGTCAGTACCAATGATGCTTCTAGCTTAGAGAATTCCAAGGCAGTCTCGGCGCCAATGCCTGAACTTGCGCCAGTAATAAGGACGACCTTGTCCGTGAACATTGTGGGTACCTGGTAAATCGGAAATAATAAATTCGTAATAGCGAAATTATCGCGACGTGAGCTCTATGGAGAGAACTCTCTAATGATCATTACACTTAAAACTCATGGAATATAATAAGTAATAACATTAAAATTTAATCTGTTCTACTCTGTAATATAGATATTCTCTCCCTTTCTTTAATCTTTACTTTGTATTGATCCCTCCCTTCCTGTCATAATCTAAACTTCCTCTGTTCTTTTTCCTTTTCCAAATTTTGTTGTAAAAATCCTCGCTTTTAATATTTACGTTAATTCTAACTTGTCGTTGGTTAAATACTCTAAGCAGTCAAAGCCATAAAAAAACAATGTAGGTTATGGGGCATATAAAACGTGAGAAAAAGATAGTAAAATAAAAAAAAAACACCGAGTATTTTACCGCCATATCAAGGAAAACTAAAGTATGCGTAGTTTTGAAACTTAATCCTGTAAAACAACGGAACATGGTTGAACCTATTTATTTATAGGGAGTTTCAGTGAATTTGTCATACAAAGTGGGAATATCAAAATAATTTGCATTTGCAGAAAAACGGTTCAATATCAGGTTTATATTAGCTGGGGAAGGGTCATTGTAGTAAATATTCTCCAAACCCTATTAGGTACTTTAAACATTTCATTTTTACTTAAAATATGTGAGTAAAACCATCATTCTCAGATTAGTAAGTGTTTATAAAATGTTTAAAAATCATTTTTTCTAAATGGTTATAATTTTAATTCAATTTGTTTTTTGAAAAATCAATTTTACTTGTGTAAGTTGTTTCCATGTTTTTTTTTGTCTGGTTTACTTGACAGTTACCTGCATTCTTTTTAACCAACTTCAAAAAAGGAGGAGGTTCTGTATTCGGGGCGTATTTTTTTAACACCATTTTAAATCAAGTTTCACTGATAAATGAATCACACTAAGTAGGTACATGATAAAATAGTTTTGTTTACGTTTTCTTATTTCCTCCAGTAACCTAGTAATTTCAAACAAAAGTCAATATACCCCAAAGTATATAGGTAGGTATGTATCTATTGCTACCTCTCATCATCAACAGCCTGCAAACATCCCAATCAATCAAGTACACTTTATTGCACAATTTTCTACAATACACTTCTTAAATATAGCTTCAAAAAAATTATAATTGTACAACCAGGCGGTCTTATCGCTATTAAGCGAATTCTACCAGACAACCTTTGTAGAGAAAAAAGTAGAACAGGATAAAAGCAAGTAAGTTTGTGCACCGAAGATTTAAAAAATATATATATAAAACAATAGATACTAAACAATAGATATAAACATACATACGTTAGATATTAACATCAACTTACATGCGATGATAGTGTAAAATATACCTACATATATAGTGATAAATTATCATACATACATACATATACAATATATGTGACATCAAACAAAAAAAATAATGGATACGATAATTACCAAAACTCAGAACCACGAATATGGCAACAGTCAAGACGCTAGAAAATGTGCCTTGACTGCAGGGATATAGGCCTTCCCTCCTATTTAAGGGAGTATGGGCCCATGGTCCACCACGTTGGCCCAAAGCGGGTTGGGGACTTCGCATGCCTTTGAATTTTAATTCTCAGGCATGCAGGTTTCCTCACAATGTTTTCCTTCACCGTTTAAGAGAACAATTGAGTAAATGCATATTAGTAATTAAATTTAAAAACTCATTGGTACATAGCCAGCCTGGTAATCGAAACCGGAGCTCTTAAAATGAGAGACTATGTCTTAACCGCCGAGCCACTGACGCTCCCCTATTCCTATCTCTAACTAATCTTATTTCCTTAGGTACCTATATAACCTTCTTGAAATAGCTGCCTCTGTCTTTTAGACAAAACACAATCAGATACCTATCAATTAATGTAGGTAGGTACCTACCTATTGGGGCTATTTGTCAAATATAATTACTAAAATGTGTTTATAGAAAGAATATAAGTAACTGATAATGAAACAAATTAAGAGAACTCCCGCAAAACTATGATGATAATAAAGCATCCAACAAAATAACAGTGTTAAAAGTTAAATATTTTTGAAATGGCTGAACGGATTTTCATCAAACCATACCATCTTGCAAAAACCAGCTTTCGAAAATAAAAAAAAAAACTATTTTCAAATCTGTTCAGCCATATAACCGCTACATTTGCAATAGACACACAGATAGAGAGACAAGCTTGAAACTGATGAAACCTCTCCCCTCTTTTGAGTTTTATAAAAATTAAACAAACCTACAAAAATTGATTTTCAAAAACGAGTTGGACGGCGTATTTTTTCTATAAGATATAGATATTTTTAATTGTGTTTTATAAATTTGTTGTTTCATGTACAAACTTAATAAAAATTTATTAAAAAAATAAAACCTTTATCGCCACACACAAGTGAGGCGAGTTGCCCATGATTCTACACTACAGAGAACCTACAAGACCAAGTTTGATTTGACCTATTATAAGATAACGTTCAAACCAAATCACAAACAAACGCACGGTAAAAACTTTTATAGGTACTCATGTTCGCTTCTAATCAGCATAGTGCTTAAATCTAAAATAAAATAGTCTAACCTTGTTCCAACAAATCAAATTAAACAAAATTAAAACCTGAAGTAAATGAAAAATACTCCGGAAAATGTGTCCGGAAGACACCGCGAATAAATACTTTTTTTTTGCTTATTATTCACTCCTCTCGGAGAAGGCAAATGGAAGTAAGCCCATACAGTCATCTCTTATTTTTCTTATTTCTTCAGTTTAGTATCGTCAGACTCAGTTAAAACAAGTCATTCGTCGTATGCTTGGCTTTTAGAGAGTCTAGTCATGGTCATGTCATTCTTCAGTAAAGTGGCAGAATGCTATTCTAAAGATTTTGGCGGCTTCTTGTGGAAACCCGAAAACTTCGTTACGCACTTTTTTACCTTCACTTGTACACCACCACTGAATTTCTCTCAATGCGGACAAGTCATTCAATTTATAGATATCTATTTTTTTATGTAAACCAAAATGTACGTAATGTAGAAAATGAGTATTTTCTTGAATGTATTTTTTTTTTGCAATTGCTATTTTTATTCAATATTTTTACTAATATTAAGACATACGGATTTTATACGGATGGGCCCTACAGATAATGGTGTCGAATCGGATGTAAATGTTAATAGCATTGTTGTGCTCCGGTTGTCAGAGATAAGATAGCCAGTTCCCCAAATAAGATGGGGTTTCCGGGTCAGTTGTACATCAATTAAACTAAAACCAGTTCTCTCCCTGGAACAGTACGATGCGACGGCACCACTCCAAAACTGGTTTTAGTTTAGTTGGTGTACATCCGAATCGACGTCAATACTTCG
Organism: Oegoconia quadripuncta; assembly: GCA_949316235.1. Taxonomy (NCBI): domain Eukaryota; kingdom Metazoa; phylum Arthropoda; class Insecta; order Lepidoptera; family Autostichidae; genus Oegoconia; species Oegoconia quadripuncta. The sequence continues at coordinate 31,902,312 of OX438741.1, read as the reverse complement.
TGTAAGGTTGGCAAGAGCATAGCTCTTACATTGAAGAAGAAGAATGTTGGCCAAAGAGCACTATATTAATACAGGTTGGCTAGGAGTAATAGTGTTCTGTGGGTTGGCAACGTTGGCAACACTGCAGGGCTGCGTGCGTAACCGATGCAAAGTTGACTGGGACATACCTAATAAAATTCAATTCAATTCGTTTGGATCAATTTGGGATAATAACCAAAGAGAATATAATCACTACGTTTTGATAATAACCAAGGCGGAAGAGAGCTCGTGCTCTGCTCTGCTTGTCACTTTGCTAGGCTTGCGCGTTGCTCAAGTGTGATGTGATTCTTTCTTTTCATTGAGTTCTTAGATTACCTCATTGATTTGTTTGCTTTCAACGTTATTGTAAAAAAAATTTTTAGTCTGTGTGTTTACCTTGTCGCTCCCATGTCGCTCCCTCTCTAGTGGGTAGGTGGTGTTCCTTCTTTTTTGGTTTTTGATGGTATATAACATCTCTCAAGACATGAATCGTCAGTGATCGATCACACACAAGAATTTAAGTGCCTACCCCGAATGATTAAATTAGGATTTACGACTAAAATGGCATCACCAACATCAACTGGGAAGGAATCCTTCGATGAATTTTACACTGAGGTATGCATTTCTGGATTCATTATTTATCACTCATCGTATATTTATTACTGGAACTTTTAGTAAAATTGCACGTTTTATTGCGTCTTTTGTTTTAGGTAAAGGAAATCGAGAAACGAGACTCCGTTCTCACTCCTAAGCAGCAAATTGAGAGGCTTCTGCGTCCTGGATCCACTTATTTCAACCTGAACCCATTCGAAGTGTTGCAAGTGGAGCCAGACGCGACCCTTGATGAGATCAAAAAGAAATATCGAAGATTGTCCATCCTCGTGCACCCAGATAAAAATATGGTTAGTGACTTTTGACAGTCATTAGAAAATGTGTAACACTGTTGGTTGATTGTTAGTTGATATTGTTCATTATCTTGTGTTTAATTTATCGTCTTTCCAATTGGTATACTGCTCGCATTACTTGAAAATATCTTATTATGGGGAAAATTACAATTTATTTAGGTATAGAGCCTCATCACCATCATGTCACTAACTATATACTTATATACCTTTGTTTATCATTATTACATTTTATAACCTCAACTACAATATTACCAATAGTGTTATTCATAGAATGCATAAGTCCAAAATAGCAGAAATAAGGAAATCTACTGCCTAATCCAATTGTTGGTGTGGATGAAACTACAAGACTCATTTTTTAATTCTTCTACACTATCCAAGTATAAAATTCAATGTACTCAAGAGTAGGAGGAACTCATTGTTTAGTTTAGACGGTTACGCCCGTCAACATTTCGTTTTTATCCGCAGATGGAAGGAACGCATACCATGAGACGGCCTGTTGCAGCGATACATAGGTAAGGAATATGAAGATGAAGTCATGCATAGGAGATAGAGGAATTAGGCAAGTAGGAGGACTGTGAAAGTATAAATATGGATGTCTTTGAATGAGTTTGATAGAAATGAGTATTTGGAATTCAGCTGAATAAAAGATGTAAATAAAATCATACCTTAAAATACTCACCAATTTTAAGTGTTGCATAACATTATGTGTATAAATGATATTTACAAATATACAAATTAATATTTTATTGCTATTTTGCTTGTTTGATCAGAATAACAGATGTGATGAAAATATGATTATTGTCTCTTTCAGAGGAAGGACAACCCTATCATAGACTGTACTCTTAATGGTAAAGTTGAATCATGCAACCAAAAATATGAAATCATTTTATGGTTCACTTTGTTTCCAGAACTAGGGATTAGAACTGTTGTTAATTTCCTAAAATGTTGTGATTGAGTTTGAAAGACCTTGTATGTGTAAATGGCATATCATTGCTACTTAATCTCCTATTCCATCACCCACCACTATTTTGTTTTAACCACTTCTTCTGTCACAAGACTGTGGTTTCCCAATTTTGTTCCAATCCTTTTCTTTCCTAAGAAAATATTAAACAAACCCAAAAGGCAAATATGATGAGTACATCCTGGATATGGTTATTTTTGTGTGTCTACATGCCAATATTTTATATACAGTTAAGATGTGTTACAGTGAATTTTTTAAACATTGGTAGGGGTCACAAACTATAATTTCGGACGATCTATTGACTATCATTTTAACTTTTATTTCCAGGATGACAGTGAACGGGCGCAACAAGCATTTGAGATAATAAACAGAGCTTGGAAAACGTTAGAGAGTGATGATACCAGGAAGAAGTGTTTGGATATATACGAGGAAGCGAAAGAACGCACTGACCATATGGTGAGTGAATCTTAAAGGACTGTTAGGATTGCCATTAGAATTGGACATTGCAAATCTTGTCACATCCTGCATTGCAACATTTTTTTTTAATAAACAGTGTATTTATCTAATGTTATTTATGACTATATCTTGTCGAGGTCAATTTTACAACTAACTTAAGTCCACTTTAATGGATGTATCAATATTTTGTTTAAGAGAGAATTATGCATGTAATGTGATAATATTATTATAGCCATACAGATAATTTAACTGCTTTTGGTACAAATATCATATTTTGCAAAAGTGAGAGTGGGATAGTTGTATATTTCGTCCAAGCACAAATATTATCTCGCGCAACATAAACGTTTATCACGCTTGTCATGTTACTAGTGGTGGGCATCATTTTTAACATAAACAATGATGCAAAAGCTATTAAAGTAAACGATATTCAGTGGAATAACTAAGAGTTTAGGAAATAAATAATGATTTAATAAGAGAAACAAACAAAACTTCAGAACAGACAGATATACGAGAGACGACAGATAGATTTTCAAAAACATTAATATGACGTATAAAAACTCTTCTAAAACATTTAATGCGGCCAGCTTCAACATTCTCCCTCATTAAATGCTTTTATAAAGGCCAGGGGCATCTCTAAAAGGCACAAAGATTGGCCTAGGCAGAGCTTTCGTCATCACATCTGCTAACTGAGTGGATGTGCTAACTCTCTTAACTTTGATAGCATTATCCATCACTACTGTTCAACGTAGTCAGCTGTTCGAATAGTTTCGTAATCCACACCAACTCTCTGGCAGCTTCACTTGCCGCGACTATTTCCGCCTCTGTGGTTGATATCGCCACGGATGCCTGTCTTTGGCTTAACCACGATACAGCTCCACCAGCGTAGCGGCAGACTACACCAGTTGTAGAACGTCCTGTTTGCGTATCTCCACCATGATCTGCATCACTATACGCTTCAAGTACGCCCTTCAAACAATTTGGCTTATAGCGGATGCCATGTGAAAACGTGCCTTTGAGGTATCGCATTATACGTGTCACCTTAAGCCAGTCCGATTTTGTAGGCGATTCAAGTTTACGTGATACCACTCCGACAGCATAAGCTATGTCTGGTCTCGTGCATACCATTAGATAGGCCAGTGCACCAACTGCTTCACGATAAGGAAAATCCATTTCATCACACTCCTCATCGTTTTCTGAATCAATGAACTCTTTGTCCATTGGAGTCGTAATTGGATTGCAGTCGCTCATTCTGAAGCGCTCTAGTACCTTCTTGGCATAAGCTTCTTGATTGACGAATATGCGGCCATCAGAATGTTGTACGATTTCCATTCCTAAATAAAAAGTAGCACGCTTAGTTGTTATATTGACTTTACTGTTTAAGTCTTTTAGAAACTGATTCGCTAAGTCTTCATCTGATGCTGCGACTAGACCATCATCAACATAAAGCGTAATCAGGATCTTCTTTAAACCTATTGTCTTTACAAATAAGCAACAATCGGCGTCGCTTTGCTTAAATCCCATTTCTATGAGAATTTCATTGAAGCAAAAGTTCCAACATCGCGGAGCTTGCTTTAGTCCGTAAAGGCTTTTTTTCAAGTGACAGACTCGGGATGTAGCATCATTATATCCTTCGGGCTGTTGCATGTAAATGTCTTCTTGTAATTTACCATTTAGAAAAGCAGTTGCAACATCAAATTGGGCAAGGTAAAGCTTTTCGCTTGCAGCAACGCTAAGCAGGGATCTAATGGTAGCCATCCTTGCGACTGGGCTGAATGTCTCTGTGTAGTCAGTCCCTTTCTTTTGTCTGTATCCCTTGACAACAAGACGTGCCTTATACTTTTCAATTGTACCATCGGGGTACCTCTTGATTCTATAAATCCATTTGCATGGTAAAGCTTTACGTCCTTGTGGAAGATCCTTTAACTCCCACACGCCCATTTCTTTGAGTGACTCCATCTCTGCACTCATAGCTTTTAACCATTCTTTCTTATCTTTTCTTTCAATAGCATTTTGATATGACACTGGATCTCGCTCCATAATCATACATACATAGTCATGCAATTTGACAGGAGGTTGAGGAGTACTCCTAGGACGAAGGTTATATCTGTTTTCACCTTGTTCTATGGTATCGTTAACCTCGTCACCAACTTCCTCAAACAAATCTTGAAATTCATTTCCCAGTTCATTGGTTACATCTTCAACATCATTTGGCCTATAACCTATTAGAGTAAACGATATTCAGTGGAATAACTGAGAGTTTAGGAAATAAATAATAATTTAATAAGAGAAACAAACAAAACTTCAGAACAAACAGATATACGAGAGACGACAGATAGATTTTCAAAAACATTAATATGACGTATAAAAACTCTTCTAAAACATTTAATGCGGCCAGCTTCAACAAAAGCAACAGGTGTTAAACAGCTTTTTAAAATTTTTATTGTAGCTGTTATCTTTAGTATTGTTCCGGGCGAATAGGAGACTTGTTTAATTATACTGAGTTAAAATTAACTAATGCATTTAAATATAAATTTTTAGATTGAACAAAAGAGAAAAAAACAGAAAAAGGATGGTCGTTTGTCAGAGGGTATTCCTGAAGATGATCCTGATAAGTACAAACATGCTGTCTATGTAATGACTATGAAGGTAATATGTGACTTATTAAAATAAATTATAATCTGATACAAATAAGCAGTTGAGACATTTAGCGTTAAAGTTCTTGGCTTTGATTCATTGTGAATACTTCAACAAGCAACTACAAAACCTTAGACCATATCATAATATATCAAAAATGTGTAATATTTTAAGGTTTGCAATCCATTGTTATCACTTCCAAAATATCCAAAATATTTTGGAGTATGCCAACCCATTACAAACTTCATAATAATAACCTTCAAAGTTTGAAGAGACTCTTACACACTTTTGGTATTCTTTTAGCAGATGAAGTGCTGATCACTTCTGTGTTTGTGAGTCTGAATAAACAAATAAATATCTTTTGGACATTATAAGGTCTAACAAAATTAACCTGACAAACGTTACAGAGTGTATGTATAGGATGTACCTATTACGAAAAAAAATAAAACATTAAAGTTAACAAATTTTATTCAAAAAATTAAATTTAGAATAATGGAAATTTTGTGAGTTAGACCTTAATACCACAATACACGGTATCTTTGTGAGTTGGACCTTAGTCTTTTAGTTCATTAAAAAGCTAGCCTTAAAAATTTTGTTTTATAGTGAAAAAAATTAAATGTAAGTGCAAATGAAAATACAAATTAACAGACCTACTTTATTTCGATTGTACCTTGTGTTATCAATGAGAAAAAACAGGCAACATTCCATTGCCATGTACGTGCAATTGCCAACGTTTGTCGGGTTAATTTTGTTAATACACGGGACCATCTAGTTCCACACAAATAATAAGCTTTTATAATTACATAATAGATAGCAGATGGTTGATAAACTATACAAATACTTTTTTTTAAATCATCATCAGCCCGTAAACATCCCATGATGTAGGCCTTCCCTCCATATTTTTTTTATATACATGTGCATTATATTATACATATTATAAATGAAAACATCCATAAGAAGTAGTTTTGAATCACAAGTTTTGTGAACAGAACTAAAATATTATAATCAACAGAACAGATGGGAATTGAGGAACTCATATTATATTATATTAACATGTGCCCCTAGCAAATTTGTAACCTTTTAGTAAGTAGTTGGGGTTTCTATTCACTACACCAGATAAGTGTCTATGTTCAGCAGTGAATATCCTTTATGAATGGTCCAATTTGCAATTTGGCAGTTAGCTAGTTTGACAGTTAGTTAGTTAGCTTGATCATTAGTGCTAATCTTTTCGGATAACAGATACAGCTCCAACAGTAACGAATATTACATATAAAGTTTATATTGAACATTTCCAGTTGTTTGCTGACATGGAGCGAAAGAGACAGCACCTAGAGACACGCGACATGGAGGAGAGGAAAAGAAAACGAGAGGCCGAGATAGAGCAGGAGGAGCAAATGTCGCTCGAGAAAGAATGGGCTAAGAATTTTGAGGTAATACAATTGGATTCAAAGTTTTAAACTGAGGCCAAACATACTTTACGTTTCATACAAAATAACGGACTCATTTTGCGTTGTGTAATGCATTATCCACTAATACAAATAAATACAAATGATTTATTTGCTATTGTATTCAATAGCAAATAAATCATTTGTATATTTGTACATTTGTACATTATAAGGTGTTTCAGTACTGGTTATATCGACTATTCAGCCACTTTTAACAGCATGCAAATATTTAAAATCTTAAAACTATTACAGTAATAATATTTTTTTTGGATACTAAATTCACTTACATAATTCAAGTCAATAACATTCATTACTGTTAAAATTATAATGTCAAATACATTACATAATTCAAGTCAGTTAAATTCATTAGTTTTAAATACATTAAATAATTTAAATTTCCACCTTATGATCCAAAAATTCTTTAATTGAATAGAATGTGTATTGGAGCAAACACTTCTTCAATTCCATTTTGGGTTTATTAGTGGACAGTGCTTGTAATGCTTTAGGCAATTTATTAAATATAACTTTTCCCATAAAATAACAGTTTTTTTAGGTAACGCATACTTTTAGGTACTTCACTAAGCACGAGTCTGTCAGGATACCTTGTGTTTAGTTGAAGAACATCTCTGGCTTGCTTATAAAATTTTTGTTGGTATTGTTGTAATGAACTTAGCCATTTCAAGTATGTACAAACAAGGTAGCGGGAGAATATTCAATTCCCTAAAGAGTGGTTACCAGGATACGTCCTGCCTAACACCGCAAATAGCTCGTATACATTTTTTCTGCACAATAAACGCTCTACTAACTTCTGTACTGTTGTCCCAGATTATAAGACCATACCTGAGGACTGGTAGGCGATTATTGCAGACTCCCTGGACGCTACACTCTTTATCTGGGGGCACGGCAGTGCCCCCGCCAAGTCGAGCGCGAAGCAAACACTGCCGTACCATCCTTTACTGGAACCATTTCGCCGCATTTTCAGGCCCCTATTTTAGAACCTCTGGATAAGACTAGAACGCAGAAATTTTCGTCATCCAGTAAGCTATAATCACATACTTAAAATCCAAAATTTCAAGTCTGTAGGTCATTTAGTTCCGAAGTTAAGCGAAAGCAAAGTTTCGCATTTATGACACTCACTCACTCACTCACTCACTCACTCACTCATGATCATCAAAATAGAACTAGTAGTTCCCATAAACTCAGAGAGCTGAAATTTGGTACAGAGTTATGGTTCAATGGCCACATAAAGGGAAAACTATAAAAACTAGGATAATCGAAGATCTGGAGTACCTGGTGACCCTGATTAGGAAACACAAGAGCCCAACCAAACTATTAGAGATCGACATATACCGCCTTTACAAAAAATATTCAACTTGGTGGGCCGCTTAATTTGATGTCAAAAATCGAAGGTCTGAAGTATCTGATGAAGAACCCTCAGCTGGTCTCAGCTGTATTAGAGATATGGTAATGCCCCCTTCTACTATTGGTACATAGAAAAATCGACTGTCATTGCAAAAATCCAGCGTAGTGGGACACATCTTCTAATTTAATCTAGCCTATAGCATCCCACTGCTGGGCGCATGCTTCCCCTTCTGCTTATAATACGCATATAAATAAAATTAAAGGAAAACTCAGGATAAGACTACACTGGCTTTTATACTTATACTTACAAGTTCACAAGAAGAAATAGTCGAACGATTAACTTTATATCTGACGAAGAACCCTCAGCTGGTCCCAGCTGTATTAGAGATATGGTAATGCCCCCTTCTACTATTGGTACATAAAAAAATCGACTGTCCAGCGTAGTGGGACACATCTTCTAATTTAAGCTAGCCTATAGCGTCCCACTGCTGGGCGAATGCCTCCCCTTCTGCTTTTAATACGAATATAAATAAAATTAAAGGAAAACTCTGGATAAGACTAGACTGGCTATTATACTTATACTTACTTATACTTATTACAAGTTTACAAGAAGAAATAGTCAAACGATTAATTTTATTCTACTCGAATATTACACAAATTAAATAAACAAACGAAAATTTGGTCAAAATATAATGCATTGGCTAAGAGTGGCGGTGATACCCGCACGCGTCGCTAGATGGCGTTGACTGTATTTTAAAACGCGCTTACGTTTTGTTTTTCCGATAACCTTATATGGCAAAGTGGCAACCGGCCGCGTTACAGTCGTTTACGACATTCTTCTATTGCGCTTGAAAATGTTTGCTAGGGATTAGGAGGAATTATTTGCATTTCGTTGATTTCGCTGATTATTTCGTGAGGTTTGCTAAGGTTAATTGGCAGGTTGTTATTATATTAATTCAAAGATTTAAACAGGTTAGGAATTATATGGTTAGTGACGGATTACTGATTATTACTTAATTATCAGAATTAAAAGAAGTTGCAATTGAATACTTTATTTAATTGTTAATTATTTAGTACCTACTTTTAGTTTTCTAGGTTTAATTTACAGTTAGGCAGTACTTCGAATCGCGTTCGTGTTTATAAGTACTTTTCTAGTATTCTAGTTTAGTTTATTTAGTTAGATATTACTTCGTTTCGTTTAAAAATATCATTAATTTAGCTGTATTTCAGTACTAGGTAGGTAGTACCTTTGGTAGAAAGTTCATTGATAATTAATTATATTGACACTTGTCTAATAATTAAGAGTTAACGTTTTGCTTATAGTTTGTATAGATTGAGTAGGCAGAGTAATATTTTTTTTAAGTTTTTTTTTATTAAGACAAGAGAAGTCTTAAAGATATAAGTAGGTTTTAGTCTAAATATTATCGGTATTTCTGATTTGTTGTCCATATACTAAAGGTCGTTGAGTTTAATTGTGTTTGATTTCGCAAGATAATAATTATCGTAAAAAATGTCGATAATATTAAAAGACGACGATGAACTTAGTGGCTACCAAGTAGTTGGTATGCCCAAAGACGGGTCTTGTCTCTTCCATTCAATATCTTTCTTGGTGTATGGTAGAACTGACTCAACTTGCAGTATCAAGTATATTTGTAGAAACGTGGGCATATATATAATATGCCCACGTTTCTACAAAAAGAAGTGAAATCCCACCAAAAACATTCTGTAAAAAACTAGCCAAGTCTCGATGGAGCTGCTTGATTATCTCTAAAAAGTAATGAAATCTATACAAAGTCGTGCCAAGTGTAAGGTTCCTTACTGCGATTTCTTTATTATTATAGTTAATGTTGTGTGACTTGGCCGTTGAAGGGTACACAGGGGTACAAAACCAGGTGCTCCATGACACCATTGCACCAATCTGTCGCCAGAACCGCTACGCATTGACGATGGAAAATTGCCACTTGGAAAACGTTGATTCAATAACAAGTCAATTGTAGGCTTGATAAAGCCACTAACGTATAAAGAATGTTATGTAAACGCCACACAGATTATTCGCTAATAGTTTGCCGTTGAACATTCTTAATAATATAATTAATAACATTAATAGCGGTTCTGGCGACAGATTGGTGCAATGGTGTCATGGAGCACCTGGTTTTGTACCCCTGTGTACCCTTCAACGGCCAAGTCACACAACATTAACTATAATAATAAAGAAATCGCAGTAAGGAACCTTACACTTGGCACGACTTTGTATAGATTTCATTACTTTTTAGAGATAATCAAGCAGCTCCATCGAGACTTGGCTAGTTTTTTACAGAATGTTTTTGGTGGGATTCCATTCTTTATTCCATTCTTTATTGCAAATAAACACAAAAGATACATTTGTCAGATTTAACCTATAGAGTGGGAAAATAAACCTAGAAATTATGTTACATATTTTATCGATGAGCAATTTCCAGTCTAGCTTTTGTATGGACATTGTATGGAACTGATATAAAACATGAAGGTATTTGTAATAAAGATAATCTTGTCTGGGATGTAATACAGTTTTAACTTGGTCTGAGGTTTCAACCTTGAGAGGCCTGCTGTGTTTCTTCTAATCACAATCATTGTCTAAGATTTCCTATAATCTGATGTTACAGGAGTCTCGACAAAGTCGCGTTGACAGCTGGAAAACTTTCCAGTCTGGTGGCAGCAAGGAGAAAAAGAAGAAAATCACAAGTTTCAAGCCACCGAAACCCAAACCTGAAAGCAGATAACTCGTATACATTTATAATAGTAATAGTATCTAACTTTAGTATATTTACTTATGTTTAACAGTATAGCTAATTTTAAAATCTCCGCGAGCCGAGCGTCTTTTAGTTTGGTATCTCTTTTCGTAGTTAGTTTACATTGAGTTAAATGGCATACTCTGATTATCTCAGAACACATAGGTAACAACCATTTTTGTATTCAAATTTAATGATTACGATGCGACTGAGTGTTCGCCGGTTGCATGACATCGTTTGTCGCGCGCGACGTAGTTGTGAGAGTGGCATAGTAGTATATTTCGTCCAAGCGAATGAGCAGGATAAATATTATCTCGCGCGACATATACGTTTATCGCGCCTATCATGCTACTGGTGCATGTAGGATTCAAATATATTTTTTGTACATAATGGAATATTAGATTGGTGATAGAGCAATAACATACATTAAGGAGCATCTCAACTGCCAGAATTAATTCGTGGACCATCGAAATAGAAATGCTTGAAGCTTTTGTGTTCGTTTGTGGGCAAACCTTTAGATTTGTATAATTCATATTTATTGATTATTGTAATTGTTTCTTTTTTTCAATCTGTTTGAGGATATTGTGCACCCTGAGTGCCTCCGCCAGCCTCAATCATGTCTTCACACTTTCAAATCATATTCCCTTTATGCACTGGACAATCCAACAAATTTATACAAAATTATAACACTTCTACAGAGCAATAGCCAATATACATGTGAGCTGTCCATTGCATAGATTACTCCGAGCATCTTCCAACAAAAAATGTACCACGTCATCTGGTTTATCACAAAGTGTACACAGTTGTGGCGATTTAATTCCCATCATATGCTAAAATTTATTTGTTGGCATGTGCCCCGAGTGTAGTCACGTTTAGACCAGTCCCCCGGCGGTAGGCGGAGTCTATCCAGGGCATCCAAATAGGACCATCATGGATGGTTCTGTACCAAATACACCTTGTCAACAACTCCCATTTTTCTAGAGTCCTCTTCTTTATTTTATATGGGAGTTCACTAGCATAGAGTTTACTGCTGATCATAGAGCGTGCCGCGTGGAGGTCCGCGTTACTCTATGCTGCTGATGCAAGAACCATCCACAATAGCAGCTTTATTAGCTAGGTTATTAACCATCTCATTACCCCAAGCGCCAACATGAGATGGAATCCATTGTAGCTTGAATATCATATATTGGGTCTTTACCTATGAAATTGGAGATTTTTTTCTTCGTTAATCATATGTACCAATTCCAGCGATTTTCAAAGCTATATCCAAATTTGTTTTTTATTTGGAGAATGGAATATTATTAAAAAAAAAATGAAAAATGTTTGTATGGAGAAAACAGTCTTAATGAAATTCTTCATACAAAACGCCAATTTCATAGGTAAGGACTTAATATATGCAGTCCAATATACTTTATAGGCTATTGGTGTGCTTCATTGCCCCGAGACTGTTATGTTGTAATTGAATGAAAGTTCATTTTCTTTATCCAATTAATGGTTCAAACTCAAATAAAGTCAGATGTTTGTTATAAATATTATGTTTATTTAAATATTTGCACCAAAGAAAAAAATCTAGATGCATTCTTCGAAGAGAAGAATTGTCGACCAGTCTAAGTTGTCGAAGTTGAGCTATTGTTATGATTTTGCAATACCATAATCGATATGAGATTTACACATATTTTTATAAGCATTCTAACGATTTCTTTCCGCGATGAATATTTAGACAGCAACTAAGTCAGAAACAATATTGTTTTTATACCGTATGAGTTTTTTTTACCGTATCGTCACTTTCCATCAGGTGAGATTGTAGCCAAACGCGAAACCAGTTATTAATAATAAAAAAAAAAAAAAAGGAAAACATGGGACATATTGAGTAAATGAAATAGAGGATATTGGCATAGGTAGTTTAATTTAGTATTTTTTTTTTCAAAACCATCTTCGACTAAAGTGTTGTGTCATTAGACGGTCGCGTTTATTGCCTATTCCACATAATTATGTCATTAAATTAAATAATTAAAAAAAAAGTTGGAGAAAATATGAGTTCCTAATAGTCTTCTCCCCCGCCAATCGCATATCAATCTCTGGCCGGCGCGTGCGATAATGATGGTTTGAAAAAAAATTACCTATGCCAATATTTTCCATTTCACTTACCTAAATGTCCCTATTTTTTTTTCTTGCGGTAAAAAAACTCAGCCGATATATCGTTACCATGTATGACGATGATTTAAAAAAATGCGTTTTGTCAATTTCGACGAGGACTGCTCTGGCTCAAGTATCCTATTTAGGGTGGATATCTGTTTTATACAGTATTGTGGAGGTGTTCATGTAAAAAAAATTTGGGATCACTGTTTTGCAAAAATATTTTTACGATGTTTTTCATGAAGTAAATTTATTTTGACGTAACGTTTAACTACTTAGTTTTGGCAAAATATGACACGTTTTGTAGTTAATTTCAGTTTTCAACCTTAGGGTGGAAAAGTGAAATAATACATTTGCAGAAATAAAACGTTATGACCGCCATCCTGATTGTCAAGTGATTGTCGGAAACCATTGGACGATAGCAAACGCCCGAAACGGCTAATACTGACATAGAAGAACCCTGAGTCCATCAGTGGGTTGATTTCACACAGGCCGATAGTGATGATGAAGAAGGTACGCGGTGTAATTCATCACCCTTTATTCTCTATAAATAGTATGAAACAAAGTCGCTCATAAACCACGCAACGGAGCTTGATACTGTTCTCACTATCATTTAGAGAATTTCGTACAATATATGCATATTTATAGAAAGTAATTGCAACCGTGCGAGGCCGGGGCGGGTCGCTAGTATAGAATAAAATGTACGTTAGAATGATATATATTCGGTATAGAAGTTCGATTTTTAATTGGTCACTTCTGTTGATACAGGTAACGTGCATTCTCAGCCACCATGTGTAAAACCTCCACAGATGCACTGGTGGCGCAGTCGCATTCGCTATTCGTTTTCGATTAGCGAAGTTAAGCAAAATCTGACGCGGTCAGCCGTTATTATATAGTGACATTTGAATACGAGTGTTTCGGAAGGCACGTTAATGTCCCGGTTGTTTTCATTAAGGGTGTCGTTAAGCAAGAGAGGTGGCCTAGAGGGGTGGCTTAAAACACTGACTGTCAGGTGGCCGCTAGTCTGACACCACATCCACCAATTCGCACTGGACCGTTGTGACCCATACCCTCCCAGTGAGAGGAAACTGTGCCCCAACGTCATTGGGGCAATCGCCAAAAATTGGCGACGTCTAGGCGGTCGATGATGAAATCCGCCACAACTATTGCGAATTGTAACAGATATGAAGGACTAGCTTTCCTGCCCGCGGCTTCGTCTGTGTGGAATAGCTTTATCGCAGATATCTTTCGTTTATCCCGCGGGAACTACTCACTTTATCGGGATAAATAGTATTCTGTTTTAATCCAGGGCATATTCTATATACCAAATTTCAATTTCTAACTTTCGCATTTATAATATTAGTTAGATTAGGTATTGTTTATAAAGACGTCAAACACGTCGCTCACGAAATATTTGAGCACTATCCATCAACAGTTTGTTGTTTGTGTTTGTTTGTCTATTTCAACCGACTCGAATTTGTATTTACGAAAATTTGCTACAAAGCCCAGGTTTTTTATCGATTTTTTTTTTCGTTCAATGCATGCGAAAACCTCTTCGAATTATTTTTAAACTATGGAGTAAAAAAATAAAATTAACCATATTTAAAATGGTTTATTGTTATTCCTGATTCAATCTCTGATTTTTATTAGTTATGCTGGTCTAAATTTATTTTCTTCTAAAGAGGATAGATTGAAAGGGGTACCTTTCAAATAGAAGTATTCTATTATTTGTAACCTGTAGAGGTCGCAGGATCAAATTCCGCTAGGGGCATATGTTTATATTAATACGGACAAGTGTACCCGAGTAATGGATGTTTTAATTTATAATATGTGTGCGTTTGTGTGACATTGAAGGGGCGCACTTACGTACATGAGCCAATTGATCTAAAATTGATTGATTTAAAAATGCCCTACCATCAATCAAACCGAATACTAAACGTAGGAATTGTTTTGTAAACTATGTTGTTTACATTGAACCACGGAGGCGGTAATAGTAGCTTCTCGATGTTTTAGGCGCTCTCTGCGTATTTCAGGGATAGGTCCGGATATCACCATAGCTTAGAAAAACGCATTGTTTTATGTTTTAAGTGTGAAGAATATAATCCAGTAAGCGAATGATTTTTTAACTTCCCATAATCTTATTCCAGAATTAGATAGATAACTATCAGTGTTAGTAAAAAAAATTTAAAACACTGAAGCTCCTTGTTTAGGTAAAATAGTGTAGGTATTTAGTTATAAAACATACTTTAAAGTATATGTAACTAGTGAACAATTTTCATGAGAAAGATGGTGCGACTCAAACAAAATTAGTTTGGAGGTAGACAAGCCTATTTGGGCTTAAGGTCTTATTGACGTTACTTTCCGCATGTCTCAAGCTGCGTAATGAAGTTCACATTAGTAACTTTAATTGTAGGTACTATAACTAATTCCATCGAGTCACAATCTAAGTACATAAAAGGAAACAAATTATAAATAGAGCAAATATTTTATTGTATTGCTCTTTGAAACTCGATACGTATACAACGCACACATGTAGGTATATTATGTCTGCGTGGTTGATCTCTATTCCTATAAACTACGTAACTCCAGACATTCACAATTTTCTGTAACGCCCCGGAAAAAAAATTACATAAGCATAAACAACGCTAACATTATCCTTTAAAAATAAATATAAAATAAAAATACTAGAAAATAAATAAAAGTCTTACAAAAGTATAAATAAAGTGAGCCCACGAAATACATCCAGTACATTCGCATACATCTATATTTCTTAATTATGTTTATAAGTCGTGACGTGCTTGTGGATATAAATTTCCCATGATTACTCCACAGACGCAGACAAAACTGAGAACTTGGGACTCAAGTCTCGAAAAGGGAAGAAAATTAGCTGTCTCTCGACTACAAGTCTGTTCCCTCAGGTTCGTAGTAATAAAACGATATCAAAATTCAGATCTACTAAGTTGACACTTGTGACTAGTTTCAAAACAGTATCAAGAAATAACATTGAAACTGAAGATAGCTCTAAATCTTGAGATAGTATTATTAATACCTACACTACAGGCATAAGGGGACTTCCTCCACGAGTTAATCTCTTGCAACGATTTCGCGTTCTTTCGCTAGTATGGTATATAAATCCTTGAGGGATCGCTGAAAAAAATCTGGCGGCCAAGGCGAAGAGCAGTGAGTCCACCCGTCGAATCGCCGCCGCTATGAAATTGCCCTGTGAAGATTACTAATGATTTGGAGGCATAGATTTATCGCTGCATGCAACACGCTCGTGGTAGTGGCCCCTTGGAGAAAGTCTTGGAGTTACGTTTTAAAACTCCTCTGCATTTGTAGTTTACAAAGAACCACTAAACCATCGGATCGTCTCTGCATTCCTCAACCATATCGGAGGGTGGTCCGGGGTTCAGTGGTGGTCCCCAGTTAAGGTACAAACTGCCGGTCCAGATCAGCATTATAAGTGAGAATAACCACCTGGAATGAGATGTCGCGTGTTTTACGCTAATGGTATCTTAAGAAAGAAAAAAATAAGAACATCGATATAATGGAAATGGTTGCTAATGGGTTTCGGGTATTTTAGAAATTGGATATGGGGTCCGGATGATTTTAGATATTAAAAAAATTCACGAAAATGGAAATTGTATTTAGGCTTTTTGAGTGTATCCAGAGTATATTTTGGATTTATGTTTTTGGGTAAGAATTTGAAAGAATCTTATGTTACCCAATGAGGTCGCCACTGGACCCTCTCAAGTGAAGATGAGGCAGGCGCCCAACTCTTGTGTAGGACTGACTGTCTATCTCATCATCAGCCCGTAAACATCCCACTGTAGGGATATAGACCTTCCCTCGTATATGAAGGGAGTTATGGGCCATAGTCCACCACGCTGGCCCAATGCTCGTTGGGGACTTCACATGCCTTAGAATTTTTATTTCTCAGGCATGCAGGTTTCCTCGCGATGTTTTCCTTTACCGTTTAAAAGCAGTCGGATAAATGCACATAAGTAATTAAATTTTGCACGGCTGCCGGGGAATCGAACCCGGACCTCCCAAATTAGGAGACTGCGTCTTAAACGCTGAGACCCCGACGCTCATTATCTCAGTATCCTACGGAATTAATGATTTTCTTTTTAACTAAAGAATATGTAGGTACTTTTAAATTACAGTAGATGCATATACTACTCTGTGTAAAAAGTATCGGGAATATGTCAATAAAAAGACCCGCGTAAAAGAGGTCGTTCTAATTTTTTTACTGCATGTTGGTAGCACTGTACTGATTTAGCGCGCAAAATTTGAGCGGGATCTGTCATTTAATTTGTTTTAAACTACACTTTTTGTTGGTCATAGTTTTGAGTCCTCGGCGATTTTTACAATGGAAAATATTGTTGAACAAAGAGTGTGCCTTAAATTTTGTGTTTCAAATGATATTTCATGTGGTGAATCACTAAAAATGTTGCGAAATACCTACGGCGAATCGTGTATATCGAAAACAAGGGCTTATGAATGGTATAAGGCTTTTAAAGAAGGCCGAGAAGTAGTAGTAGACTTGCCTCGTTCTGGTAGACCTTCAACCGCTACGACCAAAGAAAACATCGACAGAATCAAGAAGCTAGTGCTCGAAAATCGACGTACGAGTCTGAGAGAGTTGGCTAGTGAGGTGAACATATCTTTTAAGTCCGTCCACAACATTCTCATTGACATTTTAGGCATGAAACGCGTCGCCGCTCGACTAGTTCCAAAAGAGCTCAATTTTGTTCAAAAAGCGCAGCGAAAGCATGTCGCTGAAGACATGGTTTCCCGAGCTTCTACGGATCCGACCTTTATGAAACGTATAATAACTGGCGACGAGACATGGGTTTATGAGTACGACATGCAAACAAGCCAACAGTCTTCAGAATGGCGTCTCGAAAACGAGCCGAAACCCAAAAAACCGCGGCAAAGTCGCTCCAAAATCAAGGTGATGCTGACAGTTTTTTTGACTACCGTGGTGTGGTTCACTCCGAATTCCTTCCAGAGGGAGAAACAGTGAATAAAGAATATTATTTAGGCGTCATGAAGCGTTTGCGTGAGAGTATCCGCCGAAAACGTCCAGATTTGTGGCAACACAACTCATGGATGCTGCACCATGATAATGCACCATCACACACAGCCATTATAGTGAAAGAGTTTTTAGCGAAAAATTCAACAAAAGTTCTCGACCAAGCACCGTATTCACCTGATATGGCTCCGTCTGACTTTTTTTTATTTCCCAAGTTAAAATTACCACTTCGAGGAAAACGTTTTGAGTCGATAGAAGCCATAAAAGAAAATTCGCTGAATGAGCTAAAGGCCATACCGCAAATAGCCTATGAAAAATGTATGGAAGACTGGGTGAAGCGGTGGAGATGTTGTATTGCAAGCGATGGGGCCTACTTTGAAGGCGATAAAATAAATTTAGATGAATAATTTGTATTTTTTGTTTTATTGACAAATTCCCGATACTTAGTACACTGAATGTACATACTCATCTCTACACATCCCAGTGACTCCTGTAACTCAAATAGGAATGTACCCAATAAAATGCAGAATTGGCTCTATATGGGGTGGGAATTCGTTGTAATTAAAACGCTCTAACGAAAGAACTTTATATATTATAAGATACGGCAAACAACAGGGGGCTGGGTTGTCCCGTCTATCCCACTAGTGCCATTGAGTTGTCCCATTATGGGACAACTGAGACGATTACGTCCCAGTAGTTTTGGTTGGTGGTAGGGCATTTTAAATGTCCGCCTGGTTAGCTACCACCATCTTTATCTAAACCTGCCGCCAAGCAACAATGTTAATAGCATTGTTGTGTTCCAGTTGTCAGAGATAAGATAGCCAGTCCCCCAAATGTGTTGGGGTTTCCGGGTCACTACGCTTCCACCTTCGACCTCATCTTCACTTAACATCAGGTGTGATTGAGGTCAAGTACGAACCCGTGGTGCATAAAAAAAAGAAAAAAAGTCCCATGGGACAAGTGGCACTAATTATCATTTGACCAGGAGTATCTGTGCTACCAGTGATGAATTATGGCACTAAAACCTGGTGTCTCATTATGGACCTGAAGCTTAAGGTCACGCTAGGAGCTATGAGGGCGATGCTCGGCGTTTCACTAATCGAATCGGGGATGAAGAAATCCGTATACAAACGAAAGTCACTGATATAAGTAGCTCAGTGGATTAGTAAGTTGAAGAGTGGGCAGGTCTCATAGCTCGAAGAACTGAGGTGGACGGACGACACGATAAGTCGCCGGATGCGGGCCGCTTCCAAACGGTCGCTCGAGAAATCTATGGGGGAGGCCGGTATTCGTAGTGGACGTCTAGGATGCGATGATGATTATGGACCTGTCCACATAACAGGTACCTATACCAAGCTCTTAACCGAATAAGCCCCACTATTTTAACCCTCGATTTTGTGACGTATTTGTACAAAACCATAGACAAAAATTTAACCAAAATTTAACTCTCGACTTAGTTGATGGTGCAAGCACAGAATGTGTTAAGTGGGACCCAAGCCTATTAATGCGATGATTATTATTATAATAATGTCTCACCATAGAACACCAGCCATCAGAATTTTATTGTAATTTTTTTGTTTATTCTTGTAATGAACATCCCACGATCCACAGGGAACAGGCAATTCGTTCATGTGTGCATCGCAGCGAATTACTGAAAGTTTCAGAACATAAACAGGTAAGTTATTGTTTTGCAATTGTGAGAGGGCAGCAGTCTGGGTCTTCACCATATCTAATTCATACATAAACAGTTTGCATGTGGGAACTAGGTAGATCCTGAAGCACAGAAAATCACTGACCTTCCCACAGTGTACATTCTACCTTAAGTACTTACCTATGTCGTACCTACTGTGCTGAAATGCATACCTACATACAAAAATGTTACGTCATGTAACTGAAAAGGGGTGGTCAGAGATATCCCAAACATTAGTGTTAGGGTGTTTCAAACAGCTTGAAACAACATCCACGGTTCACCCGCAATATAACAGAAATGCACACGTGACAGGGCGTGGGCCCATGGTCTTGGAATTAGTCTCAAAGTGCCTCGATTGCAGTTAAAAATCTTTAACTTTTGGTGGTCCAGCCAGAGATAGGCACCTGTAGTTCTGGAACCAGAGCCCGTAGCGACGACCAGAGGGCGGAGTGTAAGTTTTTTACTACCGCGTTCACGTTTACGTGAAGATTTATATGGAGAAATGTGCAGCGCCTCTAGCGGATAGTTTGCAAAACGATTTTTTTCATAGGGACTTTCTTCGTAAACGCGCGATGGTAAAGTTAAAAACGAGACCAAACTTACACTTCGCACACTGATTTCTGCAGTAGGTCCTAAGTATTCATATCTTTGGTACGAAAGTTTTGTTCTCTAGATTATAGGTAGAGATGACCCTGTCAGAATAGCGCTTTCGGTTTGATAACTACTTAGGTACATATTAAACGGAGCGTGGCAAAGCGACTAATTCTGGTTTGCGACTAAATTTCGATTTAGAATTACAATCTGTTATCGTGACTCTGCCAGGTGCCTTAGCACAAGGTTCTGGTTCAATACCAGGGACAATTCCAAAATTATTCTGGCAATATTGTGTATCACATACTGTACCACCAGTTTCCTTAAGAAGATTGTTTTTGGGTCTTGCACGAAGCAGCTTACCTGATGGGATGGATCCCAGAGATAAAGTTGACAATTTCCATTATTAAAGGGTTCACTATTGCGTACCTGCGTTTTAACATTTTTCTGTCAATTTGTGTTTTCACATTAGCAGTAGAGTGCTAGAATGTAGGCAGACCGATGAGTGGCTTCGTCAAAATAGGCTCCATTCTCATAGAGACAGGGCTGTGTAGATATATATATTGGGGTTTGCAGCCAAACTACTTATTTTATTACATAAAACTTAGGTACCTACCTGGTTTTGTGGCGTAGCTTCGCCCCAGATACGTTGTGATGATTCGTCGAAGTGTTAAGATTCTAGACCTCATCATAAATCACAAATATTTTCCAATTGTATTCTAATAATAAGTATTAATTTTCAATGTTGTTTTGTTGGTTGCTACGAAACTGTCGATATGGTTAAGGTGTGTGAAACAGTTTGCTTCAAAATATCAAACTTAAACTGCCAGTAGCACAGACTAAAAAAATAATTTGCCAGTAGGTATTATAGCACAGAATAGGTAAAATTAGTCCGCGTGGAAATTTTTAGAAAGGTTAAATGTAGCTGCTTTGTTGTTCTCCGACTCTTCAACTATCCATGTGCAGCGCAACCACTTATACGATGGGCCCGCGACTGGTCACAGTTTTTTGTTGGTTTGGTCGGTTGTATCGGGATATTTTTATAAAATAAAAACAAATCTGACGGTTGGGGTTTTGCTTTAAATAGTAGGTATACCATTCTGATGATACGTAACAGAATACAGTGTTGGCGCACCTAAGTAGGATTATGTTTGGACATCACAAAAAGAAATCCACGGCAGACTGGACTGGCCCAGTGACGCCCTTCGTTGTTGACAGTGACTGGCAACTGGCACTGGATCAAAGTAAATGTAGGGAGGAAAGTATACGACTACAATCTACTTTCTAGAAGTATCAGATTGTAATGTTATTAAATGATATTAAATGTCCGCCTGGCTAGCTAGCTAGCTAGTGGTAGCTACCACCATCTTATCTAAATCTGCCGCCAAACAGCATTGTTGTGTTCCGGTTGTCAGAGGTAAGATAGTCAGTCCCCCAAATAATATGGGGCTTTCGGGTCAGTACGTTACCATCTTCAGCATCTTCTTCACTTAACATCAAGTGTGATTGAGGTCAAGTGCTAACCCGTTGTGGATAAAAAAAAATGTGACAGGTGGTCTGTGCCCGTGGATTAAAATACCGGCGACTTTCGTATAATAACAATTACCTAGTAGGTACATGCGCACTATTTTTATCACACACGCATTCTGTATGCCAGGTCAATTTTATTGTGCATAGGACGTAGTACTTACTTTTATGTCTGAGAAACGACAAAGGCTTTTTCAACATACTTGTTCGTAAAGTGAATTTAATTTCACCGGTTTTAGATATATCAAGCAGCTCATAAAACACGCGTGTGTTGTAAACGCAAATAGTGAAGTTATATTCTATAACCGTACTATTTGCTATGGTAAAGTACATAGCCAGTAGGCAGAGGGCCGCGTGATTTTTTATTCTCTTTCCTCGCAAGTATGTATGTAACTAGTATGTTGAAAAACGTCGTACGATATGAATGTGTATAATATTGTTAAACACACTCGGCTCTATTATGCCCTCGCCTTCGGCTCGGGCTGAAAATTCCGCCTCGTGTGTTATAGGCACCATAACCATTTATCGTAACGTACTATTTCGACCACCGTCCATTGTCTACCAGAATTTAACGTCGTTTGTTCTTGATCCTGGTCGTGAAAATATTCAAATTTTAACCGTCAGAATAGGTCAGAGAATTTTGCATCACTCTACCCTATCGGTAGAGATACCTACTTAGTGGATGATTTTTTACATAACCTTTACTGGTAGGAACACCTTGGTAGGGATGCGTCTCGGGGAGCCCCCGGCTCGCTTCGCATCGAGTACCCCGATCGTGGCTGAGTGTGGCCCATATTTTCCGAAACTCAGTTTTTCTTGGTATTAAAATTAACTTTTTAATAAGTAGTTGGATAGTGCAAAGTAAAAGGTGAATAACTTTAAATATCAGCAGGTATATAGTCGATACGTAGAAAAATATAAATATAATTCATAGTTATTATTATACATTATATTTATATTAAATAATCTAATAATTCTACAAATCTTTAAGATGTATGTGTATAGGTATTATTTTATTGTTTTATGTTTGACAATCACTCTTATTTTAGAAATCATAAATTTACGAAACTGTATGTATGACATGATATTGTAAAAGTGAACTAAATAAATCTAATCTAATCTATATTGCAGTGGTTAAATATTTACTGCTTTTGCTCAGCAGTGGGACGACCCAGGCCAATAAAAAAAAGTACTTACTCGCGTTGCAGACGCACTGACCGTTCGTTTTCGATTTGCGAAATTCCGCAAAGTCTGACGCTACGAGTTCTCGGGTTTGTCGTCTATTCCCACCTGTTCTGTTGATTAGTTCTGCCGGCAGAACTACTTGGAATTTTTTCCCATTAATTCTGTGACATGTAAGACTATTCTTTACACCGGGTTTCAACTCTTCCCACCCGTAAGTTCTGTCGATTGAAAGCCTAGTGAAAATAATGAAATACGGTACTTGTAGTATCGGAGGTCGGTTACACAGTCGGCCCGGTTTTTTTCAAATAATGTCCGGGTAATGTCAAAATTACACGGCATTTTGTCCGACTGAATTGATGTTGAGATTGATACACGTCCGGATTTTACTACGGTCGATAAGAAGCTAAACCCATAAAAATAAGGGAGATATGGCCAATAGCATCAGAACATGTTACAAGCTAAGTTTTCTCAGGAAATCATGAACGTTTTTGGATATTTTTAACCGACTACAACCAAAAAAGGAGGTTTTTTATATACCACAAATAATAATAATAATAATACGATAGTAGGCACGACCGTCTCAATAAAATTATTTTTTTTACTATGTCAGTAGTGGAAGTCGGTTTTTTTTTCTTAAAAAGTTTTTATATACGATTTTCTGAGCAATCTTAATTTGTTTTATGCCTGGCTGTAAAAGTTTCAGACTGTACTTACTCCGGCCACAAAGCCGCAGCCGAACGATGCTCTTAAGAGAGCACCTATGCCCAGCTGGGTCGAGTCACGAGTACAGAAGGGGCGGGACAGCTCAGGCCAGGGTCAAAATAGAACACGGATCACCACACCAACTTGCATGTAACAGGTAGTACAGAGGACCGAAAGAGCCTTAAAACTAAAAAAAATCACTATTGAGATGTAAAAAAATGATTAAAATAACGGTGCGACTGAATTGATATCTGAAAATCAATGTCCCAAAAAAAAAAGATCCGTCAGTTCATCAGTCAGTCAGTCAGTTTAAAATTTCGAATTTGATCTCCAATAACCCAAACCCACCAATGAGTATCAGCTCAAAAGAACGACACCGTTACAGGTATATAATTATAGTAACAAGGAATATAATATGCTGCGGGTGTGCTGCGTATCACTTCTATATCTACATAATGCGCATAGGTAAATGTAGATACTTAGCGCTGAGTTTACTACAGAATGGCGCTCCATTTCCAACACATGATTTCGTTGGGTAAGAGAAGTTCACGCTACAATAGAACCTGTACTAATTCACAATAATAGCATTTTCTCCCGTGTTTTTATGACGTTTCTAAGGTACCTACGAACGTCTCTGTCAAATGGTCTGTTGGGCTTCGAAGACAGTAAAGCTGCTTGACGCAAGTACGTACGTAGGGAGTAAAGTTTGCTTGTCACGAGGCTCGAGGTGACCATCTTATTTGCATACATTTTTTCAATAAGGTTCCCGTTGATATACAAAATCTTCCTTGCAATACATTTAAAGATAGGTACTATAAATTTTTTTTAAATATTATAATTTTCGAAAATTATTGAGAAAGTAGGTATATATTATAAAATATCAGAATATATAGACGATAATCATCCTTGACATAACCATATCTCGCATGCCATGCTATTTTACAATTAACCATGAAATTTTATTGCAGTACCTTTTAGTAATATAAAAACCAGTTTTAAAGGAGCAACCCTTCGAGATTCTTGGTTGTTCTTCTCAGGGCAAAATTGCTTTTTGAACAAGCTATCTTAAAAAATGTAAAAATTGACTAATTTAAATGTACCCTGTGCACCTACAAAATAAACCATGGTCAAGAGTCGAGCAAACGTTGTGAACGATCAAACAGACTTGATTCGAGCCAAAATGTTTGACCGTCTCCGAAGCCCTTTAGAAAACGTCTTGCTTCTTCATCTATTTCAAAGGTATGGAACAGGAGTTCCATCCAGGAGGCTGGCATCAGTTTTCCTACCTCAGAATCTAGTTATTTATTGGGATTACGTGCTTCATCATCATCATCCACCAAATGTTACTTTTCATCAGCTGTTGTAAAATAGTCACGTCTGCTGATGTTTTACTTAAAAAAATTAAAATATATTAAACTTATAAATAAAAAAATATGTAAATAAATATGTATTTTTATATTTAAATTATAAGGATAAACAAGTTCACTAGGTAAGAAATTTAATTTTTTTTGGTCACATTAATGCGGATTTTATAATATTTCTTCGAATTTTTTAGCAACCTGATAGTATCTATTATATATACATCATTGCATAGTCTACATGATTTCTATGGTGAAGGAATTAATTATTATTTAGTAACATCGAATACATTGATGGATTTTATTTAATGCGTTATTTCAAACCCACACTCAGATATTTATTTCATTAATTCTTCCAATTATTTAAATCAGAAACATAGTTGATTAATGATTATACTAGTTAAACATGAGTCGCTAAAAAGTCCAAAAAAATATTTATTTTTTTCTCTATTTCAAAGAAAATAACTATGTATCATTATTGTTCTTAGTTATCTATCTACTCGTAAAAACATTAAAATTAGGCTATCAATTTTAGTTTAAATAAACATAAATAGTAATGCTATGAAATTAAAGTGATTATTAATCTTCGCACTCGTTCTCCGGTGCCATATCGGAAGGTGGGCCGGGCATATCTGGTGGCGCCCAATTGAAATATACACTTTCGGTGTAGATTAATGCTGCTAAAGAGATTAACCACCTAAAAATAAGAATTACAAGTAGAATCTTCAATCATGAGCAGTATTTATGTCCGTCCGTTCTCACGAATTTTTTTAGTTAAATTGGACGTCCCCGACCAACTTGAACTCGTTAGGCTGCCCGCACACGACCGACAATTGGTCACCTATTTTTTGTAGGAGTAAAATGGAACGTACTGATTGCAATACTTTAACGCACATGGCCTCCAAAAATTCAGTCACAATATCGGTGATCGATAATTGACGAAAAAATCGGCCCGATTATTGATCCTACAAAAAGTCTGTCGTGGGCGGGCAACCTAATATGGTATTCTTTATTGCACATGATTGAGTACAAATACTTATTACATAAAACAGAGTACAAATATTGTATTTCTCGAAAACAGACAGGCGAGCTTTTCTTATTTAATTTGACTAGGGGAGAGGTTCAGCCTGTTCGAAGATATTTAACTTTTAACATAGTTGCTTTATACAGTACAGTCCAGTACACAACAGTATATAGGCCCTCCCTCGTCGAACCCTGACCTTGCAAATTGGGAGACCGAAACAGGGTCTTAACCGCTGAGCCACCGACTAATATACTAATACCTCCATGATATTATAAGCTTTATTTCCTAGAGGGTTTACAACATTTTGAATTTATGATTGTCAACACAGCTGCCACATAAGTAAATAATTATACTATCTTATAAACAAAGCCTTCACAGGGACAAATAAGAATGTCAAGATTTAGGCCCGTATGAATGTTACTCAAGCAGAGATGTCCGCTTGAGGGACAAAGCTTTATGTAACTTGTATAGCGGCATCTCTCTCTAACCATGCTCACACGCAGATCTACGCTTGAGCAACATTCTGAAATACGGGCCTTTGATTTTGTGCTAGTTAGATAATCTACAATCATTAAAATTTACGGTGGCCACCCCGTGATCTGTTTTAATGATTGTGGATAATTGATGATTAAACGAACTTGCCTGAAGTGAAGTTCTATCGTACTCGTAATTATGCAAAGCGCTTCGTCCGAAGAGATTGGTACTAATTAATATTACATATATATACAACCTGTAGTCACGCATAAATGTCATCGCTGTTGCACTATTGTTGAGAGAGTAAATAAAGTAAAAAAAAACATGTTTATATTTTTGTGTGGGTCGACCTACGCTCCATTTCCTGGAGACTATTTCTCGCCATCCGCAATTTAGTGCTCAACCGCTCAATACCTACACTATTTCCCGTGCGCACAATAAGTGTTCAAAAATGCCAAAACGAAAAGGTTCCAATGATTTAGAAGAGGACTTAGTGCATTTAATGATAAAAATGAAAAAATTAGAAAGAAAAATACGTCGTAGGAAAAAGAGTGATTCGAATAGTGATTCGCGAGGTGAAGGTTCACCAACTCGGAACGTAGTGACACGAATATTATGGATAATATGAGCATTTGCAGTACTTTTAATCATCGGAATCTAAATCGACTAAAGTTTGACATTTTTGTACTTTTTTTCTCTTTTATGGCAAATATATAACGATATAACGTCGTTCTGAGTTACGCTGGGGTCTTGTTCGACTTGACAGCTATGGTGGGGGTTATCGCAATATTGTGTAAAATAAACTATAGATATTCGTATCTAGGTATGTGTATATGTCGTTATTACCTGTATGTACGTATGTGTATTTATATATTATGTATACGTGTACATATTATTATGTATGACTGTTTTATGTTTGGAATATAAATATGTGTACGGTATAGGTATATATTTGTCTATGAATACCTATAAGTATAGAGAAAAGGCCGACTTACTGTTATTTTATGGTATAATTCAGTGGATAACTGTTATTGGCTTCCTGAATAGTATAGTTTAAGAATCATGATATAGATTATATGAAGCTGTCGTTATCCCTAAAACAATGAAATAAAAAAAATAACAATAAGTCTTTATTTAAGAGATATAAGTATATTATTTACTTGAGGGGCAGCGCGGTCATTTTTTATTTTATATAGTAGGTACCTATAATATGATTTAGATCGACTACCCTACAGATAGTCGTCGAACCCTGATAAAATACAAACAGAACTTCATCATGAAATTTTGGATTTTATTTGCCAGAAGTTTTACCATTTCAGTTTGACTCACCACAGTATTCCGGCCACTAAGATTTTGTTGTACGCAGCCTGTCTATCTTTGTAGTAGATTTCCCATGGACCGCATGGTATCGGCAACTCGTTCATATGAGCATCACACCGAGCTATGGAAAATAGTGTAATTTATTCCGGTTGCCACTTCCAAATCATGTTAGGTGCACGTGCACCGAACGAATTAACATGCAAGTCAGTCTGTGACCATTTATATGGCGCCATTTGAAGATAGAATGTGCACATAATTAGTTATATAAATGATGATGATTTTTTTGGCAATTGTTAAATGCTGTTTTACCGCGAGGACTGAAAGTATATACAAGTGTTCTGAAGAATGAAAGTGTACAAAGTTCTATTTGTGAGGACCTGTAATTGGCTGTCTCCCATAATAGTTTGTAATAGTGTCATTGCCGCGGTTGGTCTCCGAATAAATAAAAATAAAATAAAAAAAGAAATATGACGTGTTTACCCGCCTGGCCCACAAACAGAACAAGAAGAACAGTAATATCTCAAATTTCCCATCAATCGGTAAATTACTATTTACCAATTCATATCAATTCATTTTTCATTTTTTTTTAAATAAATAAATAAATATTTCGGACACTTACACCAATCATCTAGTCCCAAACTAAGCAAAGCTTGTACTATGGATACTAGATAATGGATAAACATACATAAATATTTATATAAACATCCAAGACTCGGGAATAAATGTTCGTATTCATCATACAAACATTTACCCCTCGCGGGTTCGAACCCGCAACTGTTGGTTTCGCTGATAGGGTGATTATCCACTACACCAATTCTGTCGTCATGCTTTCGGCGTCATTGGCTACTGCCAATGAGATGCAAAGTATTTATTTATCTCGACCCTATATTACGGAAAATAAATTAATAGGTATGTAGATACATTCTTTGCTTAGCCCAACTACTTACGTTTTGAAGCATATTTCCTGCTCTTGATGTCAAACGTTGTGGTAATACTCCTTCGTAGCGCAAGTAATCTAGCCCTCATAGTAAAAGTAGTTAAAAATAATAGGAATTAGAAGTATTTATACCTACTACGAGTTTCGCTAATATCAAGAGGAAAAGGGAACGTCAAATAGCGAGATTTGAAGGCTGATGATGACGTCTATTTCTTGGTGATCATTATTCTCTAGATTATTTGACATGCACGCAGGTCGGACTCTAAAAAGTTTACGACTGTTTTTTACTTAAATACGGTTTACGCTCTGTTATACATCTACCGCCATAGTGCTAATTATATTTACCTGATTGCATTGTATCTATCATCTATCATTATTTTTTTTATCACGGTTGGCAATAGATGGTGATTTGACAAGTGTTTGATCCTCCCACACACGCAGAAAAGCAGCCTTCCCTAGCAAATTGTAAGCTTTCCTCGAAATGCTTTGTCGAGACAGCTGATTCATACTACGTGAACAGAACAATATTCGAAACAGTTGCGAAGCTAAAAACAAGTTATTATTACCCGACTGCCCAAGAAAGAAGGGTAATGTTTTTCGAGTGTATGTCCCGGCCCTTTTGTGCATCCTGTAAGCTACACAGCTTGACAGATTTAAAAGTGCGTGGTGTCATTAGATTCGTAATGATACCTTTTTTTTTTATTAAAAACTGGTTTCGTGTTCGGCTACAATCTCACCTGACACCTGGAGGTCTATCTTAAGATATCAATATATATGATGTCAATACAAGGAGTAAAAATCAATTAGCTGTACCTTTTAGTAGACTTAGTAAAGTTAGTAAGTCATTCAGAGGTCAATGTGTGCGCTTCTACAACAAGGTTCCCATGGATATACAGAATCTTCCGCTTAATAAATTTAAACTTAGTTATTATAAAACAAAAATTATGTAAAAAGGGATATTACAAAATTTCAGACTACATTAATGAAAGTAATCCATGGGATTAAACGGCTCCTCTACACGATATATAAAAATTGTTGTAAAGGTTACAACAAAAAAGGTCTTGATTGTAAATAATTGATTGAAAAGAGACAAACCCTCTCGAGTTTCTCGCTAGCTCTTCTCAGTAGTGGTCGCACATTTTATCATTCACAAAACGCTGTGCACTCCACTGCTGTATGTAATAAGTCCTGAATGTGTAATCTGACGATTGCCCTTGATTCCATCTCCTTTCTTTGTTGGATTGCCTGCCGCCAGAGTTTTACTTTACATCATGGTAACTTTATTATAAACTGATGACTTTGAAACTGATATAAAATCTTCAGAAATAGCTCTTTGGTGTCGTAAAAACTTCACCTACTTACTTGCAATAAAAAACTCCGTTACATAGCGTTAAGTATTCCAAAAGTTTTATAATAAAATGTCGCAAGGGGAATGGTTATATCCACTAATATCAGTAAAACTTATATCTATAGGTAGACCAAATGGGTAAGTCATTCTTTATAAAAAAATTCTATATGGGTTGACAAACTCTTATTGCAACTATAGGTGACACGAAAATAAATAGCTATTGTAAAGGTATAGCGCTTTGTTTGTATATATAATTTTTTTATTGTATAGTAATAGTAAATTAAACAACCAATTAAATTTTGAAAACAATATCAAATTTAATACATAAATAATATTTATGTACCTCTACATACATGTTTTCGTCTATATTATTTACAATGAAACACATATTTTTTCCTAATTTATCTAATTTTCTTTCATATCTTCGAAATTCGTAAAATTATGATAATAACAAGCAACTGAAAATCAACAAAATAATTGTATTTACGATATAAACGTAATAATGCAAACATAGAAAATTTTAAACATTGTACAAAATAATTTACAAAGATTTCATTCTGTTATGGGGTCCATAGACCCATTCCTTAAATTACGATAACTAACAATGCAAAGAACCGTGGTCTAATATTAAAATATATTATCTATTACAAGCTAGAGACAATTCCCAGGAGCATCAACAATGGGGAAATACATCCGCCTACATTACGTTTACACATACGTATTTTGAACAACCAAATTATCTGTTTTACCTTGGACCCACAACGAATGATTGAGAGTCACATGACCACTCTTGTCTGTCCATGTATCACTCAATTATATATTTCCCGAATTTGTGGATCCGATGTTTCATTCAATTGAGGTTCCCATGCATTCGTCGCGTGGGTACACTAACATCGCCACAGGTAAATCATTTGACAAAATTTTACATCGAGTAACTGCTCAGGCAGCTGAAGTGATCTTGTCAGATGATATAGACTGTCCGCTAATTTGTTCTTAATTCTACACATGTTGCGCTTCTAGTCATAGTTTTTGTTATGAAAATGTATAATGCAATTTTATTACACCTACATTACATGCATCAGACATTTGTACTATACTTCAGAAATTTTATTAACGGTAAATGCCTACTTAATGCTAAAGATTCCGTGATTTTGACAGATTTTGTTCGTGAACATCGTACTAATTAGACTTCGCACATCCCGCCTAAAGATGCACCTAAATACTCATAAGCAAAACTACGACCAAAGGCACTTACATACCTATTAATCTACCATGGAGTTCATTTCACATTAACGCTAGGCCTTAATGGAACAGACTTTTAATTCGGCCCATATTTAATTGACCACATGGATTGACATACACCAGTCGTTTATGTTGTATATTACAATATAACATATTTCAACAACCAGGAGATAAGTATATTAACTAACATCCTTAACTAACATGAGATACCTCCGTAGAGTTTATATCATTCGTCTACAACACCCATTTAAACGACTATTTACGGTTGTCTAATTTTACAAAATGTTATTGAATTTTGTTACGTATGTATATTTGGCAAATGGTTACTATCGAATCGAACAGCCCGTCACCAACACGGTCGGTGTCCTCGGAGCATTCACAATGACTTGCAGTCAACTCATGAATAATAAAATTAATTAATTACCTATCTACAATGTTTATATAGAACCTATAATTGTGTGATCATCGCTCGCGCCTCTAGCCACAGCTTAGCTTAGTAGGTACCAATAAACGCGCTACCTTTGAATTCTGCTCAAGATGCATTTACGTACAAATTACTTTGTTAAGTAAACATTATAATGCAAATCAAACTCGCATTGTTTTGCATATCAACAGATAGTGCATAAAATTATATACCAATTTATTAAATAATGCAAGTAAATGCATCTTCATTTTGAAGTATCGTCAACTTCATAGTTTTGTTCGTCATTCCTTTTGATTTAAAACCGAAATTGTTAAAATGCGCTATTAAAATAGTATCTATAGCACCAACATCAGCTGCAAATATACCTATAATAGTATAGAAGCACTGAATAAAAAAATAAAACACTTGGATAAACCAGACATTAAGAGAACTATGCCGAAACCAAACAATGCCATAAAAATATACATGTAAATGGACGCCAAAAAGTACAAGAATTGACTTACATGATACACATATTAAATGAACACTTATTGGCTAAATCTATCACAAACATTCCACTGAGGTAATTCACAGAACGAACTCTTGTTGCTGCTATTGTAGTTTAAGGGAGAGCCCTTCACTGCTTAACTAGGTATATGAGTAAAAATTCCGCAACAAGTTGACGGTTGCTTAATTATTATTTGGGACTAGAGATTTGACTATTAAAGGATTGTTTGTGCGTTCACTCTTACAACATTTAAATATCTTTGACGGGTCTATATATATTATAAAAATCTTTGAACAACCAGCGTTACTATTTACATTTATCTCCAAAATATATAATAGCAGGCACAATCATTAGAGCATATCTATTGGTGTTCCATAAAACATTGTGCAGCTGTATAGGTATTTATATTTAAAAATCTTATTGAACGTACGTCAATCTAAAAATATTCCATCTGGGATTTTGTACATAAAAATCTAAAATTGTTCCAAATTTGGCGTCGAATTTGTTGTTTGAGCAACGTATAGCTGAACAGGTTTTTTGGTTATAAAAATGGCTTATTTTGTCTTGTACGAATCTTATACAACTTTATACACTATGGCATGTAAAGTTAAGATTATATTTTTTTATACTTTGTCGTTGTACTGCAAATTTGTAAAGTCTCGTGTCAATTCGATCACAAAGCCTTCTTACTCCATTTCAAAACTAACCATACACATTTTAAATGTTAATGCATCTAAAGTAAAATAATATTGGCCCACACATCCTAATGTAGCAGTACACATCTAATAATTTCAAGGTTCGGTACTAAGCAAAACTAGCTGCCTAAATAGGCGTATCTGAGTTATTAGATAATTTCAAGTTGCGCCAGTGTTGCTCAGTGATGACCCTTTCGTAGCAAACAATGTAATCCTCGATGCAATAGTTACATTATAAAGTATATTACTTTTTACAATAATTCTATGCTTTTATGTTACGTAAAAATTATAAAATGGCAATGACAGGTGAGCCCCAATGGTTCACGTTATACTTCCCGACACACTAGATCTAAATCAGTCGGAAATGTTTTGAAATCAGTCTGAATGTACCTAATATTTCCAAAAAATAACTTACACTTTACCAAATCTGGCTGCGTTTTTGTCTGTAAGAGCCAACGTTTCACGTGCGTTTTTTAAATGCAATGAAGAGCTGGTAATTACGGAAATAAAAACACAACTTGACATTTATAGGAGGGGACAGTGGGATACTTAAAATATGTTTTCTCTAACGGAATTTCCACCGAGCCTTGCCTTACAATACGCGAGGTCATACGCTACCCGAATACAGTGAAGTGAGCCGACGGATTACCACTATATTCGTTCATCCATTTAAAATAGAGTCGATATAGGAGCTCAATTTACTGTCATCGTGTACCTTATTGAATTATTTATTATATTAACATTTCATTTTCGAAGTCCAAAATATCACTTTTGCTTGTCGCACCTTTAATAGTCAATTTTGCCTGCCAATAACACAGTTTTAGAACACTATTCTCAGTCTCCACTACAACTGGTCTTGTCGTACTTTAATTATTAGTAAATTGTGATGCTGATGATCGTGTGTGGAGGTAATTCATTTTAGACCGCGCTGTCACAACCTCGTATTCCGTACCGCGGCTGAGGGTCCAGAGCCACTCATCAATCCTTCGAAGAACCTGTAAAAGACAGAATATAGAATAAGTACATAAGAAAAGGGTACGGCTGATGGCATTTGAAAAATGAAGGAGAATAGAGAAGACAGGAAGAAAATGCAGAAGTTTCAAATTTGGTAAAGGAGAAAAGAGCATCGCTTAAGGTGATAGAGGAAAGGAGGAAGAATGGCGAAAACAATACTCGAAGAAAATATAAAAGGAAGAAGCGGTAGAGGAATACTTTAAAGTAGGATACATCAAGGAAGTAGGTACATGATACACAACATAAAAGAGAAAAACAAAGTTGTGTCGTATAGAGAAGTAAATTCCATTGTGGAGGATATCCGCGATTTGCACGATTTAGATTTTTTGATGATTTTACGTGCCAGAACGTATGGGATATATATACGGATTTTTAAAGTGTAATATATAATTTGATTTTTCACATAGCTTTATGTTAAACCGTAAAATGAGTCGTTGCTTGCTCTTTCGTTGTTGGCAAAGCAATTTGATTAGAACCAGGGCAACCGCATAGATTTTAAACCGATAGAAAATATGATTAAGTTGATCGAAGTGATTTTTTCCATTTTATGTAATTTGATGCTAAATAGATCATAATTGCGTGTGCTTCGGTGGCTCAGCGGATAAGACGCGGTCTTCCAATTTAGGAGGTCCGGGTTCGATTCCCAGGCTGGCCATGCACCAATAATTTAATTTAATTTAATTACTTAATGCGCACTTATCCGACTGCTTCGTGAGGAATATCTGCATGCCTGAGAAATAAAAATTTGAATTGAGGCATGTGAAGGCCCCAACCCGCATTGGATCAGCGTGGTGGACTATGGTTCATACTCCCTCATTATACGAGGATAGTCATATATCCCTGCAGTGCGATGTTTACGGGCTGATGATAATGAGATCATAATTATTGACTAGTGAAATTGTTTCTCTAATATGGAAATTTTGGCATCCACGATACAGGCCTAGCCTAGTGTGGACGCTACAGCAAATGTATAATTATGTATGGTCCTTTTTGGTAAATAAACATCTTATCTTACCTAATTATTGATTACTGCATTTTTTTAACCTGGCAGCCCAGTAAGGAAGGGCAGGGGGAGTGGCGATTACTTTGCCGATAATAGCTCAGCTCTTAAATAAGAGAGAAACGTCAGATGTGTTTCGAATCCGTGACATCCACGCGTTGGCATAGGTGGCTACTCGACCACAAGAATCTCGATCAACGGTCGAGTAGCCAATTTTATTAAATATTAGTCGGCCATCAGCGCAAATCTATGACGGCGCGGCGGTCGAGAAACCACCACCACCACCGAAATTTATAAACAAAAAACAAAACAGACTAAACAAGTGTTTCGTTCGGATCCGAAATTCGAAATTTTTCGTTTCTTGAAGCAGTTCAAAAATAATTAAACCGTAGTAGTAGAACATCCTCAAGTAAACAATCACACCAACAAAATATTCACAATAATTTGAATTTCCTAGAGAAGCTTACTTAACTAAAAAAATCATGTTCTATGACTGATTGCCACTACCAAATATATACTAACGTTTACTATTATTTTAATGATTTGAAGTGGACTAGATTTAGTGAGTAGGTACTTAACGACCTGACCTAATAAGAAAATCCAATTAAACAATTTCATCCGCAAAACGTCACCCGAAAAACCCAATTTACATTCAAACGAAATCCGAGCGTCTCATAAAAACGTCACGCGTACAACAGCATCGTAGTAATCTCGATCTAATTCTCACGAATCGTCTGTGGATGTGGATTATCAGCGTTTCTCGTCGGGCGTAGTTTCTGCTGAGTTGGTGGAGTGTAAATCGTAACCTGCCCGACATAGCGACGCCAAGTCGGCGGGCCCCGCGCCCCGCGCCTCGCAGGTGACGACCCGGTAGAGATGGGTGGCACTTTCCTAACTTGTCGATAAATTGACAAAACTTGTGACGTAGGAAAAGTTGTAGATTTGTCATTACATAACTCTATTTTAAGACAACGAAAGAAATTCTTAGAGGAAGAGACTTTAGCGAACGTACCTATCGTGATAAATTGTTATTTTAGTTTAAAAAATTCTCCTTTAACATTTTGGACACTTTCTTTACATGCCATGTATCAATCTCCTATTTT
This sequence comes from Oegoconia quadripuncta, assembly GCA_949316235.1. Taxonomy (NCBI): domain Eukaryota; kingdom Metazoa; phylum Arthropoda; class Insecta; order Lepidoptera; family Autostichidae; genus Oegoconia; species Oegoconia quadripuncta. The sequence goes on along the minus strand of OX438741.1, from coordinate 31,866,468 downwards.
AATCGATCTTGGTAAAAAAAATCGTTAACACAGTGAAAACTACAATATTACATAGAACTATATTTGAGGTAACTTTCATGAAAAAAAAAATGGTTTCGACTTTAGTGAACGTACTTTGATCAAATTGTGGTGGGTCGAAAACAGGTTAGTTTTACCTCAAACTTGAATGATATTAAAATGGTTAGTGAAATTTGTTAGGTTCATACAAAATAGAAATCTGTAATCTACTGGTAGCTATGTTTGTGTGTGGTACGAGTGTTTGTATTAAAAATTTCTCTTTGCTGGCTAGCAAAATTTGGATAGTGAAAGAGGCGTTCTTAAGACTCATTATTTTATCTATATATTTATGAAAATCATAATTTAACACTCCGTTCGTGCATCGGTCCTGAAACAATGATGACGTTTATCGAGCTAATTAAACGTTTCTTTTTTCTGTTCTAACCATATTAATTACATTAAAAATGTCTCTATAAGGTTACCAATGATAACAAAATAATCATACAGGTTTAGGTTTACTCTAGTTAATATTCCGAAAGGATTTAATAATTTGTCGATATGACACTCCATTTTACCTGCTCTCATATAATGTTCGTACAAACTTCTCATATTTTTTTTCAACCAGAGTAAATAAAACACATTTTACTTTATTCTTTTATCGATAATTAACTTCTATGGTAGAGATACTGCACTAGAAAACCACGATAAATCTGTCGCATATTCAGCGATGTAACAGACTTTCTCTGCGTGACTCATTGCTCAGAATAAAGTGAGCTGCTCTTAATATGTGATGTAGATAATTGGCGTGCTTATCCCGAAATAAGACAGGCATAAAACGGACTGAAATAAATAAATATACCCTTGTAACGTTTGCCTTTCGTTCTGTCGTTTAATTTGACGTTAATTAAATAGTATGAGTAAGAACAAAAAATAGTGTGAATAATTTACTCTTATCAGGAAACAAGATAACTGGTCTGGTCTGTGGCATGAGAGAAATGACAGGACCAATTTAAACGGGGATTTAAAAGTCCTATGCAATTCATGCTTTTTTATGCACGACGGGTTCGTACTTGACCTCAATCACACCTGACGTTAAGTGAAGATGAGGTCGAAGGTGGAAGCGTACTGACCCGGAAACCCCAACACATTTGAGGGACTGGCTATCTTATCTCTGACAACCGGAACACATCAATGCTATTAACATTGCTGTTTGGCGGCAGATTTAGATAAGATGGTAATAGCTAGCCAGGCGGACATTTAAAATGCCCTACCACCAACCAAACCGAGTACATGTACCCCGCTGGGGATCGAACCCGCGACCGAATCGTAAACCCAATGTTGTTTACATTGAGCCACGGAAGCCATGTGACGATATGAAATCTGTTATGAAATGAAATGAAAAAAAAATTAGAGTAATTGTTACGAATTTGCAAGGAATTGATTGACCGAATCATAAGAATTGATTTCTTTTAAATTACGTATTATTATTTAACCGCACATAGATTTTACAAATACTACCACCATCTTATCTAAGTCTGCCGCCAAGCATCAATGTTAATACCATTGTTGTCTACTGGTTGTCATAGATAAGAAAGCCAGTCCCTGAAATAAGATGGGATTTCCGGGTCAGTAGATACTCATCCACCTTCGGCCTTAGTCTCACTTAACTTCAGGTTGAGGTCAAGTGCTAACCCGTTGTACATAAACGAAAAAATCTTAAGTTAAAGAAGACCATGTGATTTGTTAAGTAGTTGAATGGGATTTTAAGAAGCTCTTACAAGTCAACTATTCTATTTTGTTACTACTTTTTTAAAGAAATGTATATTAAGGGGCGAATATGCAGATATAGGGTCGACAGTACGATTGTATGGTTATATCCTGTTAGAGTTTGTATCGTTCACGAAGGGGAGAGAGCTAAAAAGTGTTCTGGGGAATGTGGCAAAATTTCCGATTTTTTTCTGGCGACAAGGCAGTGTGATAATAAATCGAGTTTCGGATGTCACGGGTTATAAAGCATAGGCGTCGTTGGTTATCGAGTGATTCCGGTGAGGCGGTAACGAGCTAGGGCTGTATCTTATGTACATTATATTCTAACATTTGCATAAATCTTAAGTTTCCTAAAATTATCTATTTTTTTATTTAGATATTCCTAAACACTCAAATGCATCTCAACATACCCTACACTCCCCCACACACACACATACATTTATAGCATGATTTTAACTTTTTATACTTTCAGGTTACAGTTTAGGTTTTAATATGATAATTATTATTATAATGTGATATCCTGTAATTGGCTGTGGTTATCCTAACGATATTATTTTTATTTTTTTATATACAGACGATGATATTTTATTTGAATTACATGCTGTGGGAAGAATAATTATACAATTTATTTCAAAAAAGTCACAAATAAAGTAGCCCCAGGTAGTGGTTAGTGGAATCGTACCCATAAGGATGGCCGCATTCGCTCGGTGTATAGCAAGACTGACTCTTTGTTACTCTTTCTTTTAATTTTGAATATTTGTATAAAACGAGAAACTATTCGTCTTTCTCTTAACTATGACGACTGAGGAACATCATATCATCATAACAGCCAGTGGAAGATCACTGCCGAACATATGCCAAAAACATTCGCAGAGCGACCGTTTGGAAGCGGTTATTATAAAAATTGAAACAATTATAACTTGTGTTAATCTCATTTTATAAATAAATAAATAAATATTTCGAACACTTACACCAATCATCTAGTCACCAAACTAAGCAAAGCTTGTGCTATGGAAACTAGATAACGGATAAACATATACATAAATATTTATATAAACATCCATGACTCGGGAATAAATGTTTGTATTCATGACACAAACATTTACCCCTCGCGGGATTCGAACCCGCAACCGTTGGTTTCGCTGACAGGGTCACTATCCACTACACCAATCGGTCGTCAAATATATAATAGAATATAAAATAGAATAATTGTAGAATATGCAATAAATTTCAGGTCCCATAAAATTTTACAAAGCTGAACACGTATCAAAATTTGACTTCAGTCACAAACAAACAAACAAAATATTCTTTATTAACACAAGGAAAACAAGCAAGATAACGGTACAATTAGACCGCCGTATCACTAAAATCTCTTCCAGGCAACCTTTGGGGTAGGTAGTATTATGTATACATAGGTAGGTAGCGTGTGCGATCTAATATTATAAATGCGAAAGTTTGGATGTTTATTTGTTTGTTACTCAATCACGGCGAAACGGATTAACGGATTTGGAAGAAATTTGGTATATAGGTAGAACATACCCTGGATTAAGACATGGTAATTTTTTTATCCCGATAAAGTGAGTAGTTCACGCGGGATAAACAAATTTCCGCGAGAAAGATATTCCACGCAGGCGAAGCCGCGAGCGGAAAGCTAGTAAACTAGTAACCAGTGACCCAGTCCACTCATTTCTAACACGCCTTCGATATTACTTACTATGACACCATTTCCTACAGTTTTTCAACTAAGTTTTGTTTTTATTAGCTCACGAAAGTCTGAGTTCTGCGACCCTATTCCTGTCGCAAATTTATTCATACAGAAGGGGACGGCCGACCTCTTAACTCTCCCGTTATTTAGGGCACACTTCCTTTATAGTGAGACGATTGCCGATGGCGATTTGTAACTTGGCCCAGAACGTTCCGAGCTGACACCTACTTAAATTATACGTTCTTAATTTAAGTGATTAATTGTGACATTTCAATGACAAAGAAATGAAAGCCCTTAAAATAAAATCAATATGACATGAACTTTTAATATCCAAATAATATACTGAATAATTTTGAAAACCCTCGGACAAAAATGTATCATTACTTTGACAAAAGTTATATCATTTAAACCAACTGTGTTAATTTTATCCCAAAGATTGGCTTCAATAAGGTAAATTTATATGTGACCACGGGTTTACGATTCGGAGGTCGCGGGTTCGATCACCAGCGGGATACATGTTTAAGTACTCGGTTTGGTTGGTGGTAGGGCATTTTATATGTCCGCCTGGCTAGCTACCACCATCTTATCTAAATCTGCCGCCAAGCAGCAATGTCAATAACATTGTTGTGTTCCGGTTGTCAAGATAGCCAGTACCCCAATTGTGTTGGGGTTTCCGGGTCAGTAAGCTTCCACCTTCGACCTCATCTTCACTTAACATCAGGTGTGATTGGGGTCAAGTACCAACGCGTTGTGCATAAACAAAAAACACCCTGGTGCTAAACCCTATCAAACAAAAAACATTTATCAAAATCTGTAAACAATTGATGAAAACATACATAAAAGAATACAAACAGACGAACAAGAATACAAATAGAACCTGCTCTTTTTCGCAGTCGGTTAAAAAGGTCGGTCGAAAAGGCGAACTAGATTTCTATTATGCGAGTTTGCTGGAAGAGATCTCTTACAGAGAGATCTCTTATAGAGATCTCTTATAGCCCTTTGTACATTTGTATTTAATACTTTTAAATGTGTATTTTGATGTGTGTATACAATAAAGTGTTAAATAGGTTCAGCGGTTTTGGGGTTACAATGACACAGACAAACACACAGGCACCTCTAGACATACAGATACACATAGGCTTTAAACTTTTAACACTCGTCTTTTGCTTTGGGGTTTAAAAATATGTAACGTTATGGTATAATTTTATAAGACTTGCATTAAAAAAAGAAATTTAAAAAAGACAAAATAAATATAAAAGTTAGTGTGGGTAACTTTAAAAAATATGTTGTACACACTAATATAAAAAGAATCAATATAATAAAATTTACTCACTATAGAAATAGAGTCAAGTTTAAAATAAATGTATAAAATTAACGGACGGATTTTGCCAACAACTTTTGGTAGGAAATTTTTTGGAAAATAGACAATGTATGGAAACACATCGAGCTAATCAATTTAGTCTGATCCTTAGTCTGAAAATGCCCCGTTTTTATGATTATGACATGAGCCTATCAGTTATTGTGCCAATCATAAATTAGTAAGCAAAATGATGCTATGGGAAATTTTGCGTTTAAACTACAAAAATAACTACAATAACTGTGTATACAATAAGTACTTTAATGCATCAAATGAATAAGTGTATATTGAGTTTTTTTTTATAGTATAATAAGTATATTTTACCAAGTATTTATAGAATTTAAGTTTAATGAATAAACTATTACTTGTTCGAAATAATTTAATCATGTCTTTTAAAATATTGCTGTTCTACTAACAATGCTTTTATTCACTTTTAGATTATTTGTGGGGCATAATGTGATAGCAAATATAATATTATAAAAAGGAAATAAATTAGTTAGAAAGCAGGAAAGGTATTATGGTAAAATGGGATTTATAAAATTGTCATTATGTTTCAATAACGAATAAATTAATGTTATCCAACCCATTGTTAACGAACTAAAGCTAGATGAATTTTATTCGTGCTACTTCTTCTATATGCAGCCAAGCACCAGAGAACCAGTGTTGCTTCCCTCTGATTTTGGTTTTCCCCAAACTCGAGAAATTTCCCTAAATTAGGCAATGGAGAATAAACGTTTAGTTGTGCAAAGGCCAAAGTTGTTTTTACTTTTCTTTTATCTTTAAAAATGGTTGAGAAAATTAATATCAAAGTACGCATTTTCGTTCGAAATTATTTAAAACTGAGGGCGGTACTCGGTCGCCAGCTGGATAGCTGGGTATTTAGTGTCATTAACCTTGCAAGTCTTCAATAAAGCAAGCCCCAGGAAACACAACTCCGTTTTCAAGTAATCATTATGAGAATACCAATTTGAACTCACATATTTAAAATAAGCTGGAATTGTGGTTATAAATAATTCGTTCGTCAGCAATGTCGTACTATTCGGCCTCGGTGAGCTGTGATCATTTACTTCTCAATAGTTGGTAATTCTCCAGGTGACCTCTTTCTCTATGCCAGGAGGCCAATTGGGTACCGTACCATCCTCTCTATTTCTGTTGTCAAACATTAATGGCTATATTGTTGTCCCTTTATCAACGCTAAAGGAGCTAGTGAAATTACAGACAATCTCATGGGAAGTATTTCTAGCAGGTGAGCTGCTGGTTCGTCATTTCATAACGTTATAAATCAGTGTTTCCTAAAATTGACGGGCGGCGGATAGTTCCAGGTCTCTAATGTTATTTTAAAAATTTTCAATGTTACAGATGTCATAGTAGTGTGAGTGACGAAATCGGTTGTATTACAAACAAAAAAGAGGAGTAAGTAACTTTGTATAACATTTCAGTAATTCAAAGAAGTTAATAGTATCTGTGTACCAACAGATAAATTGAGATACCACGTGAAATGTTGTTGAAAAATTTGGAGTTGACGAACACATTCGTTCAAGGCACTACGACACTATCATTGCAAGACATTAAGATATTAACTATAATCTGATGTTAAAAGAGTCACCACAGACCATTAATGAACTTCTGCCGATACAAAACTTCCTATTTTAATTCTTGTTCACAAATTGCCAAAAATAATTAAGTAGGGTGCAAGTGTTAGTAAAAACCCTTTCACCCTCTAGACAAGAATCACTGCTTAGCAGCTGATCTGACATTGTCGCAGGGGAGAGAGTGGCGGGGTGCGCGGGACGAGGCACCTGTTGCACGAGGGGCGGAGCAGTGACGCCTCCCGCCCCTGCCTGCACGTGTCTTCGATAAAGTATAGTCAGACCCGATGAAAGCACTGAGCAAAAGTATAATTTTGACATTTTAGATTCTGCATACAGTATTTAGTGCCATATATAGTTTGAGGATGCTGCTACTTACAACTCACAGCGAATCAAGTAACCAGGCGAAAGTTTCGACGATTCCTTTTAAAATTAGCATTAATATCCTACCTATAATAAAGGATGAATGTGCTGGCTAAGATTTTAAACTCTACTGATAAATCCTCACCCAAGGATGTTAAAACACCTATAAATTAGTAAATAATATCCTAAAAGTGGTACATGCGTCTAAGGAATTCATTGCAGGCATGCAGCAGCATAATTGTTGATGAGCTTCTAATACTACGAATACTAAGCTAGGTGTTGATAGGAACAATACATACATACCAATATATAATATACCTACACACCGTGGTAGAAATGAGGAGACAATATAACTAAGATCTTTAAGTACCAAATTCCGTATTAAGTAAACGTTTCATTTTATTTCATAAAGTCACGACTTTTATCCCAAACGGGTTGGTCAGAGACTAGAGCATTTCGTTGTTGCAAATATTAAAATAATAAATTTTGCCCCGGTTCCCCTTCGAAATATACAGAAATGTACACGTGACAGGTGGTGAGCCCATCGCCGTTAAAACGTGCAAATCTGTAAATGCTTTTTGGTGGAAAGTCCATTAATCGCCTTTTACGACACCCACAGCAAGAGACTGGTTGGGTCTATTCTTTTCACGTGCCTCAACCACGCGATACTACGATACAAAAAAGTAAAAGAACGCGATGAAAATCGCACCCTAGGAAGTTACGTGACGCAGTGATGTTAGTCAAGGATGAATTAACAATGTGTGAAAAAAAATAGTAAACTGTGAATAAACCATCAAATTTCCATCTCAAATTCCAAATGAGAACTGCAACTCTTAAACTTTTTAAGCCCATACAATCTCCGCGGCCGACTTGATCCTCTTAATTTTACCCATCATAATCGCGACACATTTGGGGGGTCCTCAATAAAATGATAAAACCGTCACCCGCTCGACACTTACCGCGTAATCCAATTTACAGCGTAGCTGAAGAATGCTAAAGCTGCGCTCAACAAAATTACGCCGATCTGACACCCTTCGAAGGCTCTCCCAAACGACATCAGTGGAAAATGAGCGGAATTTTGAATAAGAATCAGGGACTTGTTAAGTAAGTTCCTAACTTTCAGTCAGCTGTTGTAATTGGTGGAATTTATTGTTCAGTTTTTAAAGAAATTAATTTTGCCATCCAAAACCTAGATCGGCCGCTTCAATCTAATTTATTTCTCTACCTTTTATGTAAGTACTTTGTTGAGACCCCTTTCTTTGAATCGGTTATTCTTATGCGATATTAGACATGTCTCATGATCTGTTGAGGAGATTCTTGCTAATTTGTAAACTTATTGTGTTTCGATGTTAAGAAAGCTATTGAAATTAAAGGTTTAAGGGCATTCCTTCTTTTCTTAGTCCGTAATGCATATATGTGACCTCAATTAAGGGCGAAATTTCAACCTTATCTCTGGGATATATGTGTCCTGAGCGTTGTTAATTACTGTGTACTTGAGGTAACCCGGTTGAGTTTATTTAAATTTCTTGTTTAATCAGCATTACTTATTCTTTCTTCTTATAATTTACCACATAGACTGTAATGTTAAAAAAATAGTATACCTAACTAGGTCGATTCGTTGTTACTCACCTCAACAAACTATTGAAACTCGGCAATAAGCTGTCAATAACGACCTACCAATTTATTGGAAATGCTGCGTCCATCCTACCGACTTGGATGGCGCGGGAATAATAAGACAATTTTTGTAATTGACAGCCTTCGAATTTATCCACATTTTATTTTATGAAACGAATTATTTGACGAATTACCAATATAATAATAGAAATCATTTGAAATGTACTTCAGTCACCTCAGTTACTGTAAGTTACACAAAGTGTAACTTTAGGCTAAATTTCATATCGTAATAATCATTTCAAACTAAATCAAAATCAAAATCAAAAAAATGCTTTATTTTGTAGGTACACAGGTTACACTTAAAATAGTCAGATTTTACATTTTTAAAGCTACTGCTTGTTCAAAAGGCAATTTTCCCCTGAGAAGAACAAGCAAGAAACTCGAGAGGTCGCTTTTTTTAAAAAAAGGTTTTTATATTACAAAATTATTAATTATTATTTTATATTATAATATTTGATTATTAATTGTGAAATAGCCTGGTTATGCGAACGGGCTGGTTATGTCCATGATTGTTTATCTTCTAAATAATCTGATATTTTATAATATGCTTTCTTAATAAGTTTCTGTTTTATAGTATCTTTAAATTTATTGAAAGGAAGATTTTGTATATCAACAGGAACTTTATTGAAAAAGCGTATACATAACCCTTTGAATGAATTACTGACTTTGTGGAGGCGACTTATGTGACCTGCAAGTTTATCTTTATTTCTTGTATTGACATCATGTTTATCATATATATAAGTGACACATTACAGCGATTTAGATATAGCACGTGCTTCTACTGTTTAATGTTAATATTTTTTTATAAGTTAATCATGAATCTGAAGAATTTGTAGGATTTAAGAAAATTATATAGTGAAGGTTAAGGGTTTGTTTGTTTGTCGTTACGGAATATTTTAATAAATTTTTCGGTAAAAATAAAGGACATAGGCTACCTTTTTTCTCGGCAAAACAAAAAAAATCAAAACAGGGATTCTAATGTCCGTGAAATAGGTATTTAATTGAATGAATTTATATTCCAGGTAGTGAAACTTCGAAATAATCTACGTATGGTTATGATCAAATGTCTAAATACTGATGTTTATTTCATTCAGATACTTAAAGGATATAAACGAACAAAATTATTAAAAGCTATTCTTAAATTTTATTTACAAGTGTGACGTATTCCGAAAGCAGCACTTGTATAGCAACTAAGTAGGAAGTTATTCCAGTATTTAATTAAATCTGCAATAAAGTAATAAAACTTTAAATTAACATAAAAAGCCGTTGTTACATCTCGTGTAATAACGTAATAAAAATTCTGAAATTAATGTTTAATTCATGTCTCATCAAAGAGGCCATGCGGCAAATATTTAAAATACTTACTTATAAGGGGTACCAAAAGTAAAGGAAATAAAAAAGAGCAAAGGAGCGTTTTATTAAGGAGAAGAGAAGGGGGAGAATATAATGAATAAATTCAGTGTAAGGACCCCTCGTAACGCAATTGAAAACTTTTAACAAGTGCCGAGAAATCGTGTGTAAAGGTGGGCCCAGACCTAATTACGTCGCCGGCCGAACGGAATACGCGATGAGTTCAGATATTCAAACAAGACGCCTCACGCCATCCGGGGCTCTTTATGAAAATCAACTTGCTAATAAAATCGTACGGTGTTGACCAATGACTTGGCGGTGACGGGCGGAGGGTCTTTTATTTAACGAAACTGGATTGAATTAAAATGGAATAAGTTGTTGAAGCAGTAAACGATGAAAATATTAATTTGAACACACAGCTGCAAATCACGTCACAGTATACTTTTTCGCGCGAACTAACGCGTTTCTCCTCCATTAACGTTCCGACGTCTAAGAATTAAAAAATTAACAAGATTTTACACCGCCAGCTCACCGTCGTCTGCCGAGGACGTATTCATTCTTTTGTAACCCTTAAAAACAAGTCATTACCGAAGCGGGTTAAATCGAGCGTCCTATTCTGGAGATTTTTTCGTAGCGCTCCATTATTTGGAGGCGATCGCTCGACTCGACGCGACGGGAACCGTTTACGCTAAAATGATATGATTAATTACTGGCTCCGGTCGCCCTCATTAGGGCACAAATAAGATCATTCATTGGTGAAATTGAATCACGAACGCTGGTGAAACACGCTCAATCGGAGTCTAATTATAATTATTATTCATATGAATAAATTGCTAGCATTTTCTGTCGGAATTTGTGGTCTGGCGCGTCATGCTCGTGATTTATATACTATATTAATTTTAAACACAAAGGTACTCATCTTTGTATTGTTAAAATATTAGTCTCATCTATATGTATAGGTAAGAAAAGAAAAGTAAGAAAAGTCTGGTTATGAGATTAAGTTGTAATGTTGGTAAGATACCATTCTGCCTACCTATGGCAATTTCGAAGAAAAACGTGCAAATTTTATTAGCCTCATAAGAAGTAATCTGAGCTCTGAAAAAAAACTTTTCATAGCAGCATGTCTCGTCCGTCTACTTATTCGCTTATTCATAGGTCAATATAATTTGCAAACAAATGGTGCAGCCGTACACCAAAATTTTTTTTTCTCAGGGTTCGTTCATAAATAAGGAAAGCATCACGTCTCATAATCCACGTACAAGGATACGTAAACATGAGTGATGTACTTATCTTTGTAATACCTAGCCTCGTAAAGTTGTATGTGAGATGGGATCCGTTCCTTCAGATTTTTGGTTCTCGTAAAAGTGGGAGAGAAGTTCTGGCGCCCGATTTATTCGCTTCGTTATCTGAGTAGGTACTACCAACGTTGCAGACAGAAAATGTAGAATAAAGAATATTGAACCAGTCAAACTCTATGTGCAATGTGACAATGTGTGTTGAGATATACAGAGAATTTTTATGCGTCTTTGAATTGTTTATTCCCAATAGATATTTAATGCTAAATTCACATTCGTATTCCAGGAAACTAATACACTCGTGCATGTATTTATTTATCACCTGAGAAACGGATTTGGGAAAAATAACACCGTGCCGTAAATGCGACTACCTACCGTGGTATCTTTCCCTAATACTCGTCAATAAGGTCAGTTAGCGCGCAGTGTTTCCACGAAACAATAGAGTTATAGTTCCGTAAGTAGCCCGGAGCGATACCGAGCAGACGATCAAGTTATTGGACACTCGACTGGAAAAGTTTCCGTAGATTATCGCTGATATTCCCCCGATTTATTGCTGCATCGCATTGTTAAATGTTCACTAATACTTTACCGTCCAAATCTTTGTTCATATTTTTAAAGTTGGAACGAAGTAGTTCGATTTGGACAATAGCTCGGTTTTAAATGGCCGTATCGAATTCGCCTTTTTCGTCGATAGTTCTATTTTAAACCATTTATTTAATAAATCTTTCTTCCAAATTCAGCGTTTTCACTGACGCATTCGACAATTTAATAATTATTGAAATGAATTGTTGATACTTTACCTCGCACAGCTGTTTCACGGGCCCCTCAGGATCCATACCAAAGCCCCCTCCGGGTCCAAGCAGAAAGAGCCAGATTGCAAAACCCTATCTATATCACAAGCTTCCACCTAGCTTAACACTAATGGCTACTACTAACACAATTGACACTTCAACAACGATCGGTAACGGTTCACTTAACATTAACACTAAATAAAACTCTAACATTAGTTAACATGATAGAAGAACAAAAAATCTCGACTAATAATGCCAAAGTAACAAAAACTTAAACAGAATCCGTTCGCGTCAATTCGTATTTACAATAGGAAATGAACGTTGCGATTGGTGCAACGGGAACAACCTGTGGTAAGTAGGTAACTAGTCCGAATGTTTTGGGGCTTTCTTCAATGGACCCAGGAGGGGGTGACAGAGTATTGGGCTCGGGGGGCGCCTCCACCCGATAGGGTAGTGGGGACGGTGGGTCCCGTCGAGGGATACTGGCTCTCGGCCTCAGCTGCCATCGCCGTATGCTGTTGAGGGAAGTTGAAGTCCAGGGAGCCATCCATGCTCAGTTCGTGCTTTATGACCTGTCAACGACATAAATCTGTTATAGTATCGAAACGTTTTCCAATATCACTGACGTCTGTTACAGTTCATTACACAAAAAAGCCTCGTCTATTTATTTACAAGTTTTGTCTTATAAGAGATTCGGTTGGTGGTAGGGCATCTTAAATGTCCGCCTGGCTAGCTACCACCATGTTTTCTAAATCTGCCGCCAAGCAGCAATGTTAATAGCATTGTTGTGTTCCGGTTATGAGAGATAAGATAGCCAGTCCCCCAAATGTGTTGAGGTTTCCGGGTCAGTACGCTTCCACCTTCGACCTCATCTTCACTTAACATCAGGTGTGATTGAGGTCAAGTATCAACCCTTGTGCATAAAAAATAAAAATAAAAAGATGGGCAGGTAGTACAGCAGAATAATTGGCAATTGTTTCTGTTGTATCAGGATGTGGAATCCACAGTATGAGTTTATCTGGACAGAAATAGAAAATATGAATAGAGCTACTATTGGTGCTGCTAATTTCTATATGGATCGGTAAGGAGATTGAATATGAATCCTTTTAGCTTTATAAAAAAAAAGAAACCACTTAGTCGTGTCACTTGCGCGTGATACTTTTATTGCCTCTCGCAAGGTGCAGGCTGTTTTGTTTGACGTTGGAACTTCCCTGTTAGGGTAGCGATTATAAATTGATTTTTGGACCCAGCACCCGAGCCCATGCTATCCATTAAATGGCTTGGTGACGACATCGAGCTCATGACAAAAATCTATTATTTTTCTGTTGGAAGAGACGGTTTGGTTCTATTTTGTTCTTTCCGGAACTACACTGATTAAACAAATGGTTCGTAATTCACTAACCTCGTCGACGTTACACTCAAAGCCGTGTTCCAGTGCATCTATATTCAGGTCTTCCGCTAGTCCAGTATTCAACGCGCCCATGATTTGCCCCATCACCGTCGTCGGCCCCATCGCAGACTGCACCATCATCCCGCCATTCATAAGTGCGGCATCCGACGTGGTCACCATCTGGGTTTGACTGTTTTCTGGATGGAGGGCACAGTTTAAGTATTTGATTAAAATAAACTAATAAAGAATCTCGCTAGAAAATAATCAACTCAAGAAAAATGTAATCGCAATAAGTCTTCTACGCTTGTTGGGAAAGCATATACACTCCATGGCTTATGTACACTCCACTACATTGTACAGAGCTTTTGTCAGCATAGACGCGAGTCCAATACATGTTAGGGTACTGGTCCATACCTTCCTCCGAGGTACCAGCACCTCTATTGTTTAACTTTGATGGGAATGGACTGTATCGTCAGCTGCCAAATTCATCCTTTGCTTGGCTTGAATTTACAAATACGACGAATAGCGATGTAAATGGCAAGAAAGTTCATTATCATTGAAGTTAGACAATGAACGGACATGTTGTCTCACCATGTTTAAATTCACCGAAAATCGACTACTTCCATACATGACAAAATGTAAACCTTTTTAGCTGGTCACGATTGTTTAGGTTTACATAGAGAAATAGGCTACTTTTTAATATTTTGCTGTTCTTAGAATAATCAGAGAGATACATATTTTTAGATTCAATGCCTGACAATTTATTGTCAACATAAACTTAATTCGGCAAAAGTTAATACCTGTTTGCATAATATCAGCAGGATCCGCCGGCGGAGGTGGTCTCACGAAATGATCGAGCGGATGCTGATGGGGGGTCGGGTGTGCGGGGTGCGCAGGGTGGGAGTAAAGGGAGGCGCACGCGCAACCGCCATGCGGATGCCTCGGGCACGCGCCGTATGAGTTGTAGCGGTAGCTCCCACCAGACGACGAGGACAACGTCGTTGGTACATACCTAAACATGTTTTATTAAACTATACCAATCAATTGCAGAGGAGCTGATACTTATAAAATTCAACAACATTTATAAGAAGATTTTAACATTGAAATGTTACTGTTATTTAACAATTTTGGAATTCTTCCGTTAAATCCAGCTTGTTCTTAGTGTAGGGTAAGTATATATTCGGCAAACGCTCTACCTTCGTCACACATATGAGATCGAAGATGAAAACGCGGTCACCCAGAAGCCCCTAAAATATTGAGGCCGCAATCTTATCTTCAGCAGCAAGAACACCAATAAATAAAATGGTGATAGACTAATCAAACAGTGTAGTACCCCGCTGGGGATCGAATTAACGACTTCCATGAGCTAACTTAATATCCTCGTTATATAATACATAATACATTACTTATTATTATATCTAGTGGCATTAGAAATACCTTTTTGCTAATATAAACTAATGCATTTCATCTAGAGAAATCTAAATGAAGCAAAGCTTTCTTCTAAGCAAGCTTGAGTTTCCACATTATATAGATAGATAAAAAATCTAAAGTAAATTCAAATTAGATTTTTGTGCATTCTAAATCGCAAAAATAAGTAGCTACGAGATTCATTCACACAATAATGTGATTGTTTGAATGAATCTCGTAGCTACTCGGCTCTACAAAGTTTACAATCAAAAATCTAATTTCAAGCTAAGCATACAAAACTAAGGCCTTACGTGTTGAGGAATGGATCAGCTCCTTGGAGTTTCATGGAGTCAGCGAGAGATCCTGCCAACTGCTCCTCTTGAGCGTAGTCGACTTGTGAGAATTCGCTGGGTGTGGTGAAGTCTCCGGCCGGGGCGTAATCCGTACTCCAGTCCGGCTCCGATGTGATCAGAGATGGGATTGGAGATAAACGGCCGCAGGAGGATGCGTTGGACGACGCCCTCTGACGGAAGTCCGGCGACAACTGAAAACTGCTGCTACGCGCAAGCGAATAAGCGTCAAAATAACGAAAATGGTATGTGATACCGATATGAATTTTGTGAGCATGATTCGATTTAAGTCATCGAGGTATTAATATTTCTAGGATAGTATTCGAATCGTCTCACATAATTCAGTACTCGATAATTGGCCAAATAATCGAAACTTTACGCAGAAAGAAAACTTAAAGCTAGTTCATCTAGTAAAACCTCTGTAGACAACCTTAAACATGAACGCAAATCATGCAAATCTAATGGCTATAGGCTTGCTAACATATCAACTCGTAATGCTAAATGAAGCGATCCCCGTAACGGGTTCAATGGTCAGCGTAAATATATTTTTATTACTACAAACTATGACAGAAATATTCTATAAAAAATGTACTATGGACTGGATCTTCGGGCATTCGAGGCCAGTAGAATCCCAAATAAATGTCGCGATTATGTCCGTAATCCGGACAGATATTCGGCAATAAAAATGTTAAATATCGCGGAATTGACGAGACTCAGCATCAGCATAACTCATCATCTAATGGTTGCGAATGATTTAAAACCTTTTATCATAAAGGCACAGAGTTGCAATAACTCAGTTTTATTAGTCTGGTCAACGTAGCTTTATGCCGATAGTTTTATAAAGTGTTTCATGCGTGCTTCTCTTATTGTATCTAGTAGTCATAAAATTTCAATATTCGGGAGAGACCGGCTTTACTTAAGATATTGTAGGATGTGCCAAGACTGGCACAAATCGTTATTGCATTATCTGTATGTGTAAGTTATTTTACTTGTAGCGTTTCCAACAGTTTAGTCGTTAAGGTTATTGGGGCATTCTTTTGGACTATTTCCATTTGGTTTCAATATTATTTCTAGCAACTTAGTATAAACGCTTCTAATATTTATCTATCTAAATGTAAGCTTGTGTAACAAATATTGAATTATATTTATTAGATAGGTACCTGTGTAGAGGTGAGTCGTCGAACTTGTCGAAGCTCTCCGATACAGAACTACAGGGGCTTGGGGACGCGTCGTCTGTTACACCGTTTCTTAGCGCCTCCGTCTGTAAATAAGTACGAATTTCCAAACATTGCTGAAAACAAGCCCAAAAATGTAACAGGCAATATGGAACAGCTGAATGACTTTTTATGAAACTTTCATCGATCATAGTGGGACCTACCTATACTATAGGTATACTACTACCTACCTACTTATACTATATACTATACGTACATTGTAAGTTTTATAAAAATTCTTGCAAAACTTAATGAATGTGTGTGACTGGAGTAACAAATAAACGCTTTATCTATCTATCTATCTACAATACAATACAAATACACTTTATTGCACAAAAGGAGAACATACATTTTACAAAGCACAATACTGAAAAGAGTATCTACTTATGTACTCTTGGTTTCATTTCGATGTTTTAAAAGATTTCGAAGATATAAGTTAATGTGACGTTGTAAGTGATTCCTGTGGCACTCCAAACTATCTCCATGCGGGCGAAGCCGCAGACGGAACTTGTAATGAAATTATTGCACGAAATTACTAAACAATAAAACATGACCGTTGACTATTCCATCGCCGATACTTCTATTGAAAATATGGCCATTGATAAATTGCTCAGATATAATGAGTAAAATCCACCAGTTACTTTCTTTGGATTACCTAGTTTTAAAATAGTAATCACTAGTTATTGTTTTTGTTAAGATCTTAAGATAGATAAATCGTTTATTTGTATCTCCAATCACACACATGCCATAAGTTCCAAAGCAATCGGATAAACATATTTTATAACAATTCATAAAAGTAACATCAGGATACACTAGAGTATGTTTGTGCTACAGCCGTACAAATGGGTCATAGCTCAGTGTGTATAATTGCTCAGACAGCAAAACACTGATTTTCAGCTATTACCCACGAGGAGACACTGGTACAAAAGAGAACAACCAGACAAGCATATTTTACTGTGCGCGTCCGTGAATAATGTCACGTAGGTATATGTGTATTCAAAACTAACTTAGCAATATACTAGGTACTTCTTTCTTCATCACTAGATATTCACCATAGCCTCACTCACCGCAGTATCACGCTGTATGTAGAATAGGTATTGTTGTCAAGTTCTCATACTGTATGAAAAATATTAGGTTTTAAAACGAAAAATCTCACCTTCTTCTTAACCCGCCCTCTTCGTTTTTCAAACTTGGACGTCTCCATAGAAGCTGCCCGCCGACGTACCGACTTGCCTGGCTTTGCGTCCGGGTTGATCATCCACCACGACGACTTGCCCGTCCCCTCGTTCTGGACCCGCATGAACCGGTTGTGCAGTGACAGGTTATGTCGGATCGAGTTCTGCAACAGACGTGTACAATACAGGTTAGTTAACGCGTTATTGTATTTTTATTGGGAATTATCGACAAGTACCGTAGGCCACAAAAATGTATGGATACTTTCAGATTAAACGATTTAGACCTAGAAGGTGTCCACTTTGTATTTAAGGCAAATGTCAAGTATTATTCTTGCACATGTGTAGGTATATACTATCTACTATACAAGTATCAAAAATAATTTCCAGGCGGCTGAAACATGTTAAGTGCACTTTTGTGACCCATTGTACGTGTCCCTACTGTTAGAGAATAGAGACGGGATGATTATTATAATTCAATAATTAAATAAAAAATTCGGTGTAGAAATAATGTGGTGGTATAATGATTTTGAAAGTGTGAACTGAAGACGCCTTAATTCTGAATGGCGGATGCGGGCCGTACAGCCACAGCAAAATTGGTGACAAGCCACTTCCTTTTCTTTAAATATTTTCTCCTAATTACAAATACCTACCTACAAAATACAAACCTTGGGCAATATTATTATTATGTTCGAAGTTCATCGCGGTTAAACCACAAGAGTTAGGTATATTTATTATATCAGTAAATTGCGGTCGAATAGCAAAAGTACTTACAACTGACAGAAATAACGGCCCTGATAATATTAATACACATGCACGAGACAAAAGTAATACATTACGTATAGGTATAAATACAGACATAAAAGAGATGCGTACAACTGAATAGGTATTACTCTCATTATTTACGAGGTAGGTAGGTACACGGTGGTGAACTAGCCAAAGTGGTTACAGAGGTAAAGTGATGCTAAAAATAACCAGCAATAAACCGTGGCAATCGTCACACGGACATAACCGGGCGTGGCGACCGCAAAAAAATCTATTTTAATTCCACCGACCGTTGACAAAGTTGGTGCAATAACGCGTCCTATCTCACACCGGCAATAAAAATCTCACAACTTTTTCCCGTCGAAGGAATAAAAGCGACCGCAACACCGAATGAAGTTTAGCAATAAAAATGTCCATAAATAATTTCTGCCTGCTCTGAGCGAGATCCCACTTACGGTGATACTTCGCCTCATGCAAATACGAGGAATTATCTACTATATCATAAAGTTCGCAAAAAACCGCGTTATAACTATTACGTTGAAAGTAGACTTTGTAGCCCAGGGAAAATACGGTAAAAAATTAGCTTAGCTAGACATATTCAGAACCGACTTATATAATTGCTATCTTGTAGAGGTATGTTAGAGATGTAATTTTGAATAATTAAGCCTAAAAAACACGAGCGCTTAGTCTTAGACTTTTTTAGAGCACCCTATTTTTAATTTGTATCTTAATAACAATAAATACTAACTGATATTTAATTAGGTAGACTTTTGTTAAATACAGTTAACTTATTGATGGATAAAAAAACTAAGCATGTTATAGTTAGGCATGCATGTGTTTTAGCTGAAAATGTCGTCGAGCTGCATTGCTTAAGAAATAAAAATGAGAACTAATATTTTGTAACGATAATTTCCCTAAATATTTTGTATTTAAAGGAATACCCATAATTTGAGCATTTTTTTAAATGAAACACATTTTTCAACGTTAGCTTATTTTGTTACTTATTACTTGCGTTTCTTACAAATGCTTAATTTTTAGCAATTGTTAATACATTTACAACACTTTCTTAAATGTTTCAAGAAAATCGCGGTTATTCGTTTTTCCGAGGTCAAACCGTATTTTCCCATTGAGAAAGGCTTGAGATAATCGAACATCGAGCCGTTATTTTTTGCGGGTAATTTAACAGAACTTTTTATAGCTACATACATTCCAATAAGGAAGTAAAGCTTAAAGTTCCAAAATTTTCTCAAAAAGTTGTTCAGAAACGTCTTTATATCTTTTAAAACTTTCACGAGAGCAAATGTCACGACTTAACAAACTATAGCAATTATAAAGTAGCTATTATTTTATTTGGAAAATAGTTGCCAGGAGTCTGAATATCTTCGGCGACGTAATAACGTTCCGGTGGTAATTTTAATTTAATATCGTACGTTTTATAACTAAATTTCTATACTATACAGGCAAACTACCGATTTGCTAGAATACTTATTTTATGCTATTACTGATAGGTTCTCTACCCATGTTCACTTTATGATTATCGAAACTAAATTTCGTTCTCTTAACAGTTCACTCAAGGTTTACGAAAATTTTTCATTCCGTCTCTATTCATACATTATGCAATGCCCCCTTTACCACCTTTACACTATGGAATATTTTTGTTCTGTCGCGCGATTCGAATTTTAAACGAAGTTTAAATTCATGTTATCTTACTTTATGTATGATATCGTTTAATTCCTGTTACGTTTTCAAAACAAATACATATTAGAATGTTATACTGCCACCATTTAATTCAAAAAGTGATTCGATATCTAAAACAGACATTGACACTTTGCCGTATTCTGTCTGAAATGTTAATATATGTATGTCTACGTTTAATTAGGTTTATGTAATTGTACAGCGAATGGACATGTCCATAAATCGGGCGAATGTGGACAAGTTGTGCGATTTATCAAGCGTGAAAACACACGCAACAAATGGCCTGTCGACGCGTTGATGGATTTGTCGCCAGCACTCCTTACCACGAATTATGTCTGCTATTAACTTAACAAGTTACCGTTTAAGATGATATCTTACAGTAATATTTTGCCTATAGTTAGCATTTCCGTTATGGTGCCTACCTATTTAGTAAATAAAGCACTTATTGTACATTGACAGCGTAGGTATTAAGTTTCTTTAACAAAAAGTTCAGAAGAGGAACCATGTTCTGTATCTGTATGTTCGTCTTTCACACCTGTTTACCTAAGGAACTTGCTTACCCACATCCATCACAGTTCAATGAATAATTAAATAAGTTATTCTTATATGTAATTAAATTTAAAAGTGAAGCAACATAGTAAAGTGGGGTATACCTAAAGGGTTAATTAAGTTTTAATAGGTAGCTAAAGTAAAAAAAAATAAAAGTATTTTGTTAAAAATTTGCTCATTCCTTAATGCCGTATGCCATTACTTCCCAGAATTCGTTCCTTATCTATCTATTACTATCGAATGGTGTAATAATACAGTGTGTGTTTTTTTGTAAAACAACAGGTTCGATTCCTGGCTAGGAATATTGATTTTTCAAAAATCCAATGATGCAGTTTTAGTTTTCATCAAAATCGGGTCCGAGACTCCTTTGAGTACTTTTTGCTATTTCTCATAGTTACGGATGTGGCCATGCACGCCCACTTGAAAAATTTTTAGTTAGCTTTTTATTTATAAGGTGAAAAATGAACAAATGTTTCTAGAAAAAGTAAACAATGTCCCAACTTACAATGTTTTAACAAACTGCTTTTACAAAATCTATATATGTATAGCTTTCGGTCCCAGAAATATACTTTCTGAGTTTTTCAGAAGACCTACTAATGAAACAATTCGCAGTATCTCGCATCACTACCTAAATTTAAATATCATAATATGTCTTTATATTACGATATTTAAATTGTTTAAACCAGTTGATTGCTTACATTAAAAACGGAACCCTTGGCGCGCGACTTAGAACTATTGTCTAGTTTTTTATAGTCCTAAATTATGAATTATCTGAAATAAGTGAAAAAAATATCAGACGACTTGTTAATAAAAGCGAGTAAAACATGAAAAATCTTGGTACTACCGAAAGAGAATTTGTGCGTAGACCGACATTCACTATATCAAACTTTTATGAAGCTAAGTAATTGGTCGAATTTATTACGAAAGCTTTTCAGGTCCCCAATGATTACGAGAACAAGAATGCTAACTGTTGAGAACTTGATTTGGCTGAGATCCTTTACGTAACACTGTCCACAAAAAAATGGGTTCAGTGTTTGATTTATGGTTGGTATCGAAGATATGTGGGTTGCTGACAGACGAATAAAGCTAATCGAATTTTCCGCCGCTGCGAAATCACGTCCATGTTACGTACGTTCTTGTAATTTACCTGTTTTTAGGGTGGTTGTATATTAAGCTCATACGGTCGTGTTTCTTTGCGCTCCAGTTGAGATTGAGCGGGTATGAATACAGCACTTTATAGGTAAAAAAGAAACAATATAACTAACAGGAAGTGGAATTTAGCAATACTTTAATTATCGTTTTGTTTAATGTTTAAGGAAATTATATTTGGATTCCTTTACCTACTACTAATAATAACTAACATTCGAGATAAACTGACCACAAAAATCATTACTATATAGGTATTAGGCGTCGGTTATTGTGATGAGCCGCGGCGAGCGGTGGCGGTGCGGCGAGCGAAACCAATTTTATTAACAACACTAATTTTGCTAATCCATGCAGTATAAAGATGGTCATAAAGGTCATATTATAATACATTTATTATAGTACAATAATACATTTGTATATTTTATTATAATTATCTACTTCGGGGCGACGTTTAGTCTATCATGCATGAAAATTTACTTCTTGACTTTCTGCACAGAATACATAATAGTTCCAGCCTTTATATGATTTTAACATTGTGACAGTTTTGATTACATATTTACTATTGTTATAATATTAGGTAATATCTAAATATATATTTTTAATTTGGTGGGATTTAAAACATTGGAAATGTATCTACCTACATCTAATACATAAGTTCACATTAAAACTGTTTAAAAATTAAATATAGTTATTTATTCTAAACAAAAACCATGGTGATACTTATATGGATAGCACTTTTTATGCTCTTTTAAAATGAAATGACCCCCTAAATGCAATCTTATTTTAGATTGTTCATATATGAGTCAATTATTGATATCTTCCATTAAGTTTTTCTAATACCCTAATAATTAATAGTATTGACCAATGTGAATGTTTTTATTTTCTTAGTACCTATTGTGCTGCATGCTAAAACAATAGGCTAGTCACTTTATATAAACTTGCAAACACACACTCTAACGCTAGCTCGCCTCGCTCCGCCTCGGTTACCGCTAGCAGCTCTGACAGCAGAGGCCTTAAAAGAGATAAATAAACAATCATCGTCATCCTCAGTCCGCAGTGTTTTCAACGACGACCTCTCCAATTCATTCCCATGCGGATACCCTCATGGTAGGTAATACGCCTATTTCACTTTAAAATTAATGTTAGATTAAATCAGATATACCAATCAAATCATTTTCCGTATCGGAGGACTAGTCAACGTACGTTTTACAAAAACCCGACAGTTATCCCAAATGGGGTAGTCAGAGATATCCCAAACATTAGCGATTGGGTGATACAAATATTAAAAGCCTACAAAAGGGTTGACAGAGCCCAGCGGATTAGCAGGTTGAAGTGGCAGTGGGCAGGGCACACACTTCGAAGAACTAATGGCCGGTGGGGCATTAAAGTTCTCGAGTGGAGACCACGCACCGGCAAGCGCAGCGTAGGACGTCCACACACAAGGTGGACAGACGACCTGATAAAAATCGCTGGATGCAGGCCGCTTCTGGAATTCCATAGGGGAGGCCTATGTTCAGCTGTGGACGTGTGGTATGATGAGGATGAATATTAAAAGCTTAATGCTAGAAATAACCTCCACGGTTCATCTTTCAAAATAAGTATACAGAAATGCACACGTGACAAATAAGCCCATTGCCGTTAAAACGTGCAAATCTATAGATGTTTTTTGGTGGAAAGTCCCATCGTCGCCGCTTACGACACCCTCGGGAAGACACGGATTGGTGCTATTCTTTTTAAGTGCCGAAACTACCTTACTAGTACAAATCATAATATTTTTTTTTTAATTTAAGATAAATTCGTGACGTTATGGTCCTAGTATGTAGTAAGTGAAGTCAAGAAATTTTTAATATTAGTAGGTATATAGGTAAAACTTAAACATGCTCCTATTGTAATTCAGTTGGGACCTTACTTTGACATGCTTGACCTTGTGAATATTTATACTTAATTAACATACATGTGGTCTAATAAAAGGTGTGTCTCGTCTCGAAATGTCTATAAATCTTATGCGTTTATATCGTTCTTAGTGGAAGAAGAATACGTTTAGAAAAGTAATGAACGAGGATAATTTATTACAATGCACTGCGAGTAATGTATGTACAGTCGGCGTCATAGTTATTCATACAAGCCTATTTAATTTTCATTTTATTTATCTCGAACACGTTTTCTACTTATCATAATCACGGAGAAAACGTGTTCTTTTTTTTTATGTACAACGGGTTGGTACTTGACCTCAATCACACCTGATGTTAAGTGAAGATGAGGTCGAAGGTGGAAGCGTACTGACCCGGAAACCCCAACACATTTGGGGGACTGGCTATCTTATCTCTGACAACCGGAACACAACAATGCTATTGTTCAATAATGTTCTAGTCTGTTTCCGTGCTTTTGAATTATTTTTTTTTATTTCTTGTAAATACCTCCTTCTTGATATGCATTAATGTCATGTATCTACTTCATTTTCTATTATAAATAAATACATGGGCTATTTTGTTTTTATGATTAATTGGATACGCGTTTGACCACAATCTCACCTGATGGAAAGTGACGATGGTGAAGCACGCGATCTTAGAAGATGCCTATTCACCCTGCTCTTGATCCCAAGGTTGTAAGATTCAGGCAAGGCTCACTTCGAAAGCGAGTTCCATGCCTTGGCTTTTCGCATTATGAATGAAGAGTCGAACCGCTTACATGCTACCATTAGTCATGTAAAATAGTGCTGTATGATTATGATTAATTATGGAGCCGCTTGAGGTAACAATATAGGTGGCTAAATCGTGTCCATTCACAGTTGAGCCTTGTACAACGTCGCCACAATGACCTCACCGTGATAGGAATACCAACCTAACCCTATTATTGTATTACTAAACCTAAGTGTGTTACAACTATGTCTTACTTGCGTTCGTCCTTTTCGATTTTAATGTATCCTCACAAACGAAAGGCCTTTCGTTTGTGAGGTCTGAAACTCTGGCCATTCGTTTGTGAGGACACATTACAATAATTTAATCCAATTTTATTTGTATATTCCATCGCTTTATAGGTATGTGTAATTCCGGGGAAAGTTTTACGAAAAGCATGTGAAACAGCCATACACTCGTTTGTATCAATGAAACGTAACAACGCGGGGGAAAGGGGGCGGGTGACGGCCGCGACGAACGCAAGTAAGACATAGTTGTAACACACTTAGGTTTAGTAATACAACTAAATAATGAAATAATTCATAAGATGATAAAAAAAAGATGGGTAAATGATTGTGTGATGAATATGAACATTTATTCCTGAGTCATGGAAGTTTACATAAATATTTATTTATTTTATTTTATTTATTTATTATAAGAATTTTAGTTTACGTAAATATGTATTGTTTATCTGTTATCTACCCTAAACCAAGGTAAAAAATAACTAATTTACTAATGTAAACCTTAGGAATAGCTTATTTTCATCGTAATGTATTTGTTAATTCATAGAAGCTTGTAGGATTACGTCATGTGGGGCTATTGCCTTTATAAACGTCATTATTCCACATTATTGTGATCGCCCCTGCCTCGAAACAGACACAAAGCGTAACAAGAGAGTTTAAAAAAAAATCTTATATGTTTCAGCAAAATTTTCAACCAATATTCATTAACAGATTTTATTTCAAGGATTCCATACTTTCGCTGAAGTAACATACCTACATACGTCACGACCTTTATCTCAATTGGGATCATATACTAAAACAATTAGGGATGCAACAACAGGTTAGTAGTTACATAGCCTGCACAATAGTAAATAAATTCATGTATATCCCAGACATTAAGACCGTTTTAACGGCCATGGGCTCATGTGTCACGTGTGCATTGCTGTATATTTACAAAGGTGAACGTGGATGTTGTTTCAAGTATTAAGCTCGTATTTCAGAATGTTACTCAAGCAGAGATCTCCGCTTGAGGACAGTAAAAAGAGACAGCTTTATGTAACTTGTATAGCGTCATCTCTTTGTAACTATGCTCAAGCGCAGATCTACGCTTGAGCAACATTCTGAAATACGGGCCTAAGAGTTTAATACTTGAAACAACATCCATGTTTCACCTTTGGAAATATACAGCAATGCACACGTCACACATGGCCGTTAAAACGAGCAAGTCTATAGATGATTTTTTTTTGTGGAAAACCCCATAGTCGCGTTACACGACATCCACGGGAAGCGACGGGATAGTTATATTCTTTTTCTTTGTCAAAACTACACAGCACTAAATTGTAAAAAATCTTATTGAGTTACTGTTTACAAAATAGCGTATAACTGTTACACCGTACTTAGAATTTTGTCTACGGCAGGATTCACGGCGCCACCGTGGCCCTTATGGGGTGAATTAACCGTCTCCACCATCGGTCCCCTTTAATGCTTCACCGACTTAAATTTTGTCGAATTTCCACTGCTATTATATAGAGTTACGCAATCTCCGAAAGGAATGGCTTATGATTCCCGTTGTTTATAGCCTCCGGTTATTTTGTGGGAAGCGATTGGTGCGATCTGATGAAGTGGTTGATTGCTTATAGTCTTAAAGACACCCACGGGATGATTTTAACAATTGTACAAGAAATTATTGCTTAGTATGAATTTCAACTATCCATATTTGTAATGATCCGTAATAATAGAAAGACAAACTTTTTTTTTTTTGTATTTTCATAATGAGAAGATGGCCATTGTTCTGGTGGAGTCACCCTGCCTTTGAAACCAACGGTTGCGGATTTAAATCCCGCTAGAGGTAAAAGGTTGGGTGATGAATATGAACATTTATTTTCGAGTCATGGATGTTTATATAAATATTTATACATCTTTATCCATGTTAAACCGGAAGAGTTTTTTACCGTAAGGAAAAAAATAGGGCATATTAGGTACCTACGTGAAATAGAAGGTATTGGCATTGCTAATTTATTTTTTTCAAAACCATTATCGAATAAACCGTTAATTGTGTTATTTTACGGACGCGTTTGTAGCCTATTCCACATAAATACATAATTAAATAAAACAAATAAAGAAAACTTGGAGAAAATCTGAGCTCCAAATAAATTTCGCATGATAGGAACCTTTCGAATCCCGCCAGTCGCATATCAACCTCCGGCCGGAGTGGGCGTCGATGATAATTAACTATGGATATTTATCCACATTATACAATATATGTTTTATTTTATTATGATTATTTTATTTTATTTCATTATTTGTTTTTATTTTATTTTAGTTTTGTTTTATTTCATTATTCAAAAATAGTATGACGTTGACGTAACAATGGTTACATACTGATACTTTATTAATTAATTTTGACATAGTTACATATAATAATATGTAGATGTTAAATTTCTATCTTATTTTGTTCATTTTGTGACTTAACAAATAATCTAGTAATTCTACAAATCTTTAAGATGTATGTGTATAGTTATTGTTTTATGTTTGACAATCACTTTTACTTTAAAAATCATAAATTTACGGAACTGTATGTGTGACTTAATATTGTAAAAGTGAACTAAATAAAGCTAATCTAATCTATAGATATTGTATAATGTGGATAAATATGGAGTCTGTGCTAGTTTGGGACTAGATAATTACTCTGAATAGCGATCGTCTAGATGAGCCTTGAAATATAAGAATCGGTTATTTAACCCATTTAGTGACACACAATGATAATGGCATTGTTGTGTTTCGGTTGTCAGAGATAAGATAGCCAGTCCCCCAAATGTGTTGGGGTTTCCGGGCCAGAACGCTTCCACCTTCGACCTCATCTTCACTTATCATCAGGTGTGATTGATGTCAAGTACGAACCCGTCGTGCATAAAAAAAATAACACACATTTACAGGATTACATTTAATTCCTGTATACTGGTGACTTCACTCCTGATTACGAACATCTTTCCACTAGGAACCATAGCCGAATTTAGCCAAAAATTATTGGACTTCCATACTAAAGGTGGTTTCAGAATGGTTTACTTTGTATCGAAAATGTTTTTGATCGAATTCGACCATGATTCCTCGGGGAAAGTTGTTCGTAATCAAGAGAATTACACGAATTTCAATTCACCCTATACATACGTATGAACATTCATTTCATGTCTTGTCTTGGATGTTTATATAAATATTTATGTATGTTTATCCGTTATCTAGTATCCATAGCACAAGCTTTGCTTAGTTTGGGACTAGATGATTGGTGTAAGTGTCCGAAATATTTATTATTATTTATTATTATTATTATTCATTCATGATATTATATACTTTCGAGGGCTCTATTTTTTTAATATATTTAAGATTAAACTCGGAGATAGGTTCTTGGTCATGTCTGATGGAAAACTATAGAGCCATTTCGAAGATATTTAGCTTTTAACATAGTTGGTTTGTTTTATCTGGATGATATAAACATCTGTTTACTCGGAGGTGTTCTAAATTTTCAATTAATATGGAATGGTATAATTTATTTTTTTAATCTTTATTTAAAGAGCTTGGTCACTTTTGTGACTATGTCGCTCTATACGTACCCTTGCCTACCTTAAGGTTGAAATTAAGACAACATGGAATTTATCTTAATTTCTACCCCAACCTAACCAATTTATTCAGCGCTCGTGCCGCTGCCGATATATGGGATGGTATAATTTTTAAATAATGCATTATATGAAACGAAATACAATGTATTGTTTTATAAGTAATACCGAAATATATTTCTGTCCCTAAAACAATCCGCAAGTGTTTCCGTATAAACGTGGAAGAACCAACACTAGCGGATTAACCGGGGCTCTTGAATAATTCAGAGCAATATTTTTGTAATAGATTGAAACAGTTTCGTGCGGTGGAGACACTATATCTTATTGTCTATTCGGACCTTCACACTGTTGGGGTGCAACCTGCGTTGATACTTTGGCCCCATCGCACCTTCAGTTACCATGGTGAGAACTTTTTTTTTTATGCACAACGGGTTGGTACTTGACCTCAATCACCTGATGTTAAGTTCAGATGAAGTCGACGGTGGAAGCGTACTGAATCAGAAACCCCAACACATTTGGGGGACTGGCTATCTTATCTCTGACAACCGGAACACAACAATGCTGTTAACATTGCTGCTTGGCGGCAGATTTAGATAAGATGGTGGTAGCTAGCCAGATGGACATTTAAAATGCCCTACCACCAACCAAACCGAGTACTTAAACATGTACCCCGCTGGGGATCGAACCCGCGACCTCCGAATCGTAAATCCAATGTTGTTTACATTGAGCCACGGAGGCGGTTAAACTGGTGCAAGACGGCAGGTGTACATTAAATAGAACAGAATTCAGCACCCAATACGACGTCTCATCATCCACAGATAGATGAAGTATTCTACATCCACTGATTAAGTCCAATAAGCATTTGCCGAGGGGAAATTACATTCATCCCGCTGCAACTTCTGTAAGCCAAGCCAAGCCATCTGCCGCTGTTGATGCTAGCTTCAGGAGTTTTAATATGAGGAATGTGGAGGTGAGGTTGCCGGACATAAACCCTTTCTTCTTTTTCTTTCATTTTCTATGGAACGATTTGCCGTATTAGTCACGCTGGGTAAGCGTTCGCACATATGACAAATTCAATTGCATTTATGGAGTACATTTTTGGATCTGGGGATTCTTTTTTATTTGAACATAAGTTAAACTAGTTTTTTTTTATGCTCGTGGTTAGCTCTAAACATTTTGGGTTTGATTTTACTTTGGTTGTGTCAACAATATAATCGTTCACACAAAATAGCGCGATACCATTTCTTACTTCAGCTAAACTAAAGCTAAACCAAAAACGTTCCGTTCGAACGGTAACACCGTTGTAAAATAGCGCGATTGGTCCCCAGGTATATTTTAAGTTCCATGGAAACCGGCTCAGACGTTTTTAAAATAATTAGTTGTTAACACCAGGGCTTGTAACCGGTTTCGAAAATACCGGTAAATAAATGTTTATACAGGATTTTAGAAAAAAAAATACATTAATAAACCGGTTTAATCCAGACCACAGTAATCTGTGATCCAGACAGACAGAGCACGCTTGATGACCGATCACGTTTTTCGGGTTTTTTTTTTTAAGATCAAAGTAAAGCCAAACATATAAAACACTCCTTTGTACTAGACGGTGATTTAGGTTTTAAAATAAACCGGTAAAGAACCCTGGTTAACATAGATTTCATTATTTCGAAATGTTTAATTCTGCTAAAAGAGCATGATATAAAAAATAATAAAATATGTTTAATTCATAGTTATTGGGCGACGATTCAACACAAGTGTTATTCATCAAATTAACGATAATTTGATTATAAATGACTGATCAAACATTGGTAGAAAGAAACGACTTCGATTGTTTGTTGTCTTTCTTTTTATATTTCGAATAGCAATTTATTAGGTCTATTAATATTTTGGAGTTCCAAGAATTATCACCAATTGCATCATCCATCCATCGTCCTAACTTTAACTCACAGGACATTTCCTCAAAAATATCAAAAAAAAGCTAAATACGTTATCATCGAATCAAAGTGTAATGTTCAATGTTCAACAGTATTTTAATCCCCGATGAAAAACGACGGGTGTTATGTGTTTGAGGGCGTGGTGTGCGTGTGTGTGTTTCAGTCTCAGCAATTCGTGGTTCGATTTGAGTGCGGTCTTTTTATATTAAAGAAAGACTACGAGGGGACAGATTCCTAGCCACGTTTGATGAAGATCGATTAAGCCTTTCGAAGATTAGCTTTTAACACAGATTTTTGGTGTGTCGATGATATCATATAATCCTGAATCCTACAACATTGGGATCTTCAAGAGCAGAGTGAATAGGCATTTACTGAGATCGCGTGATTCACCTTCGACCACATCGTCACTTTCCATCAGGAGAGATTGTGGTCAAACGCGAATCCAGTCGATTATAAAAAAAAACAAAAAATATTTTTTCGAGGGTTTTCAATTTTTTTTTATACTTTAAATTAAACTCGGGGATTCGTTCTTAGCAATGTTTGATGCCAAGGTTAAGTCGTTATGAAGATATTTAGCTTTTAACATTGTTTGGTCTATCTATGTGATCTATATCAATGGTGGGCAAAATAAGGCCCGCGGGCCAGCTCTGGCCCGCGAAAGGATTTCATTCGGCCCGCCGACGAAGGTCCTTCAAAATAAATAATATTTGGCCCGCAATAATAATAATCCCCTAAAAGTTAAATTGTATTTTATAACTAACATTTGTGAAAGTATGGAATACTGTAATGTAATGTTTATATAATATGATTGATAAATTTCAAAACACGCATTTTATCTATAGGTAATTATGGCCCTCTTCTGAAATTTCTTAAACTTTCTGGCCCCCTATGACGAAAGTTTGCCCACCAGATCTAGATGATTCAATCATTTATTTTGTTTTCCCGGGGTGTTTTCTTTTACAATTTACAGTTGTGTTTATTAAATAAAACTTATAGACATCAAACCGTTTTATTGCAATTTTGGTTTGTTTCAGTAAATGTGCCCGATGCTTCTATCAATTAACGAAGATTTGCCAAATTGCAGTGTTTTTATATACACCGTCGTGAGTTCGCTTGTCTATCGGTATACACGTTGTCTACTTACACCGGAATTGCATGATCTTATTCCATTACCCTTTTTCATTTGGAATACTTGTAGCCACATAGCGAGCGGGTATGGCGAATTTATCGTCCATAACCTGAACATTCACAAGCGTTAAGTCTTCTGCTTCACCGTTCATACCGTTCATCGTAATACGAACGCTGCGGCATCAGTGTACCCAGAATCTATTGGAATCCCCAAATGTAGAGTGAATATTTACTGCTATGACATGCTGGATTTGTGCCGGTGGGATTATGTGGAAAAAAAGTATCCAGCTCTTCATAAACGAGGCAATCTAAACCGGTTGAAAGAGTTATGGAAATTTACTTATTCCGTTTGATTAAAACAAGCGTTAATCTTTATATCTCTTTTCTTTCCCCGATATTTTGCATATTTATGAATTAGTCACCGTACGTCATTTTAAACAAACGTATTAACATATATAGCTTCTCTTTAATACTCTCCTATAGCAGAATTATTTCAACATACATAAAGCCCGACCTATATCCCAAATGGAGGGGTCAGAGATGTCCCAAACATACACGTTTCAATAAGTGGTTCAAATATTTAAACTTTAATGCTTGAAACAACATCTACGGTTTACCTTTCGAAATGTATGCGCATGGTAACAGGGGGTGAGTCCATCGCCGTTGAAACGATGGCTTTGACAACACCCACGGGAAGAGAAGGGTTTATTCTATTCTTTTTACGTGCCGAAACCACACCTCATTATTATTTTAAGTCTTACATTCATATTATTTCACTTGAAACTTTGTGAAATGGTTGCAAATCGTTCACTCAAAGCATACATCATGGCTCAAACCTATAGAAAAAGTTAATGAAAAATTTTAAAACATGATGGTTTTGTAAATGTGGTAAATCTAGTATTTTTACATGTTCAGAGACACAACCTCTTGCCGTTATTGGACGACCGATTGGCGTTAGTGGATAGTGATCCTATCAGCCAAACCAACGGTTGCACGTTTGAATCCCGCTAAGGGTAAATGTTTATTCCAGAGTCATGGATGTTTAAGAAAAAGTAAATGCCGTGTCGTATCAGGTAGTCAAAGAAAAGGCGGAATGTAGATAAGTGTGGAAAGGACTCCACCGACAAGAGCATACATTATATTTATGTATGTTTATCTGTTATCTAGAATCCATGGTACAAGCTTCGCTTAGTTTAAGACTAGATGATTGGTGTAAGTGTCCGAAATAATTTATAATTTATTTATAATTTTGTTTGGAAACAAGCAATATTATAACAATAAAACTTCTATTATCTGATGCAGTGCTCTTAACGTGGTAAATAACTTTTGTCTCACTCGTCGCCTTAGCGCACGAATTAAGAATTTTTCTATTCCATCAAATTAAATCGAACGAAATTAGGGATGAAAGTTGAAAAGATTGGGAAATTACTTGAAGTGTGAAATCAAATAATAAATAATTCAGATTAGGAAAATCGCGATTACACAATGGGGGCTGTCGGGGTGCGGGGTGAGCCCGCGGGGAGGGGACCAAACGTGACATCCCTGTGAAATTCGGAAGAAAATCCAGTGGCGTTGACAACCGCCGGTGACAAATTTAATTATTCAACTTACCGAAACGTTAGCAAGATGACTTTTCCCGAGCCGATAACTAAGTATAAATAAATTCACTTAGAGCTGCCGAAGCAAAGTTTAACTTAATAAAACATTGAAATTTACGTAATTCTATTGCGCTGAGGTCGGATTCTGGTGTCAGAGGGTTTGAATGCTTCGTCATTTGACTCATTGTTGCTATAGAAATATGAAACAATGCTGCCAACGACGACCTGCATAAATAAACGAGTCTATAGCTACTTTTTTTTTTTATAAATAAATAAATATTACATCAACCAACTAACTAGTCCCATAATAAGGAAAGCTTGTACTGTGCGTACAAATACCTATATGAATTTTATCCAATTCTTTTTTACCTTTCGCGGAATTTGAACCCGCAACCGTTGGTTTCGCAGATAGGGTCATTATCAATATCAATCGGTCGTCATGAGAATAACGAAAAAAAAAAACAATGAACGAACCTGGTTCACATGATTAGGGTTGCGTACTAATAAGTGATAATTTTTTTTATCAGTATCTTGTCCCACTGTTGGGCAAAGTGATCAGTTAATAGACCAAATTAAACTGTTTTTACTCGGCTGCCCCAGGGTAATGTTGTCATTCGATAACCAGTGTCATAGGAACGTTTTATAATAAAAAATACAAAATGGCGCTCACAAAATATAAAATGGCGTTTGTTTTCAAGTATTTAAACGAATGGCTCGACGGATTTTCAAGTAGTAGTCTTTTTAATTATTTTTATATGCAATCGGGTTTCTAGGTTTACGAATAATTAAAATCAAAATCAAAATAAAATCAAAAATATTTTATTCAATGTAGGATACAAAAATATCACTTATTGAAAGTCAACATGCTATTTTTCTTTTTTTAACTACATCGCTTCACAAGGTGTTATGGTTAGGGAGAAGAAGCGACAAGAAACTCCGCAACAACACATCTTTTCAACTAGTCTCCATCCTTACAACAATACTACATCTTATATTACATATTACAAAACAATAGCAATTAACATAACAACCAGCTAACACCAGACCTCCTTATCGCCTAAATAATCATCTATCCTGTAATAACCCTTCTTACACAGAGTTTCTTTAATGTGGCGTTTAAATTTCTGCTCTGTTAAACTCAATACATGTTCTGGTATTTTATTGTAAAAGCGTATGCTGTGTCCCACAAAGGATGTGCTAACCTTGCTAAGTCTAAATTGTGGAATTTCAATTTTATTTTTGTTTCTAGTATTCAAATTATGATTATCAGAATGTTTGCGAAATAGGCATATATTTTTGCGTACATACATTATACTGTCATATATATACTGGGATGCAACAGTTAAAATACTTATTTCTTTAAACAGATCTCTTAGAGAATCACGGCAGCGTAATTTATATATTGCTCTGATTGCTCTTTTTTGTAGAACAAATATTGTTTGAATATCTGCACCTCTACCCCACAGTAGTATACCATAAGACATAATGCTATGAAAGTAGCTAAAATAAACGAGCCTCGCTGTTTTAATGTCAGTAAGTTGTCTAATCTTACGAACAGCATAAGCAGCTGAACTGAGCCTGCTCGCAAGTGTCTCAATATGCGACCCCCACTGTAGTGTGGAGTCCAAAGTGATGCCAAGAAAAACAGTGTTCTCAACAAATTCCAATGGTTCACTATTCAACTTTAGGTTGTTTTCCCCCTGCCTTACATTAGGTAAGGAAAACTTAATACATTTGGTTTTCTTAGCATTTAGAACTAAATTATTCACAGTAAACCAGTTCGAAACCTGTGAAAGAGTATCGTTTACATCGTCAATATCATTCGACCCTCTCTTTATTTTGAATATAAATGAAGTGTCATCAGCAAACAACACAATATCAACCAGGTTCCGAACTAAATAAGGCAAGTCATTAATATAAACTAAAAACATAAAAGGACCTAGAATTGATCCTTGAGGCACTCCCATTTTCACAAAGGATCCTGAAGATTTTTCCAGATTTACTTGAACTTTTTGAATTCTATTTTCTAAATAAGAAGTTAATAAGTCGAGGGCTTTGCCGTGCACCCCATAATGTTCTAATTTAAATAAAAGCGTTTTGTGATCCACACAATCGAATGCTTTTGAAAGATCGCAAAACACACCGATTGCATCGCTGCGATCTTCCCAGGCATTATAAATATTTTTAATTAGAGCTACACCGGCATCCGTTGTCGAGCGACCGTTAGTGAAGCCAAACTGTTTATCATGTAGTAGTCCATTTGTATTGAAATGACACAATATTTGACCCAGAATAAGTTTCTCAAAAATTTTACTAAGTACAGGTAGAATGGAGATGGGCCTGTAATTATTGAGATCGTTTTTACATCCTGATTTAAAAAGAGGTACAACCTTACTATGTTTCATCAGTTCAGGAAAGACACCCTGATCAATACTCGCATTGAAAATGAAGGCTAAGTAAGGAGCGATCGTAGTGACAATATGACTCAACAGCTGTACCGACATGCCCCAGACATCTTCAGCTTTTTTTAACTTTAGCGTTTTGAAAGCCTTTATAACTTCGAGAGGGTCAACATACCTAAATTTAAGAATAGTGTGGCATTTTTTTACATTAGCTACCATCAATGATTTAGCACGAATTGGTGATGAATCTAGTATTTCAGTAGTTTTGACTGGAATATTTACAAAAAAATTTTCAAAATGCTGAGCTACTTCTATATCGCGATTGATAATTCTATTATCAATTTTAATTGAATATCCATTGTCACGTTCTTTAACACATGACGTTTCCCTATTTATAACCTTCCAGACTGCTTTAATCTTATTATCAGCAATATTTACAATATTACTAATGTATCTGGACTTAGCAGTAATACAAACTTTTTTAAATATTTTTGAATAACTTTTAACAAATTCGCAGAACTCTAGGTCATCCTGCCTAATTGTCCTATCTTCATAGAGCTGAAACAACTTATCTCTACTTATTCGAATACCTTTCGTGGCCCAGTTACTGAATTTAAATTTATTGGTATTTTTAACTTTTTTAATTTGAAAGATCTGTTCAAACTCTTTATTCAAAACATTGAAGAAATCTGTATAAAATTTATCACAGTCAATTGTTTCAGACGAAGGTAAAGGTAATTTATTTAGCAAAACTTCTTTATACATTTCTACTTTTTCTGCAGGTATAGGTCTAGTAATGAATTCTACTGTGGGATTGGATAACTTAATTAACGGAAAAGCAACAAGTTGCCCACAGTGATCAGACCTTAAACAGTTTAGTATAGACTGATCAATGAAATTACAGTTACAGAAAAAGTTATCTATGCAAGTGGCTGTAGATTCAGTGATTCTAGTAGGCTCTAGGAATACGTTGTTTAAATTAAAAGACTTAAATAAACTTATTATTCGAGTAGTTAACGACTTCTGCTCCAGCAAATCTACATTAAAATCACCACAGACTATAACTGACTTTGTCCCTCTAGTTACTAGTTTTAGCACATCTTCCATGACCGACTCAAACAAATTAAAATTGTAAACATAAGGAGGTCTGTAGACGCAAATAACAATGTAGTTCTCCAACTCCACAGATGAAAGTTCAATAGTACATTCAATCGAAAGTGCAACAACATCTTTGCGTTCCTTCGCTTTTAAATTATTTTTAATTAAAATTAAAGAACCTCCATGTGTCTTAAACTGTCGATGGAATGAACTAATACAATAATAATTGTCATTTGAAATAATCATTTCGGTTTGTTTTAGCCAATGTTCAGTAATACATACAATATCGATGGTGTTGTGTTTCTCTAAAAACATCTCTATTTCTAGTTCTTTGCCAGAAAAGCACTGAATATTTTGATGAAATATTGTAAGTCGATTTGGCTTTTCTTTTGTCTTTTTACCTAGTTTAAATATCGAGACTGCTCTAAGTCCCTCGTCTCAACAGGAGTCACATCCCTATTATTATAAATAATAGGTGATTTGATACCCCTAGAAGGGCCCTCCATTACAAAAAAGGATCTACCATTGACTGGTATCGTATAAATAGGTAAATTATAGGCTAACAACATAGCCAATTGTTTTATATAATATTTTGAAAGATATAGTTTATCTTTCGTTAAAATTATATTGTTATCTTAATATTTGTCACTGTTAAACAAAAGATCGTCGTCATGTCATACAAAGTGGTGGAAGCGGTCCTTGTGTTGACGAGCGATTCCATAATTTTAATATCATCACGACCAGTCCAAGGAGAGGAGAACATTGGTGAATTTATCAAGAAATAGTTCCCATTTCTTTGTGCTATGCGTATGTAAAAAAATACTTGTTATATTTCTTTTTCCAATTTCATAAATGTTGTATTATTCATACTGAATTTCACAGAGAGGAATTTGAAAAATGAGCTATCGTATTCAATCGAGTTTAATTCATCAGAGCTAAGGGAGAGCAAAAAATCGACATGCGTGCTCGCACCCACGGAGTGTCGGATTTATTTCGAGGTTCAGTATAAATCACGTTAATGTGCCGGCTAATGTCTTGTGGTGAGGTGTACGCAGAATAGACTGCCGACGACGAATGTACTCAGCTTTAAGGTACTGATACAATATGTCGAAATGTAAGCCTCTTAACATTTGTCTGCGTGACTGTACATTATTGATACAAGGTAGCTCAGAATCATAAAAAACACTTTTCAGTAGAAATAGCTGCATAAGAGGACGAAACGAATCAGGATCCTGCAAGTGGGTTCCCTGAGGACATTTTAAAATCCTCGCCTGTAAAAGTGCCTTTCATAGTATTATTTAAATATTGACAGGTTCAGGGATGCAACTAGTATTGCTAGATCCGTTTATCCAAATATCTAGATTTAAAGTAGAAAATATATATCTAACATTGGTTATCCATCGAAATTTTTTGGTTATGTAGTCACTTAGTGCTTTTCTTGCTTCGTTGACCGATTCTTTTAAAAGTATCATTTTGGACGTCCTTTTGCAGGCCGCAATGAGGGTTAAAAAACTAGACGTTCCCCCAAAGGACAACACCAGACGCAGAAGTTTCATTGTGAAACGTCGAGTAGCGGATTGAGTCCCAGACTATGCCTTCAGACATACATTAGTTAGGTTTGAACACTAATTATGTATAACATAGGTAATATCAGATACAGTTGTATGCACATCTGATGTCGATCTTGAACCAAGTTCGATGTCGACGGTATCTAATCTAAGCAATTAACCCTATCGTTAAAGTTAACTACATTGGCACATACTTCCTAATCAATGCGTAATGCATCCGATAAACAGCTGTCCTACAGAAGTCCTGATTATATCAGGGTTAAATATTTATCGCTAGGTAATAAAGTAGTACTTTTCCATTGGTAGGTCCATAGATCGTACACTAATTTATAGGCTGGTCAGTATCTAATTTTTGCTCTACAACGGCGTTTGGTTATCAAATGAGACAGAAGTTACCACAACCGATTACCAAATATTTTTTTTTTTTTATATGAGAGAGCGGCATACGAGCATGCGGGTCACCTGATGGAAAGTAATCACCGCCGCCCATGGACACCCGCAACACCAAAAGTGTCACAGATGCGTTGCCGGCCTTTGAGGAAGGTGTAGGCTCGTTTCTTGAAGGTTCCAATGTCGTACTCCTTCGGGAACACCGCTGCCGGAAGTCCGTTCCACAGGGTGGTCGTACGTGGTAAGAAGTTTCTTGAGAAACGTACAGTGGTAGACTTCCACTCATCCAGGTGATGTGGATGGAAATTTAATTTTCTCCGAGAAGTGTATCGGTTAAATTGAGCAGCGGGTAATAACTCGAACAGTTCTTCAGAACACTCCCCATGAAATATGCGATATTATTTTCCATTTTAGAGGCATTTACGAAACTTAGTCACCATATAATGTGTATCATCATTTATCGTATTAATGTTCATTTATTAAACGACTTCAAAAAAGGAGGAGGTTCTGTATTCGGGGCGTATTTTTTTTTTTGTATTAATGTTTTTCATACTTTAGATTGACACTTCTGGAATTTAATATGTAGCACCAACTGTTGAACGTAATGCTTCATTACTTGTTTGAATTCTAAAGCGATAGCATAATCTGGAAGAGATCACTGTTAGCGACTATCCGCCTGATATATAGTTTCTACCAGATTATAACGCATTACACTAATTTCCTTATATGAGCAACAAATCGCATTTCATTGATTGATTATAAGAACATTTAGAGAGCAATATCATTATTAATGTAACAATAACAATTAAAATCACGTGCAATGTAGGGTACCCTTCACAATATGTGGAGTTAGAAGGGGGCTTTATGTTGTTTGACAAATAATTTTCAATGGTAAGTAATTTTCAAATCAGAGCCACTACAGGAACACGGATCTCAAACGGTTCACGGAAAATCGCTGACACGTTCATAATGTATGTGTACTTTAGACATCGACAAGCGGAAGAAGCTTAGATTGCTCTATCTATTTAATAAACATACAAACCGACCAACAAGTGCGTGGATTGCTCTGAACAGGTCACGAGTCCCACAGAGGTGATAAAGGCCGCTTATCAACGGCCTCGCTCAAACCGTGCCGATATCGAATTAAAATTAGTATCGACGGCTTCGACTATAATAACGAAACGTGATGTAATTAACCGTTTCATAGTAAATTAGTTAGTAATTCGTTTTTTTTTATTTCTAGCCCCAATTGTCAGTTGTCCGCCAATGAATGTTCCGTGGCGGGATAGTTTCTTGTTGCGTAAGCGGTAGCCGATAACACACGACCTCAATCAACACTATGGTGAAGATGAAGGTGGGGACGCTCTCACCCATACAGAAAGCTTCGAGTGGCTATCTTATCCCAACCAATATTATAAATGCGAAAAATTATATGTCTGTTACCTCTTCACGTCTAAACGGCTGGTCGGATTTGAATGAAATTTGGTTGGTAGACAGATTAGGACATGGATTAACATATAGGCAAATTATTTTGCTGAACTGCTTTTGATGAAATGTTCCACGCGAACGAAGTCGCGAGTAACGGCCAGTGTTAAATAATGCTATAGAACCAAGTAACGCCATAACAACTGCGAAGATGGATAGAATAGGATAGTCATTTAAAGATGGTCATTTAAAAATGCCTTACTTAATACTTACTACATACAATACTAAACGTAAGGAACACCTGAATCCAAGGTGCTGTGGGGTTTGAGTTGAGGAGGTAGTTATAATAATAGTTACCGAATAAAAACCCCGAGTTTGATTCTCGAACAGGAAAAGTTGGAAAACTATTTTTTTTTTAAATAGGTTCCGATTGTCCTGTGAAATGTTACGAGAATTTATTATTATTAATTTTACAACATATAAATTACTCATGAAAATATTAATAATACAATACAAATACACTTTATTGCACAACAGAAAAGAAAATACAGTTTAAGAAAAGTGGTAATAAATGCATATCGATGTATTTATGGAACAAAATTAAATTTATAATAATTTATTTAAGATGTTTTCACGTCTTTATTTCAAATAAAATCATACTAAAAAGAGAAAATAAAGACGGACCCTGGAATATACCGGTTGAGATTTTTTAACGGAAGGGAAAACACAGGGCATAGCTGAGTGAAATAGAAGTTGCTGGCATAGGTAGTTTAATTTTTAACCGAGTTCAAAAAGGAGGAGGTTCTCGATTCGACCGTTTGTGTTTTTTTTTTCAATACCATCATCGATGCACGCGCCGGCCGTAGATTGATATGCAACTGACTGGATTCGTAGTGTTCCTATCATGCCAAATTTATTTGAAACATTCATTGAAAAATCTCCAAATTTTTTAAATTTATTTAATCTATTGGTGTAATTATGTGGAATAGGCTACAAACGCGACCGTCAAATGACAACGTGTTACTCGAAGATGGTTTTGAAAAAAAAATTAAACTACCTATGGATACCTTCTATTTTACTTACTTAATAAGCCCTATTTTTCCTTACGGTAAAAAACTCACACGCCACATGTGAGACAGAATACAATTTCTATTGTTATGGGAGACCAGGTTGCAACTTGATGA
Organism: Oegoconia quadripuncta; assembly: GCA_949316235.1. Classification (NCBI taxonomy): domain Eukaryota; kingdom Metazoa; phylum Arthropoda; class Insecta; order Lepidoptera; family Autostichidae; genus Oegoconia; species Oegoconia quadripuncta. The sequence continues at coordinate 31,825,661 of OX438741.1, read as the reverse complement.
GTGGAGATATAATTAATTTAAAAGTTTGCACTAACTACGTATGGTTCTAGAAAAAATATTAACCTTTAAAAAAATATAGTATGGCCAATTTTGAAAATAAAGATATGCTTCATAATCAGCGAGCCTCCGGCTGCTCGATGTACCAATCAATAAAAAAGAAACCCCTCACGAGTTTAACTTAGACACAATTAATCTTAGTAACCAGCCAGGTACAATGTAACAATTAATTTGAGAAGCCCAGGATAACTTGTAATTACTTTTAAAGAGTGTAATTTATTTGATAATAACGTGGCATGCACTTGGCTGGTGCCCAGCTCTAAATCCGGACGTCGCTCTTGACCCCACCTAACTTGTTTTACAGTCCGCGCGCAAATATTTGAGGGATCTTAAATATTTTGATTGCAGCGTATTTAGTCCAAAGATACATTTTCAAAACGTACCCGACCCGTTCTTTTACATTTACTCATTACAAATTTCATTGTAAGAAGAAAACTCCAACAATCCAACCCTATTTAAAAAGTGCATCGAAACGCAGCCGCCATGAATAATTCTTTTAAAGTAGATTTCCTTTCAATTGAATGTAGAATGACTGTATAAAATTTGCTATAGTGAAAACCATTGTGCGCGAATGACGATGGAAGATTAAAACATTCTCGGATAATAACTATCGAGGCCTAAGTGATCTGAAAAAATGATTTAGGGGAGATCTATTTTCCCGCAGAGGAACGAAAACACCTTTTCAATCCTTCAATGGACGGTAAGGCGGCGGGAGAGGCCGTAGCGCCAACTAGCGGTGGCAGTTAATGGTATTGTAAGACAGAAAAAATACCAGGATGGCGGTACAATGGTGGGTCGAGTGGTGTTTGCAAGGAACAAGATTAATCATCGTGAAAGTAGACGTACGCTTCGGGCGCGATCGTAGGCTAAGTCTTCGGCGGCGGTTCTGCAAAAATTAATCATTTCAACACGTCATTGTCGCTCGGTCGCCTCCCACGCGTGAAAATTCCCCGCTAATTAAATTAGAATTAGGGAGCCGTTTGACAGATTGCGTTCGAATTTTTCACTCCCACCGTCTTTACACATTACAACTGCCATAAAATCCATTTGATTAATAGCCGTAAATGGATACTAGGAAAAGTGGAATACCTAACGAAGATAACCAAGAAAGAAGAATTACATAAAGCTTTCAGAAAGTGTGATGTAATCTCGGCAGTCGTTTCCATAAACTTAATGGAGAAGTATCACAGAACTTACATATCGTTGTTATAACAACCTAACTTGGCATATTTGTTACCCCCTCAGTCAGCATATTCGCGTCGAATGACCGCCAATTTATGTGAAAACTTCCACCGGTTAGAGCATGACCTATCTATGGCAATAAAACTTTTCACTCGTCAAGTTCTCGCTATCTGTTTCGTGGGGAATATCTTAAGTAAATATGCCAGGTAAAAGTTTTCGCACCAAAGTTTATGGTTGTAAACTGGAGAGCACGACGCGATGTGTCAATTCTGGGATTGAAATATGGGTTGGAGTTGCCGTTACCGGCGGGACGGCATGGCGAGACACGGCGACTTATATGTACCGGGTTCGAACCCCAAAACCTCTGCATATGAGAACGCGTCGATAAGTGCCACATTTTTATCTTTCAAATCAGTGCGCTTAAAGATATTCCATTTATGCAATGCGATAATGGGTCGTTCAACTTGTTTGCTAACAAATTGGGATTTGAGCATTCGACACGGTTTGTTAAATTTATAATCAGCTACTTATACATTATATATATTAACACTTGCTGAAAGTGGCGAGTTACATCATCTTACACGCACAAAAATTCCTCAGGTATATTATCTAAATTATCTTAGAGGTGTGTACGTATGAATGGGAGTAATATATCTCGCAGAACCGTAGGTAGCCGTGCCTAGAGAATCGCTAGGGGGATAAGTAGAATACCCCACTTAGGGAATGGCAATCAGTCAATTGATATGATTATCATAGGTACTATTTCACCACCTTTACTGTTGTTCTTTTTTAGTGTATTTGCGACTCCACTTTCTACTAATGTATTATATTATGCATCAAGACTAATTTTGTATACTTCAATTTAGTAGTTTCAATTGTAGTTGTCAATATTGTTTGTCATACACAAAAAATCTTTGCTGTATACATAAAGATTATTGTTTGCAATTATTTATTTTACATTCTATTATTGATTGGATATAACAATTTTCATATTTTACAGAAGTGCGAAATACTGGACTGGACTACTTCAAGATTGACTAACCCCATCCCATCAATGTCGTTAAAGGCTACTGCAGGAACTAGAGTCATTGTTTGTCTCTGATGGGCAGCTTGTCCCGCAGTTACTAAAACTCTGCGTCCATCAACCCACCTGTCCTTAAGGACAAATCCTTCCATGATTAGTGATTTAAAGTGCGTCTTGTGACAATAATAGTTTAGACTTTAGCGATTTGATTAAAATGGAAGCTTTTAGCATATTTTGAGAAAAACATAACGCAGCTAATAACGCTATGATGATTAATGAATTTAACAATCCCCGTAGAATGAGGGTCGAACCAAGTGGAATTTAAAAATCCCCTTGGTCCCATGGTCGAAGCAAGTGGAATTTTAAACATCCTTTTGGTGCGATGGTCTATCGAGGTGGAATATAAAATTCCTGATAGCCCCTAATGTCGGACAACGAGGAATTAAAATTCCTCGTCGACAACAACAACGACATGTCGGACAACGTTGTCGAATCACGCGGCCGGAGGGTAATATTTATGGTATACATGAAACCTGAAATTAGTTTGGTAAGAAGCATGTATAGAATCAATTCCGGCTATAAAAAGATGAGGTTATATTTTTTAAAAATTATTTATGTAATTAAGGAACGATAAACACCTTACAAGCGGAAATATAACAGGAACTGAATACCCAACAATCCAATTGATTTTACTTTTTCTAGCCTTATTGATTATAAAATGATCTAATTGGAGTGTATCGACTTTTTGCTATACGAAATATAACCTTGTATATATATTTTAATTCAGCGCTTGAGTTTTATCTGTAGGTATAATCACAAATAAATTATATAAAATTTGGCTGTCCCTTAAGGTTTATTTTACGGAAACATCACCGATCTTTTCTTTCGTTAACTATGAATTAGGTCGGTGCCAGGAACGTTGAAAGGGCTCCCTTGTATTATATATGGCCGATAAATAGCCGGAAAATCTACGCCGGAATATTTCCGGGTTTCTGACGACCGAGCGAACGTAGCTAGAGACACTTTATATGTAACTACACTTTGTTCAATACGATTCGATACTATCTATGCAACGATACTGGCACTGTAGGTATCTTGGGCATTTTATTTGCTTGTGAGTTTGGACTGGCGTTAAAATGGGCATTTCCAGAATTGCTAAAAAGAAAAACATAATTGGGTTAATTATATTTGCGATTTGTCGACTTCGCTCAGTCCAAAGACTAGTCTTGATATTTGCGGAACTCGAATTTAGTACAAGCATTTCCAATTTGAGAAGTTTTATTTAGGTGTGAATGTGAATTTATTCAAACTGTTAGTTTAAAAAGAAAAGTGTCCACTGCTGGTCTTATTGCAAATATAAACACTTTATATGCTTTTGAATAGGTGTTAAATAATATATATTTAGGTGTTAAATAATTTTGATTTCATATAATTTTTTTAGCTATTTTTGTATGTTATATAAAACTTAATTTGCAAAATTGTTTACATCATTAATTGTTGAGACATTAAATCCATATACATAAAGTATATTTCTACCTTTAGATCTAAAAACTTTTTTATTGAGGAGAATGGGAACGGAGTCCAGGCTTTTACCACATTGTAAGTTCGGACGTAGACATCTGTTATTGTCATTCCATAACAGGAAAAGTAGACGATTAACAAGGCTAGCTACAGATTTCACGTCACTAACATGAATTCACTATCAATATCATATCACCGAGCGAAACAGAGCGTGTGAAATTGTCAATTTTCCATGTATCGATTGAACGAGTGCTTAATAACTTTATATATTGGCACGTGTTGAAAATGTACGATCTGTGTCGTTAGGTAGGCGTCCGCGTGGCGCGACGCAGGTACGTCGGTGGCGCCACATGGGCTTCTGCCAGATTAATGGATCATTGCCCCCTCCCGCCCCCCGCCGCAGATGCGAAACTACTGTTCGACGACAACGCTCCTTCCTACACGAGATATACGACCTTCGCTCCAAACTTAACACTCACGTTTAGCACACGCTCTCAATAAAGCTGACCCACTGATGCTAACCGATCATAACCCGTTTCGACCTTCAATCTCAACAAGTAGCGAACATTTATGCTCGATAAAACACTTGGTAACAGCCCCTCGTAAATCACGAAGACATCGAAAGTTAGCCGCCAAGCACTTAAAGTTTAACGGACAATAATAACTGGCGATGAAAAAAAGAGATACGGCCTCTGTCGGGGGGGGTATAAAAAGTAATGTGGCAGTAGTGTGGCCTGGAAGGGCTCAGTTGGTGAGTGGGTAAGTTTTGAGGGATGTCGTAATGAGGCGCGCGGGACAATCGATAAATTTGAATGTTCTTCGGCGCCGCTCAGCGACTTGCAACTTTTTTCGGTGGCGGAGAGGGGGGGCGCGCCACCGCGACGCCACTAGGTAAGGTCGGGCTTCCACTCACGAAGCGATACTTTAAAGAGAACAACTGTCACGACAGTGATCGATAGAATTGGCAAGCTATGAGTATGCTACGAACGCTACGCCGACGTAGCGCGTAGACTGACATGGAGAGCCTGTGCAGGAACATCAAAAGAACATGCGAGGATCTAATATTTTATTTAAAAAGATAAGCTACAACTCGAAGAAAAAACAATAGAATATTCAATAATATAATTAATTGGTGACGTGTATTCAATAAAAAAAACGGTTAATTCAATGAAGGATACTTAGGTAATCAAATTTAATTAAAAAATTGAATCATTTACAAAATATACTACGTTGAAAAAGTTTCTGTTATATTATATATAATAAATATTTTAGATACACCAATTAAACTATCTAGTCCCAAACCACGCAAAGCCTGTACTATGGTTACTACATAAATATTTATATAAACATCCAGGACTCGGTAATAAATGTTCGTATTCATCAAAAAAGTACTTACCCCCGACGGGATTCGAACCCGCAATTGTTGGTTTCTATGGCAGGTTCACTGTCCGCTACACCAATCGACCATGTAAAGTACCTAATAATGATTTTTTTATTACGCTCATTCTTCAGTTCTACCTACTCTATTATGTATACATATACTACGTAAATTCTTTATTGTCATTGTAATTTTATTTTATTTTCTTGGGAAAACCAACAGCTGTTTTACAAATTATCACTTAAACTAAGAAACTGAAAGCTTTGTATTGAAATGATTTGTATATGATAGGTATATGAAAATTTTACGTAATAAAAACTCTTATATTTTAACTTACCTAGTGGACATCAAGTCTGTTACAGGGTTGCCGATCAAGAAAATATTTTCTAACACCCAATTAGGATTTAGGCGTTTTGATTAGTGTATTAATAAAAATTATTTAGATAGGTACATAAGTATATAAAGAGATAATAATTATATGTGTTACGTATTGTTGTCGAGGGTTCATTCTTTTGACATTAAAACAACTAAAATTAGACCTATCACTATCGACGTTTTTTTTTAAGAATTATCAATAACTTTCTAATTACCTACGTAATAATAATCTTTTGAATTAAAAAAATATCTCTAATACCACTAATTAAAGAATTATCTATGAACATGTAATTGTTATCATATCAATATTAGCGAACTTCGACCGACCACAAAATTAATTGTCATATTCAAATAATTACGTCCTAAAGACAGAAAAATACAACAATAAGTTATCTTTCATCTTTTCAATTTACTATATGATTACCTGAAATATATATTTGTTAGGTAATACAAACGATGTGCCGTTATCTTACTAATATTAGAAAATGCAAAAGTTTGTTGCTCAATCACGGCGAACATTTACTTTCATTGTAAAACAATTTGTTACAAATGTAACAAAAACGGCGGCTCAGAGCGATCATATTGATTAAAAAATAATATATGCTGTAGCACTTCCATAGTTATATGAATCTTTTCCTAAACCCATTAAGCCGTTTATGAGAATGCACCAAAGGAACGGATGCACTTATATAATTCATACGCCTAAACCACATTACCCTTCTTCTTTTGCAAATACGTAAAAAAAATCAATCAATCGTCACTGACGAAGTGACGATAGTGTCTAACATTATGTTATTTTAAAAAGTGTCAACCCTAGTGTCAGCCGCAGGTAAAGCGTTAGGCGAGCGCGGAAGTGATAATCTTAAAAGTTAGATTGACATAGTTCTGTCGTATAAAACTAGCAAAGTTACAATGTCGGACATGAATATACGTACACTGATTTACTGGGCTGGCACTCTTTCAACTAATAATTGGGCCAGAATACCCGTGGAGTAGCGAAACTTTTTACGGCATTGGTACTCGTGTTACTACAGCGCCCGCCTATCTTGAATTTCGTAAAATATAGTAATAATAATAAATATTTATTGTCTCACCACGAAGAAATAGGTACATGGATTTAATTGTTATGGTAGGTAAATACAAGTTTCTTTGTGAGCGTCAGGAGACAGAAAAGGTTGGAAACCTGTGCTACAGATATTCAGTCTCTCACTCCCATAGTGTTAGACACTACAACAGGAGCACTGAAAATTAATTAGCTAAGTGATGTAGTATGATGTTGAGAGTATGTACTTACGAGTATATGTAAATAAAACTCACTTTATGGAATTAAATGATTTCTTTTCCAATATCCGTATATAATTATATAATATTTACGAGATTTATTAAAAAGAATAAACAAATAAGCCATTGCTGGACCTTATGTATTGATGTCACAAATTATGAAAAAAATCGGCCAAATATACGTGCCAAACCACCACGTCAAAATCATAATGAAATACAAAGTTATTTTTGCCGTTGGTTTATACCAAATTTTGTATTGAGATTCTATGAAATTTTTGCACATTCGTTTCGTTTAGTCTTTAACATAAAAAAAATTGCACTCAAGTCTGATCACACATTACTGAGATATATCCGGCCAAAGGCTGGACACCACACAACGCTGTCAAACACATAACATCCGTCGTTTTTCGTCGGGTGTTGAAAATTAAATGGACGGAGTAGGCTCAAGAACAAGCCGCCCTGTGTCTAGAATTGGATTGTATATAGTATAGAACTACATAATGACCATGACTATGATGTAACATGTATATTACCACACAATAATTAATTACATATACAGTCAATAATGAAAACATCAGTACTAAATCATTCTGATGTTTTCTATAATAAATAAATTACAAATTAATAAACAAATTTAAGTATTTAAAACCAAAAGACAACATATTTTGTATTTTGCGAGCGCCATGTTGGATATTTTAACATAAAAATATATCGTATGACACTAGGGATCAAGACGAATCGAACGACTCCTTCAAAATTGGTCAAGTCGTAAACGACTAAAGGAGGTAACATAGAAATCTACATACATATAGTCGACAAATTTACCCTCTTCTTTGGGGCATTCAGATAAAAAATTTCCGTTTAGTTTCTCTATCTTTGTTTCAGGTGTAAATAATTTTCAACGTGTGTCGTCTACGAACGGTACATAAGGTCGTCAAGATCTCTTTACAAATGCTTTTGTTATTAGTAACAAAAGGGATATTCATGTAATGGCAGCTCGCTTCGAGGTTGTCGTATCAGTGAAGTAACATCGAAACAAAAAGAACAAAATATTCTAAAGAAAGGTCTTTACATAGTGACTAATAATCATAAGCATCCCAATATGGCATCAGCGACATATTGCAGGTCGGGGTTTCCGGGTCAGTACGCTTCCACCTTCGACCTCATCTTCACTTAACATCAGGTGTGATTGAGGTCAAGTACGAACCCGTCGTGCATAAAAAAAAGCGATAGCGATTGGTGTAAGTATTCGAAATATTTATTTATTTAATATAAATTATTTTAGTAAGAATATTGATGCTAAATAGTTTAGGTAAATATGTAACGTGATGAAAAGAACATAATTGAGGGAAGATTGAAGGAAAGTGTGGAAGTGGAAGACCAACAATTACAATAGGCACAATTACTTTGACCAAATTAAAGAAAAGGTGAATGTCGTGTCGTACCAAGAGGTTAAATCGAGGGCGGAAAGTAGAGAGATGTGGTCATTACTACACCGACAAGGACATATCTCTTAAATTGACGAAGAAGAAGAAAAGGGTAGTGCTTTCTCTACAGATACGACTGGCTTTTAAATAAGAGATACTTTAACCGCCTCCGTGGCTCAATGTAAACAACATTGGGTTTACGATTCGCAGGTCGCGGGTTAGATCCCCAGCGGGGTATATGTTTAAGTACTCGGTTTGGTTGGTGATAGGGTATTTTAAATGTCCGCCTGGCTAGCTACCACCATCTTATCTAAATCTGCCGCCAAACAGCAATGTTAATAGCATTGTTGTGTTGCGGTTGTCAGAGATAAGATAGCCAGTCCCCCAACTGTGTTGGGGTTTCCGGGTCAGTACTCTTCGACCTCATCTTCACTTAACATCAGGTGTGATTGAGGTGAAGTACGAACCCGTCGTGCATAAAAAAAAATTGCTACTGGCTAATTAAAGGCGTTACACATCGAAAGTCTGGCAACATCGCCTGACAAACGGGTCACGTGGGTACGCGGCTTTATGTTCTATAGTGGACTTTTTAGATTGTGGATGGAAACATGTAAATAACATAAGTGGCTATGATACAAAGTTATATAGTTTCTAAAAGGGAATTGCTTTAATTTCAGATATTACATCAGCGTAGGTGAAACAGGGGTAAAGTTCTCCGTCTGGAATGGTCGCAACGAACTTACCACTCACGATAAATTAGAACTTCCCTACAAAGGAGAATGGATTAAAACTAGTTCGAGAACTGCGGCCCTGGGAGCGAAGAAACTTTCAATTTTTATGACAAATTCAATTATGCGAGATTTATGCGTCTCTGTCGTACACAAATCCGATTCTTATTGGAGCGACGGAGACGGTAATGGATCCGTGAGCTAAGCCTTTGATAGCTAAGTTTTGGCCGTAATTTGTGAATGCATTCCACAGTTATTTTATGTTAACTAAAGTGACATTAGTGTCATCAACTCGTGTAATTTGAACCGAATTAGAGAGATTACAAATGTGATTTAATATTTAGTTAGTAATGGGGAGAATATTTACGTTACTTTGTCAAAGTGGTTGGTACTATTTTGATAAAAAGACAAATATATAAAATTATTTCTATACTTCACGCTTCTGCCTAATACAGACCCATATTCAAAACAGCTTAACTGATTTCAATCCAATTATTCGAAAATAAAAAACCATTTTGAAATCTGTTCAGCCGTTAAGCGCTACAATACCACAGAGTGACATACAGACAGCTATCGGCTTTAAATTTACTAAACTTGTAACGTCCATCTTGTATATGATACCTAAAAACGGAAGTGGGTAAGCACAATCTGACACAAGACGCCACCGCGCCGCGCCGGTGAAAACCCACGTCCGATACAGCGAAGAACATGCCACCAAATCCCATTACCGATAGAGATCTCGCAACATCGGTGGACAATAAAATGGTTCCATCATATCTGAAACTTTGCCCCATAATGAAGCGTATGGGGCGAATGGTTTACGACAGTCGTCGGCGAATCTTTATTGGTAGCGGACCAATTTAGATAAAAGGAAAGAGCTTTCACCCTGAAACACCAGAGATAGCAGTCTTAACTATCGCAAGTTAGCGGTAGTTAATCCGGTCGGTTCGCAGATAAATCAACAGTCGAAAGCGATAAATTTGGGCCGCTCACGGTAATAGGTGAAAACTATTAGTCCGAGTAATTTACGTGCTGCGTCGAAAAAATATGAAGGCGTCACAACGGCCGCTTTGGACTTCGAGGCATGTCCGGGAGCAACTGTGACATACGAGTTCTGCTAGGGCTGCTGGGTCGTATTAAGAAATTACAGATGCATATAAGGAACCTTGCACAGTTTCAGCTGTAAACTAAAGGTAAAACATTTCCATGTTAGACCTGATTGGCGAAGTAGTTAGAAACTCTGACTGCTCTACCAAGCTAGAGACATATGTTTGCATAATGAATGTTCCTGAGTTATGGATGTTTTTCATTTATTTCCAAAAAAAAATGTATTTGTATAGTTTGTAATCATCTGGTATTCATAATACAAGCCTAGTTGCTTAGTGTGGAACTGGATGGCGCTGTGTGTATGTGCAAAGATTATTATTATTTATTTATTATGTTCAATAGAATCATGAAAGATCCAATACATTTTAAATTCAAACCACATTTGTAAATTATTAAATTCAGGTGAGAGTTTCTCATTGAAATCTTTTTTCTTTTGGTAATTACCTATACTAGTGGATGCAAAGATTTATGATACGAGTTTCACGTTGTTGATGAATATTCATAGCTTACATCTACGTATATAATACTTATGAATGTTTAAAATGTGATTATAGCTTTAAAAATAATAAATGGATATTCTAGAACGAGATCTAATTTTTATACAGAGGTTTAATTTTTCATAGATGAATCAAGATATTTAAATTAAAATATCGAATCAACTTTGTAAGGTAGGTTAAATACTGGTGATATAAAGAGGAAGAAAGAATCCATAAACAAACCAACTGTGTTAAAAGCTGCTCAGCCAATTTCCACCAAACATGGGTAAGAACAATTTTTAAACGTCAGCTTTCGAAAATAAAAATAGTTTTTAAATAGGGTCAGTGTTTGGCGATACAATGGCACAGACAGATAGGCTATATAAACTTATAAAAAATAGGCTTCAAACTTATAAAACCCCTCTTATCGCGTCGGGGATAAACATGTTATTAAAAGTCGGATAGATATACGATTCATAGAATGATGTATTAGCTCGTGCATTCGTTGAATTCAATCGTTCGTTTTAAAAAACGGGAAAATCATGAAAATGAGCTTGTCACAGGAATAAGGGAAGGGATCCGAGGACAGAACTACTGTGGGGTGGAAATTTTATCTCCCAATAAAATATCCACTTCCCACTGGGGTTTAAATTACGGAGTCAAACATTTATTTCATAATTTATTGGTGTTCTTCGTTGTGTTAGATTATTTTCAAAATTTCTGACGCAAACTTTCATCGTTAAATTGATATTTTTTTGGTATTAGATTAGTAAGTTATGTAGGTATATAGATTAGTTATGTACGATAACAAACTTAAATAGCATGTAGATTCGGTACAATTAGTAGGTATTACCTACTATATCTCTACAAGGAGTAGGTATCCGTGAAATTCTATACTATACTTTCAGATATACTTACTTATCTGCATTGTAGCAATTATAAGCACATGTGCTAGTAGGTACTTCTATTTTTTAATTAAACATTTCAACATTTTTATTAATCTGTGTGGTTTCGGCACGTAAATAGAATATAACCCGCCTCTTCCCATGGGTATCGTAAAAGGCGACTAAGGGACTTTCCACCAAAAAAATCCCCCTATCACTTGTGCATTTCTGTATATTTCGTAAGATGAACCGTGGATGTTGTTTCAAGCATTAATCTCGCTTGGAGCGCCCCAACACTAATGGTTGGGATATCTCTGACTACTCGAATTGAGCTAAAGGTCGTGATATATGTATGTATCAGTTTTGACAAATGCTTAAACGAAAAATTGAAGTTAAGGTTAGTTGAAACAATTACATATTATTAGTTACCATAAATTATCACAACTCTGTAAATCTAAGTTAATCTATTTAGGGGTCTTCCTAAACGGAATAAGCTATCGTTTACGAGAATTGTCACCCGAAAGTACGAAACGAAATTTCATTTCAAGTTTTCTTCATTCGACGTCCACGCGTCGTCCGAGGCGGACGTCCCGACATTCAACCGACTTTTAGTTTTCCACACAAACTTATTAGAACATTACCTACTCATGTTACAATAGGTGACAAGTTAGATCGATGGGATTGAAGTACCTACTTATCAATTTGTTGTATTACTTTCTGATGCATGACACGTCAATATTACATTGGTAGGAATGTCGTAGGTATAATGCTTGTTATGATTGACAGAGAGAATAAAATTAGTTGCTTGAGACAATAGTACTGCTGCAATGATAAACCTGATTGAAGGACCTGACGGAGTGAATTTGAATTCGTGTAATTCCCATTAATTGGTGACGCCACTCTTGATTACGAACTACTTTCCACAAGGAACCATAGTCGAATTCGAACAAAAAATTTCGATTACCCATACAAATGAAAACATTCTGAAACCACCTTTAGTACGGAAGGAAGTCCAACAATTTTCGGCTGGTGACTCCACTCCTGATTACGAACAAAGTTCCACTAGGAACCATAGCCCCATTCAGCCGAAAATTGGTGGACCTCCGTACTAAAGGTGGTTTCAGAATGGTTTACTTTTGTATGTATAATCGAAGATTGAAGGCGGCGGTGATTGCTTTCCATCAGGTGACCCGCATGCTCGTTTGCCGCCCTCTCATATTAAAAAAAAAAAAATTTTTTTGGTCGAATTCGGCTATTGGGTCCATGGGGAAAGTTGTTCGTAATAAGGAGTGGATACACCAGTAAACAGGAATTACACGAATTAAATTTCACCCTCTTCTTCTTCGTGTCAACGTGTGATTGCACACACTTGATCCGCCCATGCAGAATTCAGCCACAACTACGGCGCTGTCTGCAGCCACGTAATTTCACCTAGTATATTATTTGGGAAGGCTCTGACTCCAGACACAGTAACCCTCGTTTTTAGTTTTAGTAATAAAAGTTAAAGCTTACCAGCTATCACCTTTGTGGTTTCTGCCTATCCCTACGTTTTTTCCCTACGGGAAACGGGCGTGACTCTATGAATGAATATATGTATGTATAAAATAAAAATTTATAAAACCGCGGAGAGGCAATGGTTACACATTATATCTGATTACGGCACATTTTAAGGTTAGAACCAACCCATCTCTTCCCGTGGGTATTGTAAAAGGCGACGAAGGAACTTTCTGCCAAAAAATATCTATAGGCTTGCACGTTTCAATGCGGATGGGCTCAGCCCCTGTCACGGGTGCATTTCTGTATTTCGAAAGTTGGCCCGTGTACGTTGCTTCAAGCATTAAACTTGTTTGGGATATCTCTGACCACCCCATTTGGGACAGGGAGCGTGACGTGATGTATGTATTCATATAAACAATCCAACTTAAATATTTTTAGAACGGCTTATCTGATATCCATCAAACATGAAAACCATCTCGCAAATATATAACATTTCTAAAATAAGTTTTTGTTGCTACAATGCTACAAACACACCTTTTTGCGTCGGGGGTTCAAAACACAACGAACTTGACATTCTTGAGCTTAATTTTCTTGCATATTTAATAAGAAAACAAAACTAAATATCACAAGAAAAAGTCGTAAGAGTTTCCATGTAATCCGGAAATCTTTAAGGTGGACTTAGCCAAATCGGCGTCTCCTTCCCTTAGCTTGTTATCGCATATCCTAAAAGTTTAAAACGCAGGAGCCATCGAAATGGGAACTTATTAACTCGATGCGATCGCTTCACTGGAAACTGCCACGGTAAAATGTTACAGCAAGGGGAAACTTCGGACAAACTGAGAGGAGTTCAAAAAAGAACACTAAGTGCGATCCGTACTTAGCAACCGACGTAGAGGTGGGATTAGACGAGACAGTTTGGAGATATGAAAAAGTAAAGCGTTTTACCTAAAAATCTTGGTATATTTGGACTACTATTAAATTAAAATTCTCGCTAAGATTTGGGTTCTGAGTCACTTTTGACCGAGATTGCTTTGTTTCTCGCAAATAGGCTTACAAACGGAAACTGAATTCAAGTCTGGTCTTGCTCTGATAGGAGACGTGCCACAAACAGTAGTTGTACAAGCGTCAAACTCCAGTATCCCCCTTTTTGCATCGTATTTTTAAGCTCCGATGCAAAATTGGCCTGTTTTTTTAGGTTCTTGATCCATCAACACATTAATTGAAAATCTTCACTATAAGACACCTATGAAAATTTGTAAAGGGTTGTGTGTAGTGTGAATGAGGTCACTGACCCGCCGCGTTATTAAAATTATCATAAATGAAGGTAATATCTAGATATACATACAAAATGTGCGAAAGCGAGTAAACTCTATCGAAATAACACACATACATCTATGAAATACTTCTTCAACGAATTTTTACATTGTTTTATGTCATACGAATATAGTTTATTTAAAATATCTGGTAACATATTCCCACAATCGCATGCCATGCACATTATTGCACATCATTAAATTTAGGTAGCTGATATGTCAAATAACGCAGATGAGAAGGTCTTGTTTTTGATTATGTTGGGAAATTTCTCCAAAAATAAACATATTTTAATTTTGTTTTTTAAGTTTTATATGCTTATGTTTGCAGCCTTTGGCTGTGTATATGTAGGGCAATGTAGCACTAAAAAGGCAGAACGGACTAACTATCTTCTCCTTTTACTTAATAAGTCAATGCAAATTACAGAAATTTACTCTTTACCCTAATAATTTATTTATTTAGTTAAGATTATTATTGTGTTCATCTTCATAACAAACTAGTTCATAACCCAAAAAGAAGGATGTTATGATTTAAAAACCTATGTCTCTATGCCTGTCATTGTATTTTAGCGCCAAAACGGCTGAAGCCATTTGAAAACGGTTTTCTATTTTCGAAAAATCGTGTTTGCTCAGCTATGTTTGATTGAAATTGGTTCAGTCATTTAACTTTAAATACAGTGCTTTGTATTCCTGGGAGATCATATTTATGCTCGGGAGCTTTCTAATTTTTATGTTATATTAGGGTACCATGAAAGCATTTTGTATTATTTTAGACTAGATTTAGCTGGCTAGATTTTCTGGACGACCTGTCCAAACAGGTCTTTCTAACCGCTACACCAATGTAGTGGTTAGAAACTCTGACTACTATACCAAAAGGTAGCGGGTTCGAATCCCGCTAGGGGTATATGTTTGTATGATGACCGTATTCATCATGTCTACGCGAGTGATGGATGTTTTCATTTATAATAAGTATTTATTTACAAAAGAAAAAATGTATTAATGTAGTATATCAACCATATCCACAACCCAAAGCCTATAGTTGCTTAAAGTGGAACTAGATGGCGCTGTGTGTATGTCCAAGGATATTTATTTATTTATTATTATTTATTTAGCGCGTTATATACTTTGTCGCGGTCTTTTTCATGATGATGTCCTATAGGACTTCGGATCCCAGGCGACGTATTAACCAAAATTTCAATAGGTATAGTCGATAAGCAGTTTAGACGTGAAAGCCGAACAGACATACACACAGACTTTCGCATAAACTAGCCTTCCGCTCGCGGCTTCGCCTGCGTGGATTATATTTATATCAGAAATTTCTTTATCCGACGGGAACCTTTATCGGAATAAAAAATATCCATGTTTTAATCCAGGGTATCTTCTTTGTTCTTTGTCCAAATATGATTGAGCAACAAACAAACATCCAAACTTTCGCATTTATAATATTAGTTAGATTAGTGCGGATGGCAAATCTTTTCAGAGGGCAAGTAATTTATTAACTAATGTAAGCAAGCAGTACAGTCTACAAATTTAATTTTCGAACACTCCAATTAACGATAAAGCATTACGCTAGGAGCAATCCTCTAGTCATGGTGGAATCCCACTCGAGACTTCTCCACGATATGTTCACCCCGCTGCCATACATCTAACCGTTTTGCGTTGAAGCAAAAACAAACGTTGCCATGACCACTATAGCATCATTCGTACCTACTTGGCTGGAAAAATCTTTTTTGAATCACTTCATTTTATAGGTGTTATTTAATATGATGTTGTTATTATGTTGCTGTTGCCTGTAAAATGTGTTGATGATAATTATCATGTGTAACACAAGTGATACAACATTATAACAACGTCATATTAAGCCACAACATGATGTAAACTTATTTTTATTATTTTTTTAAACGAATTATTTACTTATTTTATTTTGCTCTTAGCTCCTATACTATAACGATTTCAGGGTTGCCGCTTTGGCAACATTATATTATATTTAAATGCCAATCCATTGGTATACATTTCATTCCTGTCGATTCGGGTCATTTATTGGACACCTCCTTTGTTGGGGTTTCCGAGTCAGTACGCTTCCACCACCGACCTCATCTACTTTAACATCAGGTGTGATTGAGGTCAAGTAACAACCCGTTGTGCATAAAAAAAGGCAAATTCACTTCCACAAGAGTTATATACATGTTTTAAAATGTAAAATTAGTTATAATCATGTTTATTACTTTCTCTGTCATGAATACAATATTTTTGTAACTGTTTGGGTATTTTTTTTGGAATTTGTATTGGTTTATTAAGTAAAGTAAGTTAGCCTTTACTGCCTTTTGCCTGTAAAGCCACATACTGATGCAATAGACACAGAGCCAGATAAAGGCATCAAACTTTATACCAGCCTATTTTTGCGTCGGGGGTTATAATGCGATGCAAAAAGGGGATGGTGGAGTTTGACGTTTGTGTCCGTCTGTGGTACGTATTTTATCAGAGGACGGCTAGATTTGAATTTAGTTCTCGTTTGAAAGCTTATTTGCGAAAAGAAATCAATCTCGGTCAAAAGTGACTCAACCATAATCTTAGCGAGAAATTTAATTTAAAAGAGTTGGTTCTTTATGCACTGAATCGTTACAGATTCTTTTTACATCAATGGAATTAGATCTTCCAACTCACCTATTATTGTCAGGGGTTTATTGAAGAGAAACGGGAATACGAGACGTTACAGAGCGTGATACGAAAGTTGGAAATCGTAGCAGCGTTTTAGATCGCCGATTGCATTCTACCTGCTGATCATAACAAGTTGGAACTTGGCAAAATATGGCAACTCCTTTTATTGTGCCCGAATCGAGATAACTGCATTAGTTTTCTTACTCCGTGTAAATTTTTACGTTGAACAATTTTATACAACTACTTTTATATGATTACGTCGTATAAAAGTTAAAGTGCTGATATGAGAGCAATTTTAATTGGAATATCAGCGTAAAAATAGGTCATGTCGTAAATACGAACAATTTTAACTTAATTATATTTACTTTTAGTATCTCAATGTCGTGTTTCCTATATTGAACGTGTTTCCGATAGGAAATGTCGATAAACAAAGTTCGTTTTGGAAATGATCTGCAATGTTAACCCTGCGAAACCAGAGTTGAATTTTTAAATTAATCGAAATTGCATCATTCGGACATTGATAAATGTCAATTATAAACAATTTAAATGTTAACTTTCAATTTGTATTTGTCGACGATCGAGTGATGTAGTGGGTAGTGGCCATGCTTTCGAAATCAACGGTTGTGGGCTCAAATCTCACTAGGTGTAAATATTTGTATGATTTATTTCTGAGTCATGGATTCTATGGAATATTTGTGGTTGTTTATCAGTTATCTAGTATCCATAGTAGATATATAGGCTCTAATACTACTACTACTACTAGATGTCAGTATCTAGAATATATATTTAACTGACTTTGGTATAATCCTATTGTATCCTTGCCGATATAAAAGTAGGTTTTCAGTTCGGCTGTTTGTAAGTTTTTTTTACATAAGATGGAAAATCTTATGGGTGAATTTTCGAAAATGATTTACTTTTTGTTTATGATAAACTGGAGGCGGGTTTCTCGCAATCTCACCTGGTGCAATATGACGAAGTAGAAGATGAAGCACGCGATTCCAGTAACTGCCTATCCACCCTAGTTTCCTCGATTCTTTTTGATTTTCCTAATAAGACCGAGCACTTAAAGATTCCGTGGCACCGAACCATTTGCATACATTGTGTTTCAGCCGTCGACGTCTGCACAAAGCGATCGCATTACTGCGCTCAATCGGATGCGGCATTTCCAATAATAACATAAGAAAACTTCCTCCACGTAACGTTCGGTTGGATTGGATCCAGAAACAGAATATACATTGTAGAATATTTCCCCAAACATTGAGCATAAGTATCTACTTGAGCTTGACGAAATTACAAAAATTTTAATAGCAGGATAAACTAGAGAAAAAAAGAATATCATTTTTCTACCCGTACTTATATTGAATGGAATCATATGAATAAAAATGATAGAAGAAATCTTCATTTAATCTCTAGTGAGTAACAATGTCGAGTGAATATGAAGTTCTTCATAAAAAAAAACGCGACTACGAAATTTGCTCCAAATACAAATAAATTGATAGACAAGTCTCCACACTTTTCTCAAGTAGGTATTTTGGCAATATTTCAAGTCACTATATTATAAAGTATTATTATTATTCTTCACCTTCTAAGGTAAGTGATGAAGAAACTCGGGGTTTATCATAAAAGTATCAGTCTAAGTATATTACTCGTATTTACGGGCAAAAATATAAGGTAAATAAATAGGAGTGCTTTACAGAAGGTTTTCACTGCATAGGCGGAACACGAAAATTTACTCCTTGCTTAACTTTTTCCAAAATTCCTGACCTCGTCGAAATCTCACCACTACTGGCCCTATAGTATAGTTATTATTCATTATCATAATACAGTGCAGTAATGCAATCCAAGACCATTAAACCTATGAGGCATTAATTTGTTTATTTCTAATTTGTTTCCTACCGAAAGTGCTTCTGTTCTATTTACCATAGCTTATCATTGGTAAATTTAGCTGGTGGAGACTCCCTACTTATTTTGTAATTGAGATTTTTCTTAATAATACCTTGTCCACCTTTTTGACATCTAAGTAAAATTGGAATATGCGCACAGGCCATTATCGGCGGTGAACAATGCAAGTTGCATGAGCATGCATTAGTGACCGTCTCGTCATGTTAATTGTTCAAATTGTCTACATTTGCAGGACATTTGAAACGAGCCAAGTTTAAAAAAGTTTTTTCTTCGTTACTATGCAATTTACTTCTATTTCCAATCAGCCTCCAATAAAAAAAACCGGATCAACCAACTATTTTGGTTGTACTAAAGTAAAAAAGTAACATAATTGAACCGCCAAAAATTTTCAGAACAAATGCCTTCTTTAAGGGTCTCATCTCCAGAGTGCATCATCATATTTATATGGCGGTATTATACCCTTTAAACAAAAATGAGAATGATTAAAATCGGTTCACAAATCTCGATAATATCGCGGAACATACATCCCAACTAATATTATAAAGGCCAAAGTTTTTGTGTATGTTTGTCACCTCTTCACGCCTAAACGGCTGGACAGATTTGGTTGAAATTTAGTTCGTAGACACTAGGATCTGGATTAACACATATGCTACTTTTTATCCCCGAAAAGTGACTTGAGTCCTGTAGGATAGGTATAGGATTAGTGGGAATGCTTTTGAGTCATATAGAGTGACGGATTTGGTAGAACGAATTCTAATAGCTAGTAGTTTGTACAGCTTCTTTTTTACAAACGTCTCAATATACAAATGCATTTATTTCTGTTTTTATAAGAAATCTCTTTACGGTCGTAAGAAATCCGCAGATGAACGATTGTTACTGACGCGGCGTAGCCCAGCGGATTAGTATGTAGAAGTGGCAATGAGCAGGGCACATCGTGCGTAGAACTCATGGCGATTGGGGTATAAATGATCTAGAGTAGAGACCACGATCACGGGAGTCACTGGAACGCTTCCAACGCTCTGGAAAGCAATAAATAAATAATAATAAATAAATGTCTTTGCACAAACACACAGCGCCATCTAGGTCCACAGTAAGCATCTAGGCTTGTATTATGGATACCAGATGGTTGATAAACTACACAAATATTTATTTTTTTGTAAATAAATACATGTATAAATGAAAAACATCCATAACTCGGGAACACATGTCTGTATTCATCATACAAACATATGCCCCTAGCGGGATTCGAACCCGCGACCATATGATATAGTAGCAGAGTTTCTAACCACTACACCAAACAGGTTGTCAATGGGTTCACCAATGGGGGCGTATTGTGTTCAGCAGCGGATTTCCTGTAGCTGATGATGACGATAAATCTTTCTAACACGCTTTACAAATTTGAACTGCGTCAAAATAATATGTTGCTACTATCACAAACCATGAGACCTACATGTGACAGACATTTTAGTCATCAACCAAGGAAAACAATAAATGCCTACCTAATAATATTATTACCTATGAAATTGGCGTTTTGTATGAAGAATTTCATTAAAACTGTTTTCTCCATACAAACGATTTTCATTTTTTTTTGGGAACGGCAAATCCAAATTCAGTTAAACTTTGTGTGTATTATCGGACAACATTAAGTTAAGGCATAGGTAGCGTTAATTTTTAAAAGTAACCGCTTTTTAAAAGTTTCAGCGAATCTAAGGAATGATTATGGGAAGTACATGAAAAGAGCTCTGTTCAAATTTTTTTTATTATGTGATTTAGCCCAGAAATTAAAAAATATTTCATGTGAAACCTTGAAATAATATTCCATTTTCCAAATAAAAAACAAATTTAGATATAGCTTTTAAAATCGTAGGAATTGGTACATATGATTAACGAAGAAAAAAACTCCAATTTCATAGGTAAAGACCCAATATTATATCCAGAAATAGGTAACCTCCAATTAAATCCAAGAGCTGATATACTTGTCCGCCCGCTCTCAAAACTAAAAATGCATAGTACAGGTCCATATGCGATGTCAACCAAAATTTATAATAAAATTCCATCATATCTACAAAAAGAAAAGAATGATTTAAAATTTATAAAACAAGTAAAATCCTTTTTAATAGAAAAATCCTATTATAATTTGAATGAGTTCCTAAATGATAAAAATTTATAGCTTGACATGTTTCGTATAATTTAATCTATTTTAATAATCTAATATACTCTAATAATATTCTAATAATATATTGATAATAAAAATAGATAAATATCTATGTAACTTAATAAATATTGAATTGATTGATAATAATATAATTTATTCGTCGACCATGACAAAATAAAAATTAGCATGCAACAATGAAGCCTCTATCTCTAAGTCAAAGTCAAAGTCATCTCTATTGCTACACCCTAAGGGGTACACATGTGATACTAATGTTACGTAAACCTAAGACCTTAAAACCCATGTGAAAGCAATAAATTGATTGATTGATTGATTGATTGATTGATTGATAAATAAGTAAATTTTGTCTGTAACCCTTGCACTTATAAGTACATTACCTATGTGCCTACTTAATAATAACAAATGACATTTATTAAATTCTGTACATAATGAAAAGAAATACTTAAATAAAAATAAGGTTGCACAGTAAAATAAAATCAATATTTAAATATTGCAAAATAAAGTAAAACAATCTTCTGTAATGTTTAGGTATAAAAAAAAGAATACATATAAAACTAGTATTTGATAATGTTATGGTTCCGTAAGTTATATTTCGTTTTCCGAAAGCGTTCCGTCGCGAAAAAAGTTTGAAAACAACTGCATTAAAGCGTACTTATTGTAAGTAATACATTTCAGTCTTAGTGAAAAAATGCAGTGGACACTGAGCCCCGTACGAAAGTTATATAGAAACCTATTTTACAGGTCTCCAGGCGTCCCCCCTTTAGGACATGATGAACTCATTTTAACAAACTAAATGCTAAAGAGTGATAGAAAACATAGGGACTTCCCCCTATATTGTATATTACAGAATTATACAACTACATCGACGTGTTGTTATGTAATTCTGTGATGTAGATACATTTAGAGTGCATGTATAACTCACAATTAGTGATAATTTCATTATGGAAGGCAAAGTTAATGTGTATGTTATCTTAGGATCAAAGAAATTGCCTAAACAAATTGAAAGTGTCGTTTTTTGTGTGTAAGTAGATTCATTGGGAAAAATTAGAAACGTTTTAGATTCCTGAAAAAAAATAGTGTCACCTCCAAAAACAACAGAATTTTCATGTGTGGTACAGTCGGCAGCACGACGACCGTATTGCCAGTGTAAACCTACCGCGCGACGCTACCAGAAATGTAAACGCAGCGTTATCTATAAGTAGGTACTGCACTAGTAGCATGACTTGGGCGACATACGTTTATGTCGCGCGAGATAATAATTGTCCTGCTCATTCGCTTGGACGAAATACTATATACAACTATTTCACTCCCACTTCTACGTCGCGCGCGACAAACGATGTCATGCTACGGGGGCTGGAAGTATTACGGTTGTTGTCGTGCGACAGCATATACCTATAATTTAGCCTGTAACTATTGGCAACACTAAATTTGAAAACGACTTTATTAGTTACGGTACGATATGGCTGTAAATTAATCACCTGCCTATTATCTAAATCTGACTGTCAAGATAAAATCACCATAAGCCCAGTTCTCCAAAAGCGCAGACTTTGAAACGGTAGCAGCTAGCAACGGGCTCGGGCGCCGCATTCGATGCCGGATACTTCTTAGAACGAACGGCCTTGACTCGCCAAACGTGTTGCTTGCGTACAAAAAAATCAGTCTCAGTCTAGCGCAGTGTCAAGAAACTGTATGGACGGTTACAAAAGTAACGATTTAATTTCATTCGAAAAAAGTAGATGCGTTAAGATATCGATTATTTAATTAGCCACATCGATTTCATTTTACTAAAATTTACGCAAATATGCTAAGCTTTTACCTACTCGAGATTTCGGCTGGTTCGTACTACATAATAAAATGCCTAAAAGTCAGTATGGTCGAAGTAATCGGTTCTTCCCATACAAATTTTAATCGACCAAAAAAAAACCGGAAAGCGCTTCTTTCATTTTAGTGATTAATGAATGACACATTCTTGCAAAGACATTACATTACACGTAATACTCACACATTCAAAGTTGCGAACACGATAGGAAGAAACAGACAGTAGCTGGAGTCAACTACACTCGTTTTTCTTTTGTAATTATAGTATACCATAATAGTATTTTCTACAATGCAAATAATAATAATTTGTATGTTAAAAAGAAGTCATGTTGTAAAGTAGGACTTTAATAGATGTGTGGTGGAAGTGTTTTTCTCCCTTCTTCACCTTAAACATAAAACTTGGTGAAGTGATCTAGTTTGAAAAATTGTGACGTTAACTTTCAATAAATAATATTTATGTAATCCGACATTGAAGAATAAAATTTTTCATTTTTTAATTACCACCACGTATTAAAAACACTATTTAAACGGAGCCCTATAACGATGTGACTGAAGCTTTGTTAGTAATTAGATAAGTACTAGGTAGCGGTAAATATAGGTATCGTAACGATAGTTTTCTTCGAAAAAAATTTATTTTCAATACTATGCGTAGATTTGTAAGCTTAGGTTTAAATATTAAGGATATAGAAATAAGACTATTTATTTACAACAATTTAATGAGTCATTTTCATTACAATCAGACATAAAGTAGCTATCAAAAATAATTCTGGAACTTCCAAAGGGTTGACACGCCGATATATTACAATATGTTGATTGAAGAGGTGCCCATTGTGAATTATATTATTCTTAGGACAGCAGTCAAGTTGTACTATGAGTCCGTGATCTTAATAGTTTCCCAACAACCTATTAAATTAATTGTAAAATATTATTGGCAGATTACAATTTGTGGACATGAACAGGCGCTGTAGGCAAGGCATTTTATTTTATACTTTCTGCTATGAGTATCATTACTACGGTGAATTGTTACAAACTCCTTTCATTTATATAATATGGACGTTTTTTAATTTAATAGGTAATATATTCGTATTTTCAGGTAATTCTTTACTTTTTATTAAATAAGAATTAAAACCCTTAAAGTAATGACTTTAATGTTAACCGTGCTTCAAACGATGCTTTATGTGGCAATATTATTTAAAACATAGCTGTCATAAAAAGAATCTTTGATTGAGCTACCGACGCTGCGGATATTGGTCTATTTGCGTTTATGTAAAACGTATCACCGAACAAACATACTTCGTAAAAACAAATAGTCTATGAATTGAAATATCGAAGAAACATGTGCTTGATGAACCGTCATAGATGAGGGTTATTAGGGGAAACGTGTTTCGAAGTGGCGGACGTAACGCATGTTTCATTTTCTGTTTTGTACATAGAGGCTAATGAAATTATTATTATTTCTCGTACGTGTTGTCGCGAATAAAATACGTTAAATTGTACCTACTTAACCTTTAATATTAGCAAAATAATAATGTTGAAACGCCTACAAAATATAGAAGTAATTTATTTGGAAGTAAATCCAATCTATAATTGACTCTACATACCTACTCTTCCTAAAACACATAAAACAAAGCGTAATTGGTTACCATATATTTGTTTCAATTTGTATGGGAACCAATTACAATAACGTAGACAAACTAGCACAGCTTCAGGTACTTACACTTCAATTTGCATTCGCCCTCAACCTCGAAGTGTCACTACTGTACTCTGTATATATCAGTGTTTTAACTATACACAGCATTCCTAAACTCATTACCATTTTACAAGGACGGCTCTCAAACTAACTAACAATCTATTCTAATCCTTACGGCGCCGGACTTATGGTCATAAATAATTTAGTTGCATTAAGATTTTTTTGACAATAACTTACTGAATTTAAAGCTTGCTAACTGTAAAAAGTAGTTAACGCAACTTAGAATGTTATATTCGGGGAAATTCGTAAGAACTATGACGCTGTTGAATAGACGTACTGTCTTGTAAAAGTACCGAATATATTGATTAGTCCCGAAATAAATTTATAGTAGGTAAGTAAGTACTATGCGGGGGTGGGCCACTTTTGTGGGGCTGCGATCTGATTAGAAAAATTTGATTTTTAGAGATCAATTTTTGTATTTTGACGAATAATTGTAACACTGGGTACTTTTACGTTAGTAATAAATTATTCTTTAAATAAAAATTTATCCCATATAATAAAAAAAAACCTTAGTATTTTTTCGTGATCGTCTACTATCTCAGGCCTTCGATTTGTTGGTCACTAGTCTAATGGGTAGTGAGTGACCCAGTCTTGTAAATCAACGGTTGCGGGTGCGAACCCGGGTAAATTATTGTGTGATTTTTTATGAATACTGGCTGGATACTAGTTTGACTACAATATATTTATTATATGATTCGGGGAATACCGAAGCCGGCAGGGAGTTCCGTGCCTTAACAATACGCATTATGAAGGAAGAAACGAAACGTTAATTTTTGTATGATGAACACTAATATCCAGTTTATATTTATCCTTATACATACAGGTATAAATTTATCCTTATATCGGGTATCCATATAGCAGAGCAATATTTTTTTTGTTTATAAATTTTCGGACACTTACACCAATCATGTAGTTCCAAACTATGCGAAGCTTGTGCTATACATAAATATTTATATAAAAATCCATGACTCGGGAATAAATGGTCGTATTCATAACACAAACGTTTACCCTTCGCGGGCTTCGAACTCGCAACTGTTGGTTTCTCAGACAGGGGCTGGGTACACTACACATATAGGTCGTCAAATTGCCTAGTCTATGACTACTAGTTGGTATCATTGTCTACAATATTCATATAAATATAATATTTCAGGGAATTGTCCACCACGCGTTTAGGTACGGTTTTGTGCAGAATTACTTTTCATTATAGACATTCTTCGGTACGGTTTTATCTGTCACTTAATCACTTTGTGACTATCATATTGCAGAGTATCATTGGTATATAAATAATATTCCTAGTATATTAAACAGGTCGCTAATTAATGAAAACAGAATTTTAGTCATTTTCAAAGACCTCTAACCGCATATTGATAATTAGTGTTATTCCTCTATGATAATACGGTTATTGAACATAATAAATAAAATAGGACAAGCTTCTAAGCAGTGACGATACAGTCCAATAAGTTCTAAATCGCTCATTAAAAGAGCTACTAAGCTCTTTGTCTGAAGGATAAGATCAGAAAAGAGATGATTCGTTGGAGACAGAGTTATTGACATGCTCCTCATCTTTTATACTAATAAAAATATCAAAAACTATCAAGAAACCAATTTCATCTAATTAGAGTTTCGGGTAATTGAAGTTTAAATGAATTAGTGAGTGACCGTTCATATATAATAGTTAATTCTAAAAATATGTATAAAATGCCCATACACGGTATGATCCGAAAACTTCAATCCATCAATCAAACAAATATTCTTTATGAATTATTACATCCTACATCATCCATCGCATAAACGGCCATATCGCTAACAGTGATCTCTTCCACGCAAACCTTAGGGTAAAGATACAAGCAACCACTACAGAAGTTTGCACTAATCGTAGTAATGCGAGGGTATTTTTATAGTTGGTAATTATTATATAACATAAATACATTATTATACATAATCTAACAAAGTAGATAATTGTACTGCACATAAAACACATATTTATATAAAAAAATATTGAAAGTTTTCTTGAAGATTTTCCGTATAGCTGTCAGTATGTGACATGCTTAGTTTCTTGCGTGAAGTAGGTACATGTAGGTAAAGCGTAGTTTTATAATTAAAACCCAGGAATAATTAGGCCAAAGAAAAATCTGTTTTATGTACTTTTTAAATTTGTGTATTGTAACTATACCATGTAGGTGAAATTACGATAAAAAATGATTACGGAATTATTATTGTCAATTTAATGTCTTCTATGATAGAAACGGACCTCTTACTAAGCAAACATCAAGTAGTCGGGTTAGTTCATGCTCCACAAGTCACTAATTTGTAATCGATCGACCTAAACCGTCAAATAAGTTAAATTAAATTTTCTTGACATTTAATTTTATCAAGTGATAACAAATGATCGAGGTGATATAATCTAGAGTGACAATGATAATCTATACATACATCGATTATAAACTATATTATGCATTTATAGAAGATAGCATGACTGTAACACCTGTAATAAAATTAAAGGACACTCTGTACATAAGGTCAACGGCCTCTAGGTATTCAAGGTCAGATAGGTACCTACACTGCGCAAGCGACGGTGGCACATTGCACACAATACAATAGAAATATTTACTATGTGCCTAAAATGTACATACGGCAACGCTATTGCGAAGTTACACGTGCCTCGTACAGTCGTCAGCAAACATGTTTAGGATACTAATATGACCCCGCTCTGTGGAATTAGCATAGGTAGGTATAGTGCTGTAAAAATGGCCGCGCGACGACTGACCAATATAAGCAGGTCTCGCAGCGTTACTGTCGCGCGGCCATCTTAAACAGTATAGTGTTGCGGTCGTCGTGCTGTCGACTATACCCCATCAGTATGAGACAAATTTCATAGAAGTCACATTCAAAAGTGTCCCGAAATTATGCTCACATTTTATGCCTCCTGTGGTTTCCGGCACACTGTTGTGGTGGTTACCGGCACAAATAGGAATTGAACGAACCAGTCTCTTGTATCAGGATGTTGTAAAAGGTCTAACGGATTTTACAGCAACCAAGCCATTTAGAATACGGGCTCTGATATGCCAATAGCCGGTAACAGATACGTAAGCAATGGAATAAGTAACTATTGTTTCTAGAATTTCGGCACATGATGTAAAAAGTGATAGCTGAAAATCAGTGTTTTGCTCTCTGAGCAATTATACACACTGAGCTATTTGTACCCATTTGTACGGCTGTAGCACACACATACTCTAGTGTATCCTGATGTTACTTTTATGAATTGTTATAAAATATGTTTATGCAATTGTTTTGGAACTTATGGTATGTGTGTGACTGGAGATACAAATAAACGATCTATCTATCTAAAAGACGCCTTTTAGATAAAGTTAGGTACAAATTATTGTCTTTATTTATCTATTATTATTAGAACGTAATAAATTTATAATAAATGTACTACGATGTTTTAAAAATTAATTTATAATAGACTATATTGATTGACCTAAAATCGTAGTATTTCTACAAAATGTTGATTGTTAACGGATAATGTCAAACATAAATATAACGTAACAAACGACCCAAATGTGCAGTAAAAAAAATTATACAAGCCAATAATTCACATTAGCACAAAAATAAATGCGACATTACATTATGTCATATAAAATTTATAGCTGCATGGAATAGTTTCACTTCCATACGCCGTTAAACGGATAAATATGTAAATAGAGGCGTAAGAGAAAGAGTAGGAAATCATCATAAATTGAAGGGAATGCCATAATGTGACATAAACGCGTTCGAGTGATAAACAGTCCCGCTAGAGATCAGGGTGCGATTGTAAAAATCCTGTGAACATCAAAAGGATTCGTTTTATGGCCCACCGCATAATGAGGCCCGGCTAATGTTGCGGTTATGTTATCCACTATATCGGTATTGGTTAAAAACGTAACTAAAGTAAACAATTCCTGCATTAGCTTAAACGAACGAGGTATACATTAATTCCTTCATCCAACCTTCGAGTAAGGCGGGTCACAAACTCGAGATTTGCTTAGACTTAACAATAATTAATGTAATGAAAAACTAAATAATATTTTATTGTTATACAAGCAAAATGGCGGCTTACAACAAAAACCTTAATAAAGCCTTTAACACGACGACCTGTTTGGTGTAAACCCTGACTGCTATACTAAAATGTTGCAAGTATGATGAGTACCTACAGACCGTTGTACCCGAGGTATGGATGATTTCATTTATATTATGTAAGGATAGATATATTTATAACTAGCTTTCCGCCCGCGGCTTCGCCTGCGTGCAATAACTATCGCGTAAATTTATTTATCCCGCGGGAGCTACTCATTTTATGAGGATAAAAAATATCCTGTCTTAATCCAGGGTATGTTCTACCTATATACCAAATTTCATCCAAATCCGTTCATCCGTAATTGAGCGTTTGTCGCTCCAATAAACAAACAAACATCCAAATTTTCGCATTTATAATACCTATTAGATAAACGGTGGCGGGCGCGGCCGCTGCGGGTGCCGAAATAAAAAAGTCACGTAAATACCAGGATTTACAGGAAGGTTACGTGTTCGTACCGATTGGGGTCGAGACGATGGGACCTTGGGGCCCTCAGACAAAACGCCTGGTCCAAGACCTGTCGGCGCGTCTCATCGAGGCTTCTGGTGACCACAGAGCGGGCGGCTTCCTGGCTCAGAGAATAAGTCTCGCTATTCAGCGCGGGAACGCCGCTTGCCTGTTGGGCACAATGCCGCCTCGAGGAGATGCGCTAGATGGAATTTTTTACCTATGATTGAATTGTTATTGTTGTTTATTTGAGAAATTTATTGACATGTAATTTGTATCTTAGTAAATATAATTAATAATAATTAATATTCAAAATATTTCAGGTGCGCTACAGAATAACCAAAATTAGATAAAAAAATAAAAATATATATTTGTTTAATACACTCGTATCAACCATCTGGTATACGTAATACAAGCCTTGATGATTAGTGTGGAATTAAATGGCGCTGTGTGTATGTCTATATATTTCTTTATTTTTTATTAAGAGCCTTTAACAAGTATAATGTGCCATTTGACACGAATTAGGAGCCTTTTAACACAAATTAAGAGCATTAAACACGTAGAAAGAGTATTATGTATTGAGAATTTTATGTGAAAGACCTAGCCACCATGACCCCCACAGGAAGAGGAATTATTGTCAGGGCCGAGGGAATAATACATATATTTTAAAAAAATCGAAAATTTCAACAAAACGTTGACTTCTATTGTGTCCTTATCGACAACCATAAGCTAGATAACTATGGATATGTCAAGATTTCCATAATGTATTCTAAACCAGTTTGGGCCCTTAGCAGTCTGCCTTGAAATATTTTTTGGACTATACCTTCCTAACGTTTCCTCAAGTTGACTAAGGTCACGTTTATATAAAAAAAAATCCTGTAAAATGTGTCTTCCGCGATTCTTGACTTCCTTATAAATGTTTAAGTAGATAAAATATAGGATAGACTTCGTCTAAATTCTTAAATATGTAATAAAAGAAATGGGAAGTTGGTTGCACTTGCTACAAAATCCAGTTGCAACGGAGGAAAGCACGCTTACAAGGAATGTCAAATGCTGTGTTAAGAGAGTTTATTCCGTCCAATGGCGCCCTCATTGGATAACTTAAGATTTCATTTTAAATATAGAATAAATAAAAAAAAACTAGCTGCACATCAGTAGCCTATTAAAAACTAAGCTATTATAAATAATACATGAATAGCTTGAATTATGTTCACTTTTGACAATTTCAAATTATTGATAATTAAATTGCCACATTTTAAATCGAGATTTATGGAAAATAACCCCCATCAAAGCTATTTAGGTATTATTTTTAATAGCTTTTAGGCTTCTCGAGTGAAGGTCAGAGCAATTTTATTTATTTATTGTGTATTTTAAAAGAAATCTACAATCTATTCACGTAGTTTGTATCTGCATCCCTATTTAATACCGCACAACCTGCCTATTTCAAATGTACTGTTCTTATACCCAAATGTTGCCAGTAAGAGATCGCTTTTAGTGATAAGGTCGCCAAATTGTACATTCCATTCTTACTACTTTTCTGAAACTGTATTTTCTTTTCTGTTGTGCAATAAAGTGTATTGTACATTTATCCAATGAGGGCGCCACTGGACATAATAAACCCTCTTAAGATAACATTAAAACGGTTGCTACCATACCCTAAGTAGGTAAGTCTAGGTCTTATGGAACAGATTGGATGGATGGATAAGGAGTTCCGTCAAGTTAGTCGAAAATGACAAGGTAAGGCGCCTTACTATGTAGTATACATGGTTGCCCATATTTATTAGATGACCGGTTGGTGTAGTGGATGGTTACCCTGCCAGCGAAACCAATGGTTGCGGGTTCGAAACCCGCGAGGGATAAATGTCTGTTTGGCAAATACGTCATACGAGTCATAGATGTGTATATAAGTATTTATGTACTATGTTTGTCCATAGCACAAGCTTTGCTTAGTTTGGGAAAGAACAAAAACGACTGGAGACAGATGAGGGAGGCCTTTACCCAGCAGTGCGACACTATGGGCTCTTAATAATAATAATATTCCATCACCAAACACAAAACTAGTACAAGTAAAAGTCCGGTGCAGATCATCCAACCATATGAAGCTAGCAGTTACCTAATATTAATGATTTTCTGTGAACGAGTTAATCCGATTTAAAGCGCTGCGCACCGCCAATATTCTATCAGGTTTTTTACGGGGAAGTGGATATAATTTTGCCGGCCATCTTCATTTTCTCCCCAGTATACACGAGGCTAAAGGCAAATTGAATTTTTTGCCTTGCCTCACTGCACTAATTCGACTAATGCATTTAGCATGCACGTTCCCTTCTCGCATAAATATAAGTCAAGCACATATAACTCCACGAAATTTGCAGCAGACTTTTTAATTCCAGATTGCTTCTGTAATCTGATGTAAGATTGAATTTTGTAGCTGACAGCTAAGTAGTATATTCGTTGAAAATATTCGTAATCCCAACTAATATTAATTCATTAATTAAGTAATATTATAATTGCGAAAGTTTGTGTGCGTGCGTGTATGTTTGTAACCTCATCACGCTTAAACGGCTGGACAGAATTGGTTGAAATTTGGTTGGTAGACAGAATAGGACCTGGATTAATATATAAGGTACATTTTATCCCAGAAAAGTGAATGGTTCCTGTAGGATAGGTATTATTAGTGGGATTGCTTTGAGTCATAGAGTGACGCATTTGGTAGTAGGACAAATTCTACGCGGAAGAAGTCGCGGGTTACAGCTAGTGTTTGTACAAACGACAGTTCAGTGAATGACGCATAAATTCACAAATATACTATAAGAGACCCACTCCAAACTTTTACTACAAGTACTTTAAATTTGAACCTATGTAACGGGTGCTCCGAATGGAACCCGAAAAAAAATCCTTAAAAATAGATATTGGGTCTTTACATATGAAATTGGAGTTTTTTTTCTTCGTTAATCATATGTACCAATTCCTGCGATTTTCAAAGCTATATCCAAATTTGTTTTTTATTTGGAAAATGGTATATTATTTCAAGGTTTCACATGAAATATTTTTTAATTTCTGGGCTAAATCACATAATAAAAAACATTTGAACAGAGCCCTTTTCATGTGCTTCCCATAATCATTTCTTAGATTCGCTGAAACTTTTATAAAGCGGTTACTTTTAAAAATTATCGCTGCCTATACTTAACTTAATGTTATCCGATAATACAAACGACATGACACGACAAAAATAGAATATTATTTCAAAAAAAAATCAAAAATGTTTGGATGGAGAAAACAGTCTTCATGAAATTCTGCATACAAAACGCCAATTTCATAGGTAAGGACCTAATGTGGTCCAAAAATTGTGCCATAGATTTATATTTTTTTTTGTTACACATTTTTCTCTGGAGCATTTTAAAATATCCAAAAAGAAACTTGTCAAGTGTCAAAAGTCGCTAAAACTGAATAATTTGTCTAAACATTGTCTTTTTCCTTGGGGTTCGTGAAATTAAATTTAGATGTAGGTAATACGAAGGTTAATAATTTTGTATACTTAAATTCAAAACTCCATTACTCTGTCAGTATCGATACCTGCTCTAGCCAGCCCTAGGTCGTTGGCAACCCGTATATAATTCTATCAGCTGTAATGTAATAATGCTATAAGAATTTAATTTCCATTCAGTGCTATAAAACTTTGCTGGGCGCTACGTTTTCTTGTCTGTTAATAAAGGGCAGTAATAACTCCCTTATCTGTAATATCAGATATGATTACAGTCAGCTACCACCTGCCGACTCTCACGTGGGATCTAAATTATTGAAATGCCCGCTTGGGTTTTCTTTTCATTACTCTCTAATATTATTTTTTATATTTCGGGCAAAAGGACCATCAGATATTCCAAGTATACAGGGTGTAATTTGAATCTTTGGCATCCTTTCATGTGATTGTTTAGATCATCAAGCTGAACAACTCTCGAGAATACAAATTTTTGGTGTCTTACATTTTTTTTATGCACAACGGGTTAGCACTTGACCTCAATCACATCTGATGTTAAGTGAAGATGAGGCCGAAGGTGAAAGCGTACTGACCCGGAAACCCAATGATTTGGGGAACTGGCTACCTTATCTTTGACAACCGGAACACAACAATGCTATTAACATTGCTGTTTGGCGGCAGATTTAGATAAATGTTGTTTAAATTGAGCCACGGAGGCGGAGGATTTTAATTGGGTGGGTATTGAACTTTTGTATGAAAGATTTTTTCCCGATTTCAGAGTTGGTCCCATAGCGACAGTTGTTCATTTTGATGATCTAAACCATCATCTGCAAGGATGCCAATGATTCAAATTTCGCCCTGTATATCTGTTCGATTAAAGGACACGATTGTAACTATAGGAAACATATAGTACCTACAGGGATAAATAATTTTGAAACACAAGATATTGATCAGCTTATTAAACAAGATTTTTTAACCACCGACGGAAAATTATAGTTTAGAGTTTTGTGTGTCTGTATTGTAGTACCAAAATGGATGAAAATTAGGGTTTTTATTTTCGAAGGCCTTTTATTTTGCTAGAAATCGGTGTAGATTCAAGGGTATTTAGCGTAAATTTTTAGCTTTAAATATTTGGTTCAAATCACAATCTGTGGGGCGATTGTCAATTAATGGTTATGTAATGAATGTGGGTATGTAAAAAAATTACTCTTTTAAACGTGATAAAGAAACATTTTTTTACACAACGAGTTAGCTCCTTAATCACACCTGATGTTAAGTGAAGATGAAAGCAAAGGCGAAAGCGTTCTATCCCGGAAACCCAATCTTAATTTAGGAGTGACTATCTATCTCTGACAACCGGGACACAACAATGCTATTTAACATTGCTGATTAGCGGCAGACTTAGTTATGATGGCGGTAGCTAGCCAGGCGAACATTTAAACTCTACCACCAACTAAAACCGAGTACTAAACATGTACCTACTTCAAGCAAGCATTACGTAAGATACATATCTATTGAGATATAGAATAGATATAAGAATATATCATTTGTTGAATGTCAATTTAAATCTACTGAATAATAGGGCTTATTACATTTATCTGTCAGTATGTCCAAGCTACTAGGTATCAGTTCGGAAACCCTCCAGGGATCTAACCTGCGACCTCCGATTCGTAAACCCTAGGTTGTAGACATTGAGCCACGGAGGCAGTTTTTTATAGATATCTACAGAAGAAACGCTGGATCTTTCATAATATTTCAGCTTCTGTAGTGGTAGAGCCACGCCTGTAGTGGTAGAGCCACGCTGTAATCTTTTAGCTTGCAGCATGAATGGGCCGGCTCGACCGGGGAAGTACCACCCTCTCGCAGAAGACCGACGTCTGAGTAGTGGCATTTTGCCTCTGCGCTTCGTCCGGTGAGCGAGGGCGCCGGAGGCTCAATCTCCCAGTCTCACTCCAGAATGGTAGCGGTATTTAAAGAGTTAGTACCCCAGGAGGGTACCAGCACTATCAGTGCTGGAGAATCCCTCCCTGAGCATCGCTCAGGCTGCCCTACGTATTCTGGGGTGGGCAAAAATCCGCTCGTACCTGCCTGCGGCAAGAGCAGAAACCAAACGGCACCCCCTCCTGCGCTCCGTGTGCACTTTTGCAATATCAGGGGGATCCACTCGAACCTGAACTCCGTCCACCATCACCTCGAGGCGGAAAAGCCGGCCTTGCTCTTTTTGACGGAGACTCAGATATCGCCACCTGCCGACACGTCATACTTGAATTACCCCGGGTACAAAATCGAACATAGATTTGTGCCCCGCGCAGGTGTATGCGTGTACATCAGGGGCGATGTCTGCGTCCGCCGTCTGGGCAACCTTGAAGGTAGGGATCTGTCTATCATCTGGCTGTGCGTAAACTGTGACGACCATCCCCGTGTTTACGCGTGCCTATACAGATCCCACAGCGGTGACTCCGAAACCGACCGACTCCTTGAGCACCTCGAAGCGGCAACTGATTCCGTGCTACGAGAGATCCCATCCGCTGTGATTGTACTTCTGGGCGATCTCAACGCCCATCACTCTGAATGGCTCGGGTCACAAAAAACTGACCACGCGGGTAGATCTCTCCATAACTTTGCTTTGGCCTATGGTCTAACACAGGTGGTCCCTTCGCATACGCGAATTCCAGATGTGGAAGACCATACACCTTCACTGTTGGATCTCCTGCTGACCTCAAATCCGAGCGGCTATCAGGTCACTGTCGATGCCCCACTGGGCTCCTCTGACCATTGTCTAATTCGGAGCGTAGTGCCACTCACGCGCCACATACCGTCCCGTACCACGGGCTGCCGTCGTGTTTGGCACTATAGGTCAGCAGATTGGGATGGGATGCGGACGTTCTTTTCATCCTACCCATGGGGGCAGGTTTGCTTCTCGCTAGAGGATTCCAACGCCATTGCCGATTCTGTCGCCGACGTGGTGCTCCAGGGAATGGAACTTTTTGTTCCAAGTTCTGTGGTACCCGTTGGTGGAAAGTCCCAGCCCTGGTTTGATTTACCCTGCAAATTGGCGTCACGTCGAAAGCAGGAGAAATTCCAAGCCTGGGCCATTGCAATGGCAGCTAAAGATCCTAAAGCGAAAGAACTTAAAAAGAGTATAACTTTGTCTCCAGATCCCTCAAAAGAGTTGTGGCCAAAGCTAAGTCAGAGCACATCGGCAGAATTGGTGAAAGGCTGGCCCGTCTACCTTCGGGGACACGTGCATTTTGGTCTCTTGCCAAAGCTGTCCAGGGGAATTTCTGTGTGCCTTCTTTTCCACCACTGCGCAGGGAGGGTGACGTACTGGCCCATGACGCAAAGGAGAAAGCTGAGCTTTTGGGATCTCTTTTTGCGTCCAACTCGACTTTGGATGATGGGGAGAAGCCACCTCCAACCATTCCACAATGTGGAAGTTCTATGCTGGAAGTCCAGTTCACTCAAAAATCTGTGCGTAAAGCACTTTTCTCCCTTGATATCCATAAGTCTTGTGGGCCTGACGGTATCCCTCCCATTGTGCTGAAAAATTGTGCTCCAGAGTTGGCTCCGGTATTGGCGCGTTTGTTCCGACACTCGTACTCCACAGGCGTAGTACCAAATTCCTGGAAGACGGCCTTAGTGCACCCGATCCCTAAAAAAGGCGACAGCTCAGATCCAGGAAACTACAGACCTATAGCCATTACGTCCCTGCTCTCCAAAATAATGGAAAGCATTATAAACCGCCAGCTCTTGCAGTACTTGGATGAGCACCAGCTGCTCAATGATCGTCAGTACGGATTCCGTAGGGGTCGATCAGCTGGTGATCTTCTTGTCTACTTGACGCATAGATGGGCGGAGGCGGTAGAGAGCAAGGGCGAGGCGTTGGCTGTCAGTTTGGACATAGCGAAAGCCTTTGATCGGGTGTGGCACAAAGCGCTTCTTTCGAAGCTTCCTTCCTTTGGGCTGCCCGAGAATTTTTGCAAATGGGTTGCCAGCTTTCTCACGGATCGTAGCATTAAAGTCGTTGTCAACGGTTCATGCTCTGATTTAAAACCCGTGAACGCTGGAGTCCCGCAAGGCTGCGTACTATCCCCCACCCTGTTTCTCCTGCATATCAATGACATGTTACAAACCTGTGACTTCCATTGTTATGCGGATGACAGTACGGGTGATGCCTTATATGCCGGCCGTGCTAATCTTTCTCGGGCGCACGTTGATGAGTGTCGGGACAAGCTTGTGTCTGAAATCGAGACTTCACTAGACCAAGTCTCTAATTGGGGCATTCTCAACCTAGTTAAGTTTAACCCTAAAAAGACACAAGTTTGCGCATTCACCGCAAAGAAGATTCCATTTCCCCTGTCTCTTCAATTTCAGAGCACTCCCCTTGACGTTGAGCTGACTATTGGGATTCTCGGAGTGAACATCTCCAGTAGCGTTCAATTCCGCGGTCATCTGGAGGATAAGGCCAAGTTGGCCTCCAAAAAGTTAGGTGTCCTCAGTAGAGCGGCTCGTTACTTCACGCCGGCTCACCGCCTCCAACTTTATAAGGCGCAAGTTCGGCCGCACGTGGAGTATTGTTCTCACCTATGGGCTGGGGCACCTCAGTACCAGCTTCTTCCTTTTGACCGCGTTCAACGCCGCGCAGTCCGAATTGTCGGCCAAGAGAGTCTCACCGACCGACTGGATCCCCTGGCGTTGCGAAGAGACGTCGCGTCCCTCTGCATTCTTTATCGCATATTTCATGGGGAGTGTTCTGAAGAACTGTTCGAGCTAATACCCGCTGCTCAATTTAACCGATACACTTCTCGGAGAAAATTAAATTTCCATCCACATCACCTGGATGAGTGGAAGTCTACCACTGTACGTTTCTCAAGAAACTTCTTACCACGTACGACCACCCTGTGGAACGGACTTCCGGCAGCGGTATTCCCGAACGAGTACGACATTGGAACCTTCAAGAAACGAGCCTACACCTTCCTCAAAGGCCGGCAACGCATCTGTGACCCTTTTGGTGTTGCGGGTGTCCATGGGCGGCGGTGATTACTTTCCATCAGGTGACCCGCAGTTTGCCGCTCTCTCATATAAAAAAAAAAAAAAAAAAAAAAAAAGCTCTACCATCATCGGCGCAGCGTGTAGTATGGTTAGCAACTCTGACCACTTTACCAAAAGGTTGCGGGTTCGAATCCCGCTAGGGGCATATGTTTGTGTGATGAATACGGACATGTGTACCCGAGTTATGGATGTTTTCATTTATAATAAGTATTTATTTACAAAAAAATATGTATTTATGTAGTATAATCAACCACCTTGTATCCACAACACAAGCCTATAGCTGCTTACTGTGAAACTAGATGGCGCTGTGTGTATGTCTAAGGATATTTATTATTTATTTATTTACTTGTCCACCGCTGGACACATGCCTCTCTCAAGATGTCACGCATTGCTCTATATTTGGCTACCACTATTTTTTGTTTATTCCTAATAAATACCTACTTAAAACCTACTTGAGAAATCATTGATACTCTAATGACGAAAACTTTTGAAATTATCTGACTGTTTCGTTTTACGTAATAATTAATTAGCTATTACCTTGATAAGTGAATCAATAATCGATTGTAATTGACTAATACAGACGATTGACGGAAATTGGGTCGTACAACGATGTAGGCATATTATCGGACAAATGTTGTAAACCCGATTTTCATTATCATCATAATATATCATCACAGGACATCCAGTGCTGAACAACCCGATTTTGGTATAAACTAATTTACGATTAAATTCTCAGCAATAAATAGGTAAGAGCTCAGGTTGCTTTGAGGGATAAGATCAGAAATGAGATCTAACTAATATTATAAATGCTATTAAAATGTAAGTGCGAAAGTTTGGATCTTTGTTTATTTGTTGCTAATTTACGGCGAAACGGATTAACGGATTTAGATGAAATTTTGGTATATAGGTCGAACAAACCCTGGATTAAGACAGGATATTTGGGATAAACAAATTTTCGCGATAAAATTATTCCACGCAGACGAAGCCGCGGGCGGAAAGCTAGTACCTATAGAATAAGAGGCCCTGATGGCCGTGTGGTTCCTGGTAAACTAAATATAAATAAATATCCTTGAACATACACACAGCGCCATCTAGTTCTAACATAAGTTTTAAGAAACTTAAAATGATGCCATGAAAATTCAGTGCAAGATTGTTGTTTTTTGGCAAAAATATTTTGTACTTGTATTTTTTTGGACAGAATCATTTATAAGTTTGTAAGAAGGATTGATTGATCAGTTTATATTTATTGAGTTATTCTAAATGAAAAGGCGAGATGAAGACGTGAGATTTAAGCAAAACCTCTTTAGAAATTCAGACATTAAACTGTGATTAAAATTTTAACGTGTTAAGTGGAATGTTTAATTTGAAAGTAATTAGCAAATCTTCTAACCAGAGATCACGGTACTTTCACTATTTAAAAGTGATGGTAAATTAAGGAGTATATGGTAAAGATAGGTTTGTATTATAAATTTTCTTAATATTAGTATATTGTATATGTAAGTGACTAATTTCCTGCACTACCAACCGTGAAGGAAGATCTATGTATGTTAATGATATATTAGAAAATTGATACGAGTCGTATTGTTTTTTTTTAACTTATTTATTTTTAAGAGGGTTTATTCAAATGCTGATTATGCCACCCTCATCATTGAATTACCTAGTACCCAGTTACCTATGTAAATTATATATTCCTAATTCTAATACATAGCTCTACCATTTTGTATACCCTTCTGGCATCCTCCGACAACGGGGCTGCCAAAATGCTATTAAAAATACCTAAGTTGTGGCTCCATTGGGGTACAACCTGACGGCGTTGGACAGCGATCGACCGGATTCAGCGAGGATATGGTGTACGTCTTGAGTCATATTGTTGTAACTTTTAAATCACTGTTTGTTACCATCGCGTACACTCAATTTAGCAACTGAAACAACGTGTAATGGCTGGTTTACACAGTGCGAGCTAGCGTACGAGTCAGCCTTCCGAGTAGCTGCACTGCAGTAACTCGCACTGTTTGGACGTAACTTACGAGTAACTCGTACGTGCGAGTTGGTCAGTAGCACGCATCCGAGTTACTTCAACATTTTTTGTTTTCACTCGCCTCTCACCCGGCAGCAACTCGCACATGACAGCGGCTCGGCCGTCGCTCGCATCGTTTGGACGCGTTCGGCAGTAGCTCGCCAGTGCCAGCCGGACAGTTGTGAGTGGAACCCGTGTTTTTTGATATTGGCTATGGTTATAGATATTTTCCAAATCCTGACATAATATTGTTGTCATAGAGCGTATCACCGTTTTTTTTATTAAAAAAAGTTCACTCGACATCGCGACTCAACTCGGACTGGGCAGTAGCTAGGTGTCGTGTAAACAGCAAAGGCGAGCCGAGTTACTGGCGTACGAGTAGACAAACCGAGTAGCTGTCTACTGCCAAGGCAGCAGCTCGGACTGTGTAAACCAGCCTTAAGGCAAAACGCATGTTACGTAGCCCCTTGACATAATATATCTCCCTTGATTTGATGATCTGAAGAACCATAATAACCCACAGCGGGATGGAATTCAGGAAAAGGATCCAATATAATTTCTTACCACATTAGCTTTTAAGCAATTTCTGTTGTATTTACCTGAAACAAATAAATATTAAAATTAGTTTTATGAACACAGAAAAAATAAAGATGACAAAAATAATTTGATTATAACAACTTCAATTCAAAATAACAGAGCCAGAGATTGGATGGAAATTACAAACAATATAGATCGATATGGGAAAAACATTGCACTGCTTTAAACGCATTCGGATAAATATGAAGAACCACATGGGGCGTCAACATATATTTCATAAAAAAGGACGTATCTATAGTCATGAACGCGGACGAACGGAAATGAAGATTTCCGTTCGTTAAAATGATGATAAATAATTATATTGTATGTGATAGTCGGCGTTTTAAACCGTCCCTTTAGGCCAGCCGAGAATCCTTAAGAAGCATGCAAAGGTGGATTCCACTCCAAATGGTGTAAAAATATAATCCCTAGCAATGTAGACCCTACTGAAACTAGTATAGCAATGTGGAAATAGCACATTTTTAACCTCTATTTTGTAAATTCCAGAAAGCTCAAAAAGGGAAGAAAGTGTGTTACATTTCGTAACTTCCAATCAGGTCCACCCCTTGGACAATAGCCAACCGACGGACGCAGACGTTCTCACAAGTTTGCATAAAACTTACTTCCAAATGTGTTTGACGAATAAAACAGCATCGCGGAGTGCACAGGTTCCTTTTTTAATTCAGCAAGAAATTTATCGGTGCAATGTATATTTATAGCGGCGAAGTGGAAATGCATTGAAACCACGCCAACGTCTGCCAAGTTACCAACAACATTCACAATGCGGGATTTTTGGATAGACAAACTTTTCATTTTATCGGATTTACTTTCGCTTTTGACAATCAACTGGTTATGGATTTTTGGATCGTTTTTAACCCCTGATGAAAAACGACGGGTGACATGTGTTTGACTGCATGGTGTACGTGTATGTGTATGTGTACATATATGTGTACGTGTATGTGTACGTGTATTTGTGTGTGTCCATCCAGGACCTTGCCCGGACGTATCTCAGTAAAGCGTGCTCCGATTTGAGTGCGGTTTTTTTAATGTTAAAGACTAAACGAGGGGACAGGTTCTTAGGTATGTTTGATGAAAATCGGTTAAGCCATTTCCAAGATATTTCGCTTTTAACACTGTTTTTTGGTGTATATCGAAGATTCTGTAGGTTCTTTGTTTGATGGAAATCGATTAAGCCGATTCACAGATATTTAGTTATTTACATTTAGGGTACTCTAGGCCTTTCCTTAAGATCCCCGATTTCATCATGGTACGTTCGCCGTGGTCTCCCCCTACCAACACCGTCACCACCTACATTCACTTTGTATATCTCTTTGTTAGTCTTCTTTCATAATCCTCTCCATATGTCCAAACCATCTCAGTATATCTTTTCCAATCTTTGTCACTATGTCACTGCATAACTACCTAAGCACACCATTCCTGATTCTATCTTTCAAATCACCACTCTCATACTCCTCAATGATCTCAATTCCAATGCATTAATTCTACTTTCATTCTTCTTTTGGCCATACCCAGCGTTCACTCCTGCAGTGCTCCGTTCACCTGATCTCCGGCATTCAGTTTTCTTTCGATGTCCTTCTTATCCCTTGTAAACAAAGTGTTAGAAATTATACAGTAACAAAAATTTTGCGCTAAAATTCAATTTTATCTAATATTAAAAATCTGATTGAGGTAGGTGTGTACTTAAGTACCTACAAAATCTAAGGCTATATAAAATATGTGAGAAATTAATTTACACTTACGTGTACATATGTATGGAGCAATCTAATCATTTATATGGATTTCCGCTATCTGAGTTATGGCAGATAATTTGCAAAAGATGATAAGAATGTCTTTGTATTTATCCGTTCTGTCACGCGAAATCAATACTTCTTACCGAATAATAGAACACTATAGCTACTTCCTACAAAATCCATTTTAATCCTCGACCAAAAACGTGCGTGTCCAATCTATGTCCAGGTGTATC
This sequence comes from Oegoconia quadripuncta, assembly GCA_949316235.1. NCBI lineage: Eukaryota > Metazoa > Arthropoda > Insecta > Lepidoptera > Autostichidae > Oegoconia > Oegoconia quadripuncta. The sequence continues at coordinate 31,783,448 of OX438741.1, read as the reverse complement.
TCAGTAATGTCCAGACCGGTCAGATTTGAGTGTGGTTTTCTTTATATTAAAGACAAAACAAGGGGACAGGTTATAGCCATGTTTGAGGCAATCGGTTAAGCCGTTTCCTAGATATTTAGCTTTTAACATATTTTTTTGTGTATTTGGATGATATCATAGTTATGGATAGAAGTAGACGCCATTGGTATATGCAACTTCTCATTTAGAATAGACTTTCTGGGCCGAAAATGCACCGAGAGGGTTATCCTAACTAACATTATAAATGCGAAAGTTTGTGTGTATGTATGTTTGTTACCTCTTCACGCGTATACCGTTAGACGGATTTGAATGAAATTTGGTTGGTAGACAGATTACGACCTAGATTAACATATAGGCATTTTTTTGCTGAACCGATTTTGATGTAATCTTCCACGCGGACGAAGTCGCCTGTGTAAAGCTAGTAAATAATAACATGTAGATACAACAGTCAATTTAAGGTCAGCTCAATCTTGAGAACGGTTTATTAATACGGACCTTAGTGGAGTATATAAACTCCTACCCTCACCTTTGCTTGGCTGGCATACTCTAACTGATCCCAGATCGTAGAGCTACGTAAATAAACAGCCACATATTATATTATACACACATCCACATCTGCCCATAGTTAACAAAACTTTCAAATTTCCATACCTTAAGTCTGTCTTAACACATGTCTGTATTTATCATACAAACATATGCCCCTAGCGGGATTCGAACCCGCGACCATTTGGTATAGTAGCAGAGTTTCTAACCACTACACCAAACAGGGCGTCAATAACTTATAATGTTTGGGATATTTGGATTGAAGGTGGTGACGTTATGAATGTAGGCTGAATACTCACGACCCAATCTGACCCAACTGAATTATTTTAATAGTACTACTATCCGCTTGTTTCTACGTCTCTGTTCCTCCTATGCGATGCTAAATAACTATTTATAAATCAAGAACGTCACATTACAAAAAGCGACTGATGATATTATAGTGGCCGTGAACGAATCCAAGGCTGTCCTCATAAATACGACTGTAGGTATTGTAATTTTTACATAAATCTTTAGTAGGTTGGTACTATAATATTACGTGTATAACGGAAGGGCCAGTCTGCCGCGTGCGCCGGTCATTTGGCGAGTTTTATTTTAAGAGATTGATTAATGAGAGGGCAGATGGGTAGACCAAGCTATAGTTAACCAAACATCTCAGTTATAACGTGGCGAGTCTACCTTTCCGAGAACACCAGAGTCATACAGTATATCCAAATTAATGTAATTCCCTGAAACCACACTACTGCAGATATAATTACTGGTGCATGATCTGCATGATATTTTTCTTAATAATAAAAAAAAAGATTATGCATTAGAGTCATGCATGATAATCAATCAAATACGTTTATTGATTACACAAGGAAATTAATGTAGTACATTTTAAGTCTCCTATAGAAATTACAAATTAGGCTGCTTTATCAACAACAGCTATCCTTTCCAGTCTTTATCATTTCATGTACAATACAAGACTACCTGTTTGGTGTAGTGGTTAGAAAGGCTGACTGCTATACCAAAAAGTCGTGGGTTCGAATCCCGTTAGGGGCATATGTTTGTATGACGAATACGGACATGTGTTACCGAGTTATGGAATTCTAACAATTTTCGGCTGAATGCCGCTATGGTTCCTAGTAGAAACTTGTTCGTGATCAGGAATGGAGTCACGAATAAACATAAACTATAGGAATTAAATTTCACCCTGCAGGTATGTCTTGATATAAAAAAGTATTTGTATAATATGTCAACCATCTGGTATCCATAATATAAACTAAAAATATTTGATATTTATTTCCAGCTTGTTACTTATAATAAACTACTAATATTAATCTTCCCAAAAATGCTATAAAATTTTGTCACTAAATTCGCAATCAGACTACAGAAAGTTAAGCAAGCTAGAGAATTAGTAAAAGGCTCCAAAAATACAGTGATTTTGAATTTGGAATCAATAAAACTCCAGGAAGAATATGAAATTCCATTACATTATTTGAAATCAGAACTACCCGACTGTAGCAATTTTAAAACGACCGAAAAAAATTAGCATAACATTAAAAAATCTATTTGATTGTTCTTTGCAAATGTATTTTGGTTTGCTGTATTTTTGAAATCATATCCTTCAACCGTAATTGCCATCCTGGACGTCTTACTTTTTTTTCTTTTATGATTGACTGGATTCGCGTTTGACCACACTTCGCGTACTTACTGTTTCATAGCACTTTCATAGCGTAAACTTAGGCATAGTACGTACATACGCATACTCTAAATCATGAATTCACCCGACTTAACAGCACTGTCCAAAAAACGGCAATATGTAATGATGGCATAATTTACACGACAATTTTTACATTTCTACCATCAAACGGCCTTTATTCATGTATTCAACTCAGCCACTCATAATGTTGTATATGCATTATGTTGGTAGATAGATAAGATTCCACGCGGAAGCCATTAACGTTTGGTGACCTTCGCGCAGCGCGGGACCGCGTTAGAATTACTGACGCCCTATTTCCCTGATGATGTAATGGAACTAATAATTATGTAGGCATGTATATTGTGACATGACACGTAGGGCATTAGAGCCAAATCAGCTCGTATGACGGGCCTCGACGTATTCGATCAAAATACGCTTGAATTGTTTAATTTGAATTTTTGGGATAATTAATGAAGTGTTTAAAATGTATTGTTTCAACTAGTCTAAACTATAGATAGTAGCATGAATAAGCAAAATATTTAAGATGTGCAGTTTTAATGGTTTTGACTAGTATAAACCATGTATGATATTTGATTGATATGATATTTAATCAATAAGTGCTAAAAATTTAGAGTTTGAAATGATTAAGTATCTGATATGGTTGATCGCATTACAGACGACCGATTGTCATAAAATATTTTAAAAAAAAATAAGTATCTGATTGATAATAGTGCTTTATTTCACCTTTCAAAAACTGTACCACGTGTACAGTTTGAACCAATACATTAAGTGAACTGACATCCAACACTAGAAATCGTAAAGATCTCAGCATCTATTGAAACGAGATGGCGCTGATGTACAGCTATCAAAGACAAAAAGAAATAAGTAGATCAAATTAAGATCATTTTCTTCTTATGTGTGCTATAATTATATATAATTCGGTCTTTTATAGTAGGTAACTATAAAGTTCGGCCAAAAGAACAGTTTTCTATAAATTTCCCCAATTCAGGGCGACAAATAAAAGTAATTTCCCTACCTACCTACCTAATTCAAATGTACTGTCCTTATACCCAAAGGTTGCATGGAAGAGATCGCTTTTAGTGATAAGGTCGCCAAATTGTACATTCTATTCTTGCCAATTTTCTGAAACTGTATTTTCTTTTATTTTGTGCAATAAAGTGTATTTGTATTGTATTGTATTGTAATTTATAAATTATCGAACTTATGGATATTTTGAAGAGTCCAGTCTCAAGTCGTTATCCGGTACTCATTATAAATATGATGTCCTAGTTTGTAGCTAGGTAATTAATTGAATTGCGTTACTAATATACACCTATTCAATGAGTTTAATAATCTATCGGTAGTACTGCTCATTGTCGATGCGAATAACAGTGATAGAGTGATGATTTTTCAATAACTAGAACTAGTTGCGTATAAACTTAAGATAGGTAGTTGAGTAGATGTAACAACTATCTACTTAGGCAAATCATATTTCTCTGTGTTATCTTCCATTATCGGCTTGTCAAATCAGCAAGGACGAATCCAGGAGCTCGGACGCACTTGATCGACCTATATCCAATTTCATTGGCACTTCGTAATTCAAACATGACCTTCTACGCAAAATCCTAATTCGGTTAGATTACTATAGATTTAAATACGCCTTCTAGATAGATATAAAACGTTACGTAATCCAAGTTTTGGTGTACGTAACTGATTAGAGGTTGTTATCTAAAAAAAGGCGCGAAGCTTCCACGCTGTGGCGGCAGTGGCAAGGCCGATCAGCACGTGGCCGCGGCGCCTAGCGCCTGTTGCTAGTTACTCCTCCCCCCCTCGCTTCCTCGCGGGTCCTCCCTCCTCTAGTCTGACTTGCGACGTTGCCGCTCCGCTGTGCACTCTATGTTGCGTTGTAGCGCTATATCAGAATTTGGTCATTCCAAATGATGGTTGACAGTGAATACCTAGCTACAAATCCACAATGAAAAGCCGTTTATACAGATTGTTCGAGTTTGAATTTTAAAGGTGAATGTGGCTTTTAAATATACGGGTTCCATGTGTAAAATGAGTTGGTGCTGCTGCCTTTCATTAGAGACATATTAATATTAACACATTATTTGAGAAAATACTACTTACATTATTAATACAATATATAGGTACACATATCTTCACCATATCAGTGACGACAGGACGTTCACTGCTGAAAGTTCGCACAGAATTATTTGTTTACATTTTCTCTGTCCTTTCAACGTTACTACTTTGCTGATTTTTGAGTAGGTACCTTTTTTTTTTTTTTTATGGTTAACTGGAAACGCATTTGACCACAATCTCACCTGATGGGAAGTGATGATGTGGCCGAAGATGAAGCATGCGATCTCAGTGCACCTATCAGTGTGCAAAATATAGGTGTTGATTCGGATGTACACCAACTAAACTGAACTAAAACCAGTTTTGGAGTGGTGCCGTCGCATCGTACTGTGCCAAGGAGAAAGGGACAGGACTACTTTAAAACTGGTTTTAGTTTAGTTGGTGTACATCCGAATCGACACCAATGTCATCGAGTTCAGTTTCATATTATTTTATGTTCAGTGTTGTTTTTTCACTTGTAATAATTATATTCCTTTCATTCAATACAGTCCACTTTCATCGTATTCTTCCCATCGCTATAAGAATATTTTTTCTTTATAAATTAAGCTCGTAACTTTTGTAAGTAGGTGACGGAATTGTTCCTAAATTTCCAATTAATATACTCAATGAAGAATAACAAGTAATCTCTGCTAAATAACTATCAAATATTGACAGCCCAGCCGGTTTTTTCGTTCAGAGTAATTTAACTTAATAGCTCTATAATAATAATATCTCAATCAAAACGTTATTTTCACGCTGCTATGATTGCAAAAATTACATATATGTGTCTTTTTATAAATTCGGTGCTAAAAATAAAACTGAACGTAAGGTTGCTAAGTGGGCAAAATACTGTAACGTGTAATCAAAGAAAATTGCATACAATTTAAGAATAGACTCTACATCGCTAGAAACGAATGCGAATAGTCATCGAACGGAATATCTTTCACTACTCCTACGGCTGTATTAAAACTTCAAGCTTCAAGCATGGGTTTCAACGTGAGATACATCTTATGATTTATTAACCCCCGACGAAAAAGGACGAGTGTGTATCTCATCCGATTCTCTGGTCCGATTTGAGTACGGTTTTTTTATAATGAAGATTAAACTAGGGGAAAGATTCTTACTTATACATACATACATACATAATGTCACGCCTGTTTCCCGTTGGGGTAGGCAGAGACCACAGACTTCCACTTGCTACGATCCTGACACACCTCTTCTGCTTCCTTCACTCTTCTAAGGTTGTTCATACATGCTCGTCGGTTTAGGGTACTCTTGACTTGGCCTTTCTTTAAGACGTCCCCGATTTGATCATGGTAGATTCTTACTTATGTTTGATGAAAATCAGCTGAAGGGATTTTCTGAATTTTCCATTTATAGTTATTGAATGAAATTAAATCTATTGGAAACAATAATGGGGCTTATACGCATTTATATGTCAGTCCAAACAACTACCAGTTCGGAAAGGGAAATAATCTGCGAGAAAAAAGCGCCGAGAAAACACATAGGACCATTGCTCTTATTTATTCAATAAGAAATATAATTAATGCTATTACATTAATATAGATATAAGAAAAAGAAGAATGTCACCTAATTAATATACGGAGTAGCTAAAAAGAAACAAAGTTAAAATGAAAAAGAACATGGCAACACCCTAACACGCCCTCACCATACTGCCGTGCTAACTATAAACAACGCATCTGCATGGCGGCAAATTTCGAGATAAACGCGGCAAAAAAAAAATTTCTTCTTTCTGCTGTCATGTGTAAACTAATTAAGATATTCATATTATTGTAACTTTATATAGTGATAAGATGTAAGTATTTTATATAGCATATTTCGTTTCTGTATTTTAAATTGTTTTATTAGTAAATTTTACTTAAAAAATATTAATCACTAGTAAAAAGTAAACTAACTTCGTTTTGTCTACTAGACATTCACATCGCATGTGCTGCAGTTGCGTTGCTTGTGTCTAGGAAAATGAGTAATTGCGTTGTTTATGACTAGAAAAGTGTTCTTATGATGTTTATATCTAGTATTTAATTATATTGCATCTAACACATTCCTGCACATTATAATTTTAACTAACAACATACGGTGGTTATGACTAGTACCTACCTTTACCATTATGACTGAATGCATTATGAATTTAAATTTTTAATTATTCTAGATACTGAATTTAGGGTTTAAATAATAAAATAAAATCCAAATAAATATGACATGCTCAATTTTATTATAAAAAAATACACACGTACACTTTGTGTACAAAACATAATAAATCTATAATTTATTTAATCAGTCTTCCCTTCATCAAAAGACATTTTTTCTTAATCACATTTTAACTAAATGTAGGTATTTCTTTTACTTAGATAAACTACTTTGAAGAAATTACTCCTTAGATAAACCTTGTTCTCAATCTTAATATTAATCAGTCTTTGACTATTCATAATTATTAATAGGAACTTGTTGTTAAAATCTAATTTTGAGATCGCTGTATGAGTTTTTCTTTAATATTATTATGAAATAAATTGTGTCTTTATAAAAATAAAACCTATACAAGTAGAAAGCGAACTTTTTTTACATTAACAATAATTTTAACTAAATAAAAATGGGCCTATTCAACATTTAACAACTACTCGTAGAGACAAAGCGTGATATTATAAACCCGCAGAAAACTTAACAATAGCATTTGGCATTATTGGTTACAAATGTAGGAAAACAAATAATAAATTCTAATAAAGGCACATACATTTTATAAATTTCTTCAGATCTTCACAAGTCAAGTGCAGACAAATTTGAAGCAGGCAAGTTACACTAGTAATCTCTCCTGTTTAAAGGCGCATGAGTGGCACGAGCTTCCCAACTATTGCCGCCTTCCGCTCTTGATCTATGCCTCTGGGCTGGGTTTTTGCTATTGCTTGTGGAAATTCCCACTCTGCGAGACTCATTCTCGCAGGAAGTCGCTGTTATTTCGAGGTATGTCTGAGCAGGATGGTGAAGAGGTACCTACAACAGAGGATCCGAGGGATGTTAAACGACAAATTGAAGATGTCTGTCGCTGTCATCAATGATATTGAGGCTTGCCATCGTTTGGGGAACAAGGCGGACAAAGCGCGACCTGTTTTGGTTCGCTTTGCTAATTATACCTCCCGTCTAGCTGTATGGCAGGCCAAGAAGCTTCTTAAAGGTTCCAATACTTCGGTGGCGGAATTTTTAACAAAAATACGTCAAGAAATCTTCGTTGCTGCCCGTAAACATTTTGGAGTCAAACGTTGCTGGAGTGTAGATGGTACTGTTACGATTCTGCTGCCTGATGAGACGCGTAAGAAGGTGTTTACTATGGGTGAACTCACGCCGCTCATCACTAAACACCCTGGCGTGACATCTGCTACGGACAAGAAACACTCTGCTAAGTAAAAGGAACTACAGTGCTCTTTCATTTATCCGGCTATTAGAAGTGTTTACTTTCTTACTTGCAGGTAATTTGTAAAATGCGAATTTTAAAAACGTTTATAGATACTCTTCTACTGGGTGTATTTGTAATCTGTGAAAAGCAATAGCTACGGGAATATAATATTATCTATGGATATAATGAATGAACACTACTCAGCTATAATACAAAAAATCAGAAAAATGTTACGAGTTGTAATATGTAGGTATCCCTATATCCACGATATAATTGGTATATTTACGGAAAGTACAGATTTATTTCATGTTTTTCTTAAGAAACGGGTAATTCAATAAATTGTTATGAGAATTGGAAGCATAGAGAGCAGGTTTAGCCCGTTCTAATAAAAAACAGTAGTTGGAAATCTATGCCTATACTCCCACCCAAAGAGAAAAAAATTATTTTCGCAAATACAGACTAAATAATCATAGCTAACATAACATGGCGCACATTATTGGATGCGGAATTTAATAGAGAACAAGTTCAAACACAGTCCAATGGAATTGGAACTCTATAATCATTACAATTGAGAGTTGAAAGTCGGGTGTCCGTTGGCACCGATCGGTGTCCGCGAGTGTTGACGGTATAAAAGTTTTTTTGGCACCAATCGGCTAAAGGCTAAATAAAGAAATATCATTACCATACTCAATTTATTAGACAATATCTTCCCAATAATATTTACTCCATAATAACTCAAACACTAATTAAATCGATTACGATCAGCGTTAGGTATGTTCCGCATTTACCAAAACATTTAGGTACTTATTAGATCAGAACTTACTAACCTATTTAATCTTGGCATGCTGCTATGGTGTGTATTTTTGTTGTATTAAATTTAACTAGTGTGTTATAAAAGTAGACTTACCATAGTTTTGTTTCGCGCCAAAATTCACACGTGAAGGAACGTATGTCCTCCTGTAACTCTGAACGCGTATAAGAACATTTTGGTTGACACTCAATGCAGTCCCTCCCGACCCCTGCACCTGCCTACCGGACGCTCTTCACCCCGCTGTCTCTACCAGACCTAAACATCACAAGTGTGATACTTGCGTTGCATAAGCTTAGGGCGAGTCATTGAAATAAAGCTTCCATTATGTATGACAAACAAATACAGTAGGAGACATTCCGATTTTATATCTAGTATTCTTGAAATAAATGTGTTACAAAATACCTACCATTAACATCGCAGGTGGCTAATAGTATGCTTAAGCTTAGTGTGCTTTTCGTGCTCAATCTAATATTCCTAACGATTACCAACGCATCTGCTCTTACGATACTTATGGCTAGGAGTTATGGCAGAACCTTAGCAAGTAATGGACAATACGTTGCTTATCCTTAGAAAGAATAACAAAATACTGCAGTTACGCTGTTTATACTTATAGTTATTTTCTCTACCATGGAACATAGGAAAAAATGGATAATTGATTCAGATAGATCTCATTGCGTAGATTCCGAATATATAATTAACCCAATTTCACAAAAAATGTCACATGCGTTGTTTATAGTTAGCACGGCAGCATAACCATGAAAGGTAGAAAACATGTTCGACACGTATAGATACATGCAGCAACAACCTAGTGAATGGAAAGTATTTAACACAACAGTCAGGGGCTCCTGTATATGAAGATAAGACCTACATTTTCGGCCTCAAAAACAAGTTACAAATACGTTGCCGCTGTAATGACTCGGAAGTACTTCACACAGGAATACAACAATGCGATTGATCCTTGAAGGTAGCAATAGATAAGAGGGTGACACCCCATAACAGTCAAGGAGGCCTACCACCTGTGTCCGGCAAACCTGTCAACATTCACACGTTATAGGGATATTATAAAGCTACCTCTTACGTCGTAAGTTTTGCGACGGAGTATTTTTAGAGAGAACTATTCGCGGCCCGTTAAGAATGCTACGAGTAGTAACGCGAGGTGACAGGTGTCAACGATCGGAGCACTTTACAATAATACATTTGATCCACGTGGAGTACAGTGTGTACCTATAATAAAAATGACCTAAAGGATAGTCGTATGACACGTACTTGTTACACAATTTCTTGTTAGGTACCCAAATTAGTAATTTAATGGATCACATAAAATTTCATGATTATATGTAGCAAGACCTGCATCCGGGACTAGTCCAGCAGTAGACTAGGGTAGGTTGATGACGATAATTGTACGAGATCTTCGATAGCTCAGTCGAATACAAAGAAATGTTCCTGTTCTTCCTGAGGTGAATCCACAAGTGGTTCAGGCAAAACCTTCACTATTGGCACTATGGGTAATTTGTATGAAAGTATTGGAATGCCGTATGGCTCATTTGAATAGTCTTTTGAAATGGAGCATGGATCACAAGATGCACAATCAGCGCCATATTTTATTTTGAACTCGTTTTTAAATGTAGAATTATGCCGCGAGGCAATTCCTCGTTTGAAAATAAACAATTGGTTTGATTTGGGTATTGGTTCTTTCTCTACCGAACAATGATATAATTTTAATGATATTCTAATCATCTTTAAATTTTTAATGTTGGTGATTTTAATAGAATAGTCGTCTGTGTATTAAAAGCCCACTATTAAAGTCAAAATTCTTCCGTTCATTTTTTTAACCAACAATTTTCTTTCAATACAGGATTTTCCAATAAAAGTTAATTTCTCGTTGACATTAGCGGCCAATTATAGGCATTCGACGGAGGTACGATACTGTCAATAATTTGCCTTGATCGTGGTCGATCACGCGATACCCACATCAATCTATCGACGCTTTGCTTTGGTAAAAGGCCACTATAATTTGACGTTCGAAAATTCGAAATATAAAATCTTGATAATTTCACTTTTCCCACAGATTAAAATAAAAAACTATTATTATCCTCACCGATTTCAGCGCGCGAAGTCTGTCGCGTAAATGTCCATGTTATTTATTTATATAATTTAGGTGGCAATGTCTAAAAGTAGGTAACCTACAATGTTTACAAACATTTTGTTATTGTACCCTCTGGTGAATTTTTTGGTTCAGAATTTAAACAATAAACAATATTTTATTGAACCGAAATAAATTACACAACTTGCTGAAGTTTGTTGTCTGTGGTAGTTAAAAACTGTGTTACAGACAACAATGTCTTCCCCATATACAATAAGTAAATTTGGTAGGTACTTGTAGGTACGTAACAAATTATGTTTGAAATCTAAAGGTGTAGAGAGTAATCTGCATATATTACTATTTACGTTTAATTCGCAGAATTCAAGGACGTTTTTTCCTCTAAGATAAACTGGTTTTAAAAGAAATTACACATTTATGGCTTGTACTCCGTTAAATACCGTTAATTTGAGTAACATTGGATTTTTACATAAATTATGGCATATTTTTGACTAAAAAAAATACGTAGTAATCTATAAGATATTATGTAGGGTTGATGTGGTTTTTCCAAAATTTGATATATGAATGTAAATTATTACAGAACTGAAAAAAAATATGTAACGGTACCTATATTTTTTAGTTGTAGTATTACTGCAATTTCTACCGAAACTGTATAATAATAATAATTGTAATAATATATTGGACACTTACACCAATTATTTAGTCCCAAACTAGGCAAAGCGGCTATTTTTTTATTAAAGGCGACCGCTCAGCGATATTCAGTCTAATTATACAACAAACTTATTTAAAAGAGCAACCCCTGAGTTTCTTGCTCGTTCTTCTCTGGGGAATTAGCTTTGTGAATGAGCAATAATGTCAAAAAATTAAACCCCCAAATGTAGAGTTTCGCTATAAAAACGGCCCCCTCAAGCACAAATTTATATCACATGACGTTTACTGGATTCTTGAAGTAAGAAATACGGTACTCGCCAAATCAATTCCATTTTTAAAAGTTAACGTAATATATTATTCTATCCCGATTGCAATTTACGTAATAATGTGGTAATATCGTCTGCTTAAACTGTTACAATTTAATATTTTAAGAATATTTGGTTTATTTCTAAAAAAAAGTTACGTATTTTATCCGTATAAAAAAACACCCGTGTATTGCATGGATTCAATAATAAAAATAATAATTGTAAGTGGTCTTGGAATGAGAATAAGAAGAGTGAAATAACTTTCCAACGTGCTCCAAATTTTACTACGCGTCACGTGATTCCGTTGCCATAGTAACGGAACACAGCACTATCTAACGTCCGAATTTAGCAATTCAACAAATATAGTTCTTAATTCAAATATGACTCTATTCACTTGTCTTATATTTTCGCCTTATTTTTTAACCGAGTTCAAAAAGGAGGAGGTTCTCAATTCGGCCGTTTGTAGGTATGTGTTTTTTTTTTAAGATTACTATAGTGATGGAACTTTGTTTTAGTATTTTCATTCTTTATAAAGACCGGCAAGCTTTTGACCACAATCTCACTTGGTGGAAATTATGTGGCCGAAGATGAAGATATGTGACATGATGATGTAAGAATGTAACATTTAGAGATCGGAGCCAGCCACATTGGTTGTGTCAAATTATATTATATCAAACTACTACTAATATTAATAAAGGATTTTTAAAAATTGGTGGAAGAGAGATGTGCCATACTTTTGACATAAACCAAATAAATACCTACCTAGATACTTTGCGTAAGTTTTAATCATTTTCACGACTCCGATTTGCCGTTGCAACATCTTTAAAACGGCGCGTATTAAAAATACAGAAATTGTTGAACTTTTACAGGAAATAATATTACGATTTCTCCGCTTCTATTTTAAATTTTCGTAAATAACTTAAATTGCGACGTTGCCTTGAATTTACTATCTCGCTCTCTTAGGTAGAAAAAGAGGAAAGGGATAGATAGAAATAGTCAAGGTCAAATTTTCTATCTTCTTGTAGGAGTGTGGTCTCTACCATTAATTACAACTTTGTTTCACTTTTTCAGGAGTTAATGAGGTGCTTTTTTAATTTATTAAGACAATGGGTAAGTACCTATTATCCCTTTTTTTTAATTCTATAACAATTTCTTATTAGATTTACCTAGTTAAATTTAAAAATAGTAATTTATGACATTTTTGGAAAAATATGTTTTTATATTTATTTGACTGTCCATCCAATGACATCCGTCAGATGCGTGACCTAATTGGTCAAAATTAAATCCTCTAAAATCCAATCCCATACCTGAATAAAACCATTCGCTCCACTATAAAGATAACTCAAGACCGAAACCAAGATTCAATTCCAACTACTTACCACTGCTATGCGCAGAAGTCTGTCGAAATGACTTCTCATTTAACCGATCACCTAAAAAGTAACTCCGAAATTCACTGGTTTAACGCAATCGCAATCCACTCGCTCGGCAGGTTCAATCTCCCCACCTGAGCCGCTCAAGTGAACCACCCTAATTCTCTCGTATTAAGCGAGCTGGCGAATTGAGCAGCTTAATTACTCGTCGTTTACGCGTCGCCGCCTAATCGTCCCATAATCGTGACGTAATAGCTAAAAGCCCGTTCCGTGACTTTCGTCGAGTCGGCCGTGCAAAGGTTTAGAATCTAATTAGACAAGATTATTTTCTTTGACCTTTACTATGTTGCTGTAAAAAGTAATTATAATTAGTTGTGTAAGTACCCATTAATGTAGCTGGAATAAATATTAATTATAAAAAGCGATAAAATGAATAATTTCAATACAAAGTTGCGATTGAACTGGTTATTTGCCTTTAAAGAATATTCCTTCTTTTACCAAGGTTTCCAAAATAAGTTTGGATGTTGGTTCGTTTGTTGCTAAATCACGGCAGATGAACGGATTTAGCTCAAATTTGGTAGGTAGGTAGACCATACCTTGGATTAAAACAGAATATTATTTATCCCAATAAAGTGAGTAGTTCCCGTGGCATAAACAAATTAAACATATCTGCGAAAAACTTATTCCACGCAGGCGAAGTAAAGTTTTTTTGTATGTATCACATGAAATACAAATGAAGTATGTAACTATATGTATGAATAGAATATTCTGTCTTATAGAATGAAGTAGTTCTAGAAATTTCCACCAATCGAAAAGAGCCTGTTATATATTACAACCAATGTAGGGTCTTAAAATGTGTTTTTCGACTGGTGCGTTCTTTAAAAGACACCGACTTCTCCTTTCATGGCACAACATATTTATTATTATAGGTGTAATAATTATTTTATTTAAGTGAGTCAAAATATTTTGTACCTATAAATTATTAGTAATCATTTTCCTCTGCATTTTGTAACCTAACAACCAGATTAACGCATTACCTGCTGATTCAAACTGGGGATCACATATCAAAATCATCAAACAAGTCCTAAAGTACTTTTTTAGTAAGTATAATTGATGTAGTGGATAGTGACCCTGTCAGCGAAGCCAACGGTTACGAGTTCCAATCCCGCACGGGAATGATAAATGAAATAAATAAATTAATTTTTTATAACTATGTTTGTATGATAAATACGAACATTTATTCCCGAGTCATGAATGTTTATATAAATATTTGTGTATACATCCATTAGCTAATTTCCATAATACAAGCTTTGCTTAGTTTGGGACTAGTTGATTGGTATAAGTGTCAGAAATATTTATTTATTTTTATATCAAAAATCAGAACGTAAAAACGAATGAAACGACAAACGTATGTAATTCTAATCAATTATCGACTTAATATGAAGAAAATTAAACACGCCTGTTGAATATCAAACGTCAGTAGGTATTACAAATTCATAAATTGAACCCTGTTCCAATTTACTACAAAACCTGTGTGCTTCGGAAAATGCCATAAAATCGATTCAACAACTGTATTTCGCTTAGAATTAGGTCAATTTGTCATTCATTTCGTTATCCCAAGTATAACTGTATAACCCAAGGTCGCCATATAGTACGAATATGGCATGAATATGTTTGAAAACATTGTCTCCACTCTAACCTTGTTTTCATTCAATGACAACATTTTGTGTGACGCAAATTATGAACACATGTAAGTTAAACACGTGTGTACCTATACGCAATAGTTTTGTTGTAATATATAATAATATTACAATGAAAGACGACATGCAAATTGTTAAAGAAACTGTCGTTTTCATTATAGGTATGTTAGTACTTATCATACCAGCTACGACTATAAACCTTCCACTGCAGGACATTGATCTTCTCTCACAATGCGAGACGGCGGACATAATATGCCTCCACATGTCTCAGAATTTCTATCCTTCCGAAGGACCAATATTTTCCATTGCATGAAATTATAATATATATAGCTGTGTGGTTTCGGTACGTAAAAAGCTTATTCATTGAATAGAACCAACCCATCTCTCTATCTCTTCCCGTGGGTGTTGTAAAAGGCGACTAAGGGACTTTCCATAAAAAGGTACAGATTTGCATGTTTCAACTTGGCTCACCCACTATCACGTGTGTATTTATTTATAGGTATCGTGGAATCGTGGATGTTGTTTCAAGCATTAAACTGTTTGGAACACTCAAGCGCTAATGTTTGGGACATCTCTGACCACCCCATTTGGGACAAGGCCAGTAGTATATGGTCCAACCTCTGATCCATATTTTTACCCATCCACATATAGTATCTCAATAGCTAATTTAGTTATAAAAAAATTATACAAACAATACCCACAAACTAATACCTAGATCGAATTCTCAACTAAAGGAAATTGCAGTGGAAAAATACGGCAGCTATTCGGTTTCCCGATTCTGGAGCTGAGGGGACTGAGGCGCGGTGGAGGGGCAACTGGGCCGTCGAGCGCATGCGTATACACTCCACTTGTTGCGTCCACGTGGCTTTGGGGGGGTAAGGAGGATTTGGGGGGGTATCCCGCCACACAGGGTGTGGAAACTAGGCGCGACAATCACCTGACGCGTAAACTCATTAACTCGACCTTTCCTTGTAGTACACACGGTTTTCATGTTTGTTTTATCGTTATAATGATTTAGACTTGAGTTAGTTTAGTTATAAGAATTTCTCTGGCTGCGGCTCTTTTATATAAAAATAATGTACTGCTTTATAATGTATAAATAAATGGAGATCGCTAATTCGTCTATTAGTAATTTATAATAGATGGTCAACCTCCTTTTTACAAATGGGGCGTCTGAATATTCTGTTCAAACTTCTCTACTGCCTGTTATTAATACATAAATCCTTGTTAATATTGAATGCTCCTGAATATTGCCGAAAATAGACCGTCCCTTTCAGCTGTGTGTTACTTAAATAAATTAGTTTAAACAATCCCCATCATCTCGCCACATGTAATTGTTACTTATATATTATCCCTAATAAAACTTGGCATAAATATTGTAAATTTCTTTCATTCCAAATCTATAAATATTAACAAGATTGTATGTAGATAGATTCCTCTACGCTACTCTGACGTAACGTAAGCCGATAAACGACCAAAATTTCCACAACCGATGATTAGGTATCGCTCGTTATCACCTATTTCAATGACCAGCGAATTGAAGCGAACAGAACGCTTGATAGAAATCTGAAGTCATAATAGTACAAGGGTAAGATCTTTAGGTGTTAAAGGTATTTTTTGTTAGAAATTGTGTCCCTTAATAAGCAAAAACTAGCCTCGCGTAGGTTCAACTGGCCTCGCAAGGCTGCGTTCGTCACAAACTCGCCGTCCGCGCACCGAGTTGATCTGGCTTGCAGTGCGCAGGTCGTCGACCTCTCCTTAAGAGTGCGTCAGCTAGCTCTTTATAAAGAGCAAAGCGAGAAAATAAACGCGAGATAACCGCATCTGTACTGTACTCCTCACCGAGTAGGTAGGCGGTGAACGAACCGTGCTAAATAGACCGTAAACCGGTCATATAGTGGCTACGTGCGTAGTAAGGGCAAATGGTGACAACGCGGTTAATTGAAGGTTGAGATGACCCAATCGATCATTATTACACGAATTATCAGAAAATTGTTCACATTCAATATGTATAGTGTAATAGGTTGGAAGTAAACTTCAGTATCTGTCTTAACTTTAGCTATTTTAATTGAAAGTGTACAATGCACGTGGTATTAAAATCACTAATTTATCGTATCGTTTGCCAATGATAGAGGCCAGCTCCCAAGGTTGGTAGGCTACAAATGTCAGACGAGCAATAGAGTGCAACGTCAGTAAAATGTCACAGTTTACGACTGAGTGCGCGCGCGCAGGGTTCACGGGCGTCGTTGTCGAGCAATTGAGTGGGCTCAACGGTTAAGAAGCTAATATTATACTGACATAGAATGGCATTCTTGTTATCCTATTTAACTATTGCGAGAGGTTCGACTTTGGAGTAATATTTTTGCATAACTAGTTGTGGCAGTGACGTCAATACATTCGCGATAGATTACTTGGTGTGGCAAAGTTTCTTTATAAAGATGTTATAGTCGAGAACGTAATGAATACGAAACCTGAATTAGATAACATACATCCCACCAAAAACATTTCATGTAAAATGTTGCCAAGACGACCACATAAGGTTTGCCCTGTGAAAAAGATATCAGAGGGCAGAGTGTAAGTTTTGTTTCGACTTAACTTTACTACCGCGTTCACGTTTACGTGAAGATTTGTATGGAGAAATGTGCAGCGCCTCCAGCGGATAGTTTGCAAAACGATTTTTTTCATAGGGACTTTTTTCGTAAACGCGAACGCGATAGTAAAGTTAAAAACGAGACAAAACTTACACTTCGCACACAGATCTCATATAGAGCCAAGCTTCTGAATCTACACGGCCTAACTCTACCGACCCCAACTTCAACAAATTCTACATATCAGTAAATATGTATGGCTTGGCTGTTTCGTTACTTACTTCAGAAACTAAATATTCGCCCTTGCGCTTCGCTTGACTCGTCTTGGCGGGGGCACTACCGTGCCCCCAGATACGTAACGTCACGATCTTTATCCCAAATAGGGTGGTCAGGAAAGAACATCCATAGTTCACCTTATGGAATGTACAGAAATGCACACGTTACAGGGGGTGAGCCTATCGCCGAAACGTGCAAAACTATAGATGTTTTTTGGTGGAAAGTCCC
Source organism: Oegoconia quadripuncta (assembly GCA_949316235.1). Taxonomy (NCBI): domain Eukaryota; kingdom Metazoa; phylum Arthropoda; class Insecta; order Lepidoptera; family Autostichidae; genus Oegoconia; species Oegoconia quadripuncta. The sequence goes on along the minus strand of OX438741.1, from coordinate 31,765,649 downwards.
TTAGTCGCCTTTTACGGCACCCACGGGAAGAGACAGGTTGGTTCTATTTTATTTGAGTGCCGAAACCACACAGCACCCAAAAATTATAACATTAAACATATAAAAAATGGATTTTTACAACAACTCCATTCAGGGCAATATGTCAAGCAGTGTGCTTTATATAAATCAGGCGAAAACACATAAGCAGCGAAAATATTTAATATCCAAGGCCAAACAATTACCTACCAATAACAAAAGTCGAACTACATATTTCAAAGGCCAACATGTTTGTAATTAAATAACTTACTTTTCCCGTTGTAAGTTTACTATAGGTAGTATAAAATATACGAGTAGGTACAAAACATGAAGCGTTGAGTCGATAATGATGACATTAGCACTTATTGTTTCCAAATAAACAAATTCCATTCCTTTGTCAAATGAATCAACTATGATACCAAATTGCAAGATGTCGATAATGCAGTAGCAATGAAGCATTTGTGGCGGATGGGTGACCACTAGTGGTATTTTAATACGAGCGTTTCTATGCTTCGGAGGGCACGTTAAATATCCGGTTTCAATTGAAGGCAGTCGTTAAGCCAAGTTGGTGGCCTATAGGACGCCTTAAAACACTGACCGTCAGATGGCCACTAGTCTCACACATATCTACCAATTGGCATTGGGCCCATGTGGTGGATTGTGGCCCATACCCTTTCCCAGTGAGAGGAGGCCGTGCCCCAACAGTGGGGACATGTAAGGTTGATGATAATAATGCAGTTTACATGATCTTACAGTGACGCACCACATAAGGTCAGAGTGCAATGTCAGATTTGGCATATTACATACCAATCGGAAGCTTTTAATTGTAATTTTTTTAACAGAAATGTTTCACCTCGTACTTTTATGAATAGGAACACATACAGACCCATTTTGAGTGTTAAGTATGTGGTCTCTTATAACCGTTATTTTCTTAAATTGTGTAATACCAAATACCTAAATTGGTATTGGTTTCCATCTAATGATTATCTGAAATATAATCTGGTTACAAATAGGCAGCCACTTTATGAAAATGTGAATATAAAATTCGGTCGTCAAATCGAAATCATATCTTCTGTTCGGTAACAGTGTGGATAGAAGGAAGAAAGAAGAAAAAGAATATTACCGAGGCCTTGATTGGCAAATCCTTTGTTTTGTTATATTGTACACCACATTGCAACTGACTGAACTTGAACTTACTACTCTTATTCTTTCAGTATAAGATCCTGTACAATACATTGTTTTATTTACACGAGAAAGTTGTAGCAAAACTGAAAGTGATTGCAAATACACTTATACCTACTTAAACAGTGCATTTTATGTAAGTAAAGGATGATGAAACTGTAGCAAATATTAACTCAGCCAATATTTAACGAAGGAAAAGTTGTCTCCGCTTGCATAACAGAAATATTCGAAGCCTTAGTCCAGATATCAAACCGATTATTATGTGTGGAATAAAATTTATTGAACTATAAGTAGCGAAATTCGATGTGTTCGTTTCATATTGAAATGCGCAAAACGTTGAACGAAGTTTTCTGAAATTTCTGAAAATTCTAAAAAACAATTTGATAAAATGTATAAGCTAAGTTACAATCTATTATGCACGAAGAATCAACTTTTTAGAATCAAACAAAGCTGACTACAGTGTAAACACAGTATTAATGGAAAGCCACAATATCTAAACAATTAGAGTCACAACAATACGTATTAATTTGCACTAATGAAACGACAATTGGTGAAATGAGCTGCTCATATAAAACAGCGGGGTTCAAATTATTTATAGAGAGAAATAATCATCTTAATAGTATTTTTCTCAATGAGGCAAAAAATTCCAATAACAAATGAACGTCGTTATTTGGTTCGGCAAAATACTGATCTAATTTTATTTCAAAAATTTTCTACACTGTGTTGCAATTAGCAAACAAATACATGGCTCGTACTTTGGAAGTACATTTTCTCAATTAGTTAATCTTGTGCCGGTTTATGCTGGCTATTTTTACCCTGTGTTACCCGACTGATATATTTTATAATTTCAATAAAATGTAGAATTTTTTACAGACCTATATCATATTTTATGCTGATGACTAACACAAAATAAGTTTACCAGCTTCGCCGTCCAAAGAATCGAAATTTAAGTGGATATCGAGTTCTGGTCATAATCTCAGCCCGTAAACATCCCACAGGGATATAGTCCTCGTATAATGAGCGAGTATGGGCCTTGGTCCACCACGGTGGCCATTAATGCGGGTTGGGGACTTCACATGCCCTTGAATTTTTATTACTCCGGCAAGCAGGTTTCCTCACGTTGTTTTCCTTCACCGTTTAAGAGCAGTCGGATAAATGCACATAAGTAATTAAATTTAAAAACTCATTGGTACAGGCCTGCCTGGGAATCGAACCAGAATCTCCCAAATTGGGAGACCGTGTGTTAACCGCTGAGCCACCGACGTTCTGTTACAGTTCCTTCAATTTCACCAACATTATAATTATTACAACATTGTTTAAACTGAAATTAAGAATTTGAAGGAATTTCAATTGACCAAACTTACATATCAATTCTTTTATCTTCAAACCTATATTTGTGCTTTGTGGCCTTGGCCCCTTTTTTACATTATATATTTTTGACCAAGACATTGCGTGATAAATCTCATGACTAAAGATGGACTGGCATCATAAAATTCGGAATTCCAGTACCTAAATGACACTTTATCAAAATTATCGATAAAGAATTTTTGTCCTGGATTGCATCATCCCAAGTGACCTTAAAAATGACTTTATTACGATGTTAACCTTCAAAATCTATCAAATGTAATGGTACGAGGATATTAATATATCTAATAAGTAATCTCCATTAATGTTATTTATAGTTTACGTTTATTTATTACAATTCCAAACATCTATTATCTTCTCATATTTTATCCGTAATTTCCTAGTCCAATTTGAATAATTAGCATTAAATTAATCATGAAATAAATAGAAAAGTTACAGCAGATACAAATACCTAATTAAACCACTAGGTACATAAAAGTACCAACTATAAAACACGTCTGTGTCACAGAGAGCCAGGCACAGAACACAGATTTCCACATGCTTATATTCAACCAATCATTTTCAAATGTAGAATTTACACTTGAAAATAGTCATCTTTTCAAAGCTACCAAGTGTTATGAATTTACAATCTTCCTTTGGGAAGAAGCCCATGCAACCCAGAAGGTTCTTTATAATGTCAATCTGTATGATAAGTCAATCGTAAGGAAAACATCATGAGAAAACCTGCATGCTTGAGAAATAAAAATCAAAAGGCATGTGAAGTCCCACAACACGCATTGGGCCAGCGTGGTGGACTATGGCCCATACTCTCTCTTATACGAGGAAGGTCTATATCCCTGCAGTGGGATGTTTACGGGCTGATGATGTGTGATAAGTAAGTACTACTTAATGTTGCTAATATCAATCAAAGAAACAACTTGACGGTCAAGTAGTATATTGCTCAAATAGGCACCTACCTAATAGGTTATTTTAAAATTTGTGTTTAATAAACTTCCTGACATAATCTCGCCTCATCCACTCTCATTATATTATAAGCAGTTATTAGACAAGGTCGAATTCCTTAATAAAATCAACTGATGAGTGATCTAACGGTGATTGTTATACATTATTTTTCATACTTGCTTTGTTTAAATATACATTGGTGTCGATTCGGATGTACACCAACTAAACTAAAACCAGTTTTGGAGTGGTGCCGTCGCATCGTACTGTTCCAGGGAGAAAGAGACTTTAAAACGGTTTTAGTTTAGTTGGTGTACGTCCGAATCGACACAATTGATATATATATATAGTTTTCAGGTAGGTATATATTCTACGTTACTTCTTCCATCTTAAATGGCTTGACCGATCTTGAAGTGCAAAGGTATCGTTCTATTTGTCTTGATCTCCAGTCACATAGGATACCTTTCTATATAGAAAAAAATACAAAATAAACGCCCGCAAAACGCAGCTCTCGGTTTTTTTTGGTTTTTATATATTTATTATATTTCCAATATTCTTAAGAATCAACTTCAATGCATAAAATTATGATACTTATAGATAGAATCAATACCAACCTAGTGGGCGGTAGACGTAAATGCAACGGGTACTTTTACATACAGTAGCCATTCTATTATCTTTTGTATTATATTGTAGTCCGACATCGTCACATTTGCGTAGGTATATCTATTAATTTTCCTGTCTCACAGAAACCTATTTATTACATTTACTCAGTGTAATACAATCACTCAAATGTTACTTGTATTACAATTGTAAATATAACTGGTTACGTTGTTTGAATCAAAGAACTCGGTACAATTTGATTGGTTTCTATGAAGACACTTCGATCATGGTGGCTCTTGAAGGAGGACATAAAAAGTAATAAACTACAGGTTAGGCCTTTCTCCACTTTCACATTGAATTGATACATTGAAAGCGTTAATATTTAATTTTACGTTTGAAATTGTTTCATATTGACAATGCAAGTAGGTAAACGTGGGTGATTAAAATGGAATGAACAATTAAATTATAAAAATATAAGTAAACATTTTTTTTTTGTTAATATATGTTATTAATTATTATGTTATAAGGTAAAGAAGAATGGATCCTCTTGGCAAAGGTATTTTTATACTTCTCACTATATTCATCATCCGAACAGCCAAGGCATGAAACTCCCTTCCGGCGTCAGTCTTTACTGAATCCTACAATCTTGAGATCTTCAAGAGCAGAGTGAATAGGCATTTACTGGGATCGCGTGCTTTATCTTCGACCACATCGTCATTTTCCATCAGGTGAGATTGTGGTCAAACGCGAATCCAATCAAATATTTAAAAGAAATGTGAGATTAGTAAAAGAATATGAACGTTTTGTATTGTATTTCTTTTGGGCCTGTTAACCCCAGACCGGGTTGGCAAGAGTAGTGCCACCAACTCACCATGCAAAATAGGCTCAATATAAGACGTCGAGTTACGGGAAATTAACCTGCAAAAACCTATAACCTATATCTTCTTTAAGTCGCGTTGGATTAGGATGAAGAAATCCCTCTATGGGATAAGTCCGCCGTTGTACTCAAACTGTGTATCAATGTAAAATTAAGTATAATGAAAATCATAGATTTACTAGACCGATTTTCATTAATGAAGCTTCTTATACGTATACGTGTGAATTAGAACCGTGAGAAGGGCTTCCATTTATTACAACGAGCAAACAACAAATAAACACGGGAGTTAACTTTTACTCTTTAAGTAGCATATAAGTAGACAATCATCTGACTGTCATTTATACAATAACGTCAATATTATATATACCTATTAACAGTGAACAGGTTTATAATTATAAATTAGCAAGGTTAAAATATAGAATTACGATTTAATTGACTTTAATCTATAATCAACCACACGCAGCTATTTAAGTTCATTAGCTACTCTAAGATTGTTCGATAGATAAGATAAATCAGAGACGTAATAGATAAAAAATTATGTATAAACTTGAATTTTTGAACATTTCCGTATAAATATTGGAGCACAGAAGAAATGGGGTAGCCCTGCAGTAGGCACAGCAATGTGTGTGAAAAATATCAAAACGACAGCGGGCGGAGTGTGAGTTTTGTTTCGAGTTAACTTTACTACCGCGTTCACGTTTACGTGACGATTTGTATGGAGAAATGTGCAGCGCCTCTAGCGGATAGTTTGCAAAACGATTTTTTTCATAGGGACTTTTTTCGTAAACGCGAACGCGATGGTAAAGTTAAAAAAACGAGACAAAACTTACACTTCGCACACAGGGATGTGTTCGCAGGATACGATAGCAACTACCTACTTGGCGATATGTTGGTACTCGGCGATTTACCTCGTTCTATTCCGATGAATAGTCACCATCCACCATCATTTTTGGCGTCATCTTTTTAGTCACATTGTAGGTTTTTTTTATGCACGACGGGTTCGTACTTGACCTCAATCACACCTGATGTTAAGTGAAGATGAGATCGAAAACTGACCCGGAAACCCCAACACATTTGGGGGATTGGCTATCTTATCTTTGACAACCGGAACACAACAATGCTATTAACATTGCTGCTTGGCGGTAGATTTAGATAAGATGGTGGTAGCTAGCCAGGCGGACATTTAAAATGCCCTACCACCAAACAACCCGAGTACTTAAACATGTACCCCGCTGGGGATCGAACCCGCGACTTCCGAATCGTAAACCAAATGTTGTTTACATTGAGCCATGGAGGCGGTGAGAATGCTTATTTAGTTAATAATTAAACGTACTGTATCAATAACTTGCAAGAGATACCACATCCATCTTTATCAAAGCGCCAATTCAGAATGATCAGTAAGCCAATGTGTAGACAGCGACCTTGGGATCCGATATTTTGGACCAACATGCTGGCTCAGCACCTTGCCGCAATGTGTAAGCAACGCTATTCTACATTCTATCTCGTTAAATTGTCTGGATGGTACAGTTTCCTTTCCTTAAAATATAAAGGTATTTATAACCGACTTCAAAAAAGGAGGAGGTTCTTAATTCGGCCGTTTGTATTTTTTTTTGTCGAGCTACTGTTTCATTTGCTACTTTGTTTGCAAAGATACTTGGATGCCAATTGTTATTCAACGTTCATACGATATAATGAATGACCAATAAATGACAGATGAATTAGCCACTAGGTGGTCAAAGTCTATGCTACTGTACTATGTGGCATACAATTGAGGTAGCCCTATATATAATTTATTTGCAGCCGGTGTCAAGTCCACTACGTTACTTATCAATTACAAGGCGGATGTAACGTCAGTCGGCGCCTGCGCCGCGCCACAGATCATCTATCATTGGCGTGTCGCTAATAGTTTAGCACATTCACGAGTATTTGCAATACTCCGTGAAGATATAGATACATTGACGTATTGTTTTTACATACACAATAGCTATGGAGAAAATATTGTTTGATTTAGTCGCAAATATACATTTTTTTCTTTTCACTTTTTTTTCATTATTTCCAACACTGCTCCATCCTCATTCGCCTCGAAAGAGATATTCTTTCATTTGTCTTCTTTCATTCATCTTCTCCATTTTACGACACCTTTTTCAATATGTGTGAAGGACTACATCTTCTTTCACACCGCAAACTTGGTTTCGCTATAGAAATGTTGCGTGCGTTTTTCAGTAAGTGGTACTGGCAGAATACCAGCGTTGTAGTATGGACCACTATCCGTGCTGCAGCATATGCTGAGTCAGAGCCCTTTCAGTGCACAGTGGGTACAGCCCATCGCTGGGAAAATCTTGTATGGTGTGCGTCAGTATATTAAGCTTTCATTTATTTATATATTCTATTTGTTGATTACATAGGGTTTATTGTACTGTGCAGTGAATAAATGTTTTTATCTATCTATCTATCAAACTCCCTAGAACTGTTTCTTATTCTATCTTTCGAAGTTAAACTCAGTAGTATTTCTTAATTATCTCATTTCCACTGCATTAATTCTACTGTCTGCTTTCTATTATTAATTTCCTCGTCATAAATCGATGGGGGTTATTTCCAGAATTCACCATCATCATCTTCGAAAATTAATGATTATAAAAATATGGCCGTTTTTATCAAAAATTTTAAATTCTCAAAAATAACCATATAAAACTATTGTGGTATTACCTATTTATAATTAGCTTTAAGGCTTTTCGAATGCAAATCAGAGCAATATTTTTGATTTAGACTGTATTTAAAAAGAAATCTTAATTTATTCAACGAGGGCGCCACTGGACGGCATAAAGGATCACAAATAGAGTTGTTACCATACTGTGAATACAGTTGGTTTATTACGTTTGTATGGGAGTGGACAATCGTTTCTTCAAAATAAATATTTAAAACATTATGTTCTACTAATAATTACAAGATGCCGGTTCAAGTCTCTTCATTATTCTTGAAGTTCCAACACAATAATGTATCAGTTGTCGCCAATACTACGCACGCTGCTTACAAGGACGACCGCCTTTCGAGTCGCGCGATACAATTAACATAATATAAATACACGTCAACGTATTATACTGTACTCATGTTCATATACATAAGGTCGGAATGCCGAGCGACCGTTTCGTCTTCATAACGCAAAACTGAAGGTTTAATATTTTTTTTAATTCTTTCTTTAAGGAACTTAGCCGAAAGCAACTATAGCGCTCCATTGACTTTTGTTAAATTTAGTAATTAAAATGTGTTTATTCACGCTTTGTTACTGTAATAACAATATTTAAAGGAGAAAGCTTGATATGGTTAAGCCCGATTACAAAAAAAAATTGTTTTTTACATCAAATTATTGTTTCAATATCTGCAGACAATTATTAATTTTGTTTGCGTAATAATGAAAGTAATTATATTATTTCCTTGATAATTTCGCCATTCATAGTTTTTTCGATAGCCCCATGCAAGGACAGGCTAAGGTACGGAACCATGCAGCCTCGTTACCACTGGTTATTTTTTCTCTATTCTTGAAGGTATTTCGATAAGATAATGTCTTTGGTTTTCTATTTACTTTATTTCCTATTCTTGCTCTTTTATTTCTTATGCTGACATTTAAAGATATAATTGTATGGATAATCGACCGTTGTGAAGAGCACTTGTGATTTATAATTGTTTTGGGATACGTTTCATTTGGTATTCGCGTAGCCAATAATAAAAATTAAAATAAGGTGTCAACCTGACTTTTTTTTTTTTTAATGCAATATACTGTAAACAATGGACACGTTTCGATCGACCGTAGTATGAAAGAAATTATTTTCGATATCTTAATAATCATAATTATTATTTCTAGGATCTAATTGCTGTGACAGAACTATTTATATTTCTATTTTTTGTAATGTTTGAAAAAATCGTCAAAATAATTAATAACACAAACACTTCGGGCCCTTAACACCAATTATCTAGTCCCAAACTAAATAAAGCGTTATTACTATAGTTACTATACAGGATGAATTTTTCAAAACCTCAACTATGAGGAATAGTGAAAAATACTCAACGGAGTCTAGGGGCCGATTTGGATGAATATATTGGAAAAACATACAGAGATATTCATATATACATCCATGACTTGGGATTAAATATAAATGTACTTATTCTTTACCTCATATTCATAAAAATTTACCAAGCTTTATAAATAAATAAATAAATATTTCGGACACTTACACCAATCATCTAGTCACCAAACTAAGCGAAGCTTGTGCTATGGATACTAGATAACGGATAAACATACATAAATATTTATATTTAAAAGCTTTAAAAGCTTGTTTTAGTTAAATTATGTTTTGTCACTTTCTTTCATTACAACATTTCCTTATGAACGACAGAGACAAAATACACTTTAACTAAAACAGGCTTCTAAAGCGTTTGTAATATTTAAGGTGACGTTTCGAATAATTATTTAATTGTTTTAGCTACTGATCATGTTGACGAATAAATGAATATGTGTTCATTGATTTTTGTGGTGGACTGTAGCAAAGTTTGTATTAGCATCTGCTAATGATTTAGTGGAAACGAATAGGTCACTGAAGGCCATAGGGTATATACGAATATCTACTTTCCGGTATCTTTCCGTAAGTAGGTATTGTGAGTGCGTGCTGGCTGATATTAGGTAGGTAGGTAGGTAAAGTAGAATGACGTTGAATAATCTTTAACAAATTGTGGAGATTCATCGAATAACTCGAATCAATATAATTTTTTCGACCCCAGAAACAAAGCTCTCAGGGTGCTGTCAGAGTGAACAGGCCAAGCAGTACGGAATATTGCGCGCGGGAAATAGTCAGTCAACAGCAGATTTTGATACGGGTTTCACTACTATTAGAGAATTTCTTCAGGAAGGCTTATATCTATAATACATATTATATTTTAAAAAGTCATTGCACTAGTGTGAAACCGAGGCGGGTCGCAAGTAATGTACGGAACCTGCTACGCAGAGTCCCAATCGCACTTCACGGCTTATCTATGCGACTCAGATATCACACGATGTCAAGTGGAGTTAGTAGTAATTGCATCGCATCGCAGCGAAATTTTTATTAAAACAAATATGAAGTAGGTACATGTTGTTTAATGTTAAAGTTCATTTGCGTCAATTACAGATTAAAAATTTCTTCGAACATTGTTAATATAGTTTATAGACGTCTAATGATTTTTTAAACTAAATATAAGTAGGTATTAACATTGAAACTTTTATTTATATGTTTTTGTACTATTGTACAAAAACATATAAATAAAAATTTCATTGTCTATTATAGTTTGTTACAAACAAACAATGTTTGTTACAAACAAACAATGTAGAGGTTACAAACAATGTTTGTTTGTAACCTCTTTATTAAGAGGTTACAAACAAACATTGTTTTAGATTGTGATATCCAACATAAAATTAGTACATATTTCTATACTAGGTAACTGTGCCAAAGAAATATTTCGGACACTTACACCAATTATGCGGGTAGTCACAAGCTAGGCAAAACCACAGTGCTATAGCAACAAGCTATAGATAATGGGTGAACATATAATCATATATAATGAGACGACCGATTGGTGTAGTGGATAGTGACCCTGTCAGCGAAAAAAAAGGTTGCGGGTTCGAATCCCGCGACGGGTAAATGTTTGTGTGATGCATGCATGAGACATTTATACCTGAGTCATGGATGTTTATATAAATATTTATGTATGTTTATCCGTTATCTAGTATCCATAGCGCAAGCTTTGCTTATATAGTTTGGGACCAGATGATTCGTGTAAGTGTCCGAAATATTTATTTATTTATTTTATTTATATATAAATGACTGACTGATGACTCGAGAATAAAATGTTCGTATTCATCACCCAAACTTTTACCCTAAGCAGGATTCGACCCCGAAACCGTTGGTTTCGAAGGGCGGATCACTAGCGTTTCTATCCGCCAAACCAATTGATCGTCAATCATATAGTTAAGTAGCTATTATTTATTAATAATGTTCGTGTTAGATGGGTCTCTAAATAGTTTTAAACGAGATATAGACAGGTGTCTATGGCTCTGCAGATGCAGGCTTACTCCCATCTATTAAAATGAAACCTGTTTCAGAAATCTGTTAAATTTGACATAAACAGAATATTGCCAGATCCAGTACAGCCACGGAATTCTTATTCGCTACTCCGTGAGTACAGTTTCGAGTGAATAATTTGCAATGAGGCCACAAAAAGATAAGTTTTTTTTTTTTTTTTTTTATGCATAACGGGTTGGTACTTGACCTCAATCACACCTGATGTTAAGTGAAGATGAGGTCGAAGATGGAAGCGTACTGACCCGGAAACCCCAACACATTTGGGGGACTGGCTATCTTATCTCTGACAACCGGAACACGACAATGCTATTAACATTGCAGCTTGGCGGCAGATTTAGATAAGATGGTGGTAGCTAGCCAGGCGGACATTTAAAATGCCCTATCCCCAACCAAACCGAGTACTTAAACATGTACCCCGCTGGGGATCGAACCCGCGACCTCCGAATCGTAAACCCAATGTTGTTTACATTGAGCCACGGAGGCGGTAAGTTATAATAATAATAGAATTCCGATGGCATTGCAAAATCGAAAGTCATCGGGCTCGCAAGTATAGTAATATTGAAAAAGTAAAAGACAGCTAGTACGCCAGTAAAATGCCAGTGAAAAACCAAAAGACAGCTAGTACGCCAGTAAAATGCCAGTGAAAAACGAAAAGACAGCGGGCACGCCAGTAACATGCCAGTGAAAAACCAAAACACAGCGGTTACGCCAGCAAAATGCCAATGAAAAACAAAATACAACGGAACACAAAAGGGCTACAGGATGAAATTGCCGTTTTTTTTCAGAAAACATACTATTTTAAATAAGCGTGAAGGAAAGGGTATACTAAAATCTTTTTTAGCTTCACGTATTAAGTATTTGAATTTGGAATTCTTAGCCAAACAAATGTTAGCCACAAAGATAGGTAGAAATTGGCCAGTTTGCATGTTACTTCGTTAACTTGACAGTGGATTTATAAAATTATTTGTTGCTTGTCATTTATTACGTTTATCGTTTACGATTTCAACTAGTAAGCCATTCTCGGGTGAGTAAATAAAAGTAATCGGGCGTTTCGGGGTTTACATGCTTTAGATAAAATCGCAGGTCACCTTGTCCAACAAATGACAGCGTCAGGTTAACGTAATGTTTTATTGACATTCTTTATTAAATATTGGAATAATGAAGTAGTAGGTAGGTACTTCCCAATACATACGATTATACACAAATAACTATAACATAACTACTTGTAATCAAATTCATGTGCTTCCCAGAAATGTTAAGGTAAGTCTGTTTGTTGTGCTATACTCCTAACATCTGCTAACTCGGTCATTGTGATCACAATTGTTCTTATAATCTAAATAATATTATAAATGCGAAAGTATGGATGTTTGTTTGTGTGTTGTTCAATCACGGCGGAACCGATGATTGGATTTGTATGAAATTTAGTAAATAGGCAGAACATACCTTAGAATCTAAGGCCTAGATTAAAACATTGGATATTATTTATCCCGATAAAGTGAGCAGTTCCGTGGGATAAACAAATTAAACATATCTTCGATAAAGTTATTCCAAGCAGGCGAAGTCGCGGGCGGAAAATTAGTAATTAATATTTTATCTTAATTGAAATACTTAAATCACAAAGAAAAAGTTAATTAGCTATATAAACACTGGTGCCTGAACTAGGTATGCCCGTGTTTAGTGCGAAAAAGAGCATAATTAAATATTTTTAACTTAAAAATAACCACGAACAGCATATAATATAAATCTACAGTTTCATGTAAATAAATTATGTAAACACTAATAAAATTATATATAAATGAAGCTAATTAAAACTAACAACCTGATTTTTATTTCAACACAACTTATAGCTTCTCTGTATCTTCGTAGGATATAATTTGTAGGGCTTACTGGAGAATTTTCTTATATTTGTAATAAGTAAAGGGAAAAAAGAAAAAAAAAAACAATAATAGTTTATATGATGAAACCTGTAATTTGCCTTATTTTTTGTATTCGTACTTGGTAATATTTATACACAACTGTAACGCTGTTGGTTTCTTTAATAAATAAATAAATAAATAAATCTATTACAGAGAAAATGACCCAATAACATATAAAATCTGGACGAGAAAGCATAGCAATAATAATTGCGTCGAAAGCACATTACTTGAATCAACAGGTGCTTTCCTGAACTTTGGACTATTTACTTAGTTGGTAAGCCCTTGTTTGATACGATATGACATGTCGGCAGACAAGGTTCTACGTCATAACTCCAGTATTGAGGTAAACATCCCATTATCATGGTACAAATAGGGGAGCAACTAAATATTTTATACATATAATGTCGGAGTGCTGTGTGGTATCCGCACTCAAATAGAATAGAACCATCCCGTCACTTCCCGTAGGTGTCGTAAAAGGCGACTAAGGGACTTTCCACCAAAAAACATCTATAGATTTGTACGTTTCGATGGCGATGGGCTCACCCCCTCACGTGTGCATTTCTATATATTTCATAAGGTAAACCGTGGATGTTGTTCCAATCATTTCACTTTTAATGTTTGGAACACCCAAAGACTATTGTTTGGGATATCTCAGACCACCCCATTTGGGATGAAGGTCGTGAAGTTATGCATATGTGTATGTACAATGTCGGATTCAGCGACCACAGGGTCCATAGACTGCTAACAACAGGTGTTGGGCACCTGTCAAAACATCAGATTAATAGAACAGGTACCCAAACACTTTGAGTCAATTTAACTCTGATTGGCTCTGTCTGTCAAGGACACGTAAATAACAAGCTTGGAAGGACCAATCGGAATGCGGTAACTGACCTAGTTGACAGAATTAACTCGGTACAGCAACTCAAATATTAGGCGTAGGTATATGGGATGTATGATCCATATTCTCCGCCTTTGTGGCTCAAAGTAAACAACATTGGATTTAGGAATCGGAGGTCGCTGGTTCGATCCCCAGCGGGTACATGTTTAGTGCTCGGTTTGGTTGGTGGTAGGGCATTTTAAATATATATATTCTTTATTGCACCAAAATATTACAATAACAGAGTACAAACAATAGGTCACGTACAAAGGTGGACTTATCTCTTTAAGAGATCTCTTCCAGCCTTAAATGTCCGCCATCTTCTCTAAATCTGCCGCCAAGCAGCAATGTCAATAGCATGGGTGTGTTCCGTTTGCCAGAGATAAGATAACCAGTCCCTCAAATATGTTGGGGTTTTCGGTTCAGAACGCTTCCACTTAGGCGTCATCGTCACTTAACATCAGGTGTGATTGAGGTCAAGTGCTAGCCCGCTGTGCATAAAAATGTTCAAGCCATTATTTATTTCAGCCACAAAACAAAAAAAAAATCAGACAATTGCGAATCTAACCCCTTTATTGCATCAACCAGTTTTTAAATGTCAGAGCATAATATACAACGTGTAACGGTAAGGGTATAACAACCCGAAAGGGGGTGAAGTCCATCATTACTAACTGCTATTGTGCTTCTCCATACTAAAGTATTTTTTTTATGAATTTCTGAAAGTTGTTGAACAACAGTTGTTACTTATGATGGGTACTTTCACCCCCTTTCGGCTTAATATACCACGTTGTATAATATACTTATTGGTTTTTGGTATTTGTCATCGATCTCACATCGACATGTCTACTTCAGGTTATTTTAAACTTGTATAGGACGTAGGTATTATTATCATCACTGGTAGTAAAGCGCTGCTTATTAGACTATTCATGATTTCACAAAGCCAAAGACTCAATTATGTCCTCTTTGGACTGAATTACAATTTTATAAATTAAAAGACGCAATAGAACAGGATTGGCCGGTACCGAGACAGAGGGCGGTACGACGCGCCACCAGACGCGCGAACCATAGTAGAAAAATACTTGCCGTAGTACAGAAACAATCACAGCATTCGATACGTCGTAAATAGTCTGATATTTTATAATATGCTTTCTTAATAAGTTTATGTTTTATAGTATTGTTGGTAATGTGTTGTGTTGGGGTTTCCGGCTTCCACCTTCGACCTCATCTTCACTTAACATCATAACCCGTTATGCATAAAAAAAGAAAAAAAGGTATCTTTAAAATTGAAAGGACGATTTTGTATATCAATAGGAACCTCATTGAAAAAACGTATACATAACCCTTTCAATGAATTAATGACTGCGGCGGCGACTTGTGTGACCTCCAAGTGTATCTTTATTTCTTGTATTGACATCATGTTTATCACTACAATTTTGCTTAAATGACGCAATTTTTTTCTGACATTAATTTACAATTAAAATACACCTAGATTGTCCGACGGTACCCTATACGATACAAAATAATTACGTTAAATCCTCAGTCGTATTTTCGGTAATCAATAAAAAGTGCAAGATACGAATGTGAACATGTTCGATCAAATTATTGCACGCTTTTAAGTTACACTATTTTTATTATGAGAATACAAATCAATAAATGAAATATACTTATAACATGTTTCCACCATTACATAAACTTACCATTAAGTCACACCTAGTTACTGCAGTAATTCCAGTTACTGCGTTAAAGTTGCAATATCTTTCACTATCAATCTCAAAGCAAAGGCTCGAACCGCGCCTCCCGCCTACGACTGATATAGGTTGTTATCTCAATATTTTTTCCATGTTTTGAGTCTCAAGGGCACAACCTAGTTACCTACTTAATGACGACTGTGTTGGTTCTTTAGTACTTCAACTGCGGAGGAGTCGTCTGACGCGCTATGACGCGGTATGACGCGCGACGCTGCACCCCGAGTTATGTCGAGCGGGTAAACAATCCACTGTTTGTAAACACTACCCATCCGAACGTAAACACGACCACGCTGTATGTCAATGGCGAGCGATTCTCAGAATGAAACTTGCGATTTGAGCTTTATAAAAAGTGCCGCTCTTATAATGAATGACGTCAGAATAACCCAATTCGCGGACGCTCGATTATCGTGTGCTAATTTTGGAAACGATTCGGTAAGATTTCCATGGCTTATGGATAGCAATATAGTTTATAGCAAGTATTTTGTTATCTATTATCTGGTAGGTATAAAGAAGTACAATATCGTAGTTTTATTACACATTATAACCGAGTTGTGAACCCACTCATGAAATACATTTAAAACGTGCCAAGATAGGAAATGCTTTATCATGGATTCAACTACTTAATAGCCAACATACTGTTCAGAGCCCGGCGTGAGTTTTCGCCGTTAATGATTCCCAAAATGGTAATGACAGTTATTTTAGAATTTAATGAATGTGCAAAGTAACGAAGTTATTTTTAGATTTTCGAGGTTAATGGTCAAAGTGACACTGACACAATCAAATCTGAGTTTGATTTCAAACAATCGCACATCATTTTATAGATATCTAGTATAACAATATTAGAATACATTATCCTAATATTTTGAGAAGCTCTAGGCAATTCATAGGAAAATTTTTAGTAGGTATTTACGATCTACATCCGCATATTCTTGAGCCGATACGATGTTTACGCGCTCTTTTTTGGTGCGCGCTATTATATGTAATAGCACCAAAAAATAGCGTTTTAGTTAGTGTCTTATATATAACACACAATCGTGTGTTATTGTGTTGTAAGACATAGCAATGTCTGGCGACAGAGAAATCTCGAGTGCACGCGAATGTGCCCCTGGTAATGCGAATCTCTATAAGGCGGCGGAGACCACTTTTCATCAGGTGGGCCTGTATATCCCTTTTATCATTAAAAAGTGCAGACTTATTTAGGAATATCCCTTCTTTCCACAAAACTAATTGGATTTCCTTGGACTTTGGCAATTACGTCCCACTTCGGTAACTTCTCAGAAATAAGTTCGCAATCCGCTGGCGTATAGAGAAACAGTTGCATTTTGTTCCCCGATGCAGACCCGAATAAAAACACTAGAATATTTTTCTTATATGTACTTGTGTACATAGGGCCCATAAAAATAAAATCAGGGCTTATAGCTCAAAGTGGACATTATTATACACAAACAAGTTAGTTAGAGAGACCTCCGACCAGAATAATAGAAGAACACAACTTCTACTGGCGATTTTGACGAATCTTTGATTCAATGAAAAACTTCAATGAAAGAAACACAATGAAATGCACCTTGCATTACTTCCAAAAGTTGTTAGATACAAAGCAATCAGCCAGCATCCATTTCAATATCGACTGCCGACCAGTATTCATTATTATCCTATTATACATATAGTCACACGTCAATAGATCGGCCTGTAATCATCAACCAACTTTCACTATGATCAAAACTAAACCGGCGAATTGCTACCGGATGGAAGTGACCTCAAATTTGGAGTACTGGAAAAGATATAGATTTTAACACGGCTATTTATAACGAATGATCCGTCCGTCCGTGAGTCCGACTTTTTTCACATATACCTTTATTAACTAAAGCGTTGAAAAGTCACCACCACCACCCCAAAACCATCCATTCAAAATATATCGATATACCAAACATCGCTACGGGAAAAGGATTGTACTTGCTGGACTTGGCAGGAGCACTACCTTGCCTCCAATTATGACGTATATTTACCAATAACTTAATGTAGTCACACATAAGAAACCTTAACCGATTTGCTTTACCCTTTCTAGGTTTATCGCCCACCTTTCACTGGGCACATGCTTGTATGCGGTACGATAGTACATACTATATGAATAATTTACAATATAGTATTGCGTCTATGTAATAGGATATTTTACTCACTGAATGCTCTTTATACCAAAGACGTATATACTTAGGTATTTAGCATAATCGCTGCTCCGCACGACCGGTTATGATAATTACACTCCAATCACATTGTGGAGTACAGTCGGGTGCAAAACTACGATTTCAAAGATCCATGAAAAATGTACGAGGTACGATTATATATACACATTACAAAACGTCACGATCTTTATCTCAAATGGGGTGGTCAGGGATATCCCAAGACATAAACGTTTGGGTTTTCCAAGCTTAATGCTTGAAACACTTTCACCTTTAGAAATATAAAGAAGTGCACACGTGAAGTAACGTGGTACTAGTGAACCCATCGCATTGTCGTTGAAAAGTAAGTCTATAGACAGCAGTTTTTAGGAGTAAAGTCCCTTAGTCACTTTTTAGCCGTGAAAGGTGAGTAAGGTCGTTCTTCTCTTCTCATGGGTGTCGAGCCATAGGAAGAGACCGGCTGGTTCAATTATTTTTACGTGCAGGAAACCATCGTACGATGATTATAAATTCTTGATACATTTTTATTGTTGTTATTAAGTTGTAGGTTTAGAAAAATTAATTTCATTAAAAAGATAAATTTGTGAGATAAGTGGTTACATTAAATTAATGTTTAACTTGGATTTCCCATTCAAAAGCTAATTGTTCGAATGACCAATGGTTACCGCATGTACATACATAATTACATAAAGTTCACGCTTGTTTCCCGTAGGGGTAGGCAGAGACCACATACTTCCATTTGCTACGATCCTGACATACCTCTTTTGCCTAATTCACTCTCATAATGTTATTCATACATGCTCGTCGGTTTAGGGTACTCTTGACTTGGCTTTTCTTTAAAACGTCCCCGATTTGATCATGGTACGTTCGCCGTGGTCTTCCCCTACCAACACTACCATCCACATTCGCTTCGTACATCTCTTTCGTAAGTCTTCTTTCATTCATCCTCTCCACATGTCCAAACCATCTATACCGCATTTAACCTCTAACAATGTATGGAAAAGTGTTTATTTTTGACATTAACAGTTTAATTTTAAACACTGATTATTTTGGACGTTATACAGCAGTGTTTCTTATGGTATGATCGTTGAAGTTATCAAGTAATTAGTCGTAAATGGAATAAAAATATTACCCTAGATCAGTGGGAAAAGGAGTCAGTGCATAAACATCTACTAATATTCCAATTCAAAACAAATTACAACTTGTAAATTCGTTAGAATTGTAATATTATTAAAGAGAACTCGTTGTTGAGAGTTTATTATTTAACAGGAATAGTGGTGTGACTGACATGTGTAATAGTGGTGTGACTGACATGTGAAATAGATATTCATGTGCGCTATATATGATTTACAAATGTAATAAATAATTACACTCCTATGATTCAGTTTTTAGAACGAAATTCCCAAGTCTCGGATTTAGTTTAAAAACTTTAAAAATGTTTTGTCGCTGACCGTACCGCCCGCGCAAAGGCCGCCGGGAGGGCAGGCTCAGAGAACGCGACGCGGGCACCGTGCTCCGAACCAAAGCGATCTTCTTCATATTCGTAATTTTGTCATTAACGCAATTGACTGCTGTCTATTATTGAGGTCGCAAGCATATGGTTAGAGATTAAAATCCTTGCAGCAGTCTCAAGATAACCCCAGGCTTCACAAGACATAAGGGCAAAATACTCGTAGTTACATGAACCAGCTATGATCGATTCCCGTTTTACTTAGGAGCTACGCGTCCAAGAACCTTTGAGATCCGTACTCAAGTCAAAATCTCTACTTAATGGCGTGTCACATGATCTAAAGTTGGAAAATACGGTGTTGATGTTCGGCCGCGTGGTCCCAGTGGTGACAGCACTATTCCATGCAAAAACTATCTGAAGACCTAGATAAAGGGCCAATGGTTGTCTCGATTAAAAATATCGCATGACCGTAGAAAAAATGTCAAGCTTTTTGGCTGCTATTTTAGATTTTGACTTCATTGAGCGAAAAGTTAGGTTAGAGTTAGTTCCATAACTAAAGGAAGTGTTCAGACATTGGTACGGATACAACCCAGAAAGTCATAGTTGAAGGAAATCAGTTTGTCGGTGAACAGACGCAGCTGAATTTGGGAAGCATTGAATTTGATAAGGTTGGCGTCGCCGCGTTGACCTACTTTGACGTTGCCTTCAAAATTCGTATGCTCGACCATACTCGTGGACTCTCGACAAACGGATCTTATCTCCACCTGTAAGCTGGACATATTATATTTCTTCGTAATCGTGCTGTCTTCTGCATACCCAAAGGTATCTGGTGCAGTAAGAAGTGTTGCATAAAGAACCCCTGAGGTACACCGCAATCTTCGGGCAATGTAACTTAGAGATACAAAAAGGTACTCTTTGTGTCTTTTTATTGCGGTTATTGAAGAATGTATGCATTATCGCATACTGTACCTTATATAATTCTGCTGTAAATAGAATTATAAGTCTCATAATATTGTTGCGTAATTTGACAAATCAGCGTTCTATTTAGAAATTGTCCTTCCTTTCGCTAACCCTTATTTACCTTCGGATATTTTCCTTGGATATACATTGACTTCGGATTTAATGGCAAATCACAAAAAAAATGGACTTCTTAGAAATGTTTTCAGAAAAACTCTTAAATAATTAATTAACTTTCCGCTTCATTCTTCAAGGACGCACGTGCGAGAAACCCCACTCCTCATTGTTGACTTCAAAGTAAGAAACCCCCGCCACACTCCTATGAACCAGAATTGGAACACACGAAGTCTACTAAATGTACACGATGCCATACGTGACTATACTGGACACAGAACTAGTTAAAAAAATACGATTATGGTAAACACGTGCGACAGCAATGTTTATCATTTTCCACCTTCATCTTTCTGAAAGTAAGATTGTTACTGTTGTATTTTATTTTCGAATAATCTACACTTTTAGAGGAATTAGGTATGTAGGTAATATCGGAACCGGTTTGTAGATACATAAACACATTTGTTTATGTATCTACAAACACATTTACGTGAACCAGTGTAAAAAACACTGTTTATATTATGGTCCAATGAAATGTTATACGGATAAAATAAAAAAATTATAAGTACGCGGTTATTGTGGTACAACTGCTTCAAATTTTTCTAAGCATCACTTGTTTATAATGTCATTTAACGTAATCACGGATGTGTGTCACTAAACGGGTCAAATAAAGTTCTCTTATTCCTATTCTTATCAGCAACTTTATTTACTTTTCTATGTCAATTCACGTTGACAGGTCTCAGTCTGTTGCACCATTATGTTCATTGCTGAACGTCTCTTAAGTGGTCCTAGGTCATCGCCACTAAAATCCTCTTGAAAATTTTAAACTACCTTTAAAATGTTACGTAGTATTACAAACAAAGTCACGGGGAAAAGCGGGTTAATTTATTATGTATGTATTCTGTGGCACCATCGAGCTACGGTTGGCTGGTAATTTGGGTGGTTTAATATCGGAACCGGTTTCACTAGGTGAGATGCGTCGTAGTGGAAATTTTTCGCTCGACCAATGCTTCAAGTTACGATGCCAATTTTTTTTCACTTCTCAGTCTTCTACAAGCTGTCCGCAGTTTGTAATTATTGGAAACTGTATTTTTACGTCGCGTCTTTTTCCACCGATGACATTGGCTTATATAATTTCCTTGCTATAATCTGTGATTACCAATTACGGCCATATAACAATGAGTTTATGAATTTAATTACTTATATGCATTTATCAGACTGCTCTTGAACGGTGAAGGAAAACATCGCGAGGAAACCTGCATGTCTGAGAAATAAAAATTTCAAGGCATGTGAAGTCCCCAACCCGCATTGGGCCAGCGTGGCGGACTATGGCCCCATACTCCCTCAATATGAGGGAAGATCCCTGCAGTGGGATGTTTACGGACTGATGATGAATCTGTGAAGTCTCTCTCTCATCGTCCTTTTCGAAAGGATGGTCGTTTCTAGACTGACTATTCTCATGGGTTTCATAAGGACTATTACTTATTAGACAGCAGTGGACGTCTTTCGGCTGACATGATGATGATTCCCTATTAAAACGAATTGAATTTTGTGCAAATCCCTTGTTTCTTGTTCATTATCGATTTTGTATAAGGTAGGTACTTACTATGATTTATATTGCTATATTTCATGACATCTACAGGGTGTAATTAAAGTCGTATAAATCGTGTTAAATTTTTTCCAACCATAGTCGAATTCGAATGAAATTTTTTCCACTTCCATCCATATGGTCTGAGAAACTGTGTAGTTTGTAAGGCAAGTCGACAATTTTTTTTATGGAATTTGATTATGGTTCCTTGGGGAAGATTGTTGGTAAATAGAAGTTGATTGATCTGTTAACCGAGTCCAATTACTATTGTCTATATCAACTCATATAATATACGTATTCTCTTTAATTCAATCAATCATAATATTCAGAGTTAGTACTTGTGTTTATTCGACATCCTATGGCATTTGCCATTCCTAACGATCTTAATTCTTCCACCACTTAAGTAAGATTTTGATCCAATGAGTAAGTTCGCGTTTTTGGTACATTGGAGAATTGTGATGAAACGCGTATCCACTCCTCAAAATGAGGGTTGACGACCATCACGAATGAGACATTCTTTAAACTTATATACAAATGTGATCAGTTATGTACAAAGTTGTATGAAGAAAACTGTAAAATTATTTTAATAAGGGTAACAAACTCAATTT
Organism: Oegoconia quadripuncta; assembly: GCA_949316235.1. NCBI lineage: Eukaryota > Metazoa > Arthropoda > Insecta > Lepidoptera > Autostichidae > Oegoconia > Oegoconia quadripuncta. Next base: position 31,743,129 of record OX438741.1, on the reverse strand, counting down.
TGCGATTTTTATAATACATCGACGAGGTAACGACATATTGGAGTTTGACAGCATAAAAAATTTACCAATGACGATATCAGGTACGGAATCCTCAGGTCATGAGTGTTTCTTTTAACAAGGTATTACTATTATTAATAACTAGTTGTTGCCCGCGACTTCGCCCGTAGGGGTAATTTTAATTATATCATTTGTTCTTTTTTCAAAAATATTTAGCCTAGTACTATATTAATTCTGTGTCTAAAAGATAATCTGGACTTACCAAACTTCAAGCATTTATTTTAACGTAAGATAATTTTTTGAATATCAATTTAAATCTATTGGAAAATTATAATAGGGTTTAACCTACGAGATCAGGCTTCTTTTTAAATCGGTGTAAATTTCACCAAAATAGGTCCAGTATTTTTAAGTGAAGCGCGTCCAAACATATTGTCTTTACGATGTATATTATTTCTCTCATTGTTGCGATAGAAAGCGATGGAAGACGGGAGAGACTTAGAATCCAGTAGAGGACTTTTATAGGCGGCTGATGTGTGTGTGCGATTACATATTCTATACATTTAGCTTATCCCCAAATTTCATTTAACCAGTAAATAAGATTTTGATATTTCCGCTTATAGCCAGCCGGGTCGCAACACTGGGCGCTCAGCGATCGCGCGAGTCATTTCACTAAATCCAATACATTTTTTATTCATGAAACGATTGACGTTTGTATGTTAATTCACATCGTAGGTCCCGGCCCCGCGGATGAAATATTGAATTATTGCCGAAACTCGGGGATATATCGTGGAGGCCCGAGGTCTGCTTTATATTAATCCGCTGGCTACCGAAACCCTGGCAGGAATTCAAATAAATCCGCGCTGTGACAAACAAGACATATAAATCAATCAAGGCAAGGTGGCGTTCAGGTTCTATTGCAGTCGCCCGCGTCGCTCCCTTCACCCTTCACAGGGTTGTTACTAATCATAAAATTCTGTACTTTATACAATAAATTTCGAAAAAAATGATTGTGGCAGTGGCTTTGTTGTTCCCGGTAGAGTATAACAATGTATTACACCAATAAATATGCAGCAGCATCATTGGTATGGAGCTCCCAAAAAAATCAGCTATCCCCAACCCGCTCCATGGAAGAAACTGATGTCCAGTAGTGGTCGTTGATAGGCTGTTAGTGAGTAATAGAGACCTCTAAAGCATCAATTTCATCTACAAAATCAACCTGCTATACCTAGGTATAATGAAGAAACGTGACAAACTGCGGAAGCGAATATTCCAATTGGAACATAATTACGCAAGAAATCTTTACTGCCTTAGGCTGTATTAATTAGCACGAGTAAGCTAAGAGGATTCAAGTATTTCCTTAACAAAACAAGAAGAAAAATAAAAGATATCGGTAATGAAAACCTTTTAATGTACATTCCGAATCAACAGGCTTTAATTATTACATTGTTCAAACAAACTTTACCTGTGTATTATAACAGGTTAGGGAAGAAAGCATTGGATTTTCATTAAATTATTTGACAACCCTGCCCCCTCCGCTCTCCGAGTACAGCTAATATCAAAAGTAGAACTTTGTATCGGTAAATTTATTGGTAAGGTTACAACTAAACTCGTTATGAGTTTCGCAAGTGCTAAATTTTATTTATTAGTTCGTTTGATTTATTCTTTTCCTTGTTTCGGCCAGTCCATGGAATTTAAAGACTGGTGATACCAGAACCTTAATTAGCTAATAATTTCACTTGGTAATCACTGTGTGACCTGCCTAAATTTACTATATTTAAATTATTAAATAGATATAGGTACGAGGTTGAAAGAAGAAAAAGGTGTTGCTGCGTAATAAGAGGTCAACAAAGAAAACTGTCGGACGTTTCTTCGGTTATATAGAGAAATAGTTTTAAATATGTAATTAGATGCGTAACACGTAAAGGACATTAACCATAAAATCACGGGTATATCGCTCACTCGATTAAGTATTAGTGGTATATCCTGGCGAGACAACGATACGTGATATAATGTCTTCGTCTCTCTTAATCGCATATAGCATGTTTGTGACAGTAGGCGTGTGTCTTGTGTCATTGCTACGGGTCATGTTAGGTCCGTGGTTGAACTGCCACCGTACCACGTAAAAATTTACTATACCCTCCTCCTATACCCTCAATTCCTTCATTTGTAAGTAATTTTCAAATTCGAGTCTTCTCTAAATCTTAATCGGCTATTGTACGTACTCATTATTCCCGTTGTTGATAAAGAATTATCGCTTTTTGAATTGCTAAAAATATTAAGAAAACTGTGAAGGAAAAGGGGCATAGTAAAAACAATTTTAGCTTTACGAAGGAAACACTGGAGAAAAACAAATAAAAAATACTAATATCCCGAAAACCGTAAGGATTTTTACTAAATAAAAGTCAAAATTGTGTCAAAAGCCCTATCCACAATTTACGGGACATTCTGTAAGATAACTATTAGGTTCTGAATGTACACACGGTTTTAGACATAGATGGCGTGTAGTGATTTTATGCCCCTAAAGATAGCCCGAAATAATTTTGGGCCCTAGAAATAGGCCGCTCTAAATTTGGGGCCAAAAGCCCTAAGTTAGGAAGCCTGGATTGGTACAACACTCCGATACCTACATACGTAGAAGTAAGCGACTGTATCTAAACCCCATCGTAAGGTTTTTTTCTCTAAGAGCTCTCCAGCTGAAATTAGCACTGAGATTGTCCCATAATGATTCTAATTTATGACCCTTGCCTTGCTTAATACTTATCGCATTTTAAAAATCTCTCTAAATTGCCCGCAAATGATAATAATTCAATAAACACATTTTATCAGAAACCTAGAGATAGAGGTTTTCTTAATGAAGCTATGTACAAGTTACCTATCAACTTTTGAATAATTTGAGAGAAACGCCCGTAAATAAAACATTCGAACATTTACGCCCATTTTATAAAGGGTAATGAAATAATTGTAGATACATTTACAATTGCTTTTTTAAAAATAATAAAAATATTTTAAACAGGCCATTTATCTAGTCCCGAAGTTGGCAAAGCCTGTAGGTACTACAAGTAAATAGATTAAGGATAATAAACATGCATAAATGTTTAAATAAAGAAACATCCAGGACTCGGGAAAAGATGTTCGTAGTCAGCACACAAGCATTGCCCCTAGCGGGATTCTAACCCGCAACCGTTGTTGTAGGAAGCAGAGTCACCAACAGATTAATCACTACCGTAGTTCTGTGTCTTTTGTTAAATCATTAAAAAGTTTAAAAAAAATTAAAGAATTTTGTTTTGGCGGCTTTTCAAGAATAGATGTCAAATAGAAATGCTTTATTCCCAATCCACAGTCCTGTCACATAAGACAGCTATGAATTGGGAAAATTTTTAACTTTACACAACGAAAATTGATCTGGGAAACTGTTAATCATAGCCAGCTATAAAAAATATGAATCGACAGGCTCGTCAAGTAATAGATATTTATTATTATTTTATTTATTTACAAACATACCAACAAGTAAAAAGTTATAAATCGTGGCCTACCAAGAGATCGACATAGAATAGGAAAAGTCGATATTAGATAAGCTAATTAAAAAACTTTATTTTAATTTAAGACAAATCCCGAGGATTTTTAATGCCTGGAGTATGTTGGTATTATCAACTAAGGTAGCAATAATATAAACAATACAATCGGCTTAAAGACAATAGCTGCTATAACATGGTAACCTTAACGGTTATCTTCGTAGACCAAATAAATCGTTAAAACTTTCCTTAATTCAATTTGTTTGATAACGTAACAATAGCCAGAGATACAAAGCCAGTTACTAACCTAAAACTAGAGGTACTATCAATAATCTAGTATAATAATTAGTATTCCTTTGCAAATGGGTAGGTATCTACTTGTACAATTTATTGGTTGACTGTACAGCGTATTAGCTAAACTCAAAACTGAACTGAAGTTAGTGGAACTTCCTGATTCGTTCGTAATTATTACGAGGAACAGGTTCCTATCACATGTTTGATAAGACAACTTGTATTATCTGTTTGGAGTGAGGAGAAAGACGATTTTGCAAAAGAATAGATAACATAAAGAAATATAGGTGGAAAGAATAAGAAATGCGTAGAGGAACTATCTAGGATATACAAAGTAAAGGAGGAAACTTAATTAATCTAGAGGCAAACACATTACCAAGGGAGAGAAGTAAGTACAAAACTAGCCCCACCAACATGTTTTGCTTTTAATTAAAGAAGTGGATAAAAATGTGGCTTAGCCTACCGCAAACCTCAGGAAGTTGACCACAGGTGGTACAATAGTGTACAAGCCAGATTAATAATTTGTTCGACACCACGACAGGACGTTTAAAGTTTTAGAAATGGTTCATCAGAATCTTCAAAATGTATTCAAGGCTATTAAATAAAGCAGTTTAGTGGAAAAGTCAATTGCTTCGCCTCTAGCGCCCCCATCCTGTCATCTCTTATTAACACTACTTTACATAATGTATTGTCGGGTGAGTAATCATCACCCCTTTCTGTTTTATGTCATCGTATGATAACAAGCCTGTGGCCAACAACCTGTGGAAAGTTATTAACACTCTCCATAATATCTATAATCCGACCGGGATCATCCTTGTCATTGTCATCCTCAGAATTAAAATGAAATGTACCATTATTTCTCTCATTTAACAGTACTGTTTCTATTGCCCTATTAAAATATAAGATATAACAAAATGATGATGTAGGAAATTATTTAATCTTAGCTTGCCCTATGTATTCTATGCCATACGTAACACTACACGTTGTTTTGGTGCATTCACGTTCCGAGAACACGACACCTCTAACTTACTCCACTACAAACACAGAGTACCTGTAACGACCGACACGTGTACTTATTCATCATTACCATTATGCCTTACCCATTGACCTGTACGGTACGGCGCTGAGCAGTTCTAGTGTCATTTCCGTTTAGTATGGAATTTCATAAACAGAACACAATGGTATATTTGTTTGAGAACATTCCGTTCTCATTTCAGATTCCTTATGTCTAGTTATATTAAGGTATTCTATTGATTTATCTACCCAATACCTGGTAGGTATATACCTAATGGTTTCCAAATTCAATGTAAAACTTCTTCGCATGAACTAAACCGATTTTCAAAATCTTGGATCGAATCAAAATTAAGTCTCCATTTCCTCTTAATTGATAGGATTTCGGATGGTAACTCTTCTTTGATCTCCGTCAAGTTTTGCTATATGAAACAACTATCACTAGAATAATCTAAATGACTACGTCTCAGTATTTCTTCCTCTATCTCTGCTCCCTTTTTATCTTGACTTAAACTACTGTCAACATATATCTAAATATGTAACAAACGAATAGATAGGTTTAATTTACTGCATGTTATACCAATGCAAAAATGTGTCATTGTCATCCTTATCGTATCAGTTAAATGTCCATTGTGTTCAATATCAATACGCACGAGTACAACCCATCCGCACTTTTTTTGTGAACGTGGTTCTGAACTATGTCAAGGAAACCGCGGGAGAAGCTAGTATTATACGGCAGTACGAATATTACCCTATAGATTTACTCTTAACCTTTCATTTTAACAAACATTTATACCCATTTGTAGGTTCGCTTCAATTTCAGGTTTTATATTATGTTTGGTATACAACGCAAATCTATTAGGGTGACTTTATATTCAGGACAGACACAAATTAAAAATATAATCTCAATTGTTGTGCCGACAACATTATTAAATGTAATAATATGAATGGGCGTCATACGGTTCTGTTATCGGTCTCATATACCACTGTGCAAATACAACATTCAGTCTTATCTGCACACAAGATGGCGACCGTGTAAATCAATTTAACCTCAATTACTTATTAAGAAAGGTCTCGGTTGGAATTTTCCAGCGATTAGAAATTACTGACGCCAGATTGTTTCACATAAAATTAAGGCAAGTCTCAATCAAAATACAACATAATGAATCCTTATGAACGAAGGGCTTATTCTGAGTTAATACAGAGTGCCTTAGACGAAGAACCCGGCTTGCGCCGATTGTACTAGGATCGCGTGGGTTGAAACATGACAGTGACAGCAAGTTGTCGAGTGAAATTAAACTCACTGTTTCCTGGTGTCGTCTAAGAGGCAGCGTTGACTCGGTCAGATATGAAGGTGACAATGGCTCAAGTTGGAGCAGCTTGCGCATGTGCAATGAATATATTTTGGAAATGTTTGCATTGGAAGCAAAGTTTACGGAATTTATATTAGTGACAAATATAGATTTGGACATCTATGGAGGAGGCCAATGTTTAGCAGAGGATTTTCTGTAGCTGACATGATGAAATGACTAATATATGGTCTCAAAATTTTCATGTACATGCCCATTGTAAGCTGAATAAATGTTTTTCTTTCTTTCTTCTTCCGCCATCGACCACACAGGCCATGACGTTTTATCTTTGATTTACTGCACCGAAGAATTGCTATTGTCTAACTTCAATAGTATGTATTAAATTTAAAGAAAACTGTCAAATTTTATTTACCAATAGTAATGCTTTCATTACCATTAAAGTTAGTCAATTGGTACTCGGGATTTTTATGCCTTTGATGGGATACAGTAACAGCGTCTTTGCCCAATCCCCATTTGAGCTAGTTATAATCCTCCCAGTAGTGTGGCCATTAGGACAAATATTCATATAAAAATGCGATGCAAACCCAACAGTGTAATTATATTTAAAAAGTTAAAGAATCATCATATCAGCCACAAGACATCCACTGCTGAACATACGCATCCACCACAGTATTCCAGGGCCACCGGTTGGGAAGTTTCCAGGCGACTTCCCACGATCTTCATCAGCTCGCCCGTCCAAACAATAACTTTAATAAATTCAAAATTAGAAAACCCTTGAGACTTATGAAATCATCTGAAACGATTTACATCGACGAACAAGATCAACACCCCCTCTGAATAGTTAAGAACAACTTTCAAAGAGTGTTAGCGTTGTTCTCGATCACAGGTAAAACAAAAATATTATAAATAGGCGAATAGTGAGTTTGCACGTAAAAATTCGTATGCGGCGTATCGATGTCGCCGGATCCCGGTGAATAGCAAATGAATGCTACCGTTACTCGGACCGTTAGCCTGCGCGTGAGCAGGCTCCGCCATCTCCACGCGGATCCTTACTAGATATGGCTGTGCTTATACCTACGTCGCCCGCATCGCGGGTTCCGGTCTAGAAGAAAAGTGTAGGCAGCCGGTACAGTAATAACTCGGAGGGCGTTGCCATGCACAAGGTGCACTTTAAATTAAGGTATTTTAATATATGCCGTTAACTTTTTTGTTACGTATTTTATTTTTATTTTAGCAATTTTGCTTATTTACTCTACAACAATACAAATAAGAATAAAAACATAAGAAAAGGTTTTAAAAGCCTACCCATAAACCCATAGTTATTAAGACCAACTCTTTTGTAAAATTCTCATTTGTGGTGAGTGAAATAAAGATTTTCATTATTATAATTTATTATTATAAAAATAAAAAACAAGATGAAATAAGTCCATTGATTTTGGCCGGATTCGGGGGCCACTTTGCGGATCCTAGTATTTAAAAAAAATTATTTATACCTACAAATTCAATAAAAAAAAAAAGAAATATTTTATTCAATGTAGGATACAAAAATATCACTTATTGAAAGTCAACATGTTTTTTTAAACTCCATCGCTTCATAAGGTGTTATGGTTAAGGAGAAGAAGCGAATCTTCACAATAATATTACATTTTACATTCAGTGTACTAAGTATCGGGAATTTGTCAATAAAACAAAAAATACAAATTATTCATCTAAATTTATTTTATCGCCTTCAAAGTAGGCCCCATCGCTTGCAATACAACATCTCCACCGCTTCACCCAGTCTTCCATACATTTTTCATAGGCTATTTGCGGTATGGCCTTTAGCTCATTCAGCGAATTTTCTTTTATGGCTTCTATCGACTCAAAACGTTTTCCTCGAAGTGGTAATTTTAACTTGGGAAATAAAAAAAAGTCAGACGGAGCCATATCAGGTGAATACGGTGCTTGGTCGAGAACTTTTGTTGAATTTTTCGCTAAAAACTCTTTCACTATAATGGCTGTGTGTGATGGTGCATTATCATGGTGCAGCATCCATGAGTTGTGTTGCCACAAATCTGGACGTTTTCGGCGGATACTCTCACGCAAACGCTTCATGACGCCTAAATAATATTCTTTATTCACTGTTTCTCCCTCTGGAAGGAATTCGGAGTGAACCACACCACGGTAGTCAAAAAAAACTGTCAGCATCACCTTGATTTTGGAGCGACTTTGCCGCGGTTTTTTGGGTTTCGGCTCGTTTTCGAGACGCCATTCTGAAGACTGTTGGCTTGTTTGCATGTCGTACTCATAAACCCATGTCTCGTCGCCAGTTATTACACGTTTCATAAAGGTCGGATCCGTAGAAGCTCGGGAAACCATGTCTTCAGCGACATGCTTTCGCTGCGCTTTTTGAACAAAATTGAGCTCTTTTGGAACTAGTCGAGCGGCGACGCGTTTCATGCCTAAAATGTCAATGAGAATGTTGTGGACGGACTTAAAAGATATGTTCACCTCACTAGCCAACTCTCTCAGACTCATACGTCGATTTTCGAGCACTAGCTTCTTGATTCTGTCGATGTTTTCTTTTCTCGTAGCGGTTGAAGGTCTACCAGAACGAGGCAAGTCTACTACTACTTCTCGGCCTTCTTTAAAAGCCTTATACCATTCATAAGCCCTTGTTTTCGATATACACGATTCGCCGTAGGTATTTCGCAACATTTTTAGTGATTCACCACATGAAATATCATTTGAAACACAAAATTTAAGGCACACTCTTTGTTCAACAATATTTTCCATTGTAAAAATCGCCGAGGACTCAAAACTATGACCAACAAAAAGTGTAGTTTAAAACAAATTAAATGACAGATCCCGCTCAAATTTTGCGCGCTAAATCAGTACAGTGCTACCAACATGCAGTAAAAAAATTAGAACGACCTCTTTTACGCGGGTCTTTTTATTGACATATTCCCGATACTTTTTACACAGAGTAGTATATTACATATTATAAAACAAAAGCAATTAACATAACGCCCAGCTAACACCAGACCTCCTTATCGCCTAAATAATCATCTATCCTGTAATAACCCTTTTAACACAGAGTTTCTTTAATGTGGTGGTAAGAAAAAAAACTTTAAACTAATTATGCCAATAATTTCTATTTATCTAATATGCCCTATCTTTGTCCTTACGGTAAAAAAACTCATCCGGTATATGAAGCATCAGGATGACCATCAAAATTCAGTAAAGATTTTATTATCTATGAACCCGAAGATTAGAGTGCAAAACCCTAATTAATTGTTTTGCAAATTACTGTTCGTCCGGACTTTTGTAAGGTCGCAAAAAACTTAATTCATACTTCGCCAAAGTGTCGAAATTTTTCCTTTATATGAATTTTTAGGTTTTCTCTGAGTACGCTGCCTGCGTAGTTGAGTTTGTTAACTGGTTTCAATAGTGGGTTTTCAACTCACTGTAAACTCGTTTCGATAATTGTACTCGTGAATATATTTTTTTTTCTTTTAAATAACTATTAATTGAATATTTAGAAAACCCCCGAGAAAACAAATGATTATAATATATCATGTAGATAAACCAGACCAGCCATATTAAAAGCTAAATATATTAGAAACGGCTCAACCGATTGTCATCACACATTACTAAGAACCTATCCGTGAGTTTAATCTTAACACGTTCTGGGACACATCACGCCTCTAGACGTAATAACAATAAAACTTCTATTGTCAAAGTCAAAGTTGCTTTATTTTGTAGGTACACAGAGTACACTTAAAATAGTCAATTTTACATAGTAAATTTTAAATTTTTTAAGCTACTGCTTGTTCAAAATGCAATTTTCCCCTGAGAAGAACAAGCAAGAAACTCGAAGGGTTGCTCTTTTAAAATCAAGCTTTGATTTTACATAAAGATTTTTATATTACAAACAGGTTTTTAAATTTCATTATTAATTGTGAAATAGCCTGGCATGCGAACGATCTGATTATGTCCAGGGATGATTGTGTCTGGTGATGTGTCCCGGAACGTGTTAAATACATCAAAAAAAAAATTAGACAATCCCGTAAGACTATGATGTTATCCAAAACCACCATTTGGATAACATAGTCTTACGGGGATTGTCTTATTTTTTTTTGATACAAGTTAAAAGATAAATATCTTCTAAGAACCTTTCACCTCGTTTAGTCTTTAATATAAAAAACCGCATACAAATCTGACCACATACAACGTAGTCAAACACACAACGTAGTCAAACACATAACATCCATCGTTTTCGTCAGTGGTTAATTAGCACATTCCAGTACAGATTACTATATATGTTTAGTTCCGGGACGCATCACTAGACGCAATAGAAGTTACATTGTTATAAGGTCGAGAGACGTGATATGTTCCGGTGCGTGTTAACACATTCCAGATAATACTGCGAAGTACATAAATATCTCTAAATAGTATAAAACGAAGTCGCTGTCCGCGTCTATATGTTTGTGCTCTTATAGGCTCGTATTAATAGACCGTTCTCAAGATTGAGATGATCCTAAGTTAACGCTTGAGAATCTGTTACATATTAAAACAGTATCAAAAAAAATAGTATTGAGACTGAGACGCGATCTCAATCTCAAGATCGCTTTATTAATACGGCCCCTAGTCTTAGTTGTTCTAAACTACGTAACTGTTTTTGATACAGTTTTCATCACAATTTTGAGATTTCTCCCGAAAGGTTTATACTAAGTGATACTCAGTTTATGTTTTGTTTCGAGATCCACGCTGACAAAGTGTCAAATCAATCAAATCATTATTAGCTTATTTATTATTATTTTGTACAAATTTTTTAAAATAAATTATTGTATCTATTTGGAAAATTTCGAGGAAACAACACAATTTCTTGTATTAATTTTTACAAAGTGATAGTAAATGTTCGAGGGAAGGAAATAATGATTAATAGTGAGATACTCGTGACGCAGTCGCTTTCTTTATTTGTTTTAAGCAATGGCTTGCGCGGTCAGTCTTTCGATGGGTGTCCTCTAGTGGCATTTTAATAAGAGTGTTCGGACTACTAGGCATGGGGAGGGATTCCACCCGTATGTAGTTAACATACCGAACATTCGCACTAAGCGGTTCGACTCTTCATTCATAATGCGTCAGTCTTTCCTGAATCCTACAACCTTGGGATCTTCAAGAGCAAGGTGGATAGGCATCTACTGAGAGCGTGCTTCATATCCGGCCACATCGTCACTTCCCATCAGGTGAGATTGTGATGAAAAGCGTATCCAGTTAACCATAAAAAAAAGTGTTTCCGTGCTTTAGACGGCACCATATATGTGTCGTTCCCGATTGTTATCAATTTAAGGCAGTCGTTAAGCTAAGGTGGTGGCCCACAGGGACAACTTAAAAACACTGACTGTCAGGTAGCCACTAGTCTTACACAAATTCACCAATCCGCACTGGGCCGACGTGGTGGATTATGGCCCATACCCTCTTCCAGTGAGAGGAGGCCGTGCCTCAACAGTGGGGACGTGAAATAAGATTTTTTTCTGATAGGTGCGATTCGTTTGGTTTTGGCGCTTAGACTAAAGTCCTATACAAGTTGAGCAATCTCCTTTGAGCAAATGTGGTGACGATCATACTCCACCTGCAGATATTTTAAAATTTAATCATCTCGAGTAAGAATTCTAACGATTCATTCACCTCGACACTTATTGTCCGTTCCCCTCTGCTTATCGTGAGTTGCAGCATACAAGAGTGAGACGCACGATTAAAGCGATTGTTAATTAAGTAAGCATACAATGACACAGGTTTCCGTAGTTATACACTCGACTTTATTACTTTGGCAGTAGGTTACATATTAGCACGTGTTTCCTATTGAATGGGGTATTGTATGTGTTTGTACACTAATCAATGCCACGGGTACGCTGAAGGTCGCACAGTTCGTGCAGATCGCGAATATTCAAACATAAAAATTCATTTTAATAGATATGTGTCAAGTATTAGTAATAATAAGGTAAACGGCAGAAGTTGACTACTGTTTCATTTATTAGTAGGCCGATTTTGATGAATTGTTAGATTTGTAAACAAACAGGTAGTTGATAATGCGGTGGACCCTGAAGTTACATACAGAATTTTACAGGCGTGGCATGTAATATGAGTGTCAATGCTCTGCGCTGTCAATACAATATATGTACGTACACGAGCGCTCGTGTTACAATTGAAATATGAAAACGTAATGCATTTACAAATTATACCCATGTAGGCATAGATAAATTTACAAATTTCAACTGGAAATACATAGTATTTATAGAGAAACCCCAATATTTGTGAAAGACCTATTCAACGACGTCATCATGTCATACTTTAAAATTTTAAATAAACTAGATGCGACTTGATTAATCTATAATCTTTGCGAAGATATTCGCATCATAGTGCGCCTAGGTAGGTACAAACCTAATTCTGTACCCATTTTCTTCTCTAAATAGTGTAAAACGTCTTTATCTGAGTCTGTCTGTTTATGCGCTTATTTGTTTTAAACTACACGACAAATTGTGATACGATTTTCACTACCATTTAGAGAATTTCTTCCGAAATGTTTATACGTGTAACACAACTGATAGTTCATACTTTATTTCCAGATCCGCTCGGATGAAGTCGTGGGCAGAAAGCTAGTATCTAATATAGCATAGCCCTCATGTTTCAAATAATAATCGAGTCTACTTTTGCGCCTATTTTCCATAGACGACCACAACGCGCACACAAATAAAAATATTCAATTCGTCGACAACGAGGGCGTGACCGTAGTATTGAAATATCTCAGCAATTTCGACGAGACTCGTCCACTTGTTTTTCGTCGCTGCCTCGGTATAACATCGCATTTCAGCCGGACCTTGCGCAACGGCAATGGACCTTGCGTTTCAAGATTATATCAAGGAATCAGTGAGAATTGTGTGTGTAATAGTGTTTTTATTATCACTTATATATCGGTCGTGTCAGCTCGGATTGAGATAACATGCAACTGCGCAGTTGACAAAAATGCGTAGTCCTTCTTGGAATCATTTTACTATTGAACGTTATTTAAGCGCCATTTATGTGATAGGTTTTCCCTGAATACAAACTTTTATCCTTTTAACAATGTAGATATAAGTACCAATAGACTAGTAAATGTGACGACATTTGAAAGAGGTAGAATTTGATAAATATCCGTCATTGATTCTGGAAAAAGAAGTCCTACCTATGAGGAAAACGGGACGCTCTTTGACGATATCACTATTTAGTTGATTTTATTAAATTTTGTAATATTTGAGATTATGGTAAAACGCGTACCTACCTATCCATTTTTTTTTAAAGTATAAGTAAAAATAAATTAGTAAAAAACTAAGAACCAAAAACAGAAAGGAAATCTTGATCTTTTCCCGGTACTTTCTTGATAGAGTATTTATTCTTGATAGAGACACATACCAAAATATATTACCTTTCTTTCGCAGTCGGATAAAAATGAGATACTATGAATATCGTATTTAAAATTCTAATAAAGATAAAAAATAATGAGGCAATTAAATAATTAAGCGATTAAAGTTTCACCATTCTATAAAAAAGATTAAATAAATATTTAATCTAAAGTTTAAGATTTTTAATCTGCTCTTATCTGCGTAGGTATTGACCACAAAAAGAGACAGCAAGAAGCTCAATTAGTACTCATTTAAAAAAAAAGTACATTAACTCACTTCACAAAGATTGTAAATTATAAATTTGTAGGTATGTACATAGTTATACATATTACTTAATTGTAAACCCGGAAAGTGTTGATAGCGAGAGCTCAGGCTTTAGTGCCGGTTAAGTTTAGAGAATACCTAGCTATAAAGATGGAAAGAATTGTGCAATAAAGAATATATTGTTTGTTGTTTTATTTGTTTGAAAGATGAAAGGGTAAGGACTCGAATCTGCTGATGATCAATCCCCCCCAGCAGCGTAGTTACTGCCACCAGAGAATAATTGTGGCAGCTAAAATAATAACATAATTAATTTTATTAAATTGCATACATACATAAAGCTCACGCTTGTTTCCCGTAGGGGTAGGCAGAAACCATAGACTTCCACTAGCTACGATCGTGGCAAACCTCTTTGGCTTCATTCAATTTCATAAGGTTGTTCATACATGCTCGTTTTGACTTGGCCCTTCTTTAAGACGTCGCCGATTTGATTTTGGTACGTTCGCCGTGGTCTTCCCCTACCAACACTTATAATTTGTTGACTAATATTAATAACATATTAATAAATATACTAATAACACGTGACGTAAAGTATTTAGTGGACTTTAATCAGAGATTTGAAAGCGTGTGTGGCAGCACAACATTATGGCGGATAGGTGGCTAGTGTCGCTTCAGTTTCGATTTTCAGTTATTAACAAAACTTAATTTCAGTTTCATTAAAAAGCATTGATTTGAAGTACATGGCCGGTTTTATACTATTTTCAAATTCGTCGCTTAAATAAATAAATATCCGTGGACATTCACACAGCGCTATCTAGGTCCACACAAGCTAGGCTTGAAGTTGTGGATACCAGATGGTCGATATACTATACAAATGCATTTGTAAATAAATAATTAAATAAATAATTACATAAATAAAAACATCCATAACTCGGGTACACGTGTCCGTATTCATACAAACATATGCCGCTAGCTGGATTCGAACCCGCCCGATTAGTATAGCAATCACGGTTGCTAACCACTACACCAAACAGGTAATTTAAATAATTTGGTGCCTTATTAAATCACGCTTTAAAAAATAAGGTAAAATAAAAAGGCAAAAATTTTTAACACTTTTTGAAGAAACACTTCGAAATTGTTTTTTCTAAAAGTATATTTTCGAAAATTCCAATAAAATCATGAATAATTAAATAAAGTGAAGATTGAAGGAAAATTATTGAATAATTGAATAACTTTTTTTACAAAAGAAGAAAGCTCTTTGATGAACCGTGTTTTGCGGTTTAGGTAAATTGGCTTGAAACCCGAGTTAGGGAGAAATAATTACGATAACCTACATTTACAGCTGTGTTATGTTGTTTTAGTGGTATGTAGTTACAATTTAATGCAATTGTCAAAGTTTTAGGTAATTGATTACCTACGTCAGAAGTAGTAAGTACGTCAATGAATTTTCTTCTTATGCTAAGCTATAAAACTAAGTATTTAAACCAAATTCGAACTACTAGGCATGGGGAAGGATTCCACCTGTACGTAGCATTCGTATTAAGCTGTTCGACTCTTCATTCATAAGACGATGCATGCCAAGGCATGGAACTCTTCAAGAGCATAGTGAATAGGCGTCTACTGAGGTTCAGCTACAACGTCACTTTCCATCAATTGAGATTTAAATCGATCGCATACGGGATATGCGATAATCATTAAACAAACTCGTACTTAGTTGATTGGTACTTCACCTCAGTCACATCTGATGTTAAGTGAAGATGAGGTCGAAGATGGAGGGACTGGCTATCTTATCTCTGACAACCGGAACACGACAATGCTATTAACATTACTGCTTGGAGGCAGATTTAGATAAGATGATGGTAGCTAGTCAGGCGGATATTTAAAATGCCCTACCACCAACCAAACCGAGTACTTAGTCATATGTAAACATCGAACCCAATGTTGTTCACATCGAGCCACGGAGGAGTCTAAAATATTATTAAATATTTTTTTGTATAATATTTATTTAGTTATTGTATATAATTATCAAAAACAATTAAAACAAACAAACTGCTAGACAGTAAATGCGGAAGTTTGGATGTTCGTTACTCAATCGCGCCGAAACGACTGAACGGAATTTTGATGAAATTTGGTACACAGGTAGATTATGTCCGAGAATAATATGCATAAGTATTAGCTACTTTTCGTCCCGGGGAAATAAAATAAGAAAACGCAGGCGGAAGCCATTAGTTTTCTACAATTAAAAATAACCCGATGTATAAAAAAGTTTTTTAGTTTTAAAAGGGAATGGGAAACTTCTTTTTCCTACTTCGGATACTGGGGATCGAGATGAATCTAACGACACTTTAAACTTATCCAAAAAGGAGGAGTTTCCATGTTCGTCCGTATGTATTTTGTATGTATCGTCACCCACTATTTTCGTCAATTGTTAACCTATTGTGATGATTTTTTTTCTTGATATGGTTTATCACCAGAATGGTCCCATTTAAATTTTGTTAAGATCTGATAATGCTCTCCAGATAGAGTGGAACCTTGCTTGTTAGTTGTTTTGTCAATTTTTGCCGGTATTGTAGAGTAATAAAAATTTTACTTCACGTACTTTGTATTAATATTTTAGTACATATGGTTAAGGAAAAGGCCTGCCACAAAGACCATATAAATAGTGAAGTGAATAGGATTTTTCCTTGTAATTTCGTAATTCATTTAGCATGTAGGTAGATCAGGAATAGGTGTTAAGTTTAACAATTAAACTTTGTAACATCAATCAATACAATGTTTGTTTATTTGTTTGTTTGTTTATTGTTGTTAATAAACAGGAAAGAGCTCAGGTTGCTTTGAGGGATAAGATCAGAAATGAGATCTAACTAATATTATAAACGCTATTATATATGTAAGTGCGACAATTTGGATCTTTGTTTATTTGTTTGTTTGTTGCTCATTTACGGCGAAATTAACGAACGAACGAACGACAGATTAAGGTCAAGAGCGATCTCATTCTATTTAAAAAAAAAAAAAAAAAAGAAATGGATGAACGGATTTGGATGAAATTTGGTATATAGATAGAATATACCCTGGATTAAGACATAGGATATTTTATCCCGAAAAAGTGATAGTTCTCCCGGGATAAACAAATTAATAATCCGCAATAACGCTATTCAACGCGGGCGAAGACGCAGGCGGAAAGCTAGTAAATAATAATTATTAAAATTGCCCCAGGGTCATATGTCATGATGAGTATTGATAACATTGCGTTAGCGGTTAAGAAACACTGGCTGTTATATCAAAAGGTCGCGGGTTTGAGCCCCACTGGGGGCATATATTTGTATGAAGTATACGGACACGTTTACGCGAGCTATGGATATATAATAATTTACAAAAAAAATGTATTTGTGCAGTATATAAACTATCTGGTATCCATAATACAAGCCTAGTTGCTTATGGTGAAACAAGATGACGCTGGGTGTATTTATAAAAAAAATATAACGTAGCTATGCTATGAATAGCTACGTTATATTTTTTTTTACTAACCCTAAAATTATTTTCTACAAAGTTTTGTAGAAAATAATTTTAGGGTTAGTATTTCCTACGACGAAGCCCATAGTGGTCAATTTAATTTAATATTACAGTTTATACTTAACTAAAATGTGCATTATACCTAAATCGAATTACCGATTTGTTACAAAACCGTTTTATCTTTAAGATTATGAGGTTACACCCAGGGCAAAATTTTTTGACACACGATGTGATATTGCAGTACCGTTTTTAAAGAGCATTAGATGTGGTCACATCGAAACGAAAACTGGCTAATGGGTGTACCTACGTAGGATGTACGAGCACAGAAGTCCTAAATTCTTTATTTTATAGGTACATACACTTCAAATAGATGTGTGTTTGTCCCGATGTATCTCAGTATTACATTCTTAATTCACAATGAAAACCTGCTTAAAAAGTCATAAACGTTCTTATATTTTAAAAACCTATCTAATTCTAAAAACATCCATCAAACACGGCTAAAATCTCGCGTATTAACTTTCAAACGGAAAAAACTGCATTAAAACCGGTTCATCAGTTCCGGTGCTACGATGACACAGATAGACAGGCTTCAAACCTAATAACACGCTCTTATTAAGAAAATAAATATTTAGACAAATACAAAAAGCTTTCATTGCTTTCAGCGAGGCAACAATAGTTGAAGATTCGAAATTCGAATTAATGTTTTAAACAAACATTGATGCGTAAAATGCTTATGTCGATAGTAGATGGCGCGATGCCCACAGATACGTGTGGTGTGGACATAATGGACACCGGCCAAATGATTCACCCGAGGAATGCCCTAAAAAATATTTTCATACGATATCACTCAAAACCCAGTTCACGGAAAACTGTCTAATATGCAGGAGACAGTCATTATTTCATAATGTTTATATTTTCCGCTCAAACAAATTGACCAGTGTGACGGTGTGACCAATAATTACTCACAGACGTTTGCTTCAATGTCACGAGGGAGATATTAATTTCTTTAATAGAAAATATAGAAGCAAGTGGAATTACGTGTTTAGGCGAATGGTCATGTAAAGAAATTAAACTTCATCGTTTACATACGAGTACCTTCCAACACTCACTGATTGTAACCATTTAATAACTCGCGACCCCCTCTCATTTAAAGGTCAATAATTATTAATTTTGAAAACCATATGGCAATTACCAGTTTTCGAAAAATAAAAACCGTTTTCAAATAGTTCACCAGTGCCGACACATAGACACACAGACAAATATATGCTTCAAACACCGCTATTTGCGTCGGGGGCTAATAAAGGATAGGCGAGAGTTCATAGTGTGAGGGCTATAACGTGTGAACGTCTTTTTAACCCCCAACGAAAATCAGCGGTTGTTGTATGTTTGAGGGCGATGTGTGTGTGTCCAGTATGAGTGTAAATCATAGTTGCGAAGTTCATTACTGCGATGTACGTTACTGCGAAAGTTCACCATTGCGAAGTACGTTGTCGCGAAGTTCTTTACTGCGATATACGTTACTACGAATTGTCATTTCTAGATTTAACAAACCATTTGTACTTTCAAACTGTTATTATAGTCATACATAATAATTTCAATTAACAATTAATGTCAATTTACAAATAATAGAGATTTGCTGTAACTTTTTTAAATTTTCATAAAAATTATAATTTTCTTCTTCTTTTATATTTCAATTCTTTATATTTTATAAGTTGAAGTTGAAGTGTACATATCGGTACTTTATAATAATGATCGAAAATTAAATACGCTACACTTATTTATTCAGATTTAGTCAATTAACTCACTAGCCGGAAAATTAGGGAGAAACATATTAAAAAAATAAATCTGCCTCTGCTTCTATTGCATGATTATTAGGGAAATAAATTCATAAAGTTACAAGAACTAAGCTTAATCTTACCTTCCATCCAGCAGAGGAGTTGCTGTCCCCCTTATCCTTAAAATATGGCACATTCTGGACCATCCACTCGTATATTTGCGACAACGTGAGTCTGTTGTCTTGAGCCGAGGTTATGGCTTGGGTAATGAGATCAGCGTAGGAGAGATTGCCCCATGCGTTCCGGCGAGACGAATTTTTCTTTGAGGTCACTCCTGATGTAGGCAGTGGCGGGGCACCTATAACGAAGAATATTGTTATAAATCAGGGTTAGAGAAAATTTGATTTATATAATAAATAAAAAAAAATATAGACTGCCTCAAGAAGGTGAGTAACATGTATGTAGATTTTTAAGTTTCCTCCTTAAGCCTAAACGGCTTTCGAAATGCAGGCGTTCGATTCGCCTTGATCCTCAGAGTGTAATAGGATACTTCTTTTAGTAAAAAAATCCGACATGGCGCCCCCTAATAACAAATAAGCTGTCGTGTTTTTTGGATTTTAGGCATAGTTAATTAATATTTAAAATTAAAAAAATATATATTTATTCAGAACTTCGTTTTTGTTTATATTTTACATTGTTGAGACCTTATATTAAGTGTACGAACTCCTGTGTCAGAAGATCTCGCTCTGCCTTTAATAATAATTTTACACAAAACGAAAAACGAAAGAAGAACACTTGACCTTAATCACGTCTGATGTTAAGTGATATCAAACCTACTTGTGAATACTTAGGAGTAAATGTATCATAATTTGCAATATAAAAGGATTAAAAATCAAAACATCCAATTTTTGATAATATATTCTTTACCATTTTTGCGCTTATTGATTGCTACTAACTTGATAATGATTTATTGTTAAATATTTTGGTATGTTAATATAAAATTTAATTTATTTAATGAATGAATAATCGATTTTTCATTAAATAAATAAATTTTATTGGCAAAATAACAAAAAAACAGTTATTATGATACAATGCTAGTCTCCAGTTACTATCTGAAAAAGAAATGAAGTTTTTTTTTATTTGGAATACCTACCTTGGACTAAACAGGTGTACAATGGGTCGGAGTCGGGACTAATAAATTAGGACCTTATATATCAAACAAATATTTTTTGTGTTAACAAATGAATCAATTGCTATTGCATAATAAATGTTTTTTGTTGTTTTTGCCAATGCGATTTATTTATTTAATGAATAAACCGATTAATATAATTCATTAAATAAATTAAATTCTATACATATTAAGATATATATGTTGACATGTAGTGATTTAAATCCTCAAACCCTGTTATACTGGATGAGTTTTTTTACCGTAAGGAAAAAAATTGGGCATTTTAAGTAGGTGAAAGTGAAAAAAAAATACCTTCTATTGGCATAGGTAGTTTTTTTTTTTCAAAACCATTATCGAATAAAGCGTTGTCATTTGACGGTATCATTCCCTGGCCTTAGCGTGGGTCGATGATGGTATTGAAAAAAAAAATTACACTACCTATACCAATAACTTATATTTCACATAAGGTACCAAATATGCGCTATTGTTTTCCTTACGGTAGAAAAACTCAAGCGGCATATTGATACAATATGTCTAGAATCCATGTGACTTACGCACCACAGCGCACAGTCGAACTATCCAGAGCAGGTTTAGGACCCGATTTCGAAAGACATATAAGCGAAAGCCATTTGTGCGACGCCAGATAATCGAAGTGCCATATGAACGAAACGCCATTTAGCCGATGGGCCATTTAATCGAAAAGACAAATATGCGAAAGCCATAAGATCGAATATACAGATCCCTATCTGTAGCGAGCGAGCAATGTGGGTCGGAGCACCCCGACACTGTTGGTTCGGTTCAGAAGGTTAAGGAGGGATGTTAGGTTGACATATTTGTAATATTTTCGAACTCATCGCACAACTGTACATTCGATGTTATGGCTTTCGCATATTTGTCTGTTCGATTAAACGGCCCATCGGCTAAATGGCGTTTCGTTCATATGGCACTTCGATTATCTGGCGTCGCACAAATGACTTTCGCTTATACTACTCTGTGTAAAAAGTATCGGGAATATGTCAATAAAAAGACCCGCGTAAAAGAGGTCGTTCTAATTTTTTTACTGCATGTTGGTAGCACTGTACTGATTTAGCGCGCAAAATTTGAGCGGGATCTGTCATTTAATTTGTTTTAAACTACACTTTTTGTTGGTCATAGTTTTGAGTCCTCGGCGATTTTTACAATGGAAAATATTGTTGAACAAAGAGTGTGCCTTAAATTTTGTGTTTCAAATGATATTTCATGTGGTGAATCACTAAAAATGTTGCGAAATACCTACGGCGAATCGTGTATATCGAAAACAAGGGCTTATGAATGGTATAAGGCTTTTAAAGAAGGCCGAGAAGTAGTAGTAGACTTGCCTCGTTCTGGTAGACCTTCAACCGCTACGACCAAAGAAAACATCGACAGAATCAAGAAGCTAGTGCTCGAAAATCGACGTATGAGTCTGAGAGAGTTGGCTAGTGAGGTGAACATATCTTTTAAGTCCGTCCACAACATTCTCATTGACATTTTAGGCATGAAACGCGTCGCCGCTCGACTAGTTCCAAAAGAGCTCAATTTTGTTCAAAAAGCGCAGCGAAAGCATGTCGCTGAAGACATGGTTTCCCGAGCTTCTACGGATCCGACCTTTATGAAACGTATAATAACTGGCGACGAGACATGGGTTTATGAGTACGACATGCAAACAAGCCAACAGTCTTCAGAATGGCGTCTCGAAAACGAGCCGAAACCCAAAAAACCGCGGCAAAGTCGCTCCAAAATCAAGGTGATGCTGACAGTTTTTTTTGACTACCGTGGTGTGGTTCACTCCGAATTCCTTCCAGAGGGAGAAACAGTGAATAAA
This sequence comes from Oegoconia quadripuncta, assembly GCA_949316235.1. Lineage (NCBI taxonomy): Eukaryota > Metazoa > Arthropoda > Insecta > Lepidoptera > Autostichidae > Oegoconia > Oegoconia quadripuncta. Next base: position 31,721,027 of record OX438741.1, on the reverse strand, counting down.
GAATATTATTTAGGCGTCATGAAGCGTTTGCGTGAGAGTATCCGCCGAAAACGTCCAGATTTGTGGCAACACAACTCATGGATGCTGCACCATGATAATGCACCATCACACACAGCCATTATAGTGAAAGAGTTTTTAGCGAAAAATTCAACAAAAGTTCTCGACCAAGCACCGTATTCACCTGATATGGCTCCGTCTGACTTTTTTTATTTCCCAAGTTAAAATTACCACTTCGAGGAAAACGTTTTGAGTCGATAGAAGCCATAAAAGAAAATTCGCTGAATGAGCTAAAGGCCATACCGCAAATAGCCTATGAAAAATGTATGGAAGACTGGGTGAAGCGGTGGAGATGTTGTATTGCAAGCGATGGGGCCTACTTTGAAGGCGATAAAATAAATTTAGATGAATAATTTGTATTTTTTGTTTTATTGACAAATTCCCGATACTTAGTACACTGAATGTATATGTCTTTCGAAATCGGGTCCAAAACCATCCAGAGCTGACAATTTCATCCCTCAACTCGGAGCCGTAGTTATGCATCCGTCCGGCTGTTATAGCAAAACCTTTGTATTTACGTCTGTGTTAGCTGACGTATCAAATAATAGTGTCAGTGGAATGTTCTACTCTAGTATTTGTATAGAGCCTACTAGGTATCTGGTGGCTATATCGAAGTTATATTAATCATAATAATAAGAATAAAAATTATGAAAAACTTGAACGTTTTAGTTTTTAATTACGACATGTCCGACTACCCCAGAAAGGAGGGTAAGGTTTATCGGATGTATGTATGTACAGTCAGCTGCAGAGAATTATGACCCCCTATACTTACAATCGTGTATCAATAGGGGGTCATATTTCTCTGCAGCTGATTGTACATTTTTACCGATTTTATAGTGCAAGAATTATTATTTATTATTTGTCGAGTTTTTTTTGGTTTTTAAATAATTCCATTGTTGGTAACGTTTACAACAGTGATACGTTTATTGACATTTTTGTATGGAGGTCACTACGTAATATGAGCCTTTATTTATTGATTTTTGCATAAGAGTAATTCTACAACATTAAATAATAAGTTACTACGGCGATATGTTTGGTGTAGTGGTTAGAAACCTTGACTGCTACATCAAGAAGTCGCGGGTTCGAAACTTGTAAAAAACTCGAAAAAAAATGTAGTTTAAAAAAAAATAACATGTTGACTTTCAATAAGTGACATTTTTGTATCCTACATTGAATGAAATATTTTTGTTTTTTTTTATTATGAATATGGGCAGGTGTATTCGGGTCTTCTAGCGATCAACCATGCCAGTGTACGGTTGTGTATTTTTTTGTTACTAGTTATAACAACCAGTAACAAAAAAAAACATTCGGCTTCGTAAGTCATATTGTATTTTTTTGTACCAATATTTATTGCGCTTCTTACATAAATTTAAAAGTCCGCCTTCCGATTTTTAACCAAGGTAATGTTAAACATGGACCTTTCATAATGTTTTCTGTTTTACGTATTTAATTTCTTATTCTAAGGCCCGTATTAATAAAACAATCTCAATACAAGTCTTGAGGCTGTATCACACGAGATGTGTCTTAAACAGTTGATGCTATCTCAAACTCCGTGCTAATTTATAAACCAATCTTGACATCTACTCAGCTGAGATCACTTTTCAAGTATTCGCCTCAACGGCGAATGAATGATTGTCTTGATTTCGTTTATTAACACGTGAAACTCGGCGGTGAAACTCAAGTGAGTACTGCTTGAGTATTCACTTGCGTTCAGGTCTCAAGTTAGGTTCTTGAGACTGTTCTCAATCCTGAGAATGGTTTATTAATACGGGCCTTAATTTGTTATCTGAAGCTATGTATCCTGGTACAATATGTAAATATTTTGATTGTACGACGTAAAATACGTAGGTACCTATATAAATTTTAATGAGAAAACTGTACATTTGTATATCTTGTTCGTAATTGATTCAAACCATATCATCATCATCTCAGCCCGTAAACATCCCACTGCAGGGATATACGAGTAGGCCTTCCCTCGTAGAATGAGGGAGTATGTATGGACCATAGTCGTCCACCACGCTGGCCCAATGCGGGTTGGGAACTTATATAATAATATATCAGACCATATAATATAGCATAATAAATTACATGTTAAAAGACAACGTACATAACATACTTCAAATATTTATTTAAATTAGGAGTTAGCAGCTATTGCTTATAACACAAGTACTTTTAATGCTTAGGCATGGGCATCAGCTGGGAACATACTTTTAAAAATTCTAATGAATATTACAAAATTTTACCGGTTGTAAACTACTGTATTTAACAGTGGTTAAAAATAAATTATTCTTATTCTTATTATACTTATTCTAATCATACATAAATATTTATATAAACTATGTATGGTTAATACAAAACTCTGTTTTGTTAATTTTAAATATATTTTATCTTATTACTTTATTTTTGGTTCCTATTTAAAAATTTTGCACAATTTATAAATTTGTAAAATATACCATCGTGAAAAATCATATTTCCTACCTTTTTTTTCATGATGCTTTATAAATTTAAATAGGATTACTACGTATATAAAATAAATATATGAATATTTTATTACTGTTCCATTTATTGAATGAAATACAATAAAAATTATATGCTTCTAAAAAAATAATAATTTAAATATATGGAATTTTGGTATGATATTGGGGGTGGGACGTCTGCAGGCTACAGACGGATGGTCGGTCCACTTGTGGGACTATTCCATCCAACTCCCTTTGCGGAGTATTGGTTACTGTGAGCCTGGTTCAGTCTGTGCACTAAATCTTCCGGTCTTCTTGCAGAACTATATAATATACGACCGATTGGTGTAGTGGATAGTGACCCTGTCAGCGCAACCAACGGTTGCAGGTTCGAATCCCGCCAGGGGTTAATGTTTGTGTAACACGAACATTTTATTCCCGAGTCATGGATGTTTATATAAATATTTATGTATGTAGTATCCATAGTATAAGCTTTGCTTAATTTGGGACTGGATGATTGGTGTAAGTGTACGAAATATTTATTTATTATTGCTATACTGTATAATTTAGAACTGTATAATATGAAATCTTACTGACCTACCTGGCATTTTTATTGGTGATTATTTATTGATTCCAAATTTCTATGATAATTTATATACTGGTCGCTGTCAGTAATTTTACATTGAACTTGAAATTAAACTTTGAACAGTGGCCGAGTGCATTGCCCTCGCTTAGTAACCGCAACGACTATGAAATGAAACTGATAAGGGCTCGATGTGATTAATTTGTAATTGGTTTAAATGACATACAATCAACGCCAGAGGTGTGAACATAGAATGTTACTTGAAATGTAAGTTAAATTCCTGTCTGAATTTCTTCTACCTTACACCATTCTAAATGCAGAGACTAATTCTGCATACATGGCTGGTTGAAGTAAGGATGTTTGAATTAACAGAACCTAGCCTCACAGCAATGTACCTACGCCGAATTAGTCTCTTCATGGAAATAATGCGGTCGGAATCTTCCAATCCACTAAATCGGAATCTAACTGTTCTAACATCGATTACACCTTCCTATTTCCTAATTAGATTTATAGGATAGTGTAGCGCTAAAGAACTAAATAGAAGCAAATTGGTAGGTATCTACTTCTTATTCTGTGGTAGGATTCTGTGAAATAGTTAGAATTCAGATAATATCAATCTTAATACATTTCGAAATAGAAAATTTTCCAAAATGATTTAGGTGGATGTCAGTATGATCTGCCCAAAACTTTTAAATGGCGGATGAATTAAACCGATTTTTAAAGATTTTTGCTGCCAAGTATACTCTTGAGCCGCTTTGTCGCTTTATAAATTTATTGATTGAAAATCAAATTTTGCTACTTTTTGATGTGGAAAATATGTCATAATATATTCCCTTGGAGTCTAGTGTTACAGTAAACAATTGAACATTATTTATGAACTAGCACATATGAAAATTTTCATTAAATACTGAAGTGATAAATTACGATATTTTTATAGGAAAGAATTTCCTATCTACCCCCCAATTGGCGTGCGGAAGCCGGAACAATGTTCAGGATTATGCTACCAAACCAAATACCTATAAATATATAATCAAATGATTGTGCTTTGCTCAGTAATCGATGTTCCGACATGTGCGATTGTGACGCCATATGAACATAGCAAAATAATTGTAAAGGTATCCATGTAGGATAATCGCTTTTTTATTTGTTATCAGTTCTTATAGGTAATCCTGATCTAGTTATTTTGGTAGGTAAATATGAAAATAATACCGCTGCTACCGTTTGCAAAATATTTAGGCAATACGAATTCTTAGGTCCTATTAGAAATGGATTGTTCATTTTCAACTGTAAACTATTTGCTATAAGTTCATATTTTTATATCTACTTATTTATTCTAAGATCTTTGGATCTTCTTTAATATATGCAATCTGACTACAAAATCTCTTGATGTCAGGAATTATGTACTTATTACCTACGATGTAAAGTAGAGATATAGGTAACTTACATTTATTATGCATTTTCTAACAGACTAAATGCCAAGAATGCTGGCGAATAAGGATTATTAAACTCTTTATCTAAGTTTGCTAAACAAGTTACCAAATCGAAGTTATTTAAATTGGTTGGGTTAAGTCCAATCATTGTTTTCTCAAGCATTGGTGCAACTGACATAATTAAGACATGTTTTTAAATTACTATAACTTAGCAAAATAAGTAGAAACCTACCTACTTAATACCGGTCATAATAAACAAAAACACGGATAACAATTTCAGTTATATCTGCTATTATCGGTTATGTGCTATCACAACTTTTTCAATGTTATTTTGTTATTGGTGCTCTACACGAACGGGGCGTTCGGACGCAATCCGACCTAAATAGACATGCATATCGCGAATGTGACCTCAGTATCGCTGAAGGATAAGTGATATTTACCGGCTAAGTTCTGGTTGGAATTCTTCTTGGAGCCCGTATCGTCTGCCGGATCGACGTAATTGTCAGGCCTCGGCAGCGGCCACGTGTTAGATCGCGCGCGAGTTTGCGGCTCGAAGCGGTCACCCGTTAGTTCGCCCAAGGGCTCCAGCTCCCCCATGGCCCCCTCCAGCTCAGCTAGACCAGTCTGCGAGGACCACGGGCTCTGGTAACCACCACCCCCTTGAATAGACATGTCGTCGACTTGATCTTAATCAACAGTGGAATTTTTTGGTGGGTGTGTCTGACCGTGCGCTCACCGGCGCGTGCCGACTTCGGCCATTAGCATCTCACCGCGATTTCGTTTTTGATTCTCAACTGTATTCTTTTTAAATCCAGAACGTCGTTTGGTGCTCGAACTGAGATCCAGATAGGTTATCTGTCTTCTCCTTATCGGCAATGTTATTTGAAGCCAATAACATGTGGCGTCTCGCAAACGTTCATAAACAGCGATGTGCGCAGAGAATCGGCCGTCGGGCCGCTCCCGAGAGGCGATTTTCGCTAAATATAAGTGCGGCTCGAGGCGGGGGCGGGGCGCGGACCACGTGAGCGACTACGCGCCGATTTTCCAATTCATCACTGGCGGGCTAGAGGCGCGATAACCTTGTAACGTGGCCCGAAACACAGTTTCGTATCGGTTACTATCGTCACCGTTTCAAAGATTTTGCCAGCGCGCAAATTCCCCTGTCCTTCCGAGTTAGGCTCGCACTTTAACGCAACTTTTCCACACTGATAAGAGTTATCACTGGGTCTTCTTGGTGGTTAAAACTTTGCACACGAGTTATGAGAGGTCCCGAGGAGTTGTAAAGAACTTGGCGGACACTAAGCGATTCTTTGAGAACAGTCCACGCGGTCGTCGTCTATCGTTACTGCGTAATAAGCTGGGTGAGGCGCGTGGCGCGGCAATTCGTCCTCGGCCGCGAGCGGTCGTACGTACACTGAACCGCGTCGCGAGGCGCGCCGCTCGTGCGAATTCCGCTCAGCGGGCGCCGCGCTGGCCGCGGGCCGCGGGACGCAGGCGGAGAGGGCGAGGAGGGCGCTGATAGAGAAGTGGCGTCGTGTGACCGCGGCCCGCGCTCCTCGGCCGCCACCTCTCGGCCACACTCGCTGCCACTCGGCTTGCCTTCGCTTCAATTTTATAATAGACCGAAATTCTTTCCACGGTTTATCGCTGAGAACCTATAAATTGGACGTCCTTGGGTCTCGCTGATTGCAGGCACGTGTCGTGCTGTACCGGTGTGCCGCTGCGCTGACGCCGCCCGTAGCTTGTTTGGTGCTACTGCAACCGCTGACAGGTTTATACGAATATTGCTGTCTGCAGTTAGGTACTAAGTATTGGCTGATCAACTTTAAAGTGATTTGTTACGTCACATCACACTCACACACAATAGCCTTATAATGATTTATCATCCGTCCGTCATCTGCGCTGCCCCTTTTTACAAAAACATCTAAGAACAATTGATAGAACATAGATTCCAGTAGCACTATTCAAGCACAGTTTTATGGAATATAATAATTATAGGTAAAGCAATCTCTGCGTCTGAGAAATGAGGATTCCAGCAACACGTGACGTGAGAATGATTACTTAAAATATTAAATACCTCTTCAACTACAGTGGCTTTTTTTTATTTCGCGTGCTTGCCAATCCCCCGTGTATCTATTTTGGCGACAATTCTAGCTGGGTTTTTTTATGCACATCGGGTTAGTACTTGACCTCAATCACACCTGATGTTAAGTGAAGATGAGGCCGAAGATTACTGACCTGGAAACCGCATCTTGTTTGTGAGACTCTCTGACAACCGGACCACAACAATGCTATTAAAATTGCTGTTTGGCGACAGATTTAGACAAGATGGTGGGAGCTAGCCAGGCGAACATTTGAAATGCCTCACCACCAACCAAACTGAGTATTAAACATTAACCTCGCTGGAGACCGAACCCGCGACCTCCGAATCCTAAACCCTATATTGTTTACATTGAGCCACGGAGGCGGTTAAACCAACCCGTGATATATACCAACTCGAGGTAATAATCATCGCTTTGAAATATTTATTGGCAATTACACAGACCTCTTAACACTTTTTCCCTACAAAATAACTGATGCAAAAACTATACAATTGTCTAAATGAGTGATATGGATTCTGCTCTTTATCATAATTGTAATTATGATTTTTGTAAAAAAAAGTAGTGGACAGATTTCAATGAAATTACAGTGGCACGCACCATTTTGACCCTGAATTTACAAAAAAGAATCACGCGATTTTACCGCCAAATCTCGAAGTTATCGGTGTGCACACATAAAAACATACAAACGGCCGAATTGAGAATCTCCTCATTTTGAAGCCATTATGTATAAATGAGTAATACGATTCTGCTCTTTATCATAATCCCAAAAAAAACTAGTTGACAGATTTTAATTAAATTACACTGGCATTAATTTAACGGTAACCCCTTTCATTTTCAAAAAAGAATCACGCGATTCTGCCCTCAAATCTCGGAGTTATCGGTGTGCACACATAAAAAAAACATACAAACGGCCGAATTGAGAATCCTCCTTGTTTGAAAATTAGTTATTCTGTGATGATAGCTGTAGTAGCTATCGTAGTAGTATACGGAAAGTAATAAATTTTCTTGGCTACCTGATTTATATTTGGTGTAAATTGTTGGGCGGTTAATAGATTTCGTGAGGGAAAGCTTTTGGGTAACAATTAAAAGGTTCCGTTGGACATTACGGAAGATTAACTGGACACAGATGTTAAGGTTCTCTGGGGTACAATTTTCTTTCCTTTTCGTGCATTATAGGTACTTACCTCTTATAGACATTATTTTGATAGATTGATTACAGACATTATTTTGACATGGACATGTAATTTTATTTACATGAAATATGCGACATAATTATTTTGTTACATTGTATAATAAATAACTATAAATGGAATTTAGAAAACTACCGAGTCTCTCGAAAATCTCATCCAGATAACATAACTACCTAAATATCTTCGAAACGGCTAAACCGATTTTTATCAAACACGGCTAATATAGGTATGAACCATCACAAATATCCAGCTTTTGAAAATCTATAACTGCTGATTTGACGATTTTAAGCCACAGACAGACAGGCTTCAAGTTCATAACATCCTTTTACGTCATAAAAAGTGCATTAAATAACTCTAAGCTAAATAAGCATAATTTATATTGTACGTTACTTATATTTTATAAGTAACGTGCAATACGTAACGTAATATGTAACAACAGGTTACTTAATTCTATCCATAGTATCCATAATCAATCATATCCATATCTTAGGCACTTATCTCATTAAAATGTCTCCCTTAAAAAATAATGATTTTTTTTTTTATATGAGAGGGCGGGAAACGAGCATGCGGGTCACCTGATGGAAAGCAATCACCGCCGCCCATGGACACCCGCAACACCAAAAGGGTCACAGATGCGTTGCAGGCCTTTGAGGAAGGTGTTGGCTCATTTCTTGAAGGTTCCAATGTCGTACTCGTTCGGGAATACCGCTGCCGGAAGTCCGTTCCACAGGGTGGTCGTACGTGGTAAGAAGTTTCTTGAGAAACGTACAGTGGTAGACCCATCCAGGTGATGTGGATGGAAATTTAATTTTCGGCGAGAAGTGTATCGGTTAAATTGAGCAGCGGGTATTAGCTCGAACAGTTCTTCAGAACACTCCCCATTAAATATGCGATAGAGAATGCAGAGGGACGCGACGTCTCTTCGCAACGCCAGGGGATCCAGTCGGTCAGTGAGACTCTCTTGGCCGACAATTCGGACTGCGCGACGTTGAACGCGGTCAAAAGGAAGAAGCTGGTACTGAGGTGCCACAGCCCATAGATGAGAACAATACTCCACGTGCGGCCGAACTTGCGCCTTATAAAGTTGGAGGCGGTGGGCCGGCGTGAAGTAACGAGCCGCTCTACTGAGGACACCTAACTTTTTGGAGGCCAACTTGGCCTTATCCTCCAGATGACCGCGGAATTGAACGTTACTAGCGAGAATCCCAATAATGATAAAAAAAAGAAACAACATACCTACCAACGACGGATCAGATCCCAGGGCTCGTCACCCTGCCCTGGTCTTTCTGAAAACACAGTCTTTATGTAATACCTAGGTACTCTGTTGTGGTAAACAGCCATACCTAATGTAAACCAATAAAATATTATATCTTTTTTAATTACTTTGGTAACTATATTATTGTTAATTTGGAGGATTAAGATCCCCTGACTCAAACGTAGAACCCGCCCTCCATACCTACTAAATCGTAAAGTCAAGAATTATAATTTAAGGCATTGGATAAATGAATAAATAAAAGTCCTACCTTAATATAGTTTATATTTTGGGGCCGCCATGTTGGATTTTTGTGATGAATCTAACTAGGTACACCCTGCTCTTCAAAATCGGTCAAGCCGTTTACTTACATATACGGAGTGTTAGGTAATTAGTTGATAACCCATCATGTGCTGATAGGAGGCATTAAACCCGTTCAAAAATATACTTAAAATTATAATATCTAATAAACTACATTTCTTATATTATTATTATTAAGAGCCCATAGTGTGCCACTGCTGGGCAAAGGCCTCCCTCATCTGTTTCCAGTCGTTTCTGTTCTTGGCGAGCACAAACCATCCCTTATTACAACTGTCAAACTCGTCTCTCCACCGTTTTCGCGGTCTGCCACGTTTGCGTCTGGCGGTTGTAGGAGTCCAAATAGTGGACTCATTTGCCCACAACTCGCACGGCATGCGGCCCACGTGATCCGCCCAGTCCCACTTCAACGTTGCCGCTTTTTTCCCTACGTCAAAGATCCGAGTCCGTGAGCGTAGTGTAGCATTTATGACGCGGTCGATCATGGAACATTTCTTATATTACACAAAAAATAACTACATTTCTAAAACAACATAATTTGGTGAAATTAACCCCTTGTGCTATTTAAACCGCAATAACTTTTATTTTACATAATACAAGAGGAATGTTTGTTACCAATTTAAAAAGTCGACGAAATGAGGAAGTTTTTAGCAAATTGGCCACTGTTTACATTTTTTTAAAAACACGGAAGCTCAAACTTCATGAAAAAGTTTGAGTAAAATACAAATGTAAGTTAAGGTTATTTTTTACAAAAGCTACAATAACAACTTAATCGTGTAATGCACATGTTATCTGATTCTGATCTGATCTGATGTTATTCAAAATTATGTTGAAATTCATTTTTTTGAATTGAGTAAAGAAATTCCTCAGTTTGTTTTCAGACTGAGGAATTTCTTTTAATTAACACCGTGACACCCAAAGAAGTAACAATTGGTGTCGATTTGTCGAAAATGTCGAACTTTTTCGAAAAGACTTACAAGACAAAATTACCTAACACCCGAAAAACATTAACCTCCTTCCTGAGACGGCCGGGTAAAAAATAGTTTCAATTTGACAGCACGAAACTGCTAGTATAATGCAAATTATAGCTAACTGCACTTAATCGTAATCTTTTTATAGAATAGAAATAACAATTATTTACAATGGTAATTAACATTGCTATTCCCTTCCACATTAGTTTGTTCATATTTTCACACACACACGGACAATGCCATCAAACGAATTTGTTAGTTCTTTGGAATTTTGTTGATATTAATTAAGGCCTATGTTTATTATGTAAGTAGTACTAAGTACTGTAAAGTTTGGATCAATATTATAGGTTTGACAAAAAAAATCATCCAAAAATCATATCTACTCAGAGTTTTTAAAGCGACCATTTTTTTTTTATTCTTTTATTTTAACGAGGCTTAGAAGTGCATTGTACTTATGCCAGCCTCATGGGTGGAAATAATTTGGGGTAGACTATTAAACTAAACTATGCTGGTGGTGGATAGACTGGCTGTGGCGGCAATCACTGATGGGATCAATATGGAATGTAAACCCGTTCCTACAGAACTGATCTCTATAGCTAGAGAAACTTGCCTAGACGCTTGGGATAAATGCTACGAGGAGAGCTCTGCAGCAAAGGGGGTATGGTATAAAGCGGCCATTTAAAAAATTTATAACTAAGTAGGTATTTAGAAAATAAAAAAACCCTACTGCATATTTTGCATTTTGCTGGATGAACCCTACAAGCGACACCTTGTTATAGTCCTAGCGACGACGATATATAACTACACTCGAAATAGGGTTCTATTACATAATTTCATCGTTATCGTCATCGGTTACGTTCTGACATGTGATTGGTTGGCTCATCGCTTGCTCGGCAATTTGATGGTTTCTCATTGGTAATCTATAACGATACCGATGAAGTTACGTAATCCAAAGGCTAAGCAGTCTGATAAAAATTATCACCTCGTTCTATATCAAACGCATGCTTTCAATAACGGTCGCTTTAGAAAATTAAGTAAGAAAAACACACATCATTAATAATGTACCATCATTACTATTTTCAATACTTACACGCTGTAATTCAGATCACACACTGTAGACCTGTGGTACGAGACCGCAGCATTATTTGAATACCATATTACTCAATAACATTCTGCCTTGCGTGTGGTGTCTGAACTGCAAAAAACTAAAATCAACATCAAAATCAGCCTACAAGTCCCCAGTGTTGGGACACAGCCTCCTCTTACTGGCCGAAGTATAATAATCTGCCACGCGGACCCAGTGTGGATTGGTAGAGTTGTGTCAGACTAGTGGGCACCTGACATTCAGTGTTTAACCTATCCTGTAGGTCACCGACTTGGCTTAACGATTGGCTTCAATTAAAAACATCGGGATCGACTATTAAATGTGCCCTCCGAACCACGGAACAGTCTTATTACAAAACAATAGGTTACCCATCCAAGGACTGACCGCGCCAGACGATGCTTGACTTTGCCAATCGAAAACGATTAGCGAATGTGACTGCTCCACGGGTGCTTCCAATATCCATGTGCGCAAAACAATAATCAGCATTTTTGACAAAAATAGTCCAGTAAAAATACCTAATTTTTTGTGGTGTATCTTCCTATTCTCGTAATCTCAAGTTCCTGATTTTTTGTAGAAGGATAGAGTACCCATTAGTAATAGAACAAAAATGCTTTCTAACCATTCTGTAGCTTGCTAGATTTAGTATGGGTCTTTAGTTATAAAACCTACAATATTAAATAAGTTGAACTTCATTTTTGTTGCGATGATGTTTCTTAGTGAGATAACATTAGTTTATGGAGGAACGAGACTTCCTGATACAAGTATCTTAATAAAGTGTATCCTTACAGGACTAATATTATTTTTACGTTACCTACGAGTAGGTGTTTCGAACTAATCAGTTGTGCTTTTTCGTACAAAATCAAAAGTCAAAATCAAAATTTTTCAAATATTAAATGAGCATCATCGTCTTTTATTAACAGTAAAAATAATAATAAGTACCACCCACATAACATTTTTAATTTAGGTATAGGTACATCACTATACCTAAATTAAAAAAAAATATCTTAGAACCGACTCATAAAAATATGAAAATTTAGAAACCCCTTGAAAGACTGTTATCTTATCGAATTACACCAAAATATTATATTACAAACTAAATATCTTAACGGATGTTCATCAAACATAGCTAAGATCCTATCCTCCTCGTTTAGTCTTTCATATTAAAAAAAAACGAACTCAAATCGGACCACGCATTACTAAGATACGTCGGGACAAAGACTGGACACACACAATATCGTCAAACACATAACACCCCTGTTGGGGGTTAAAACATCATTGGCATCTTACAAATTAACTTAAAATGGTACCAATCGCGCTATTTTTTTAACGTTCGAAGGGAACGTTTTTGGTTTTGGTTTAGCATTAGTTTAGCTGAAGTAAATAATTTGTGAACTTTTGTTAACGATTATATCGTTGACGCTACCAAAGTAAAACCAAAGCCAAAATGAAGAGTAAGTATCCCATCAAAAACAATACTTGTCAAAAAAACCAAGTCTCGCAACTCAGTTGTTCTGCGGTAAAAAGTTGTGAGATCCATGTAATACCAAGTCGGTTGTTAATTTATTCAGTCTCTACTTAAGCGACTTTCTGTCTTAATACGTCCAGTCTCTAAGACCACGATCGTGGTCCATAACAATTGAAAATCATTTGTGTCTGGAATCTCCGTACTCGAAGCATTAAGTTATTACGTAATAATTAACAGCATCTTATAGTGACGCATATCAATATTAAAATTCTTTAATGTTTTATATAAATATATCGAGACTTGGCCATCGCACTAAATAATTGAATTTACATGTGTTTTCAGGCGATTGAATTTACACGTCTTTTCAGGCGATGGCCAAGTCTCAATATATTTATATAAAACATTAAAGAATTTTAATATTGATATGCGTCACTATAAGATGCTGTTAATTATTACGTAATAACTTAATGCTTCGAGTACGGAGATTCCAGACACAAATGATTTTCAATTGTTATGGACCACGATCGTGGTCTTAGAGACTGGACGTATTAAGACAGAAAGTCGCTTAAGTAGAGACTGAATAAATTAACAACCGACTTGGTATTACATGGATCTCACAACTTTTTACCGCAGAACAACTGAGTTGCGAGACTTGGTTTTTTTGACAAGTATTGTTTTTGATGGGATCTCATTTCTTTTTGTATTTTGTAGATACTTAGGTACTTAAAGTATCAATATTTAATTTATTTAAATTATTTATCCGAACAACGTCCAAATTGTAAGCAAATAATATCAGTAAACCAATGAGAGTAGCCTTTAGTCGTCAAACTAATATAGCAATCGAAATTATCAATGAAAATCGCAAACTTATAGGTAAGAATTCTGGGCACATCCGAACAGCATTGGGTCGCTCGCGCGTATGAGCGCGGCTGCTGCTCGCTCGGCGACATTCACCTTTCCGCGCGCCCCGCCACTGTCCCCGCCCCGCGCCCTCGCGCTAGCACCGCGCAGCGCGTAGTAACGGCCCGCGCTCACTCGCTAGCATCGCCGCGCGTGGTATATAGTTATACAACCTTACGCACTCGTAATAAGTACGAATACGCACGTAGGTACGTTTTTTGCATTAATAAATAATTTAATACATGTGTTTTCATCACCGGAATACCCATTTTTTGCTCGATTTGGCAGGGGCACTACCATGCGCCTATATTTATATGGGACTAGCTTAAACCCGCGGCTTCGCACGCAATAATAATAATTGCCGTAAAATAAAATATTGAAAAATTTAATTAACTGAAGACTTGGCTGTATGGGCTTAATTTTCTTTGCTGTCTTTTCTAGATTTTTTAGTTTTTCCTTGATTCATACACCAAACACTACTTATATTCCAAATTTGAAGCTTCTAGGTCTGCTAGAAGTGCCTTAGAATTTTGATGATCGGTGAGTCAGTGAGTGACAAAATTAAGAAATTTGACCCGTTATAATTCTTAAAAATACTGGTTCAAATTGAATGAAATTTTAAATATACGTGTCTTTACAATGCCTGCATAGTTACTGAAAATTTCAGTCTTCTATTTTTATCCACAACGAAGTTACAGGGGGTCGAAAATGGTCTGAATTGCTTCGAGAAAAGGATGGTACGGCCGTGACGCTTTTTTGCTCGACTTGGTGGGGGCACGGCCGTGCCCCCAGATTAAAAAAAACTAGTTTAATTAGCGCGATACGAAATGTGCTTAACATAACGTTTTTGGTTATGGTTTAGCATTGATATTATCGTTTAAACTTAGCGCTATAGGCCCCCTGCATTCAATACAAAAATAATATGGAAACAGGCGTAAAAATGTATGTAAAAATAATAAGACGTAGACAAACCTGAAAAATATAAGTAAGTAGTTTTTATATTTCATTTATAATATAAATGTAAATAATATGAAACTGCTTAGATAAGATAAAATTTATCTAACTAATATTATAAATGGGAAAATTTGGACGTTTGTTTGTTTGTTTATTTATTTGTTTGTTGCTCAATCACAGCGAAATGGATGAACGGATTTGGTTAAAATTTGGTAGGTATACATATAAGTAGAATATACCCTGGATATTTTTATCCCGAAAAATTTCCCGCAAGATAAAGAAATTTCAGCGCTATATTTATTCCACGCAGGCGAAGCCGCGGGCGGAAACTAGTTATAAAATAAAACTTACGCTGACAACAAATAGGGCATAACATAATAATTTAATTATAATCACGAGTATACAGGTATGTACTAAATTAATCCCTTCAGTGGTTGTCATTAAAATCCCCTATATTTGAATGACTAAGCGGAAATGCATATTATGAATAAGTATACCCAATACAACACGAAGTGGAAATACGCACCTAAATTAAATAGTAATATGTATACCTACCTAATTATATTAACAAATAAATAAATAAATATTATTTCATGAGACCCGTGTACCTACGGTTTTTAATACAATTTAAAAAATTCAAGCAACAAAAGAATCTATAGACACCATTTCGTGAAAGTTGATCATGATTTATAAAAGTTTGTAGGAAATAATTACCTAGTACTTACTAGAAGCTACTGGAAATTGTTGATAAAATATCTGAAACGAGAAGGAATGTCGTTTACAACATAATAAATAAACAGACATGGCGGCCCCACCGTGGCGCGTTCGTGCAGAAACTTTTCCAAAGTTGAAAAACCATTTGAATTTCGCGGTGTAATCTTGTGTTTACAAACAAGAAAACCTGCATATATTGCCATCTTCTCAATATGACTGTCTACTTCGCAATACATTCATATCAACTTACGTACTCGGTTCCGGAAAATTGACACAGATGGCGCTGGCCCACATGTTTAACGTAGAAATAGGCAGATGGCGTTGCCGCGGAGCCTGAGTTGAGTTGATTACAGGGATCCTCCAAAGCCTAGCTTCATGGAAAACGTGGAAACGGGAAAAGCCATCCCGGATACGCATCAGTCGCTTCGGGACAGCGAAAGCGGGAGCTTCCACTCTCTGGCCGAGGTTACTGCGAATTTATTACTTTGCAGGAGGCTTCATTTCTCTGAAAGAGGAAGTGGTTTCAATTTTGCCGGTTCCACGATTTCACGGGCGGTATATTTGCTAGTTCTTTCGCGCGTCTCTCGTAGTTTTGTCTCTTTTATTGCGTTGTAAAAACTTTGAAACTATTACATAATCAGTGAGGGTTACCGAAGTCGCACACGAGATAGAATGATCGGTGAGTGAAAACTTTAAATTGCTTATTTTTTCCAGGCGCAGTATTTATGAAGGCAAACATCTAACACATTTTTTAACAAAGGCGTAATTTTATACTTAATTTATGACGGTTTTATCTCAAAAAGCGTTACATTGAGTTGTAAAATTTAATGTTTTTATTGATAAGAGCGAACACGAACTGATATTTAATAACTCTCTCGTTATAAGCCTTTGTGGCCCAGGATGTATAAATTAGTCTTTCCATTTATTCAGTTACCAATTACCGAATTATCTCTTAGCTTTCCTCCTGCGGCTTCGCTCCCATGGGAACAGTTTATTTGAATTTTCTAGGTCAAATATTTTATCCATCTCCGTTCAGCCGTTATTATTGAGTAATAAACTATGAAATATCTTAACAAATTCACATTTATAATATTAGTTTAGATTATGAGATGGATTTGTAAGTATGGTGTTCATTATTCGCCCGCGGCTCTGCCTGCCTGGAAAACTTTTATTTTTCTGGGATAAAACCATACTTTACTGAAGGTAAGTGGGTCCCGTGAAGTGATTTTATTATTTTAGAAAAAAGAAAAAGGGGTGTAAAGGGAGAATAACTTCCGTTTCCCCAAAGGGGAATCTAGCCAGAAGTAGGTAAAAAACCTTGCTAGAGGTTAAAAAATAGCTTGCTTTCTTCGACCTTTGTGTGAAAAATCATCTTGATGGAACCAGTGAGGAAGGACAACGACCCACCACCTCTATGGTCATTCCATCATAAAGGTATGTCCCGGCCGAATTACGGGGGATGCAGTAGCTCGGGCCAATTCTTTTTTAACTCGTCCTTTTTGTCACCTTTTTGTTGAAGGGGGAGACCCTTCTGGGTCCTGACGTCACACCTGCTGCTTCCTCCTCGGGCAGTGAAGTTTCTTATTGTTGCTTCTATGAAGGATATTCTAGTTAAAGGACGAACAATCTTACTTTCCCATTGATAATATAAGTAAAGTAATGTGAGCAGACTAAAAATAAGACCAGCCCATCTCTTCCCGTGTGTATCGTAAAAGGCGACTTAGGAAACCGTGACAATAACAGAATACACAAGTGACGGGCTGCAGCGTCATTGGTTAGCTACTTAATATTCTGCGATAGCCAACCCGCCTGCCCAGCATGTATTTTAGGGCAAATCCTCCCATTAAAACCTTTTGATTGTGATATACAGGGTGTAACGGTTAAGTGTAGTCATATTTTAAGGGCTTGTTCTACCCATCAATACGAACAACTTTTACTATGGGGGCAACTTCGAAATCGCGAAAAAAAAATGAGCTGTTCCATAAAAAATTTCAATAACCTCCCGATGCAATGTATGAAACAGCTGATTTTTTTTGCACGATTTCGAAGTTGCCCCCATAGTAAAAGTTGTTCGTATTGATGGGTAGAACAAGCCCTTAAAATATGACTACACTTAACCGTTACACCCTGTATATAAGACATATATATCACAATTACAGAGATAAGATAGTCAGTCCCCAAATGTGTCGGGGTTGCCGGGTCAGTACGCTTCCACCTTCGACCTCATCTTCACTTAACATCAGGTGTGATTGAGGCCAAGTAGGTACGAACCCGTCGTGCTTAAAAATTGCATTTAATTTTAAGTGCCGCTAATCATGAAGTCTAACTAAGCAATGAAACATTTGGCACTCGAAGACTAGAAACAAAAGGAATATAGATAAATAATTAAGCCGCCTAAATATATTGGACTGGATCAAAACGAATCATATGCGCCCAAACTTGAGGGGTTTACTAGTAGCCACTGAAGAGTTTCACCATCATCGGATCAGTACCAAGATACCAAATTATAGTATTGTCATCCGAACTACATATCCATACCGAGTTTCAATTCGATACGACAATTAGAAGTAGGTTAACATTGACTTCCAAGATTTCTTAGTTACTTACAAGGAAAGCTAATAAAACGCTTGTTAACAAATTTGGGTTGCAAAATTTGACCCTAACATGCATACATACAAACTACCGGATAGGTTTTTACCGTAAGGAAAAAAATAGAAATAGGTACTCGTATTAGGTAAGTGAAATAGAAGGTATTGGCATAGGTACTTTAATTTTTTTTTTCAAAAATGCCCGAGATTGTAGGTTTCCTATTGCGAAATTTATTTGGAACTCATATTTTCTCCAAATTTTCTTTATTTATTTAATTTAATGATGTAATTATATGGAATAAGCTACAAACGCGATCGTCAAATGAATGACACAATTTAGGCATTATTCCATGATGGCTTTAAAAAAAAAAACTACCTATGCCAATACCTTCAATTTCACTTACATAATAAGCCCCATTTTTTTCCATACGGTAAAAAAACTCATCAAGTATATTTAAAGTGAAATAAAAAGACGGATTGCCTATCTCTTCCTTTTTGGAACTTTTTTTCTCTCATACGTCCATGAGTTTTGGAGCGCAAAATGGAGTTCCAGACTCTGAGCGTCCTCTTTATTCCGAGAATGCTAGGTTTTGCCCGCTGGCAAACAAATAAAAATTCATCTATTTATTTTGAACAATTTGGTGCATCTATAGTTTTTTCCAACTGATTACTCTGGAATTCTATGGTCCCCTATGTTCAGCAGAGGGCGTCCTGTTGCTGATATGATAATGATGGTAGTTTTTTAACACGTATTTCGAAATGTAGATAATAACGCTTCTAGACTCGAATAGCCAGATCTCCGTTAGAAATTTGAATTCTAACTTAGAATTCAAATCTCGCATTGTTCAAAGTTGCAAACGGTTTTAATAAAAGTTGGTAGTTAGTTGTCAGTTGCGGTTTCTCTGGCAGGTTGCTTGCCAGTGTTGCTGTTTGTTAAACAATAAGTTTCTGTTGGCAACACTCAGCATTAAATAAATTCCTTATGCCAAGCCACGATGTGAACATTTTATGTGCAATTTAATTATATCTATTAAACCGAAGTTTCAAATCTTTCTTTTACTACATCCAGTACAGCACCACTGTCTCTGCTATACAGATAAGTATATCGAGGCAAAATCGTTTAGATTAGAATTTATCTATTTCATTTTATATACAATATTTCAGCCGATCTGACTTTGAAATAGAGATTTTAGTCCTAACAAAGGAAAGTTCGTTATCGTTAGCGGTTATATAGAAATCTCTGTAACCAAATAAAGCACAATAATGATCGACAATTTTTTATTATATGAATTATATGAGAGAATATTATTTTGCATTGTTTGCATTATTCAAAAAATGTGAATATATTAAGGTATCAAGAAAAAGTTAGAAAATTAGGCTATTATTATTCTAAGATTGTTTGCCGTATCGCTTGATCTTATATTTGACTTCGGGTAAAGGAAAACTGCAAGTCGTTAATATACATTGGGAGACAACAATTATAAATCGTTACACCATATTTTTAAAATCGTGCTTTAATATAAGCTCTCTTTGTAATCATAGGTTCACTCCACAGGAGACCATATTTTTTTTAAATAACCCGTATAAAGCTAATCGAAATATTACTTTTTTTAAAATTCACGTCTAGTCTATATTTTTTATAGCAATAACAAATGTCAACTGTCTACGGCAAGTACCTAATTTCTGAAATAAATTGCTAAAACAGACACAAACAATACTTGTCGGGACAATGTACCAGTAATACGTGGAGAAAGTTCTGGCAAAGTCCAAATAGTCCAAAAATCAGACTTGGAAAACTAATATTTTGTAAGTGCCGGACTCTTTACCATATCAGCCGTTTTCCATCCATAGGACTTCGAAGGAATGAGTGAATTTTTCATTCATGCACAATGACACGACGTTAAAACATAGGCGGTTAAAACAACATTTTAACCGCCTCCGTAGCTCAATGTAAACAACATTGGGTTTACGTTTCGGAGGTCGCGGGTTCGATTCCCAGCGGGGTACATATTTAGTACTCGGTTTGTTTGATGGTAGGGCATATTAAATGTCCGCCTGGCTAGCTACCACCATCTTATCTAAATCTGCCGCCAAACAGCAATGTTAATAGCACTGTTGTGTTCCGGTTGTTAGAGATAAGATAGCCAGTCCCCCAAAATAAGACGGGGTTTCCGGTCACTCACTACCTTCGGCCTCATCTTCACTTAACATCAGGTGTGATTGGGGTCAAGTGCTAACCCGTTATGGATAAAAAAAAATGGTTTGAACAGCTCGAGCAAGAGAAGAACACATCGTAGCAAATGAAAGTCTGTGGACTCTGCCTATCAGGAAACACCCGTGACTTTATGTGTGTATGTTTGTTCATCAACACACAATAGCCACGATTCATCTGTCGAAATATACAGAAATCCACAAGAGTGTGTCCCTCCACCCTGCAAGTCTATGTTGTTCCCGAACTCGATAAGGATGGTTTGTCTCTTTATCAGTCTTTCGTACACAACGTGTTTACGCAAGACCTCACACACACGATGTTAATAGCCCAGGGAAAATACGGTAAAAAATTAGCTTCATAATCCTCATATCAGCCGAAAGACGTACACTGCTGGACAAAGGCAGGCTCCCCACGAGGTGGACCGACGATTTGGTAAAGATCGCGGGTAAATTCGCTTGGCTAGATATTAACCGACTTATATAATTACCATCTTATAGAGGTTTTTTAGAGATTTTGAATAATTAAGCCTAAAAAAAACGAGCGCTTAGTCTAGATTTTTTTAGAAAACCCTATTTTTAATTTGTATCTTAATAACAATAAATACTAACTGATATTTAATTAGGTAGACTTTTGTTAAACACAGTTAACTTATTGATGGATAAAAAACTAAGGACTTCACGAGTATAATTAGGCATGCATGTGTTTTAGCTGAAAATGGCGCCGAGCTGCATTGCTTAAGAAATAAAAATGAGAACTAGGCTCTGGAAATCTATGGGGGAGGAGTATGTTCAACAGCGGACGTCCTATGCTGATATGATGATGATATTGTACGTATGTGTCTGTGTGAATATAAATATTTCATCGCTGCGATGCGAAACTACTGCATGATGGACGAATTTTGATAAATGAGGTGTCATTAAGGTCGTTATACTGTCACAAGAGTAGGCTATACAAATAAATAATTGATGTTAAAAATAAAATAATACGTTGAAATTTAAATTGAATTGGAAATTGTTTTTCGTCGTAGTCAGGTTTAAATGTAAATCATTGGTGAAAGATCCTTTGTCGCCGACGTCCACAGAAAGAGACCGGTTGATTCAATCTTTATACGTGTCAAAAACCATCCACAGTAAAATTTGGCTCACTTTAATTATGTAACGGAACGACACGGAACGTTGAAACAGTTGCCGTCGCCGCTAAAGTTGGTGCCACTTACACTTGCTATTTTGTAATTGTTCATCGGGAAACTGGCAACTGGAAACAGTTTGTCGTTGCAGCCCTTTTGTTCTCGTAGGGTTACCGCGACAGGTACTTACCTACTAAAACGGTTCACCTCTACCGTGTGAGGGTCTCCAATTGAATAGGGACGTAGCTGTCTTCAGTAAATACAAAGAAGGGCCTTCCTTCCTTCCTTGTAATTACTTTCATTATTTTTTTTATGCACAACGGGTTGGTACTTGACCTCAATCACACCAGATGTTAAGTGAAGATGAGGTCGAAGGTGGAAGCGTACTGACCCGGAAACCCCAACACATTTGGGGGACTGGCTATCTTATCTCTGACAACCGGAACATGTTATTTACATTGAGCCACGGAGGCGGTTAATATATATTTTTACTGAGAACGATTTCATATCATACTTCCTTCACAGATTAATTATATCCATTTGGATCTCTCGATTTCTAATTAAAAACTTGATCCTATTAGAAATATACAACCAGCACTTAATAATGAACAAGTTTTTCTTTGTTTAATATCGGCCTGCTTTCCAAAAGAAAATCAGCTGTATTGTAGTGTAGGGTCATTTCCTTTATTATTATTATTATTAAGAGCCCATAGTGTCCCACTGCTGGGCAAATTCCTCCCTCATCTGTTTCCAGTCGTTTTTGTTCTTAACGAGCACATTCCCTTATTAAAACTGTCAAGCTCGTCTCTATCTCTCCCAGGGCATTTCCTTTAGATTATTAAATTAATTTATTAAATTCTGACTGCTAGATAGTTTTACCGCAATCATCCATTTATTGTTTTAACGCTGAAAATGAATCCCTTTCCGCCCCACCCATATTATTAGTGGGGCAGTTGACCACCGATTGGTGTAGTGGATAGTGTCTCTGTCAGCAAAACCAAGCGTTGTCGGTTCGAATCCCGCGAGTTGTAAATGTTTATGTGATGAAAACGAACATTTATTCCCGAGTCCCGATGTTTATATAATCCGTTATCTAGTAACCATAGTACAAGTTTTGCTTAGTTTGGGACTAGATGATTGTTGTTAGTGGTGGAAATGTTTATTTATTTATATATAAGAAAAATATCCTCCCTGCCTCATTATACAAGGGAAGGCCTATATCCCTGCAGTGGGATGTTTCCGGGCTGAGATGATGAGGAAAAATATTCCAGCGTTCCTACTGGTGGGGCCGTCAATTAGGACGTTGGGAATATTTCCCCGAAAAGAGATAAAAAGCAGCAAAGAAAGTTATAGATTATTAATTTCTCTTCCACATTTATTCCGTATGCGAAATGTAGCAAAGGTTTAGGTAAAAAATCCGCTAGCGCTGTACATTCCGTCATAATGTATAAATGAGTAGGTACCTGCTTACCGTAGAAACCTGAATACGATAGTGACGTCAAATAGAAATACAACTGACGTTTCGCATCTTAGACATTTATGAAGTAATAACCTATAAATTGGAAATTTATGACGGCCGGTTTGGTGTAGTGGTTAGAACCTGACCACTATACCAAAACATCGCGGGTTCGAATCCCGCTAGGGTCCTAATAATATGTTTGTATGATGAATACGAGCATGTGTACCCAAGTTAGGAATGATTTCATTTATAATAAGTACTTCGTTCCAAAAAAAAAAAATATTTGTGTAGAAGCTATATATTATTATTAACTATCTGGTATCCACAGCACAAGCGTAGTTGCTTAGTGTGGTAGTAACTAGATGGCATTATGAGTATGTCCAATGACATTTATTTGTTAAAAAAAAAAACAAATTTAGAAAACAAGCAATTATATCATTGGGCATATGATCCAGATAAACCAAACCAACTAAATTAAATATCTTCGAAACTGCTTAACCGACTTTGTTTAGTCTTTAATATAAAGAAAAATCGCATTCAGATCGGACCACGAATTACAGACACACCCAACGCCGTCAAACACATAGCACCTGTCGTTTTTCGTTGGGGGTTAAAAATTGGAACGAATCAACTAAACCTTAGAAACAAGGAACGGCAACCCTGCGTGTTTTGAAGTTAGTTCTGAGTTTATCTAAGCGGAAAGTAAGCAAGCATTCTGTCAACACCACGTTATTACATCCGTGCGTAGTTACAATTACCATAAGCCTCCGTTACCTAAATAATTAATTACACAGAGCATTGTTAAAGCCCACATTAAACTGTTATGGTCTATTATGTGATACTGACGGCTATCCAACATTTTACTTATGGAATGTCACGTAGGTCACTCAAATAAGGTTATTTTATATATATTCTAACTGATATTAAAATCGCGAAAGTTTGGATGTTTTTTGTAGCTCAATCACGGTGAAACTGATTAACGGATTTGGATGAAATTTTGTATATAAATAAAACATACCGTGGATTAAAGCGTAGGATATTTTTTACCCCGATAACGTGAGATTGTTACCACGGAATAAACAAATTAAACCGCGATAAAGTTATTTCACGCGGGCTGGAAAGCTAGTTTTTTATAATTACTCAAGAGTAAATTGAAAATTTAGAAAACCCAAAAAATTTTTGGAAACGGCTGAACCGATTTCCATAAAAAAATAGCATTACAATGCTACAAGAGACACATTGACAGACAAACCTTTTAGAGTCATTTATGCTCGTGAAAGATTATATACTATTAAAAACCCTGCTGTGCATAACTTGGCAAGTTATGTGTTATGTGTAAAATATTGAGTGATAGAAATACACCAAATACCCATAAATTTTACTTTTTTTTTTTTTTATATGAGAGAGCGGCAAACGAGCATGCGGGTCACCTGATGGAAAGTAATCACCGCCGCTCATGGACACCCGCAACACCAAAAGTGTCAAATCTTTTTTTTTTTTACTTAATCAATTAAGTAAAATTTATGGTAAAATACAACGAAAAGGGTTGCTGTAAGTCTTGTTTGTTATCAAGTAAGGTTGTTGTTTGAACAATTTATTGAAATTAAGAAATTGTGACAATAATTGTGACTTACAACAACAATTTATTGAAATTAATTGTTCAAACAATTTATTGAAATTAAGAAATTGTGACAATAATTGTGACTTACAGCAACCCTTTTCGTTGTTTTTATCGGGGGTTAAAAATGCAAATAATTCAGTGATCAATATTTGCCAAGATACCTATTTAATTAGTAGCGAGGAACATAATAAATTTCATATGTTGCCCAGCCTGACATTATTAATGAATTACAATGGATTGTTTCATAGTTAAATATCTCTCAAATATTTTGATTCAACAACCCGACAGAGGCTTAGAGATCTTTTATAAAATCACGAGGTATAATCAGCTTCCGTATGCGACAGAGGCGGAGTTCCTGACAAATTAAATTTCTCCTCGCCTCTCGGCACTCCAGACGACCAATTATTGAACCGCTCGAATACTACCTATCTAGAATTTTAGAAGACATAATGTAATGGTACTTTCTCGTAATTAAGCTTGAGTAAATGTTGCACAAAAATAAATTGTTTATTGTTTGAAGAATTCTGGATATCGCTTTTTGAAATTCGAAAGAGTCAGCTACTAGAAATTGTTATTCAAAAACAGCGTACATATATATGTTTACTAATAAATGTATTATTATATACCTACACACTTGACATGAATGTTTTATTAACCGACTGCCAAGAAGGGTTATGTTTTTCACGCGTATCTTGTACTATGTAAATTTCTTTATTACCCCGTATCTTTTAAAGGACTGGATGAATTTCGACAGTTAAGGTATAGATTCTTTTCAAGAACCCCAGTGTCCTTAGTTAGGTGTTTTTTTAAAAATATTTCTTTAACTTTTTTGCAATCGGATTTTTTTTTAATTATTTGCTTCTGTTTTTTGTTTAAAATTTACTTATTTCACGTTATTTCATTGGTGGTGATAAGTTGCAGCCAATAAGAATAAGTTGAAAAAAATTTACATTCCTTAAAAACAATATAATTGAAAGTTTAGTCGCTAATAATACCTACTCTTACTTCTTTTATACAATTCAATTTGATTACATTAATTAATGAGAAAAAAAGTGAACAGAAGCATTCGATTAATTAAAAAATTGGTCTCCAGCTCCTTTGGTGTCGGAGAGATATTTATTGGCTGTTAGCAGCTATGGTAAGTACCTGCCTCCTTAATAAGATTATGGACCCGGAAAAGAATTTTTTGTTATTTTAGTTGGCGTTTTAGTGAAGCAATTTTCCAGAAAAAATTAAATTACGTTTTATGCATGGACTGGAAAAAAGAGGACTCTGTCGTACACAATTAATTTTAGACTCTATTTTTAATGAAAATGATTTATCAATTTAATTCATTAAAAAAATTCGTTACAGAAAAATGAGAAGTACGTCAGTCCCATCGTCCCATCCATCACGGAATAAAAAAAGGAAACTTTTTATATTTTTTCCTGTTATTAGCCATACTGTATCATTCAATGTTAAACGCGATTAAATTAATAGTCTTTAAATAAATAATATATGAATCAAAGGAATTTTCTTGTTGAGGTTTGATTCCAATAAATTTCCAACTGAAAATGAATTACAGAGATGGCACCATATCATTATTATGTTGCTGAAAGTAATTATTGTTGGAAAAACGACGTCTACCCATAAGATGTATCGACGATGACTAGATTAAGTTCGCCAGAAGTCCCTTTTTTTTTAATCTTAATTTAATTTAGGGACTTGAGTCCTTCTAGACATGACAGTCCCATCGTACCCTGACCAAGATTCACTGATGAGAAGTTACAAACTTATTATATATTAATCTGGTCGCTATTGATCCAGGTTTACCCAAAATTGTTTGAGCCAAACCTACAGCGTATTGACTCAGCTTTAATTGTCTCATCAGTGTCTCTTTCATTTCGGTTTCTAGCACATTCCATCAACAGGTGTTGGCTTGCTGATCACTACCAATCGGCCACTCTAGAAATTTATGGGATAAGCCTATGTTCAGCAGTGAACGATTAGACTCGTACTTTGTTATTAGACCTTTATGGCTATACATAATTTAATGCATAGATTTCGCTAATGGTAAAATACATAGGTTTTAGAAAGTGAAAAGGGAACAATACACATTGTTATTTGTTACTAAATAATTCCTTTACCATGCGACACGTTAATTTATGTATCGTGCCTAAAACGAGGAGCTTCAAGTTTAATCAGTGGAACTGTGTTACTGTGGCCAGGGGTGTGTCAAATCCTGCCGTAACTAATGAGTCCGGCAGGGTGCCGACCGCGAAGGATTTATATTCAGCCACAGCCAGACTCTGGGTCTCTGACCACGCGTATACAGCCGACAATAGCTGATAGTATGTACTAATAATGACTAGAGCGTAAAAGCTATTGACGTAAGCCTCTCGATTTGCATAGATTTTTTTAAGATTGCCCTAATCGCCATACTGCGCAGATGGGTTGGCGTTCACAGATTTTTTGGAAGCTCCGCACAAATGAAGCTGTTGCCCGTCACTGGTACAATTATGCTCACTATCCCTTAGTCGCCTTTTACGACATCCATATGAAGAGACGGTCTGGTCCTATTCTACTCTGCCGGGAACTCAGTGGCGTGCATTATACAGGCGAAAAGGCAGTGCCATACCCTAGCAAATTGTAAGTTTCTCAAAATGCATTATCAAGACAGCAGATTCATACTGATATAAACAGAAAATAATCTAAAAAGTTGCGAAGATCGCCATAAGAGTAAGTTATTATTTTGTAGTTGTATTTTTTCTTATTTAATAGCAAATATTATCAATAAGCCTGCCCTGTGGCAAAACGCTGTGCACGCCACTGCCGGGAACTATTCGGCCAAGTTTGATGACGAATCGTGAAAAGGAAAACTTTATTTTCTAAAGTACTAACAGTCGCCTGGGCTATCTAATAATAATGTTTTTTTTTGTCATATTTTATTATTAAAAATCGTATTAGGACAGTTAGTTGTCCCATACTTCAAATTTCATTTTCTGTGAACTGTGAATTCCTATATACTGTGAAAGTTTAAACTTTCTATCTTTTCACATTTTGTAGGTAGATGCGTCTGACAGACGAAGCGACGACGGTCACAATAGTCTCCGTAATAACGTTCCGTCTGGACTCGTCGGGTAGGAACGGATCCCTAAAAGTGCGAGAATTATTCTCCTTTTATGAATGTTGCTTTTCCGATGAAGTTTACAATTACCATTTAACGCGTACATTCTGAAACAGATAAGCCCGATGTAATACAAAATTCATAAAAAAGTAATGCTGGGTATGGCAGAAGAAAAATGAAAGTAGAATTAATGCAGTGGAAATGAGATCATTGAGAAGTATGAGTGGGGTGACTTTGAAAGATAAAATCAGGAATAGTGTAATTAGGGAGTTAAGAAGTGTGAAAGAAGACGTAGTGACAAAGATTGAAAATGCTGAGATGGTTAGGATATGTGGAGAGGTGAATGAAAGAAGACTAACGAAAGAGATATACGATGCGAATGCCGATGGTAGTGTAGGTAGGGGAAAACCACGGCAAACGTACCACGGCAATCAAATCGAAGACGTCCTAAAGAAAAGCCAAGTAAAGAGTACCCTAAACCGACGAGCATGTATGAAGAACCTTATGAGAGCGAATTAAACAAAAGAGGTGTTTCAGGATCGTAGCAAGTGGATGTCTATGGTAGGCCCCTACGGGAAACAGATGTGACTTATGTATGTAATACAAAATTAAGATTTCTCAGAGAGTCATATATGTTTCTCGATGGTACTTTTACTACCTATGTTATTGACCTGTAACAAAATAAACAACTATAAATTTTAAATTTAGACAACCCCGATAACATTGATTGAACAAATGATTATAGGTATATCGTCCATTCCCCGCAGCATGACATCGTTTGTCGCGCCTAATGCGACGTGACAGAGGAATAGTTGTATATTTCGTCCAAACGAATGAGCAGGAAAAATATTATTTCGCACGACATAAACGTTTATCGCGCCTGTCATGCTCTGCAGATTGACCTGAACCAAAAGATAGTCTTAAAAACTAAATATTACTATTAAATATAACTAAGTCTCAACCAACTTGCATCAAACATGGCTAAGAACGTATACATTCGGGTTTAATCTTAAACATAAAAAAAAATAGAAAACCCTCGATAGACTATGGTAACATTGAAATACACAAAAAAAAACTGTGTTAAAAGCTCAATATCTTCGAAACGGCTTAACCAATTTTCATCAAACATGATTAAATAAAAAAATTTTTTTTTTTAATTTCAGACAAATACAGTCCATAGGTGTTAATACAAATTTTACTTACTGACTATGTTAATATTATACCTAATTTTACTAATTAATTAATTAGTTAAGAACCTGTCCCCTCATTTAGTCTTTCATATAAAAAAACGCGCACAAATCGGTCTTCTCATACTGTCCTCCGGACAAAGACTGGACACACAGATACACAACGCCGTCAAACACATAACACGTATTTCGTCGGGGGTTAAAGCAGACTTGTAAAAATTTATCTGTTTCAGACTGTAATGTATGTATAACATGCAAAAAGCTTTTAACCGCCTCCATGGCCAGTCCCCCAAATAAGATGGGGTTTCCGGGTCAATATACGCTTCCACCTCCGGCCTCATCTTCTCTTAACATCAGGTGTGATTATAGTATAGTATAGTACTCATGCACATACCCTGTCAAGGTGAAACAGCGGTCAGAGGACGTCCTGTCTAATTTATTTACCTACTATAAAATTTTTGTGTAATCTCGCAATTTATTTATTTTATTTTATTTATTTCCCTTTTGACGAACCAACAACAAGAATATATGTGAGATAATTTAATAATGCTATATTATGTGCGAGTTATCAGATTATTATTATAAGAATTACAGTTTGCATATTTTAGATATTTATGTTTTCCGTTAGTAAATGAATGAATTAAATGAATGATTGAGGTGAAGTGCTAATATGTTGTGTATAAAAAAAGGATATTTTCTAGATCCAACTTGCCAAATGAAACAACAAATGTCGGTGTTTAAAAAAAAACATTGTAGCCTCACCCGTTAATTCCCAACAAACTGTAAACTCCGCTATGTACCGTTTATCTGCTTTCACTGCGAGACATTTTATACCTATACAGGGCGTCCCAAAGTTATGGGACATGAAGGGGAAGTACCTTAAATATTGTAGATAGTGAATTTTGCTCAAAGAAGACTTTATGTTATTTTTAAAAGTTAGTAATTCTGCATTCATAGATTTTCTAAAAATTACTTGCTTCGGCTGGGAATCGAACCGACTTAAATGTGAAAAAAAAAACACCCTACTTTTATGATGCCAATCGAAAGAATAGCTAAAAAATAATAACTCTGCCTAAGTAACATAGTATTTTAAAAGAAAGGAACAACATAAAATGATTGAGTCAAATTTCAAGAAAGTTATTTATTGCTAAAGTGATTTCTTCTTTTGGGGATACGTGAAAGATATGCTATACAAAAAGCGATACGAGAACGTAGGCGAGTTGCAAACAGAATTGTGCCATATCACATCGAGTGTTCACCATAAAATGATTAGAAAATCAACAGGCAGCGGGCTCATTAAAAGATTGGCGATTTGCGTAAGACAAGAGGGATCACATTTTGAGCATTTAATTAATTAATTTACAAAAAAATACCTACTTAATTGACTACGGCAGTTTCATGTATGTTTTTTATTTGATTAAAATGATTAATTTCACGTTGTTCCTTTCTTTTAAAATACTATGT
The DNA here is from genome assembly GCA_949316235.1 of Oegoconia quadripuncta. Classification (NCBI taxonomy): domain Eukaryota; kingdom Metazoa; phylum Arthropoda; class Insecta; order Lepidoptera; family Autostichidae; genus Oegoconia; species Oegoconia quadripuncta. Next base: position 31,690,767 of record OX438741.1, on the reverse strand, counting down.
TACTTAGGCAGAGTTATTATTTTTTAGCTATTCTTTCGATTGGCATCATAAAAGTAGGGTGTTTTTTTTTTCACATTTGAGTCGGTTCGATTCCCAGCCGAAGCAAATAATTTTTAGAAAATCTATGAATGCAGAATTACTAACTTTTAAAAATAACATAAAGTCTTCTTTGAGCAAAATTCACTATCTACGATATTTAAGGTACTTCCCCTTCATGTCCCATAACTTTGGGACGCCCTCTCATGGCTTGTTTTATGCAATTTTGCGTAAGTTTGGCTAATTCGTTTCGTGAAAACGACCCTGTTACCACTCAATTATCTTAATGCTCGCCGGCAGTAAAACGTGTGTATAGTATCAACCGCTCGCCGGCAGCAACCGCCCGCCCACGGCCATGAGCATAACCCTATCGTGTTTTACGAATAGATATGAGAGTTTGCCACCGGCATGGTACAACCACCGAGCCAGGTTTAGTTAAATATACTATCTAGCGGTGCTAGATTTTATGTGTGCTTGCCACTGGAATTATTTTTGCTAGAAAGAGAACATATATCTCTATTAGAGAGATCTGGAAGATATCTCTATTAGAGATAAGCTCACCTTTGTACAATATTTCCGACTGATTGTCAACATGTTTTTTATGTGCCATAATAAAGAATATATACGAGTAACTTATTTGGGATCACGAATGTAGTAAACTGCAGTTGTGTGAAATCCACATTGCATGGGAATCACGTATAGGATCGCGTTTGGTAATCGATCGTATAATTCGTTGATAAACATGAGTATTTAAACAAAAAAGAAAAGCTGGAAGTTGTTATTTATTTACGTAAGTAAATAAATACACAAATATTTTGGACACTTACACCAGTTATCTAATCTCAAACTAGGCAAAGCTACTACTATAGGTGTATACTAGATAACGGATAAACAATATATAACGGTTTATAACATCCATGACTCGGCAAAAGTGTTTAGTTCGAAAGCAGGACTAGACCAATCGGCTGTCAATATGTTACCTAGTAAATATACATATACATATATGTTTTGCACTGTTTATTGGTCAATCTTATCGTACTTCTTGGAAGGTAAATAAGTACCTGCTAGGATGGTACATTGGATTTGACCGGGCAAACTTTAAAACGTGACACCTCTAACCATTTTTTTTTCCATCTGAGCAAAACGATACAAGTGACATGACCCAAGATTTACTTCAATTTGACAGACGATCTAACTTCTGATCGTATAATCACATGAAAAAGTTTATAACATTGTTTCCGTCTTGCGAATTTGTATTCCACGCGTTCCCACCGTTACAGTTCAGTCCGACGTTATAACACAGGCAACGTAAAGGAAGAATGATTGATTAAAATTGAAATAAATGCCTGTTGTACTTACGGGAATGAGATGCGAGATAGGTAGTTACAAAAAAGTTTTTTTTATGATTATCTAGATACCTGTTTGATCAAAATCTCACCTGATGGGAAGTGACAATGTGGTCGACGATGAAGCACGCGATCCCAGTACATTCCGCTCCGCTCCGCTCCGCTCCGCTCCGCTCTTGAAGAACCCGAGAGAAGAAGATTGTAAGATTCAGGAAAGACTGACGCCGGAAGAGAGTTCCATGCCTTAGCTGTTCGCATTATGAATGAAGGCTTGAGCCTGTTGACGCGAATGTTCTGTAGTTTTAGTACATACGGGTGGAATCCCTCCAGTAATCCGAAGATGGAAAGGCAATGGTGGAATAAGATTATGCAATTCCAACGCACACTCACGAAAATGCATTCTGTCAAAGACTGAGAGACAGGCGATCTTGTGACGGTGATCGAGGCTCTGCAATTTAGCAGTCATCGAATGGTCACCTATGAGTCTTTTTGAACCATCCCAGAGGTGACAGCAGTATTCCTTGCACGAGCGGCTAAACCTGGTAAAGGTAAACGTAAAGAGAAAATTACTATTGACAAGGAGAATAGTAGAAACATATCTCCCACTACAGACCCATCTATCCCTTTTGACGTGTGATGCGAAACATTTTCTTTGAAAGAAATTCTGCAAATTATGGAATGATGGTCGTGCATAGGCCAAGGTTGGCTTTAGTATTAATGGGATTAATATAGGATGATGGCAGCACGGAGGGGCAGCGTTCGGGAAACTGTTCAACGTTTACAAAATACCTCGGTGCTTGAAGATGAAAGTCTGTAATCAATGTGTGTTAATGTGTGATGACTTATGGCACTGAAATGTGGTCTCTCTTTATGGGCCTCATAAGAAAGTTCAAGCTCACGCCACAAGCTATGAAGAGGACGTTGCTCGGCATTTCACTACGTGATTGGATCAGGAACAAATAAAAACGCTTCCCTGCGTTTGTCCCTGCGAAAGTCACATAGCCAAGAGGATGAATAAATTGAAGTGACAGTGGGCTGAGTATATAGTAGTCTATCATACTCAGATACTTTAAAACAACCTTTGAAGTCGAATATTGTGAGTTTATTAAAGTGTCCGATGACACCACCCGACTAATGAGAGGCGGAAGATAACGTGAGCTATTTCTCAACGTTTCAACGAACAGAGCTCTTTGATTAATTCAGCACTAGTAGCATGACAGGCGCGATAAACGTTTATGTCGCGTGAGATAATATTTGTTCTGCTCATTCGCTTGCACGAAATATACAACTATGCCACTCTCACTCCTACGTCGCGCGACAAACGATGTTGTGGTACGGGATTGGCCGATGTGGTGGGTGGTCTGTCGTCACCAAATTTGCCGATTGAAGTTGAAGTTCGTCTTCCATCCTTGAAGGTTTCCATTTAAATAATCGAGTTCATGTTTACGCCTTACGCCATTCCATACAAACTTTAAGGTAAAATATCTTTCAAAGGAGTAAACCGGTTCTAATAAAATTTTGTACATTTAAAATAGTAGAGTGACTTTAAGTTTTCCGTGGCTACAGAGAAATGCATTTACTTTTAAATAAAAGTTGTGCATAAATATGCACAACCGGTTAGCACTCCACCTCAATCACACCTGATCTTCAGTGAAGATGAAAGCGAAGGTGGAAATGTACTAACCAGGAAACCCCATCTTATTTGGGGGACTGGCTATCTTTGACCAGCAAAACACAACAATGCTATCAACATTGCTGTTTGGCGGCAGACTTTAGATAAGATTGTAGTAGCTAGCCAGGCGGGCATTTAAAATGCCCTACCATTAACCAAACCGAGTACTAAACCTGTACCCCGCTGGGGATTGAACACGCGACCTCCGATTCGTAAACACTATGTTGTTTACATTAAGCCACGGAGGCGGTTATTTACTTCTTTTACACATTTCTATAATATTCTCTATTAACTTTTTAGGCTTATTAATCCTGCTTATATCTCGTCTGAATCTTATTCCTTTCGAATATTATGAACTACAAAGTTTGAGAAATACCGTAAGGCGTAAATGCTCTTAACAATAACAAGGACGAGAGACAAAAATTCCGAAGTAACGTTATTCTATTTTACACATTTTCGGCGAGTGATAACTTTGATGATAAATATTTAGAGAAGTTATCAAGCCAAGGGTGGATTTCCATACGAATTACGTTGGCACAGCCTTTAGGTACATATTTTGTTCGAGAAGAAAAGTCGTAAAGGAGGTAAAATTATTTTGAAATTCTCTGAAGTCAGTGACGTTGCTCAAAGAATTTCAAATACGTCAGACGTTTATGTCCACGGCGATATTTGCCATTTATCTAAATACAGTTGGAGTACGTATAATTGTATAATAAGGTTCTTCAACAACATTTTTTACGCTTACGCCGGAAATAAAGTAGGTAATGTTATTTGGATGTATGTAAAAATGATTTTACAAATAAAATGGTACTCACAGCTATAAGTGGAGTAAGAGTCCAAAGTTTTCTTACAACGTGTACAGAGAGTGTTGTGTGGTTAGTGAGCACGTAAATATAATAGAAGCAACCCATCTCTTCACGTGGGCGTCTTAAAAGTCGACTAAGGGACCTTCCACTAAAAACAATGGCTTCCACAAACGGCGATGGCAATGGGTGTACCGTGGATGTTGTTTCAAGTATTAAACTTTTAAGGTTTGGTGAACCCAAACAATAATGTTTGGGATATCCCTGACCATCGGGATAAACGTCGTGACATAGAGACGTGCAAATTGGTTGCAAACTTAAACAAATAGTTTCATCAAATTGCTTTGGTCAAAATATCCGAGAAAGATTCTTTTACGAAGCTCTGAACGGTTAGGGCTGTGCTACTGAAAATTCAACGGTGCTATCGATATTCAATAGCAGCATTCGTTTACCCATCCCTGCTGTATAATATGTAAGGATACCGGTCTCGTTGGACTGCGTAACGAGGGCAGGGACTATAAGGGGTAAAAGTTATGTGCCGGCCGGGAACTGTCGAGCGCACGCACCTAGTGTAACGAGAACTTGTGGAATTAATTTTGCACTTACGACTGTACCTATGTAATACATGAAAACAGTTTTATTGTAGACGAAATACTATCCGTACGGAATTATTTAAAAGTAGAATTTGTGCTAATTCAGGCGTAACAAATATTGGGTGTTTACCTATGAAATTGGAGTTTTTTTTCATCGTTAATCATATGTACCAATTCCTGCGATTTTCCAAGCTATATCGAAATTTGTTTTTATTTGGAAAACGGAATATTATGTCAAGGTTTCATATGAAATATTTTTTAATTTCTGGGCTAAATCACATAATATAGAAAAATTGAACAGAGCTCTTTTCATGTGCTTCCCATAATAATTTCTTAGATTCGCTGAAACTTTTATAGAGCGGTTACTTTTAAAAATTAACGCTACCTATACTTAACTTACTGTTATCCGAAAATACATAAAAAGTTTAGCTAAATTTGGATTTACCGTTCCCAAAAAAAAACAAAAATGTTTGTATGGAGAAAACAGTCCTAATGAAATTCTTCATACAAAACTTAACTTAATACAAAAATTTCATAGGTAAGGACCTAATATTATCCATTGAACTTTGATTAAACGAAATATGAGCATCGGTGGCTCATCCGTTAAGATTTTTTAAAATTATTTATGTAGTAGAATTTAATTATTTATATACTTATCCGACTGCTGTTAACCGGCGAAGGAATCCATCGCGAGGAAACCTGCATGCCTGAGAAATACAAATTGAAAAAGTCCCTAACCCACACTGGGCCAGCGGACTATGGCCCATACGTCCTCATTATTCGAGGGAAGGCTTGTATCCCTGCAGTGGGATGCTTACGGGCTGATAATGATGTGATGAAACGAAATATGCGGATATTAGACAAACGCCTCTATAAATTGTAACTATTGATCTGACTATATCCGTCCGTTGAAACTTACTCTCTTTGAACTTAAAATCAATATGCATCTCAAAATAATAAATCATTATTTTGAGATGCATATTAATTTTAAGAGGGTTTATCTCACACGCATGGCATTGCATACAAACTTTATGGAATATGGAAATAGACCTTTTCTAATCAAACTCTATAGGTATAAGCAGGATACCTACATAGATTTAACAGTTAGTAGAACATTTTTTTAAATATCGAATTTAAAAGAATATTTAACTATTATTTGACAAAGGTGATTATGGCATATCAATAATCTCATGACATGGTTTATATTCTATTTTGTTTTGTTTTATTTCATTATGATTATTCAAAAATAGTATGACGTTGACGTAACAATGGTTGCATACTTATACTTTATTAATTAATTTTGACATACATATAATAATATGTAGATATAATGCTATTGTAACAATGGTTACAATTTTTAAGAGACTAACGACATACCTATTGAAAATATGGTAATAGGTTTAATTTCTATCTTATTTTGTTCATTTTGTGACTTAACAATATTTTAACATTATATTTATATTAAATAATCTAGTAATTCTACAAATCTTTAAGATGTATGTGTATAGTTATTGTTTTATTGTTTTATGTTTGACAATCACTTTTATTTTAGAAATCATAAATTTACGGAAGTGTATGTATGACTTGATATTGTAAAAGTGAACTAAATAAATCTAATCTATTCTATTGCATTTTTTCTGTTACTATGGAAAACTTAAAATCGCTCTAATTTTGCAGTTCTACTCTTTTTCGAAAATATTCTCTACTAACTTTTTAGATTTATGTATGTGCTTTATGTTTATATACTTTGCATTACAATCGGTTCATTCATACCGAAAAATTTGAACTTGAAAATTTGTATGGAATACCATACGGGATATAACTTCTAAGTTCAAAATTCGTCTTTACATGAAATAAATTAAAACAAAAACAATTTTCATTACATTTTTTTTTCTGATTTTTATCAATAATTTTTTGGTCAAAGTGCGACAGGATACACTGCATTTATTGAGTAGCAACCATCCAAACATTCACATCAGCGAGTAGGATTATGTAGACAAAGACCACCTGGATGGGATGTAATCACCACACTGAGGGCGGAGTGTGAGTTTGTTTCGACTTAACTTTAGTACCGCGTTCACGTTTACATGACGATTTGTATGAAGAAATGTGCAGCGCCTCTAGCGGATAGTTTGCAAAACGATTTTTTTCATAGGGACTTTCTTCGTAAACGCGAACGCGATGGTAAAGTTAAAAACGAGACAAAACTTACACTTCGCACACAGGGATGTTTTCGCAGGATACGATAGCAACTACCTACTTGGCGATATGTTGGTAGTTGATGACAACCCTGGCCTGTAAACTAACTAGTGTCGTTTTTCGTGCACCCATCAAAGGATCTTGGCGCGCTCGACAGTGTTCACACGTTGGCGTCTTATTCATTTACCTCGTTCTATTCCTATAAATAGTCACCATCCACCATCATTATTGGCGTCATCAAAACGAGACAAAACTCACACTCCGCCCTCAGATTTAGAAAAAATTACAAGTTCGATATTTGAAAATTTTTGAAGTTGTTTTATCAAAACGGCTTGGTACTAAATTAAAATTTAATGAAAAAGACTACGGTACAACGAGTTTCGTACTCAAAGGGTGCCAACGGAGCCCTATTACTAATCCCATGCCGTTCCATTAGTCTGTCTATCCGTCAGTCACAGTGGTCTGCAACACGAAGCAATTTTACACCGCATGGTATACACCTACAACCGTAATGGGCTTTGCGAATAAATCAGATATATATAAGTATATATATCTTTGCACATAGGTACACATAGCACCATTTCGTTCCATACTAAGCAACTAGGCTTTTATTATGGGTACCAGATGGTTGATAAACTACACTTTTTTTTTTGGAAATAAATAGATATATAAATGAAAAACATCCAGGGAACACAATGTCTGTATTCATTATACAAACATATGCCCCTAGCAGGATTCGAACCCGCGATCTTATGGTATAGCAGTCCGAGTTTCTAACCACTACACGAAACGGGTCGTCAAATATCACATTTGACGTAAAAAAACAGCTAATGTTAGCTAAGAAAATCAGTGTTTTACCGCTCACACCAATACCGATCCACACTGAGCGATGGCCCATTTGTGGTACAGATACACATACAACTCTATTATAAAGTTGTATCTGTTGTACTTAATTTTTATTTTTATTACTGTGAAATAAGGCTACATTTCGTAAGAATAACACCAAGCAGAATAATTGTTGCGTCGTATAATTTTATATGTGTTCTGTAATATGCAAATAAACGCTTTATCCCTCTATCTAGCTAAAACCATGATTTTTAGGTAGGTACGTAAGTAGGTTCCATTTTAGTCACTGCGTCCATTCCAGGTCAATGATATTGATACCTACTGAACACAAAATAATAGCACCATAAATGGATGAGGTGAGTTTTAATTTTAAAACGTAAAAACGTGCAAAATTGCTAAATTTTGTTCCACACTGATGGTAACTGGTTATGTTATAGCTCCGTAAATTTTCATAGTAACATAAATAATAATTAGTGTTTTGATACGGATGGGTTTTCCGCTAGCAATGAATACAGGGATATTAAAGAAGACTTAGGTAATATTAGTGGATGTGGTGATGTACGTATGTTTTGCGTGTATATTAAAGAGCCAGAAACCAATTTCAATACTTCCTCATTTTTAACAGAATCTAAAACAGGACTCAGTAAATGGCTAACACCACTAGACTTTGATTAAACTGAAGATTTGTTGAAGATTTCAACATAGATATAATATAATACAATAGGTTTGTACCTACAAACATTAAATCGTAGTGCTAAAACTAACAAATAAACTAGATGACAGGATAATGATATTAATGAAAATACCAGCCAAGGTAAATAATTATATTATATACATGTAACAATGAAAATGTGATTGTGGATTTATGTAGTACCATGGGCTAAAAATTTCCTGAAAGTTTGCCATTAATCAACTCATTATTTACATACACACATCCAATTACATACACACATACATTCCCATACAAACATACATTTACATACATACACATAAATACTTTTAATCTTAAGTTAATGGGTTATAATTTTAATTTATTTTTATTTTTTTCATAAATTTTTTTATGGAAGAGCGGGGTTTTCTAACACAAGTATAAATATACTTAAAAGGAAACCCCAACACTAAAAATGTTAGTTATCTAAGTAAAGGAAAATAAACATTAAAAAAAAGTTATGGGTTTGACGGTGTTGTATATGTGTGTGAGTATTTGCGTGTGTATCCAGTCTTTGTCCGGATGTATTCAATAATGCGTGGACCGATGTCAGTGCGGTTTTTTTATATTAAAGACTAAACATGGAGATAGCTTATTAGCACTGATTGAGAAAATTGGTAAAGCCGTTTCTAAGATATTAAAGCTTTTAACACAGTTGTTTCGTGTATTTGGAAGATGTCATAGTCTTTCAGGAGTTTTCTAAATTTTAAATTTATGGTGGGACAGGATTATCTCAGTAAGAAATGGCCAACTATTTTTATAGAATCGATACGAGTCAAGGAAGTAACTCACCTAATGGTAGGTAATTGAATCGCTGATATCTCCTGCCCATACCACCTTCATTAGATATGGTCAACTCGACCCCCAAAACAAGTCCCACAGTTGCGTTGTCCCTTAAGAAGAAGCGTTAGTAAGGTTATATCTTGTTTTTTTAACTAGGTCTTATACGTTCCTACCTTCGAGTATATGCAAATTCAAGAATGTGTAATGATGACAAAAGCTGCCTAATGGAGTTAACCCGTCAAATGGCACCGAGGCCACAGCACCAGTCGAGATAAGATAGCACTGATCGATGTTTCGCACTTAAGCTCGCACTGACGGGGCGCTACGATAAATAATCGCCCTGGAAATGATCTCGCTCCTCTCTGAGCTGGGTCTAGGTCTTTTAAAAGTTTAGGTCGAATTTAGATTGCAGCTTGTTGGGTTATATGAATCTTGTAGTTCTGGAGAATTTAAACACGAGCATGTTTATTTGAATAAATTATTTTTAGCAATAAAGAAATTTGTATTGTATTGTAAGAGTAATAATAACAGTAACAAGAAAATTACAGCACATTACAGAAATACAGCCATTTTGAAATGGAGTAACTAGAGTGTGATATCAAAAATGAACTCCTCAATATGACCTCTAGCAATTTACCATAAATATAATGCTGAACAAGTTGGCAGAGATGTATTTTTACAATTCTTTGGTTTGGTTTATACAATACGACTTGTTTTTATAGATGGCAACATTCGACTATAAGTAAATGTAATTTTCTCAAACATAATCGCAGTGGAAATTTCAGCATTATTATGACAACCTTCTTCGAGATAAATTGAAAATGCTGTACGGTCATAAACATGCGAGCAGCGGCCGGCAAAATTGCATAGAAATCCTTATCTCTCGTGTTTTGCGGCCGAATAAATTACTATGAAAACTCATATCCGCCGTGTAATTTAAAAATGGAACTATTTTTTTTACTCCCTATCAATGCAACCACGGAGGTAACTTATCGAAGGTTTTATTTAAATTTCGAACTGGCTTGCAAATAAAAAGCTGTTTCATAAAAAAATACATATGAATATTTAGCCGCGTGAAAAATTATTGTTGTTCGTCATTGATTGTTTGAATCCTTTTTGATCACAAAGCCTACGCCGCAAATCTACTTTGAAGGATTACTCCTAAACAGCTATAAATTTCCACGGATTATTTGTAAAAGTACTATATATTTGTACAATACAAGACAAATACTCTTCATTGCACAAAATAATTTACTAAAATACAAATAAATGGATACCAACAGATTACTTTCAATTCTCCGTGAAACTTTTTAACATTGAAAATGTTTTTTCGATCAGTATAGTCCTTTTTCGCTGAGAGTGTGAAATCGTCCTGGTGTCGCGAGTTTTGGGCTACGCGAGTGGTTGAGGCCTCAAAAGACGCGTATCTGCGTAAGGTTACAAGTTAGTGAAAACGTTTTTTAATGCAAAAGTTAAAAAAATATATATCGAACTAAATCTCTTATATCTCGGAAATTAAATGTGATATAGATATATTACGTAAGCTCGTTTAGATTTGGACTTTGGGCTACATTTTAAAAAGCATTCTATGATGGTCCATGCTGTAGGTGGTGCCTCAAATTTTCCCCATATTCGCTGAGAGTGTGAAATCGCCCTGGTATCGCGAGTTTTAGGGCTACACGAATGGTTGAGGGCTCAAAAGGCGCTTATCGGTTAGGGCTAGAAGATGGTGAAAAATCATTCAAGAAAGTAACAAAAATTTTTTATTTTTTATTTTAATTATTATTATATGAAATATTGTGAAAAATTAATTTGTTTTCTTTAATTCATTTTCAATGTACCCAAAGGTCGTAAATGGCACGAGATCTGCGGATTTTTTTAATATTGGTTGAATCGACTGAGAAGTCAATTTACATATATTTGGACGCCCCGATTTTGAGCATGAAATCACATTTCGTAATCACTCACCGTCTTATAGCTTCTAGTATAAACTGTAAATTTTATTACACTAATAAACCCGTTGAAGTTTAGAATTTGTTGAGAGTTTCTAACTAACCTTAGATTGAAAGCAAATGTCGTTAGGAAACCCGAGTAACTCGGTTATCATAATCTCACTCAAGCGTTAGTTTGGCATCTATAGCGATTTTACAAAATCGTGTCTTTGCTTTGCGACTTCGGATGATGGAAGATCACTTAGTAGGCGAGCAGATGTGCCGTTGACGTATTGATGTATGGGTTGCGGGTTCGGCCATCTCAAAACAAGAAATCTTAGAAATGTTACGGGCGATTTAACATTTTGACAGCCGTGTTCTTTGAGGTGAAACATTTCGGAAGCATTCCTGTTTTTTTTTTATGCACAACGGGGTGGTACTTGACCTCAATCAGGTCGAAGGTGGAAGCGTACTGACCCGGAAACCCCAACACATTTGGGGGACTGGCTATCTTATCTCTGACAACCGGACACAACAATGCTATTAACATTGCTGCTTGGCGGCAGATTTAGATAAGATGGTGGTAGCTAGCCAGGCGGACATTTAAAATACCCTACCACCAACCAAACCGAGTACTAAATATGTACCTGGGGATCGAACCCGCGACCTCCGATTCGTAAACCCGTTGTTTACATTGAGCCACGGAGGCGGTCAGTAATCGATATCTTACTAAAACAATTGTTATTTACAAAGTGATAGAAGCTATTCAACAGCTGATTCAGATTCAGAACAATTCATTATGGGATGGATAGCCTATATAACTTCAACTGTAACAGTTTACTATAGAATACTATAGGTTGACCCACACCCAGGGCAAATAAACTCATATACAAATAAACAGAAATACGAATTAATTTGCCACGATTAAATCAGGAAACTTATCCGCGAATTATATTTTCTATAGCTACGGCCCCATTTTAGTAGAACAAGTACCGAGTTAATATGTTTTAAAACAAAGTTTTAATGCTCCGCTTTTAAGGCTCCATCGTGATCGTCACACATTATTCTAGTACAAAGACGAGTAACATAAAGGCCATCAAGGAGTTTCCGTGGCAAGCTTCTAGCTCTATCTTCTTCTCTCGTCATCAATCAATCAAATACGCTTTATTGTTTAAATAAGGAAGGTACATTTAAATATCTTATAGAAACTACAAATTATCGCTTACAGCGATCTCTTCCAGGCAAACCTATCATCACGGAATTCAATACGAGTAATTAAGTAGGTTAACACAAATAACTTCCTAATTGTTAAGTACATCTGAAAGTTCTGCATATTGAAATCAAAAAGTGTTATCTTATAGGTATGCAAAACATTAATAAGTACTATATGTGATGAGAAACAATAATAACTAAATCGTATTGTCATCATGTGTAATAGAATGTGCTCACGGCAACAAACCAGACTAGTCCAAATTCGACCATCTTTCCATTTCCCATTAGAGAGTTAGTCCTTACATCCCGGGTCCATCATTGATCAGCTCGATGGGACCATAATATGCATCAAACAAAACAAACAAACAAACAAAATATTCTTTTTTGTACAACAATGAGAAACTTAAGAAAAAGGTGATAGTACAATTAGCAATTACCAAATTTCAGCTCAACCACATATCAGCAAGTGGTTGAAAAATGCTTTACAAATTTTGAAACGGACAACTTACATACGAATATTGCAAACTAAATAAAAGCTTGTAAAAATGGACCTGATGCCTATGGCTTTATGCCTCAAGCATACAATAGCGAAAGATAATTTAGTTGAACAAATGTAACTAGGTACATATATTGCTTATCTTGCTTTAAACAGGGATCACAGAGTAATAGATATAGGAACTGTCAGTTATTCCTGCAAGCACATCCATTACTCTCGCCAGAGTACCTACACATATATCACGTAATGCTTACATGCATATAGCTGTTTCGCAGTGTCGCCTGTGTATAAATGATGAGCCACTTTAGCCGAGGAGTATCAAGCGGGTATCGGATAAACATTCACAAATATCGCCTCGTCACCAAACGGCAACACTGTATTCTCGTTTAGAAATATGCACGTTGCGAATGTTTTTGTTATGTATGCAGATGTACATACATGTAGAGTCGAATGTAAGAGTACGTTAAATATTTTTTTCTTTTCATTTTAAGGAGTTTTGTCAATATGTGCCAAATATCGATATATTTAAAATATCGATATTCTCCCTAGATTTATCGATAATCCATGAAATATCGTTAATTGGGTATCTTTTCCAAATTTGCCATAAAAATACCGATAAATTTATATAAATATTCAATATCGACGTTGTCAGATTTACTGTCAGCGGCCCAATCGGGGATTCCAAGCCGAGGTGCATACATATTGCGCTACCCAGAAAATACAGAAATATCTATAATAATTTAGGATATTCCTATTGATAAATTTTGAAATCGTGATGATTTTTTATCAATATTATAATTATATATAAATTTTGATTTCGGTATGCCTTCTTTAACGATATTTAATTCCCGGTACGTGGCAATGTCTAGCTTCTATAACATCAAAAACGTAAAGATACGTATGCTGTTGTACTTATGAGTCCAAAGTGCATTAAATATTTGCATAATGGTTAACATAATAGTCATAATTCACCGGAGAAAAAACACAGCGGTTGCAAATTTTTCCATGCCTAACAATGTTTCAGTAGGTATATGTTTCATCAAACAAGGCAAAAATAAATTCATTAAACAGAGTCTATGTTGGGCTTTGCGTATTATCTAAATCATCTAGAATTTTACGAACAGCCTGAACAGCATACTTAGGATTCTGTTTTATGAGAATATAAATAAATAAATAAATAAATAAAAATAAATGTCAATGAACTATAGCTGTCCTGGGCTGGGTCCTTAAATGATAGGTCCCACGATAATACAATGTCATGGTCTCATTGAGCTGCTGGTTATGAAGCCGGAGGATAAACTCTGTGACAGAATAATGCAACCCCATCAAGTGACATGATCGTAGACGGTATTTAGGATCTGATGATGAAACTGGAAGATGGGCATAAGAATTCAACAAGGTCTATAGTAAAACTTTTGAGTTCAGACTTATATTGTCGTTTTTGTCAGTACCTACTGGAATAATAAGTGATGATCAGGGCCTCGTGCATTGAAAACTAATTTTTTTTGATATTCCAAGGCGTTGTAAAATTTTTTACTTTTTACGGAGTTTTAAAATTTTTATAACATAGTAACACTTGTAGAATTTTCCAATTTTTCGTGGTTTTTCAAAAATCTATGCCTAAACCATTTTAAGTAATTTTATATTGAGTACCTTCCTATCTATAAACAAGTATGAATGGCGATTAAATTAACTATTAAATTAATAACACGAGTGGCTATAGGTATCATTGGCGTAGCATATCGTCGAATCGACGTAATGGGTTCTAAATTGCTTTGATCGTTTTTCCGGAAGGCTAATGAATTCTCGCGCTCCAATAATCCGCGTCCCGGCGAGACGGGGCGGGGCACTCGTAACTAATATAATATTAAGTCCTCAATTATCAACGACATTATATAAAAGGGTTTTCAATGGAAAGCCTGAAAATAGATATTATTTCTGTTACCGTAACAACCTTTACAATCGAGGAGCTTTTAGCTGATGAAATGTAATACCAGGAAAATAACCAATGTATATACCCGTAATTAAGAATTTCCAAAACGTTATCGATAATGGCGAAGACATCATATTCTGAGGAAATCGTTTTCACAATTTATGCCATGTTCTTTCACTTCAATTCCTTATTTCTTCTGTTATGCAAACAGCAACTATCATGAAACTCTTGGCTTTGCGAGTCATAAAGACTCCTCAAAACGATCAAGCTGTAAGATTTAACTCGGTTATATCTCACGCTTAAAGATAAATTGTAGAGCGTACTTCTATTAACCGAGTAGAGCTGTAACATGACGCGACCAGCTAGTCTATCATCCTTTATACAAATTTAGTTTGAAAAACTGCGTCCCGATTATACTGCTATGAAATTTAAGCCCCCCGAACTTGTGTAATGGAATGAGACATAAATTTACTTTAATTTAATTTAATTTTACTTCTTTACATTGTAACATAATAGAAGCTGAGATTTTAAGGGCAAGTGCGCAGGCGAGCGACGTTTTATACTTCGAATTCCGCTTACTCCCATTTCCCGTTTCATTTGAGCGGCTACAGTAACGATGCCATGACAAACAAAGCGCAAAGCCCGAGACTACGTACTGCTGGTTGCTGGCGTGGACCTTAGTGTTAGTTGTTTACTCATGAGCTATACACGGCTCTCTTCCATGTTAGTGAAGCAAATAAGCTGTTTATTCATGGTCTCAATTATTCCACATCAAACGTTGTATATAGAGAATCTTTATAAGTCAAGCTAAAATTCCACGCATACGATGTCGCGGGCACAGCTTGTTTTTAAACAAACTGAAAGATATTTATAATACCAATTACGATTTTAACTAGGTAAATGAAATTCTCTAGGTATTAAGCAACTTCTCCAAACGAATGTGATTCAGAACGGAAATTACTTTGGTCTACACAAATGAAATGAGTTAACTTCGTCAGATCCCTCACACTGATTGCAAGCTTAAACGTTATTGGAACGTTAATAATTATACTAGTATGTGACTTCGTTACTATTCAACGTGATTCGCAATGACATATGGGGTTCTATAATTTTCCTTATCCGTCTACAATCTTACGTCTACACTTCACAGCTTCCTCTCACGACCTAGAACCTAGAACGACTAGACGTTGCTAGAAGTCTCGATATTGGCGGCGCAGCCGGATTTTTAGCCTAAAATTAAATGTCATGGGACATGCTCAATCCCGCTTTTCGGTGATTACTCGATGGTAGAAAAAAGGAAACTATAGAAGAACTTAATAAATAGGTAATTTGTAAGTAATGCCTTAGTTAGGTATTTGTATTCTTCTGAAGCCTTAACTACCTTACAGGGTAAACTATATAGTTATTGTTATTAGTATAGTAACGTATGAAAAATTTTTCTATGGCTATCATCATTGTAAACTTAACTTGAAACACAAATAAAAGGATACGTTATAAAAAAACTGCATATTTATTATTTATGTTTCTTTTGTTCGCTTTTTTACTCAGAAGGTTTCAAAATCCCATCTTGCCCGAAAAAAAATCTGGCAACGCTGACCATAACACACTACGCGGCGGGCATGTATTGATTTGTATCAATGTAATCATCACCTGGCAGTGCTTTTGAGCCATCGTTGTAAGACACTGACTTTTCTTAACAAATGGTATTCGATTAAAAACAGCCGGGACCGACTATTTAACGTTTTATCTGTAAAGACAAGTTATCACGGAAGTATTCGTTTGAATAGGAAGGACCGTGCCAGACGTTTATTTAACTCCGATAATTGAAAACAAATTGCGAATGCGCCAGGAACACTATTAATTATAAATTAACTTCGTCCATAATGCTTTTGGAAAATCAATTATGTAAAACTTAGTTAAATTACTTAAAAACTAAACATATCGCTAAAAAGTAAAAAGTTAATAAGATACCATGCAAAAGGTCGTGGATTCGAACCCCGCTAGGGACATATGTTTGTATAATGAATAGACATGTGCTCCCGAGTTAAGGATGTTTTTCATTTATATATGTATTTATTTCCAAAAAATGTATTTGTGTAGTTTATCAACAATCTGATATCCATAATACAAGCCTAGTTGCTTAGTGTGGAACTAGATGGCGCTGTATGTTTGTGCAAAGATATTTATTTATTATAATATTATTAATATTAGGAAGTTCCAAATTTAAACTTCGCCGAAAGTTTTGTTTTACTCATCAACAGCATAGAGGTCTACTGCTGAACGTGCTTTCTTTGGCGCAATTTGCTTTATTGGTCGTATGACATTTTTCGGAACGGATTCTTCATGAAATGTTACAATTATAGGCGTAACGAAAAGGCATATCAAGTCGAAATGTATGAAGCCTGTTAATGGTTTCAAACTACCTGAATCACTTTTTAGGCTACTACCTACACTATACTACCTTATCATAAAAAACAATCGCTACATAATTATTTTGTACTAGCAGCTGCCCGCGACTTCGTCCGCGTAGACTACATGAATCAACACTTTATTACTTTCCCACGGGAATACATTCAGCAGAAAAATTACCATGTAGAGTTTATCTCAAACAGGAAAAGACCCTGGGCAGATAACAAGTATGTGGAACCATATTGATGTTTTGCCAGGTAAATGAATTAAGACAGGGATCCATTAAAAGACCTTTCTGAAAAATTCTGGTTTATATTTATTAAAGTACTTCCTTATAAACAACATTTTTTGCCATGTTTGAAGGTGGTAGCAATAGAACCAAACTTTGAGGTGAACTTACACGTGAGCCTGCCACATAGAACTGACCGTGAGAGAAACAGTCCTGTCGTAGGTCTACTCCGGCGAATTTGAGAGTTTGCCCCTGCGACTTATTTATTGTCATGGCAAAACAGACCTTTAGTGGAAACTGAAGCCTTTTGAATTCAAAGGGAAGATCATTTGGTATTAATGGAATACGCGGTACAAACACTGTTTCCCCTGAGCAGGTCCTGTTAAAATAGTGGCCTCTACTACGTTCCGGTGCAAAGCCTTGACTTGCAACCTAGTACCGTTACAAAGTTTGAGTGGCTTTAAATTTCTCAATAACATAACAGGTGCACCCACACGTAGTAAAAGTCTGTGATATGGCATACCCGGTGGGTTCAAAGTGTTCAAAAATTCTACGGGATAATTAACGGCATCGTTGGTGTTTACCACGGTATCTATTGAGCTATGAATAATCTGTTGTCCTTCAAAAGAGTTCAATAATATGTCATTGATGACCGCTGCTTGGTCGTTCTTTCGAAATGGCGAAATGAATTTCGAATTCTAAATAACGACACCAATATAGACTTTTTTGGTATCATCCCCCACCCCTATCTCACCCCTAGAGGGTTGGCTTAAAATAAATGTCATTTTCATAATCAACATCCCAAAAAACCTAAATAACGACACCAATATCGATTTTATGGTTTCAACCCCCATTTTATACCCCAGGGGGCTGTTTTTCGAAAAATCTCAACTCACCCTTATCTCATTCTCTAACCCCGAGGACCTTTAGGCGGACGCGAACACCGATCGGTGTCCAAAATACTTTTATACCTTCAACACTCGCGAACACCGATCGGTGTCGGCGGTACACCCGACTTTCAACTCTCAATTGTAATGATTATAGAGTTCCAATTCCTTTGGACTGTGTTTGAACTTGTTCTCTATTAAATTCCGCATCCAATAATGTGCGCCATGTCATGTTAGCTATGATATTTAGTCTGTATTTGCGAAAATATTTTTTTTCTCTTTGGCTGGGAGTATAGGCATAGAATTCCAACTACTGTTTTTTATTAGAACAGGCTTAGGAACCTGGCCATAGAGCTTCCAATTCTCATAACAATTTATTGAATTACCCGTTTTTTTAAGAAAAACATGAAATAAATCTGTACTTTCCGTAAAAATACCAATTATATCGTGGATATAGGTATACCTACATATTACAACTCGTAACATTTTTCTGATTTTTTGTATTATAGCTGTAGTAGTGTTCATTCATTATATCCATAGATAATATATTCCCGTAGCTATAGCTTTTCACAGATTACAAATACACCCAGTAGAAGAGTATCTATAAACGTTTTTAATACCGCAGGTATTTTCGAAAATTTGACAGGCGCGCCGAGATACTTGACCCGCGGAATTATAAAAAGGAAAGAGAGGACATAGAGGTTAACCCCCATTTCACAAACCAGGGGGTTGTTTTTCGAAAAATCTCAAAACACGTATTAGCTTATTTGTTCCTAGGAGTACTCTTGCGAAGTTTCGAGTCGAAAATAGTCGAAATGTCCAAGTTATACTGTTTCTTCATACAAACTTCCCACCCCTGTTTCACCCCCTAAAGGGTGAATTTTTAAAAATCCTTTCTTAGTGCTCACCTAGACCTCGTAAGGAACCTACATGCCAAATTTGGAAACTCTATTCACCCCTTTGACTATGACTTTGACTAAAACTTTGACTATGACTTTGACTATGACTTCGACTATGACATTGACTACGACTTTGACTTTGACTTTGACTTTGACTTTGACTTTGACTTTGACTCTGACTATGACTTTGACTTTGACTATGACTTTGACTATGACTTTGCCTATGACTGTGACTTTGACTATGACTATGACTTTGACTATGATTTTGACTATGACTTTGACATGACTTTGACTTGACTTTGACTATGAATTTTACTTTTCGACTTTGAGTCTTCGACTTTGAGTCTTTGACTTTGAGCCTTCGACTTTGAGCCTTCGACTTTGAGCCTTCGAATTTGAGCCTTCGTCTTTGAGCCTTTGACTTTGAGCCTTCGACTTTGAGTCTTCGACTTTGAGTCTTCGTCTTTGAGCCTTTGACTTTGAGCCTTCGACTTTGAGTCTTCGACTTTGAGCCTTCGACTTTGAGCCTTCGACTTTGAGCCTTTGAATTTGAGCCTTCGACTTTGAGCCTTCGACTTTGAATCTTCGACATTGACTCTTCGACTTTGACTCTTCGACTTCGACACCAATTTGAAATTGTGATTTCAACCCCTACCACTATCGCAACCCGTAAGGGCTTAGCTTCAAAATAAATGTCATTTTCGCAATCAACGTCCCAAAAAACCTAAATAACGACACCAATATAGACTTTTTTGGTCTCACACCCCCACCCCTATCTCACCCCTAGAGGGTTGGCTTAAAATAAATGTCATTTTCTTAATCAACATCCCAAAAAACCTAAATAACGACACCAATATCGATTTTATGGTTTTAACCCGCATTTCACACCCCAGGGGGCTGTTTTTCGAAAAATCTCAACTCACCCTTATCTCATTCTCTAACCCCAAGGGGTTAGCTTCAAAACAAATGGCACTTTCGTAATCAACGTCCCAAAAACCTAAATAATGACACCAATATTGACTTTTTTGGTATCAACCCCCACCCCTATCTCAACCCTAGAGGGTTAACTTAAAATAAATGTTATATTCATAATCAACATCCCATAAAATCTAAATAACGACACCATTATCGATTATATGGCTTTAACCCCCATTTCACACCCCAGGGGGTTGTCCAATATAGACTTTTTTGGTAGCAACCCCCACCCCTTTTTTTTTTTTTTTTTTTTAGCCAGGAGAAACGCTCATGCTTATCCGCCCTCCTCGGGGGAGGGGGGCGGATTATGTCGGACTCCGGCACAGAAGGTGCCGGCCTACCGACTAAAAACTCCTGGGTGTTCCTTCGCGCGCGCCTATGCGGCGTGGCCACGGGTACCATCTGGTATTCGTCCGCAGCCACGCCGGCGCGATGCCCGCCGCCGAACAACAGCGGCGGCAGGCCCACCTCTGGGCTGGAGCAGGGAGGAATCGCCTGGTCCAGCCACCTCTAGAAGGCGCGCGGAAACACCGCGCGCGCCTTCTCGCGGGGCCTATGTGTGGGCGGTGATCCCCCCGGATCGCCACCCACGGCCCCGCAGGGTAGGGGGGCAGAGGATCGCCTATCATTAAAGATAAGCTCTCCTCCGTGCCCCCCATGCGGCTGCATCTCCCCTCGCTCTGCGAGTGACCTCGCAGAGAGAGAGGACCGCTTTCCACGGCCTCTCCTTGGCGTCCGCAGCTCGGACCTGGCTGCGGCCGGCAAAGAGTGGCCGTCCCGCACGGCTACGACCTCTCAACAGAGAGGTCGTCCCCTACCATAGCGGCCCGTAACAGCGGGAGGCCCGGAGAGGAGGCGGGGTGAACACCGCCCCTCCAACCCTCCCGCCGTCTCCCCCTGCGAACAGAGGGAGAGGGCCGCTTCCCACGACCTCTCGTCGACGGCCGCAGCCTTAGCTGCAGTCGTCAAGGAGAGGTCGCCCAAGTGCTGCAGACGATTCCACGGCGTCCCCTGCCCGGATGGGCATTCCTCAGGGAGCGCCGCTTCCTCGCCGCAGCCCGCTGTGGTGGAATTCGCCCTCCACCATCCCTCGTCGTTCCACTCCCGAAAACGAATTTTCGGGAGTGGGACGACGAGGTCATCTCGGCGCCGAGGCGGGCCTCGGAGCCGAAACTTGGGCTGGTTTTTTATAGAGGTTTTCCTTCCTCGCGGTCCGGGGGGTTAAGCCAAGACCCTCGGTCCCGGACTGCAGCTGAAAGCCGCGGTCCCGGATTACGAGCCCGGCGGTGGCAAGGGGTAGGAAGTTCCCCACCAGGAGGTTCCTCCTCCCCACGCCTGCTCGGCGGCAGTACGAGTGCACACCGAGCCCACCCTTACTCCCCCACTAGGAGGGGAGCGTCTCCTGCTCCATCCGCAGTGCCCCTCTGCTAAACCAGAGGGACACGCGGAGGAGCCCCCCGGTGTCAGACTATTCGCCATCGGCCAACAAGAACCCTTAAAAGGGAAGTTGTTGACCGATGCCCAGGGTGCACCGGCCCAACGACTACCGTTCCCCCCAGACGCATCCAAGGGGACAAGTAGCCATCAAGCACACGAGGAGGTTGTCTGACATCGCACCCCAGCAACCCCCACCCCTATCTCAACCCTAGAGGGTTAACTTAAAATAAATGTCAGTTTCATAATTAACATCCCATAAAACCTAAATAACGACACCAATATCGATTTTATGGTTTTAACCCCCATTTCACAACACAGGGGGTTGTTTTTCGAAAAATCTCAAAACACTTATTAGCTTATTTGTTCCTAGGAGAACTCTTGGGAAATTTCGAGTCGAAAATAGTCGAAATGTCCAAGTTATACTGTTTCTTCATACAAGCTT
Organism: Oegoconia quadripuncta; assembly: GCA_949316235.1. NCBI lineage: Eukaryota > Metazoa > Arthropoda > Insecta > Lepidoptera > Autostichidae > Oegoconia > Oegoconia quadripuncta. The sequence continues at coordinate 31,668,930 of OX438741.1, read as the reverse complement.
CCCACCCCTGTTTCACCCCCTTAAAGGGTGAATTTTGAAAAATCCTTTCTTAGTGCTCCCCTAGACCTCGTAAGGAACCTACGTGCCAAATTTGGAAACTCTAAACCCAGCGGTTTGGCCTGTGCGATTTGAATTTGTGATTTCAACCCCTACCACTATCGCAACCCGTAAGGGGTTAGCTTCAAAATAAATGTCATTTTCGCAATCAACGTCCCAAAAAACCTAAATAACGACACTAATATAGACTTTTTTGGTATCATCCCCCACCCCTATCTCACCCCTAGAGGGTTGGCTTAATATAAATGTCATTTTCATAATCAACATCCCAAAAAACCTAAATAACGACACCAATATCGATTTTATGGTTTCAACCCCCATTTCTGACCCCAGGGGGCTGTTTTTCGAAAAATCTCAACTTACCCTTATCTCATTCTCTAACCCCAAGGGGTTAGCTTCAAAACACATGGCATTTTCGTAATCAACGTCCCAAAAAACCTAAATAATGACACCAATATTGACTTTTTGGTATCAACCCCCACCCCTATCTCAACCCTAGAGGGTCAACTTAAAATAAATGTCATTTTCATAATTAACATCCCATAAAACCTAAATAACGACACCAATATCGATTTTATGGTTTTAACCCCCATTTCACAACCCAGGGGGTTGTTTTTCGAAAAATCTCAAAACACGTATTAGCTTATTTGTTCCTAGGAGTATTCTTGCGAAGTTTCGAGTCGAAAATAGTCGAAATGTCCAAGTTATACTGTTTCTTCATACAAACTTCCCACCCCTGTTTCACCCCCTTAAAGGGTGAATTTTGAAAAATCCTTTCTTAGTGCTCCCCTAGACCTCGTAAGGAACCTACGTGCCAAATTTGGAAACTCTAGACTCAGCGGTTTGGCCTGTGCGTTGATATGTCAGTCAGTCAGTCAGTCAGTCAGTCAGTTTCTTCCTTTATATATTTAGATGATCTGCACAACACTAATCAGTAGCAGAAATCGACGACATGTTTCAAGTTTAAAGACCGCGCTGTGTTGGGACACGTTTGTTTTAATGTAGGAATAAAAAAATATAATTTTCATATTTCAAACTAGCTATGTTTGGTCGGAAATGATGAACAGAGGCTCTAAATAATATGCTGTCTTTGACCCTTTCAGCTTAGTGTACCCTTTCGATTACACGTTATACACATCGACTTACTTATATCTTTATGTATTTTACCTAAAGCATACCGCATTATCGTGGTTCGGGACAATGTGAAATAACCAACCATTTTATATTTGTTAGTTATTTCTTGTGGTTGTTATACTGCGGAATTTAGGATATTGTCAGTGAAGGACAAGAGGGCAGTGAAATTACAAGCTTAAGAGGCCTTATTTGGTAATATGACAGCGCATCTCTGACTCCCTGGTTACATTTATCGCGGGCGGTATAATCAATTTCCATCAGCCCCCGTAGCATGACATCGTTTGTCGTGCGCGACGCGACGTGAGAGTGGGATAATTGTATATTTCGTTCAAACGAATGAGCAGGACAAATATTATCTCACACGACATTAACGTTTATCGCGCCTGTCATGCTCCTAGTGCAGATGATGTGCTTTCTCATTTGTCAAGCCATGACATAAAAAATCCATCGATTATAAATATTATCATCATCATCATATCAGCCACAACAGGACGTCTAGTGCTGAATATAGCCCTCTCCCATGAGGATTACTAATTTTTGGGCAAAAAACGTTTCTCAAAGTATCACATGCCAAAAGCATGTTTCCCAAATTTTCATTTGGCAAAAACACATTTGGCAAAACAACATTTCGTAATTTTAAAGTTAGCCATACTATTTTCGGCAATTTATTGTTTAACAAATAATTACATGGCAATGTTTCATTTTACTAAGTATTATGTAGTCAAATATGGTTTGGCATAACATGCTCTTCGCAAAATTATATTGTTATTATACAAATCAATTCCGGCTCTGTTGGGGTCACAGTTCTAACCTAACCTAACCCACTTTTCTAGCAGTTATAATCTAGCCTACGTAACATTGTACTTAATTATTGTACTTACTTGTTTATTCTGATTGCGTGAAATGTCAATTTAATAGGTAATAATTATAATAATAATGATTTATATCAGACTTTTCATATTTTTACAATTTATCACCCATATTAAAATGAAAATTTGAACGAACTTATTTTTGGAATATAATTTTTTACTAAATAAAGCATTTGCTTAATGTATATTTGACTTAATAAAACTTGAGCAAGTAAAAAGTTGCCAAATTAATATTTGACCAAGTGATTAAAATGCGAAATATAAATTTGCTAAAGATTGTTTTGGGAAATGAAACTAGTGTGATAAGTTTTTTGGGAAGTAAAATTTGACGAAAAATGTTTTGCCAAACGGAGGATACACTCGCATATGGTCATATTTGCTATTAACTCTCAGTTAGAGACATGCGAGGAAAATTTCATATCAGCCCCCGTAGCATGACGTTAGTCGCGCGCGACGTTGGGAGAATGAACGTCCAAACGAATGAGCAGGATTAATACTATCTCTCACGAGATAAACGTTTATTGCGCCTGTCATTATAGTGCTGGCAGTTATTACCTACATATTGCAACAATGCGATAATATACAAATGCATTTTATACCGCAACAGAAAAGTAAATACATTACATAGATATATGCTAGGTACTAAGTATAGAGAGTAGGTACGTTATATTAAATTAACTGTTTTTCCCAGTGTAATTGGTAGTGTCGGTTCCATTCCTTTTTACTACGTAGAAGAGCAAAATTCCTGTAATGAATAATTTTAATTACCCTGACAAATGGAATACAAGCCTCTGGGTTGTATAATATTATTGTTATACAATGAGGGATATTTTAAATTTTAAGTCTTTGTCTGCTTGTTTGTTTGATAGCTGCTGATACTTAGCTATGTAAGTATAGAAATCGGCACAGCCGTTTACGTGATTTTGCTCTTATTTATTTATTTATTTATCACTTTATTGTACACATACATAAAATTACACATTAAAAAGAATTAAATACAAATGTACAAAGGGCGAACTTATCTCTTATAAGAGATCTCTTCCAGCAAACCCGCGTTAATCTTATTGTTGTAATTAAACTTAGAACTATTATGAAGATTATAAATTAAATATACAGGGTGAATTTGAATTCGTGTAATTCCCATTACCTAACTTGTGACGTCACTCTTGATTACGAACAATTTTCTCCAAGGAACCATAGTCGAATTAGATCAGAAAATTGTCTATTACTCATTCAAAGTAAACCGCTCTATGAAACCACATTAAGTATGAAAGTGCATCAATTTTCGGCTGAATACGCTTATGTTTCCTAGTGAAAAGTTGTTCGTAATCAAGAGTAGAGTCACCAGTAAACTGGTGTTACACGAATTAAATTTCACCCTGTATATTTAATTTATACATCATTACATTTTACATCATTATAAATTCAACTCTTTTTACGAGTCACTTCTGAAAATCAAGTACGCAGGTAAGTTATCTACATAGTTGGCATAGTTGGATCGCGAAGCTATACGCTCGCTGCAAATCAGGCATTTCATTGTCTCTCGAAGATCGAAGTTAATCCGGTTATACGATATTTGGGTAACTTTGATCGAATACCGCCTCGAGTGAAGTGACAGACATAATTTGACTCGCAATCGTTTGTTTGTTTTGTTTGTACACACTTTATACAATGTATTAATACGATTATATTATAATTATAATACAGCCTTTTTGTTTAACACATCATAATCTCTCGATTTGGGCAAAACCTATTGCTTCTTTTCTACTTATTCTTTTTTTATTTGTCTGTGGTCTGGGATTTAGGCACTTTCTACGTTGAGCATACCATCATCATGTCAGCTGCTGGACAAAGGCCTGCAAAGATGTCCACAACGATCGGTCCTACGCTGCCCGCATCCAGCGGCTACCCGCGATCTTTACCAAATCGTCGGCAGTGGGGGGCCTGCCCACGCTGCGTCTTCCGGTGCGTGGTCGCCACTCGAGGACCTTTCCGCCACAAAGGCCGTCGGTCCTACGAGCAATGTGCCCCGCCCACTGTCACTTAAGTTTGGCAATTCTTCGGGCTATATAGTATATATTACGTTGAACATAAATATTAGGGCTTTTATTAGTCCCGATTCATTGAACACGTGATGGTGAAGGACGAATTATTGCAAAAACAATTTCTTTGTTAAAATATTAATAAATAAATACATCAAATCTACTATTATCGCTATAGCACTCAAATTGTAGGCGGCCTGTTTGTAATAGACCATTATGTTTTTTTTTTCTTGTTTGGAATAATTTGAACCTCATCACGTGTTTAATGAATCAGGACTAATATTAAACTAGGACCTTACGTAGGCTCCGCAGTCACTGCTGTTTTATTTATTATTATTGATTTATATACAGGGTGAATTTGAATTCGTGTAATCCCCATGAAACTGGTGACGCCAGTCTTGATTACGAACAAGTTTCCCCAAGGAACCATAGTGGAATTCGATCAAAAAATTTTCGATTATCCATATAAAGTAAACCATTCTAAAACCACCTTTAGTATGGAGGTCCAACAATTTTTGGCTAGTACTCCACTCCTGATTACATATAACCTTCGACTAGGAACCGTAGCCGAATTCAGCCGAAAATTGTTGGACTTCCATACTAAAGGTGGTATCAGAATGATTCACTTTGTATGGTTAATCGAAATTATTTGTTCGAATTCGTCTATGGTTCCTAATGGAAAGTTGTTCGTAATCAAGAGTGGCGTCACCAGTTAATGGCGATAACACGAATTCAAATTCACCCTGTAATTTTAAGATATGCTTTATTGTACACTCACATAGATCTATATATCTCGTTTTTAGTTCGTAACGGACGTGATTACGAACTTATTTATATAGATTATTCCGGTTGTCAGAGTGTTGGGGTTTCCGGGTCAGTACGCTTCCACCTTCGACCTCACCTTCACTTAAGTAAGACTTAAGTAAGAGGTCAAGTACCAACCCGTTGTGCATAAAAAAAAAGATTAATTACAATGGGAGGAGTGCGATGCAAGGAGCGTCTCCAGACCCCGTAGCATGACATCGTATCTCGCGCGCGACGCGACGTGAGAGTGGGATAGTGGTATATCCCATCCAAACGAATGAGCAGGACAAATATTATCACGCGCCACTTAAAGGTTTATCGCGCCTGTCATGCTTCTAGTGCTATAAAGGTCTATGTGCAGCAGTTTCACTTTGATATATGATTTATTTGTATCAGTACTCACTCATAGTAGGAAGAACTTACCTTCCTTCTCGGCGCTAAGGATTTATTATACCTACCTTTAACCAACATCTGTCGCGATAGATTTCTAATAATTATTTTAAAGATCCGACATGTCATTTGGATGCTATAGAGCTTACACTGTCTGAATGAATTGACCTCTTGTGTAGAAACTAAAGTTGGAATGGATAAATACTGCTAGGAATTTAGGTAAAAACAATTCGGGTCGCATTCTATAGACTCGTTTTATAAAAGGAAGCGGCGAATTACTGTAGTAAAATTGTTGGTGCTGTCGCAATTCATGGTGATGTTGTGTACAGATCAGGCATTCATATCAGAACTGAAAAGGCAATTCAAAGGGTACAAAAATGTTCTGAAAATAGCCGAGAGAAGGAAAATGCAATACGATAATTTCGTTTATAAGATATTTAAGTCAGAAGTTCCAAAATATTTGCATGATACAGGCTTAAACACATGATATTTTTAAATACGCATACAGCCTTCAAAATTTGAATAGGCCAACCCCTCCCTCCACAAATTATAAATACTGACTATTTTCTCAAGTCAAAAGACTTGTACTACAGTCTCAAAATTAGGCAGGTTGCTTAATATTGGTAATTAATTAATATCCACCAAATTTTAAATCACCACACGGGTGTGGCCAATAAGGAACTACAGTTTTCAGTTTGCACCCCTTTTCTGCGCAGGTATTTGGCACAACCACGAGAACACAGTGGCGATGAGCGCGGGCGGCGGTCGTGGACGATAGTATCGTGGGTCGCCGCGCCCGCGCCGGCCCCCGCCTCCCGCGCACGCGCGCCCCGCTCCTGTCACCATGGTTCGCGACAGTAAAAAGATGCCGCATAAGACCGAGTCGCAGAAATGTAAGTTTATTTTTTGATGTGATATTTACTGTATGTGCGTAGCAAGCGTAGCCGTCTATGTGGAAAGATTTTGAATATTACCATGGCAACCATACATTTCCGTGCTACTCTGAAGAACTACCGTCGTGGTCGCAAACTTTAGAGCCTTTTGTCCCATGTTTAGGTGTAGATTGCCATTTCTACAAATTCCCGTGTTTATAGATTACCTTATTCCGATTTCTACAGATTCTCGTGTCTACAAATGCTCCCATTTCTTCAGATTTTTATGCCTACAATTTACCATTAGGTACAACAGATTTACATATTTATAGATTAATATTAATACTTTTACTTGTTCACGTGATTAACAGTTAATAATGCAGGAGGAGGAGGAGGATTTATGTGTATATATTTTATTTTATAATGTATGGACCTCAAAGTCCGAAATAAATGATTTCTTTCTTTCTTTCTTTCTTTCTTTAACTCAACGAAAATTTTAAAAGGCATAGGGTTGGGTGATCCGGCGTAAAGAATTACCGTTTGACGTCCAGCTTTGATATCTTATATTCTTCTCTGTTCCTTTGTCAACATTGTTCCATAATTTCCAACTGTTTTCATCACACAATGTGCTTATGGTCTGTCTACGGAGCATTTGCCATTATGTAACATGATTTCTAAGATTTTTTTATGAAAACTGAGGCAATAACATATTAATGCATTTTGTCCCGCTCAATCCATTATATCAAGGTTGGCTAATGTAGCGGCGCCGGGCCACAACTTTTAAAGGCAAAACTACTACTATATTCATAAGGTTACCTACACACAAAAAACGGACAAAATATGCTTTAATTAATTTTTTTTTTATATAAGAGGGCGGCAAACGAGCATGCGGGTCACCTTATGGAAAGCAATCACCGCCGCCCATGGACACCCGCAACACCAAAAGGGTCACAGATGCGTTGCCGGCCTTTGAGGAAGGTGTAGGCTCGTTTCTTGAAGGTTCCAATGTCGTACTCATTCGGGAATACCGCTGCCGGAAGTCCGTTCCACAAGGTGGTCGTACGTGGTAGGAAGTTTCTTGAGAAACGTACAGTGGTAGACTTCCACTCATCCAGGTGATGTGGATGGAAATTTAATTTTCTCCGAGAAGTGTAACGGTGCAAGCTTAGTAAATGAAATAAATAACTATAATCAATAGTTATTTCATTTCATTTACAAATTAAGTAAATTATTTAAAGCATATTTAATGTCATCTGTGAAGAGCTCTTCCGCGCGCGCCAGCCGCCGACTGCTGGCGGGCAAATTCAAATGCCTTTTGGGTTTGGCCGGCCTTGCATTATATTAATAAAGATCGTTATAACCATCCGTGATATCCTGCACTTCCGACAGATAGGTTGAATTTCAATTATAGGCGACTGATCAGTGATGATTGTAGACACGAAGTAATGAAAACAAATGTAATGTCTGAAATTTTGAAACGCTGTTTCAACAGTTTAAATTCGTAGTCAAAACAAAATTTTATTATACGAGAGACGAAACCTTAACAATATGGTCTGTAATAAAGAAGGTGAAACGATTTGGGCAAAAAGGGAAATTGGTTGTTACATTTTACGATGTTCTAAGGTATTAAAAGAGCCACAAACAAAGCCAAGGTAACTAAGTATTATCAACAGTAACGACAACCCAAGCTTTGTGAAAAATAATTATTCGCACAAAACTCGTTGCGTAACCCAAGTTTTGAAAGCGGCCGAAGAGAATATTGTTAAATGAGATTTATTTATTTAAAATAAATAAATGAGATGACGCTAAACATGTAAGCACACTGCTCAAATAGAATTTATTGAGGGAACTGGTTGTCTTCCCAGCAGCAACACAACGATGTTAGTTGTTTGCCCACGAGCCAGATCACGAAGGGGCGACATTTCCCTTCAGTCGTTCTACTGCTTGGTATAGCAGCAGGACATAGATTACATCGTGTTCCTAAAGGCGGATATTTATTTGCGCTCTGACTCAGATGATCAAGTATCTGGTACTTGATGTTGTTACTATTCAGCCAAAGAAGTAAGTCAGATACAATCTGCCCCCGTAGCATGTCAGGCACGATTAACGTTTATGTCGCGCGGGATAATATTCGTCCTGCTCATTTGCTTGGACGAAATATACAACTATCCTACTCTCACTAAAAGTCGCGCGCGACAAAGAATGTCATGCTACGCAGGCTTTTGTATAGATATAATTAAGGTATGAGGGAGATGACTGGTGATCCTCATTAAAACTCTGGAATTCCCCTCTTTATATTTACGTCACACATCAACCCAACAGTTACCAATAAACTACTGACGATTTGTTTATAAACGAGTAAAGTTAATACAAATTGTTGCAAAGCATGCATATCATTTCGAGTCGGTAACATTAACGATACGTTAAATCTACGGCCGTGCGGCTCATCAGTTTAATAAACTGAGGATTTTTGGAAATGAAGTTGGTAAAATGTATTACTTACGTATATATACAGCCCCTGAAAGAGCTATAGAGAGAAAGGGACCAGGGATGTGCCTTTGTGAGTACCGTACAAGTGATGAGCAGAGGATTGGGATTTTCTTTGCAAAACATAATCAACAGTTGGAGATATGGAGTAAGAATTCATTACACTACACTATACAAGATTATCATTCACTACACTGCTTGCCTCATTGTAGGTGTGATCGACAGCACATCAGTAAGTGCGCGAAGACCTAAGTACCGGTTACTTTAATATAGTTTGTGTCTCAAAATGCATTAATTACCATCCTTGGTATTAGTTGGTTGGATAAGTTTCAGTGTTTTGTTTTGCAATAATATCACATAATGTGCTGTCGAGGTACTGAACTCAACTGAACTGTATAAAAATAACATGCATTATACTCTCAAATTAATTAAGTTGAGGATAGCTGTTAATGACTAGTACAATAAATCAGATCCACTGTAATCTCTCGAATATGGTAAGTTGTTGTTAACTCGAATAATTAAAATAAATAAATAGAATTAACAACAAATCTTACAAGGCAAACATTAGCTAATAAGTGGACGGACGTCACACAAATATTACGTAACTGATTACAGTAGTAGTTATAAAAGCAGATTATTAAAGTTTTAATGGACATGGTGACGCAAATGCAACACAATACTTTTTTTTTTTTTTAATTAGAATGGAATCGCTCTTGACCTTAATCTGGACTAATGTCGAGATAAGGTCTACGATGGAATTGTGGAAGATACTATTGAAGAAAAAGTTCAAATTACATCTCTATTCAATATTTTCTTTATATTATCATCATTATATTTCTTATCATTTCCTAGCGTATTAGTATCACATTCTCCACTTGGAATAAGTAAAAGTTGTTTAGAAAGTGGAACTTGTCTTAAAGCTGATAAGAATTATTAGTAGAACATAATTTGAACCTTGTTTCTATTCACAATTTTCACTTTATGAAAATTTTCTTCTCGCTAATGGTAAAATTCAGCCGCTTTTAGGCGAAATTTCTGGCAATTTGAAGTGCAAACGAATATTAAATCTTCAGTAAGGATTATTTGTGTCATGATCCTCTCAGTTCCAGTGGCAGTAGCCTCACGGATGTTTTCTGTTGCTTCTTGTGGACACGAAAACTCAGTTTTTACACTTTTTTACACTTCCCTTATTAATATTTATGACTTGTTCATACACTGACTTTGTTGCACAATATTCCGATGTTAGTATGCAAACACAACACAAAAGATACAAATTGCGTGAAAATAAACATAAATTCAAGGTCGTTGATCTGTATGACTCTATCGCTTTCGCTTGTTAGTTGTAATGTAATTTGTGCAGAACCTTATCTACCGGCCGCACTCGGCTTGATCGTAAAAGGCACACCCGTTTGTGGCGATTACGAACATAATTATAGTACATGTGTATTTAGCCAAAATTGCTTTAACGAGACACAAAAAGCAGCTTTGTAAAGGCTGAATATGCTACTAAAATTTTAGTGTCACATCATAACAAACCTCAGTGTAAGTACTTACGTACAAATAGAGTTATTGTACATACTAAGTAGAAAGCAAATATCAGAAATACGTTTTTGAAAGCAAGAAATTATTTCATTGAACTGTAACTACATAACATAAATTTTAAAGAAATAATAACAGTAGGTGCTTCAGTTTCGAGATCCACAACGTTCTCCATTCAGCATTGTGTTTTCGTTGGAATAACCACATTTGCTTAGTTGCTTCCTCATACAAATGAGTTTCTACAAAGTTTCGACCTAGTAAATAGGTTTAGCGCGCTTGCTTTCAGCTGTATAGATACTACATAGTGCCTGTAAACGCACCAATTACATGAACGCAATCTTTAAACATGATTGAAGAGTCCGATATGCCAAAGGCATTCTAAGTTATCCAAATTCTTAATATTTCATTCAAATGGGAAACGTAACTGGTATCTTACCCATGACATTGAATAGAATATATTTTCTTATCTAGATGTATACATTACATTAAGGAATTTTTGAGTAACAATTTGTGATGTGATGGAACAAAAGCGTGATTGAGTTAAGAACAAAAACATAATGTCTTTGAGTAAGAAACATCCATATTTCCAAACTTTCGCATTCTTCATATTCATGTGACTAATCACACGTATGAATAATCACAAATTGAGGAGGTAAGTCTCAAATTGAAAAATTCAACTATTAAACTTCAACCAGCGTAAAAGCGTACAGCGAAAAGGATTTGAATTTGCCCGAAAAATTTCCTGCTGCAAAATCACATTACGGGCACTTGCCGAAATGAATTTTGTTGAGAGAATATGATCACGAGCTTCGTGCGATAGTGAGGATATAAGCAGCCCATTGGAGCGGCTGTGTCGATACTCAGGATGCGAAATAGCTAACTCAGTGTGCTAAAGATAACGACATGGTCTCGACCTACTTACTGTATAACCCACTGAGATGTTGTGCTCGTAGCCTAAAGTATTGGCATTCATGTTTATAAAGTGACCGACTAGGTACTAAAATCGACGATATATATTCTCAATTATTTTGTGAGTAATGTGTGGGTTTTGTTAGAAATTAAAATGCTTATTTTTTTTTAATAATGTAGAACAACCTTATGACAGTGAATGAAGCAAAAGAGGTGTGGGCTTTTTGGCCGGAACTCGGCGAGTGAAGTTGCATTTTTCTTTATAATTCTTATAATTTGTGCATTCTAACTTTTGAAGCTTAATAATGGCAGAATATTGTGCAGCAAACGTTAGTGATGGCGTACAAGTGAAGGGAACCTACCTATATTGTTTGTTAGCAAAGTAGAAATCTGTAATTGGTATAAGTTTAGTAACAAAATATTGTATGAATGTTTTTAAAATATTGCTGTTGATTCTATATTACGAATAAATAAATGAAAATAGATACAAGTCCATATAATTACTTTTTTTTCTTAGATACGAATAAAAATAATACGTATTATATAAAATATGCGTTCGAAGCAAAATACAAATTAAATAAATCCATACTAATATTTTAAATACGAGAGGCTGTCTATCTGTCCTGCTTTCACGCCTAAACTGTTCAACCGATTATAAATAAAAATTTCACAGAGCGGTAGTGTTATTTAAAAAATACGTGACAAAACGATACTCGGAAAAATTGCGTTTAAGGCATCCATGTAAGAAACCTGTCAAAAGACAGAAAATTGGTTGAAATTTCTAAGAAAAAAAAATGCATTCTAAATTCAGAAAAGATTATAGAGTTTGGCTAACGAAAGCTTGGCCTGGAATTTTCTTAAAAGTTTTAATATGGCAACATTATTAAATTGTTAAAGGCTTATTCATAACTTTATAATCTTGATAGTAGTTGATCGAATCTATATAAATATTATAAAGAAATATCTATAATATAGACTAACATTTAAAAATTAAATTAAAATTTAAAAGTAATTCCAATTCGGGATGGGTATTATAAATAATCTGTTATATATAAAACTTATTATAATGGGTTATTATAATGTATTACCACAGAATACATAATAGTACTACCATAATGCAAATGTTTGTATTACACTCAGAAACAGCAGTTCAGAAATTACCATTGGTTTTCTAGATAAATACGGGTACCGTAGTTAAAATTTCAAGAAATTGTTTTCTTTGTTAGCAATTCTTAAATACATGCCAACTTTCTCTCTGAAGTGTCTCTTATTATTTTCAGAGCCGAGCTGGAGATACGAAAGATAAATGGCTTCATTACCTACAGACGGGATAGGATTGAGAGTCGATCGTATTCATTCTGCTTCAACTTTTTGGTTCGGCAAATTAAATCGTATCGAAAACGAGAAAATAGAACTTAATTTCTTTTAGCATCATTTTGATGTGGTAGTATTCAACGGGGCCAATACCGAGTATTTGCCGACTATGCGAATTAAATTTACGGGCAGGTATATTATTTACAGCACAGTATAATGTCGTATGGTTGAGCATTATTGTTGTATTTTATTTTTATTGCTTACCAGAATCTGTCTGAAACTTACTACTAATATAACATTAATATTAATTTGTATTTAGGGTAAATCAGTGTTTTGCTCTTGAGCAATCCGACACTGAGCCTGAGCTATGGCCCATTTGTGCCACTGCAGCACACACATACTTTTTATATCTATTTTCTGTTTGTACTTTTATATTTTCTGTTTTTATTGTCATATTTTGTAAAATGCTGTCTGCATATTTAAACTTGCGTGCATGCTTAGCAAAAGTAAACGTTTATCTATCTATCTAGTTAGGAAAATATACAAATTAGAAAAGTGCTCGTTCAATTTCCACACTCTTTTATTTTCTTGGAAGTCTCCAACCTCTCCAAGTAGACGAGTAGGAAGTGGATGAGGTAGGATAATGGATAAATTAGGAAGGTGACGTGTTCATCCACTTTCCTACCTCATCTATTTTCCGATTATTCCTTGCAAGTCCACTTAACTCAAAACGAGGAGGACGAATTAGGAAATTGATCGGTGTCATGCGAGGGGGTATCAATTAGATACATCACAGAATCAGAATCCAAGTTATGGGTAATGTCTTTCGGGTGTATGTTAGATCTCTATGTTACCTCCTGTAACCCAAACGGCTTGACCAATTTACAAGTGCAAGGTGTCGTTAGATTCGTCTTGATTCCCAGAGTGTCATGGGATTTTTATAGAAAAAAATCTTATACCTATCATCATCATCATTATCAACCACAGGACGTCTACTGCTGAACATATGCCGCCCCCATAGAATCCCAGAGTGGCCGGCCTGCTTCCAGAGGTTTCCCGTGACTATATCAAGTACCTATGGCGCCCGCAAAATACAAAAAATGCTTTCAGTATTTTACATAGTGGGTACCGAACCATATCACAACTAAAAAAGAATAAATTCTCAGCTATAACTTGCTGAAATCGAAAACATCAATAGACATTATGGAAAGCAATTTTTCCTGGTCCCGTCTTGGGACCACGCCTCGACAATGAAATTGATATATTTCACGAAAAAAGCCTTGTGTTGCATCATTGAGGTATTCCCTAAAGTCGTACATACTGAGGTTCATAGATAATTATAGATAAATATCTACGACACCAGGCTTAAATATAGGGGTAACTAAGTAACACTCTCAGGATGCATGATCTTTTCTTGTCAAAGATATAGCCAAGTTCATTCATTCATTCATATATTTACGGAAACATACTTGTGTTGTTTGGAGCTTTTAGGGTTATTTTGAAATCTCACAGGCTGTAAATATTTAAATAATTGTCGGCCGATCTGTCTAGTGGGTCTACGGCAGGGTAGTGCCTTCGAAACCAAGTTTTGAGACCAGATAATTGGTTTGTCTGTAATATTTCATCATCATTAATCAAAATAAATGGAGATTTATTTTTAACCACAGAATAAAACAAAAAAATCGCTTTGACCTGCACTCGACAAGCCTAAAATAATAAATACTTAAATGGCTTTGATTTTCCAGAATTCACAATTATAATAAAAGTGGCCATTTTTATCAATAATTTAAAATTGACGAAAATAGCCGCAATGAAAGCTATTTAGGTATCATTTATAATTAACTAAGGCACGTTGAAGAAAAAGGCTTTTCGAATGCAGATCAGAGCAATATTTTGATTTAGGCTGTATTTAAAAAGAAATCTTAATTTAGCCACTGGACGGGTTAAACCCTCTTAATATTTATTTCATTTAAAAAACAATGTTCTAGTTATATTTTTTTAATACTCCGAGAACAAGCAGCCATGTCTGTTGACCCAAGACTCGACATGGAACAACTTGGAAACTGATTACCTTACCATTTTTCGATTGTACCATTATTGCATAGTTGCATGTCAGATGACGTTTATGACGTCAAATGATGCACTGCGAAAGAGAACGGAACCGTATTGAAGTTGATTATTTTACCACTTTTTAGCTGTTCAAATATATTAGAACAATCAGACCTACAAATAGCCGTAACCTACCTACCTAGAGTAGCCGTACCTACTCCTAGCTAGGGTTGTACTTCATCATAGTACTTAATTTAGTACTCCCCCAGGGCTGGCCGTAATATTACCACCAGTAAATTACGCAGCTGTTGAAAAAACATAAATTAACGCTAGCAGAATATTATTTAATAATAATAGAGATATGTAATATCAGTTTTCGTAATCAACATGTTTTAAATAAGAGAACAGTGATCCTGTGGGTTTCTTGCGCCTACAGATGATTTCCCTTTCCGAAGCGATAGTAGCATGGACATTTTGACTGACAAATATACGCAATTAGCTCTATTATTAATTCCAGGAGATTTAAATTGACATTCAATACGAGTATGTAATAAATGCTTGAAGTTTGAGGTATGCACTTATCACCACGATCGGGGGCGAGTTGCTGGGTCGCAGATCTGGTGAGTTGGCAGATCCCAGAGCGAGCTAGTTGGCGGTTTGCAGATGTGAGTTGTTGGGTCGCAGATCGATCGAGTTTAGCCGAACTAGATGTAATTTTGAATAATTTAGCCTAAAACAAACAAGCGCTTAGTCTGGATTTTTTAGAAAATCCGATTTTTCATTTGTATCGTAATAAGAATAAACACTAACTGATATTTAATTAGGTAGACTTTTGTTAAACATAGTTAATTTATTGATGTATGAAAACTAAGCATGCTATGGTTAGGTATGCATGTGTTTTAGCTGAAAATGCCGTCGAACTAAAATGAGAACTAATATTTTGTAAAAATAATTTCCATAGATGTTTTGAATTTAAAGAAATACACATCAATTGCGACTTTTTTTTAAAGAAAGACAATTTTCAACTTTAGCTTATTTAATTACATACATACTTGGTACTTGTGTTTCTTACAAATGCTTTATTTTTAGCAATTGTTACGACATTAAAACAGTTTATTTTGTATTTTGCGGTCGCCATGTTGTATTATTAACCATAATAATAATAACCCTTCCTTTTGGTTAGCGTAGTAAGTAAAAATTATCCTATCTGGCAATCAAGACGAAACTAACGACACCTTGCACTTCAAAATCGCTCAGGAGGAGTAGAAATCTATGGCAGTCGGAAGGTTTATTCATTGCAAATTAAATGAAGGTGAGTTCGAAAAGGTGGAAGGAACTTGTAATGGTAGTCAAATATGTTGCAGGTTAGCAAAATTCCATCTTACACAACTTTTAAAACTAAGTTTGTTTTTATCGTTAGATGATTACTATTTTCTTTACCTTGGGCCACGTAGATGATTAAAACATAACTGCAGGTATTTCGTTTGGTAGTTACTTAAGCTACGCCTAACGAATAAAGCTGACTGAATTATGAAAGGCATTCATTTATTACCAACCCTTTGACTCACTGGGAAAGTAATTAACTTTAAATTGGAGTTAGTGGCAATCGTTGGAGCGGGGCTTCTAGTAATTTTGCATCTACTTTCAAAGAAAGAAAAATCCACTTTCACGAAAGGTTTAATAAATGGAAAATATTGCATGTATTTTTGTTTCTGTATTGATCCGACTGGTATCTTTTTGTTAATTTCTTCTTGGAGACCGATTTTTCATGCACTCAACATTACAAAGGCGATTATATTATAAGTGTGAAAATGAAAATGGGATCTCGAGTGTGTGAGAATCGGGCTCCAGGTCAATAACTCACTGAAACTTTAAGATTGTGGCACTCCCACCAACCACCACCAAATCTTCATTTTAGAGACACAATGGTAGCTGTTGGAAATATTCTAAGTAACTACTGATGACCGGTGGAAATAAAATTTAAGTTTGGTTCCAATCCGACCTGTTTGGTGTAGTATGGTTAGAAACTCTGCTGCTATACCAAAAGGTCGTGGGTTTGAATCCCGCTAGGGGCATATGTTTGTATGATGAATACGGACGGAGTTATGGATGTTTTTCATTTATATAATGTATTTATTTACAAAAAAAAAATGTATTTGTGTAGTGAGTGTATCAACCATCTGATATCCACAACACAAGCCTTTTTTTTTTTTTTTTTTTCGAGGGGAAATACGTTTACGCATTCGACCCGCCGCTGTGGGGCAGCGACGGGGATATGTGGGACTCCCCGCTCCAATGACAGGAGCGGGACTACCCACTAAAACCCCCCGGCGACCTTCCTCGGCAGTAGGGAGGACCTGGGAACGCATAAGCGGCTCCAGGTCGTCCCCCGCCCCGCCTCCCCTCACAAGGGGAGGCCCGTTCCCGGAGGGCGGCTAGCGCGCCCTCCGCGGGAGCACTGTCGAGCCCCACACCGCGATCAGCGAGCGGTGTGAGGCGCGACAGGGCCCGATGCGACGACACCCCCCCGGTCGCTCCGCCTAGCCTAGCCTAACACAAGCCTAGTTGCTTAGTGTAAAACTAGATGGCGCTGTCTGTATATGTCCAGGCTATTTTATTTATTTAATAGTGCTACTTGAGTACATATCGTTAAACCCATAAATTGAACGAAAAAACTACAAAAAACAGTATACATTTAATAGCGTTACAAGTAAATTACATTAAACCCAAAAAAAAAAATCGCCACTAGTAGTTGGCAAATAAGATGGCTGAAATTACGAATAATGTGTTTGTACACGAACGATTTAAACAATAAAAAGTTAAACCACATGAAATAAACGGCCAACTTCTTATAAAATTGCGGCTTTATGCAAAATGTCTCCAAATATCCCTTATACTGTGCAAACTTTGGGAGCAACAATTTTTTCATGTAAGTTTTTGTTTTACGTGTCAAATAGTTTCTTATATCGGAGCATTCGAGCTTTCTATCCCTTTAGTTGTGGATATCATATTTTGTATTGATACCCGATCCGGCGAGACCCTGTCGCGAGTGAACGATCTAGTCTGGCAAAATATTACGAGACATAAAAGATAACATAAATCCGAAAGCAATTTTTGTTCAATTCTATAGTTGGTACACTATACCATGTCGTAAATCTTCCTGATTGGTCAACGATCTATCTTCTATTCGCTATAACTATCTAACAGGGGTAATTCAGAAAATTGTTTAACCAACTTCAAAAAGGTAGAACTTGTCAATTTAACGGTATTATTAATATACCATCACTCTGATCTACCACGCAGGTCTAGTGCGGATTATTATTATTAAATTCTTTATTGCACACAAAAATAAAATACAAAGAACATTTAACATAGAAGTGAAGTGTAAAAAGATGTGGATTGTGTAGTTAGTATCTAGCGGATTGTATCTTGTATCTACTAGCCACCTGACTGACAATCAATGTTTTCAAGTCGCCCTACAGGTGGGGTTGCCAGATTAAATAAAATCCGGGTATAATCCCGGACAAGTGTAGAAAATTCCAGAAATTTTCTTAAAATTGCCTAAAATGTAGTAATATGAGATTTTTGTGGTTAAACGAGTTTTAATTCAATGGTCAAAAGAACGGATGTATCTTTACAGTTGATTCTTTTAACTTAACATATAATGGATGTGTTGCCTTCTACAAAACGATTATGACGCACTGCTGCAGGGTATTTATGGGAATGTCAAATAACATGAATGACTACCTAAGTAGCTTCTGCTATACTCCAGACGCCTTTGAATTTCCCCAGCAATCCGGGCAAACAGGGATATGTCCTAAAAATTCCAGACGTATGGCAACACTATGCGTTATTTGGGCAAGGGGTATCCCGAACAGCCCTAACAGATGTTCCGATTTGGATCGCGCCGACCACCCAACTACGACCAAAACGGAACATCTGTATAGGTGGTTGGCCCAACATAATTATTATTAACACAGGTTGGATGTGGTCGGCTCTCTGGCTTATCCGACGAGCAGTGTTGCCAACAAATAAGTTGGCTCTCCACCATACCTATTCAACTTCTAAAACCGCCAGAAAACCACTAACATAAAACGGTCCTACTCTCATAATCGCTGAATTATCCGCACGGGACGGTAGAGTAATACTTTCTCCATTGTGATTTGTATGTTTTTCGTTTATTGTATTTTTCCTATATCTATAATGAAATAATCTATGGTATTTTTTTTAACATTGGTTGATTGTCAGAACAGTCTTGTAAATTAAAAAGATGATATAAATCTTGTCCGCGTTCTGGTCCTCAAGAATTTTATGTTTTTTCCATCGACACCCTGGAGAAGAAGATCCAACTATAGTTTATACTATTAGTAGGTAGTAGTTAGTTATGTATATATAACTATACCTTCACAGTACCCATGAAAACTGTTAACATTTTTTTTTCAATTACCTCGTTAATTTTTTTTTATGCCCGACGGGTGCGTACTTGACCTCAATCACACCCGATGTTAAGTAAAGGTGAGGTCGAAGATGGAAGCGTACTGACCCGGAAACCCCAACACATTTGGGGGACTGGCTATCTTATCTCTGACAACCGGAACACATCAATGCCATTAACATTGCTGCTTGGCGGCAGATTTAGATAAGATGGTGGTAGCTAGCCAGGCGGACATTTAAAATGCCCTACCACCAACCAAACCGAGTACTTAAAACCCCGCTGGGCATTGAACCCGCGACCTCCGAATCGTAAACCCAATGTTGTTTACATTGAGCCACCGAGGAGGTTTTATTAAAATTGTTGTAAGGTAGTACAACAGAAAACATGAATTCGCTACAATATATTAGGTAGGTAATTCTATTTTAAACGAAACTCTACAAGATACCTTCTACAAGTTATTCGACAAGTGTTTTAATTAAGAACAAGATTCTACTCTAACTTTCTATTAAATCAGTGTGCTAGCGCTTGTTGCTTGACATCGGAAGCTCCGGATAAAGTACCTACTTCCTAACAGATGTTCCAGGGCATTCTAAATGAATTCCATTCCAAGTGCAAGAAAACGAATGGAGATATTTACTTTATTACATTTTCGAGCGAACGAGTAAGGATAAGTAATTACGTAACTAGTTTTCATACAAATTAGCAACAGGTTTAAATTATTGATGAAATGGCCACTTCTATACATACGTCCAAATTCTCGATAAAGGTACATTTTGGATTTAGGTAGTATTAGCTTTTCACCCGCGGCTTCCCCTGCGTGGAATAACTTTATCGCTGATATGTTTAATTTCTTTATCCCACGGGAACTACCACCTTATCGGGATAAAAATACCCTATGTTTTAATCCAGGGTATATTCTACCTATTATATCAAATATCATTCCAATACGTTCATTCGTTTCGCCGTGATTGAGCAATAAGCAAATAAATATTCAAACTTTCGCATTTAGGTAATTACATTAGATTTGAAAAGAAATCCACGACCTTTTGGTATATCAGTCATGATTTCTAACCACTATACGTCTATTGGTCATCTTTATATTGTGTTGTGTGTAAACCATAAATAACTGCACCTCGTATAATTGATTGCTTTACAAAATAACTTGACGTTAACTTGATGGTATTAACCATCACCAGGAGTTTCCATCGGCCTTGGAAAGATAGCAGAAATCTTCCGCAATTATTAAGTTTACGAAGTTGTTGCTTGAAACTTGTGATAGAATGGTGTTCATTAAGATCAAGTTGTAAGTCTCTGGGGATTGGTGTTAACTTCAAACGTCAAACTTCAAGCATTTATTTTGATATAAGATACAAAACATCGCTTATTTAATTGAAATTATTCGATCTGCTCACGTAGCATTACATCGTATTGTCGCGCGCGACATTGTAGTGAGAGTGGAATAGTTGTATATTTCGCACGAGCAAATGAGCAGGACAAATATTATCTCGCGCGACATTAACGTTTATCGCGCTTGTTATGCTACTAGTGCTGGTGCTAGTATGTTCATATTAGCATGGTACAGTTTCTCGTGTCTCAAATCTTACACAATTTGATAAATTCAGAAAATATCACATGGTTCGAGGTCATATGGCTTTCATATATATACATGCATAATTTACATGTATATATATGAAAGCCGGCAGGGACATACATGCATAATTTGCTCAAATTCCGTAGATTTCATGTCATTCGCATTTCAATCTGACGCTAAGTTGCGCTACCCGTACAAAATTTTCTAAATTCAATAAAAGCATCAACAACATATCAGCCACAAGACCTCAACTGCTATACATAGCCCCCCCTTGGATTTTCAGAGCGACTGATTAGAAATGTCCTGTATTCAGCGACATCCGGCGACCTTCACCAGGTGGTCCGTCCACCTTTAGCCAGAACTCTAATTAATACGCTGGGCTTTATCTAAATTAAATAAAAATACATTGTAACTACTTACAGTTACCTAATTATATAGGATCTTTATACCCCCCGCGAATGTATTACATTAATGACAGACTCATCAATAAGCACCTACTTCGGACGTACCTACACCAATATTATCTAGTCTCAGTCTATGGATCTGGATCCTGAAACAGGATTTGCCTAATTTCCGTTTGGTTATCTAGTAAACGGATAAACATACAACTTTTAAATAAACATTCATGACTCGGGATTTGATTCTCGTATGATAAAAAGACCCTATTTCTCGATGAAGTGGGAGGCCGACTAATCCTATTCGCTACTGCACTTAGTAACACAAAACACTAAGGTCAAACTCAAAGGACGATAAAGTTGTACGGTTGCTTACCGCACAATCTTTAAATGATGTAAAAATGATAATAATTTGATACTTAAGACACTGATTTATTAATATAAACTTATAATAATGATGATGCTAATGAGTACACGAGTATGATGATCGCTTGCTAAACGTGGACTGATTTGAAGGGTGAATGAAGGAAATGCTTTATGGCGTAATCTGCTGACGCCGCCGCCGCGCCAATGGTATATATCACTACGTGATCGAATCGGGAATTAAGAAGTAGACGAACGAAGGTCACTGGTTTATCTCAGTTGGTCTCAGCGGATTAGCAAGTTGAAGTGGCAGTGGGCAGGGTACACAGCTCGAAGAACTGATGGCCGGTGGAGCATTAAACTTCTTGAGTGGAGACCACGTACCGGCAAGCGCAGCGTATAGGACGTCCACTCACAAGGTGAACAGACGACCTGATAAAGGTCGCAAGAAATCGCTGGATGCAGGCCGCTTCCGACCAATCACTCTGGAATTCTATAGCGGAATGTGTTCAGCAGTGGACGTCCTATAGCTGGTATGTTGATGATGAAGATTTATCACAAAAACATTTTAACATTTAACAAGAAGATTTAACACTACAACTCTACTCCAACAACCAGGTCTTATGTTTCGTGATTTCCTTCTCGTTTGTTTCTTTCCTTAAGTATTAAAATAAAAAATTAAAATAAAAAATAATCACATATTGACAATAATAAATAATTAAATAATAACAATTCAATTCATTCATTTACTAACGGAAAACATAAATATCTAAAATATATAAACTGTAATTCTTATAATAATAATCTGATAACTCGCACATAATATAGCATATAAATTATCTCACATGTACTTAATTATTGTTGTTGGTTCTTTGAAAAAGGAAATAAATAAAATAAATAAATTGCGAGATTACACAAAAATTGCATAGTAGGTAAACAAATTAGACAGGACGTCCTCTGACCGCTGCTTCACCCTGACAGGGTATGTGCATGAGTACTATACTATAATTACCTGTTATTAGCATAAGTATTGTGTACATGTTGCAGTTACAATAAATAAATAAATAAATAAATAAATTTCTTCCTCAATCACCATATTTAATCTCTGCTCTAATAAACTATGTCCATACCTGGGGGGCCTGGTGACCTGTAATTCTGGTTCTTCCTTTTCAGGTACCAGCCTTCCTACAAATGTGTTCTATGTATTACCTAGTCCTAAACGCAATTTGTAAAGCGTCATTTGTGGTGAGAAAATAAACAATTTTTAAATTAATAATTTTAATTTAATTTAATTTACTCCTAGCAGGTTTTGAACGCGCAACAGTTGGTTTCTAAGACAAGGTGATAACGCCATGGAAGCCAAAATCGACGATTCTGCACGATAGTTGCTAAATGTGATTGGATAATTTTGTTAGATATCATATTAACTAGAGCTACTGTAGACAATTACATTGGACATCGTAACATGTTTAGAATTGACCGGTTTGCAACAGACCAGCAGCCCGAGTATAATTTGAAAGCAAACTGAAGGGACCGGTACATTTTTATGATCTCTGTGTTTGGTTTTTATCGACCATCAAAAATGATTGTATTGTTATTGTCTTATTTGGTTTAATATCGTATAGAAAGTCATAAGTTTTCGTTGTTATCATCATTTTCTGGAAAATTTTCTTCGTGATGGTGACTTTTAGGTTATACCTCAGATTCTGGGTTATTTTGGCGATGAATAAATAGATTTGGTATAGTGAAGTAACTACACCTTTCATTGTTATGTCAACAATGCTAAGAATACTTATTGTAACAAATAAATTCAACCGCCTCCGCGGCTTAAAGAAAACTTGGGTGTATTTCCAGAGGTACATGTTTAGTATTCGGTTTGGTTGGTGGTAGGACATTTTTATTGTCCATCTGGCTAGCTACCACTATGTAACTAAAGTCTGCCGCCAAACAGCAATGTCGTGACAGCATTGGTGTATTCAATCTGTTTGTGAATAGATAGCTCGTACCTTAATTAAGGCCGAGGGTTCCGGGTGACAGCGTTTTCACTCCAATAGTGTCTCATATTTTTAAAATAAAAGTGTTAGTGCGCAAAATATTTTGGGAAAGTGCGAGTGAGGACTTGACGTTATGGCTTTATTATAATGGAAAAGTTCTGTAGTCAAAACAGTCATAAACGAAATGTTCTGTCGGCGAACCAGACAATATGGAAAAGTCCTGTCGAGAGTCTTGTATGAACTGTTCTATCGGCGAATCGACCATAGGTGAAAGATTTCAACGGCAAAGCGGTCATAAACGAAATGTCTTGTCGACGAACAGTCCATTGAAGTAGCGGCTGTCGAAGAACGGTTGCTGAATGTGACTTGAACAATGAATATTCCGCACTATCAGGTCCTCGGCAGCATTTCTGAAAGTACTGATAATGTTTCTGCCTAACTCTAGTTTCAAGCAAGTATACCTAAACCGTAATACATTGTTTGTCAAAGAGGTTTCTTCTTAAGCCAAAGATATAGTATATGTTGCGCTTGCAGGATAAGCCCGTATCACTGTGACCTTTGCCGATCTATTGTGGTCGCCACTAACCTATAATTCGTCGATGAGCTATGCCGTTTCGAAAAATGGCAACGCTTTCCTGGCAGCGATAGTTTTTATCTCATCCGAATTCATGAAGTGGTCACTCAGGTGGATATATTGTTTAGGCATCAGCGGGCTATGTTCCAACAGTAGATGTCCGGCTGGAAGTTGAGTATCTGAGAATACTTTTAGAGTGATCTACCGATTCTGCGGGCGCCAAATTTTCGTATTTGTAAATGCGTGCCCAAAATACGTAAGGGACTAAGGACACAGAATAAATATTTGTAGAGAGTCAATAAATAAGTGTATGGAAAGATCCCGGAGCAAGTACTACACACATCTCTCAAGATTCGACCCGAAAAACCAAGATGGTTGATGGGGCCATGACAGGTCTGGGTTAGTAGATGCACAGGTGTTTCCGAAATAAAGATGGAAAAGACCAAATTTGAAGCGTTTTGTTCAGAAATACTTTTATAAGATATAACATGTTATTTATTATATATTGAAATCATACTTTGTAATCATACTTTAAAAACATTTCATGTGATAGGGCACGATGTGCTTTAAAAGAAAAACGAATAAAATAAGTTCGTATCACAAATATTTACCTATAGCAAGAAAACGCCCGAACCTGCAACCATTGGCTTCGAAGCAGCGATATTACCCACTATACCAATGGCTGTCGTAAATTAGCACCTCGTATTCTCATTAATGCGACCTAGCATCCCGCTTCCTTTCGCTTCGTATGTATACGTAACAATATTTTTAGTGCGACCTAGAATTATAAACTAAACATTGACTTGTGGTTTTATTATTTGTTTGTTTATAAACGCTTTATTATATAAAAGAAAATAAATACAGAACAAATTTCTTATAACTTTTAATAAGCTTCGCGTGAAAAAAGTCCAAAAAATGCGAAACACCTCAAAACTTCTCTGTCTAATACATAATTTTCAAAATCATCAACATCTAGTTTACTGTAATTCTGACCATAATTTTATTACAATAAATACTTTAAATAATACCGGATGAGTTTTTTTACCGTAAGGAAAAAATATTATCTATGTTAGTGAAATAGAAGGTTTGGCTTATTTTTTCAAAACTATCATCGTATAAAGCGTTAATTGTGTCATTTAACGGTAGAGTTTGTTAGCCTATTCCACAGAATTACATCATTAAATTAAACAAATAAAGAAAACTTGGAGAAAATATGAGTTCCAAATAAATTTCGAATGATAGGATCTCTACGAATCCCGCCAGTCGCAAATCATTATCAAACCGGCGTGTGCGTTTTTGAAAAAGTAAAAAATGAACTACCTTTGCCAATAACTTCTATTTCACTTACCTATTTTTTTCCTTACGGTAAAAAAACTCAACCGGTATAATCGTATGTTTGAAGCCTATATCTATGTCTCACTAGACATAGATTTCAAATTTGAAGTGGGATGTTAACATCCCACTTTTTGTGTCGGGGTTACAAATGAAACTCAACGTAGAAATGCTACGCGAAATCTGCTTCAAACTTTACTCCGAGCTTTGTTCCTTTCAAGTTTAGGAGTCATCCAAGCGCAGCAAATAGGTTACTAATTTCCTATTGAAAATGAGTATAAATTTTCCCCGATTCAATATTCCCCTTTGCAAAACTCACATTTTTGACATGAAATTAATTTCTTTCCGTTAAAACCCCGGGAACTCGGAACAATATTCGCAACAATAACAGCTATTAACGTCCAACAATCTGTTCTAGGGCGTGGAGAAGTGTCCGAATTGATTGATTGATACTTTCAGCGCTGAATAAATTGTTCCAGCCGGTACAAAACAGTCCAGTCATTTCAGGCCAGTGTTGTTTAAAAATCGATTATCGACAATTGATATCGATTATAGGAAAGCTGTATGAACTTTAATAGACTTTAGGTTGAGTCTTTGCAATAGAGCAATAGAGCCGGCCGTATTTCCGGGTTAATCCCAGAAACTTGATATTTACAGGATATATTCATTATAACACATTATTTAGTGAATTTAGTGAACTTCCATCTAGTCAGTCCCATTTACGAATGTGTGAGAAAAATGCGTTAGATTTGTTTATGCATGAGTAATGTTCATGTCACACCCGTGTAGGTAAATGTTGGGAATCTACCCTCGACGTTGTCTCTACCGACCATCCAGCTAAGTTCAACTTCGACAAATAAAGCGAAGAATACTACTCGGTTGGGCAGTTTAGGGTCGGAAAACGAGCCTTCAATCAATGTGTTCTGTCAGTTCTGACATTTGCAGCGGACATTGGAATGTACAATCAGATTCAAAATTGCAGTTCGTAAAAAAATCAAAAGAATCTGATGTACCATACTTTCTGATCGGAGTCTTTCTATATATCGATAACTGATGGGGAAATTAGGCAAATAGATTTGACTGATAAACTGAAAAGATCTATGGATATAAGGGCCCGTTTGGAGTACAATCCTCAATGATAGCAGCAATGGACTATGAGAAGATCGTGATAATGTTGATGAGATTTTATTATACTTATAAAATTACAGAAATTTAAAAATTTTACTACAGTGAAATCTATCGATATTCTTGTCGATTGTTCGACAACACTCTTCAAAGCGATATGGACCTTTTGTTAAATAATATCTAGCAATTTTATTTTCTCAACAAACGTGTTGAACATGAATACCTACATTAATTTAACGCCATGATAATGCAAAATTTACTATGGATAATGTGTGAGCACAGTGAAAAGGTTTCCTTTTATGGCGGGAGTGTCTTGAACTTTTGTTTTGCTATTTTACATCATTAGTGTACCTATTGTACAATCTCTTATATTAAATAGAATCCCTAGAGTTACAAAACCTTTGCGTCAGTGAATAAAGTGATTATTGATATGCCACCGAAATCACTATAAGAATACTAAAAAGTCACACACAGTCATACACATTGAGAATACTTAAAAGATAATCACATTTTTCCAAGAAATACTA
Source organism: Oegoconia quadripuncta (assembly GCA_949316235.1). Taxonomy (NCBI): domain Eukaryota; kingdom Metazoa; phylum Arthropoda; class Insecta; order Lepidoptera; family Autostichidae; genus Oegoconia; species Oegoconia quadripuncta. The sequence goes on along the minus strand of OX438741.1, from coordinate 31,642,128 downwards.
TGAAATGTTGCCAATAATACATTCACAATTTAGAAGACAAAAAGAAGTTAAGCATCTGAGACAATTGGAAGTCTCCAAGGCACTGACCTTCGAGACTACAGATTCTATATGGTTCGGTAGACGATATTCAACTCGGTAATAAAAATTTCGAATGCCTTTCCGTGAACAAAAACACATTCCAGAAACTTTCCGATACCGAATCGAATATCAATAGTCGAACCATTTGAAATAGAGTGATTTTGAATTTAGTATCAGCGAAACTCACAGACTTTGCAAATATGAAATTCCTTTGCATGTATAGGTACAATGTTATTTGAAATTGGATATATCCATTACCTGGGACAATTTTCAAACGACGAAAGAAAATAGGTGGGCTGTGTAAGATCACATATAATATTGTATATGAATTTAAAAAGTAAATACGTTAAAAGAGGCGGGAATATATTCAAAATCCATATACGTAGTGTATTTTGTTTATCTTTGAGAAAATCTCTATAGATGCTTCGACCGTAATATCCTGGCTTTGTATATAGATATTCATACACGGTCAGGATTGCTTACTTACTTAGTAGTCTCTGCAGTAATGTACTATTATGGGGATTGTGCACAGGATACCGGTAATAAACACCGACGAGTTCTTAACTTCCTAAACGGTTTTATATAATTCAAACACTTCCAGACACATAAAGCTAAAGGATGGTAAATAATCACTGGATCGATTAAAACAAAACTTCCACGGGACACGGGAATAGAAATTTGTTCCTCGGTTCTTATGCTATAATGCTACAGACAGACAAGGGCTTGAAATTTTAACACCCTTCTCTATAGGTAAGGGGTTAAAAACAGCACACCTTAGCACAAAGTTCTAAACAGGCTGAATTACCCAAACTTTCCTTACTCCGAAGACAATTAGGAGAGAACTTGAGAGGTTTTAATTAAGTACCTATAAAATGTATCGCATTTACAAAGCTTTCTCTGTAGTATAAGACATTTGGGAATAATCGTGATCATTATAGAGAATAAAAAAATTCAAATTACTAAAACATAAAGAGGGACTTTTTAAATTATTTAACATATTATTTTCAATTAGGTATTAGATAAAGAGTAAGATTTCTCGAATCACGTTTCGCAAAGACCGTCGTCTGTCTGGATCACGGCATCCTTCTCGACAGGATTTCTCGACTTGGTATATCCAGGAGAGGTGGATCAAATCATACTTAACTAATCGCTATTAGTGTAGCCACTAGCGTACCTCAAGGTTCTCATTTAGGGCCTTTATTCTACAATGCTGCTGGTGCGATATTAACCGCTATTTCAAGTTTGCAGATAGTACGCTACGCTGCAGACATATTTGCAGATAATAAGTACGCTGATGACAATAAAAATCTTCATGAAGTCGGTAATGTAGAAGAACCCCAAATAATGTCAATAGTGTTTGGCCCTCAAATAAAGTGACAAAAAGGGTGTGTGTAACTAAAATTAACCCCACTTGCCTTCCCAAAACCCGAAAATAATTATCACAAACTACAACGCAAGCAACAACTTCATTTATTAGGCTAGGAATTTTCTCCCTAATAATTTTGGGTCTTCAGCAAATAAAATTTATTATACTGCCTGAAAGGTAATTGTTTTAATATGAAAATAAACAGAACTTCTCCTTCTAATAAATTAAGGCCTTTTAGGGTCGGGTTGGGCTAAAATTAGTTAATTAATGTTTCTATATAAAAAGTAACCGGATGCGCGAAGTCACCAACTTAAGTTAAGATCCAAGTTTGATGCCCGGTTGATAATTTGGTATTTATTTATAATTATTAAGTAAGTAATTTACTGTACCAATGTATATTTAAGTATGTTTAAATAATCTGTAGGGTATTGATTTCATATGTTTACCTTACTAAGGTTTACCTTATTAGGTAAAAAAATACCCCGTTATTGTAATTCTTACTTCTTCATTATGCATTACTTTAATAGTGCACTTTTTGTTTACCATTCCCTGTAATAAATATATAAAATATAAATTCCTTATTTCAGATCATAACAATCCACATTTTACTGTTAGTAAAATACTTTAAGGCGCGGTCTCCCGATTTGGGAGGTCCGGGTTCGATTCCCAGGCATGCCATGCACCAATGAATTTTAAATTTAATTACTTATGTTCATTTATCCGACTGCTCTTAAACGGTGGAGGAAAACATCACGAGGAAACCTGCATGCCTGAGAAATAAAAATTCAAAGACATGTGAAGCCCCCACCCGGCAGTTGACCAGCGTGGCGGACTATGGCCCATACTCCCTCATATACGAGGGAAGGCCTATATCCCTGCAGTGGGATGTTTACGGGCTAATGATGACGATGATGAAAATACTTTAGACATTCTATATTAATACATAACAAATACTAAGATACATCCTCGTCCAGTGCTAAGACTGTCTGTCAAGTGTACTGGCAATCATGACAAGCCTCCTTTTGTCTAACTCAATGGAAATGGATTCCAATAATTTTGACCAATAGTAGAGCTTCAAATATTAAATTCGACAAATATCAACACAGATGGCAATGCATTCATTGCGCAGGACGCTGTTAATACTAGTGAGGGTGCGATTTTTCGACGTGTAGCAGTGTTGCGAAATGTAGCGGAGCCCTCCACATGTGCATCCACCAACATATGTAAGACCTTATAACTCTTGAGCCACCACTGAGGTTGCTTGGGAGATATCTTACTTAGGGATACACTCACTTTTGTACAGTATTTCTTATTGTTTGTTTGTACCGGTTTATTCTCATTTTTCTGTTCAATAAAGAAATAGTTGTATGGGGATTCTGTTGGTGAATTCAGAGATTTAAGTCTTTGAGTGCCAACGCCGTGACCGCAAATAAGTGTGCGTCGCGGTAGATAACATGTAAAATGGGCCTGCCATTTTGTTGGACCATTTCCCCAAGCACACCGTACAAAGGACCGGATCTTGACTCGTGAATTCTTAAGAGAAATAATAGTATTGAAATCATAGTTTTTCATAATATATTTATCATTATCCCACATCCATTTGGGATAAAGGTCGTCACTTTGTAACGAGACGTACAACCTCTTCTAAATTCTGTTTTCTTTTCGGTAATCTCTTTGGCGTTTTCTTTTTTGGAACATTATTCAAAATTCTGAATTCTAAATTATTTTCAAAAACTAGGCAGTCTTGACGCAACTTTCGAACTGGAACTATTCTTTTCATTCTTTCTTTTATTTCTTTTCTTTAAATTATTACATCATTTACAAGTATACCTATACCTTCTTCCTGACATGGGGTGAGTCTATCGCCGTTAAAACGCGCAAATCTATAGAAGTTTTTTTTGGTGAACTCCCATAGTCGCCATTTCCGACACCCATGAGAAAAGACGGGTTGGTATACTTCCTACGTACCGATAACATTGAGCACAAAATTCTGTCATTCTTAAAAAAAATAATATACGCGTATTACTCACCATTAAGTAACGTTCCGAGCATCTAAAAGAATCTAATTTCGCTGTAAGTGTATAATTACCCGAATTTTCATGAACATTTTACTAATTTTTCTCCACGAGTGATACTAACTTTTATTCCATCTAATAAAACACGCCTAAACTGCTGGTAAACAAAATATATTTTATATAGCAGTAAAATGGTCCCAGGTGTTCGCTATTGTCTAGCTTTATTACCTTGTGTAAAAACACTGATAAGAACGCTCTGTTTATGTAGTAATGGATTTTTATGTGTGTGTTTCTTTATGTCTCCATCTAAAAGCGATATTTGTGACTATTATCAAGAGTTTTTGTTTTTCATTTTTATACAATACTTCGCTGCGGTAGATTAAGAGCAACTTGGTGTAATATTCTTGCTTCAATATAGCAACATACATACATAATGTATTTCGCTATTGAGCACCGCAATATGAGACCTGTTTAGTGTTTTGTGTAGTAGTTAGCAACTCTGACCACTATACCAAAAGGTTGTTCGAATCCCGCTAGGGGTATATGTTTGTGTGATGAATGCGGACTCGTGTACTCGAGTTATGGATGTTTTCATTTATAATAAGTAGTTATTTACAAAAAAAAGTATTTATGTGGTATATCAACCATCTGGTATCCACAACACAAGCCTATAGTTGCTTACTGTGGAACTAGATGGCGCTGTATGTCTAAGGATATTTATTATTATTTATGAGAGTCATTGATTTAATATGTACCTACATTCCTCGCATATATCATATTTAACTCAATAACTGTTTACTTTATGTGTGTCACTTGAGTCCATTAGTATATAAGAGATGTATGTACGGTCTACCAGACGGCATTTTTGTGTGGACTGGAATCCCACTATCGACCGGTTAAAATGTTAAGCTTTCAATGTACAATCGTTGCTTGGTCAATATGTGGTGGAGTGTACATAACTGCAGGCTGTGGCTGAAAATCAGATGCTGCTGGTTCCCAGCGACCATATGATCAGCTACAGACCCTTTTGTCATAATTACAATATTATTTAATATTTTAGTTTTTACTGTTTTCTTGAGCAAAGAATTTTTTTTTTTTTTTTAATTTCTTTTTCTCACCATGAGCTGGTATTATCATACAATTTCCGGACATTAACCAAGTAAATGGTATATTCCTATTTATTTTGAAATCGTAAGTCAGTTTGTCCGTTCTCGTCAATTTGGAGGAATTTTCTGACAATACGACAAGTATTTAAAATGGCGGCTTTTTGCATAGGTATGTACGTAGATAGTTTCAGATCAAGAAGTTTAAGGCTAATTATTGTTATTATTATAAACGTCACGATGAGGAGGCGAACCCCAAATAGGTGTTTCCAAACATGTGTGTCCCTGTCTCAAACGTAGGTTCCAACCAGTAAAAGTTTAATGCTTGAAACATTTCCACGGTGCACATACATTAATGAAGTCAGGCCAGTTTCCCGAGGGGTAGGCAGAGACCACACACACACACTTCCACGGTTCACCTTTCGAAACATAAATATCTTTGTACATGCACACATTGCCATCTAGTTCCACACTAAGCTACTAGGGTTGTATTATGGATACCAGATTATTAATAAACTACCTAAATACATAATATATATAAATGAAAAACATCCATAACTCGGGTAACATTATGCCCTTAGCGGGATTCGTGCCCGCGACCCTGACCACTACGCCAAACAGGTCGTCAAATTGTGGCACTACTCCTGAACCAGACTTCCAATTGATTGTTCAGGAGTAGGCCGCAATAAATAATAAAAATCAGGAACACTTGAATATTGTATTGTAATAAAAAGGCACTGTTATAAAACAACGTCTTTACAAATGATAATGAATTTTATGATACTGGAAGCTCCAGCGCACTCAGCGGAAATATAATACAATAGGGTTATAATATAATAAGTTTGACAGAAACGTCCGAGCTTTAGAACTGTTGAAAATATAATGACGTTGTTTTGTTCGGCCGTCTGAGTTCGAAATAGGAATTTGAATTTAAATATAGAGAAACGAAAAGGAAAAAGAACAAAAAGATTACTAACTAAAATCACCAACGAGACGCAATACCGTCACGTTACAAAATATACAGAAATACACACTTGTCCGGATGTATCTTAGTAATTTGTTTATATTAAAGACTAAACAAGGGGACAGGTTATTAGCCATATTGGATGAAAATCAGTTAAACCGTTTCGAACACCGTATACCTTTTAACACAGTGTTTGGTGCTTGTATGGAAACATATGATACCAACAAAGCCGTAGCCAATTCCTCAACACTTCTTCGTTCTATGTGCCCTGCCCACTGCTACATCAGTTTACTAATATAAATAAATAAAAATTTTCAGTGTATTCACAGTACATATATTATATGACAAGATACAATATACTATTGACCTATATACCTATTCACGTCACAGCCAACCCCGCGGCAGCACTAACACCATAAAACTAGGTGCTACGTTAAAAGCACCTCGGAGATTGCTGAACTATAAAAAGGTCGTTACGAGGATTCCTTTACGATTCAAAAGAAAGGTTTTATTTTCACTATTCTGAATTGTTGCTTCTAAAATGCTTTACACGGTTGAAGGAGTAAAAGGCTTTGGAACTGAAAAGTATTGAACAATAGGAATGGGTTGAGCGTACACAAGGTGATTTTTAACTCTGGATATCTATAAAATAAAAATTTAGAAAACTCCCGAGTGACAAGTATTGTTATACATACATAACTTCACAACCTTCATCCCAAATGGGGTGGTCAGATAGATCCCAAAAAAGCGTTTGGGTGTCCCAAACATTGATGACCTATTTGGTGTAGTGGTTAGAAACCCTGAGGACTATATCAAAATGTCGCGGGTTCGAATCCCGCTAGGGGCATATGTTTGTATGATGAATACGACATGTGTACCCGAGTTAAGGATGTTTTACATTTATCTATGTATTTACAAAAAGAAAATGTGTTTGTGTAGTATATCAACCTTAACCTTATTTATTAAAAGTTTCATACTTAAAACAACGTCCACGTTTCACCTTTAGTACAGCGATGCGCACGTGACAGGTTAGCCCATCGCCGTTGAAACGTACATGTCTATAGATGTCTTTTTGGTGGAAAGTTACTTAGTCGCCTTGCTTTCTTTTGTATATAAGTGTCGAAACAACACTATATTATTCAGATAAACTAAGCAACTTATTGAAATCGAGATAGCTTAACGGAATACCATTAAAAGCGTATTCGATAATATAATCCCGATAAATTACGTTAATAATCATGTCGCGTATACTTTAATCAACCGTTTTCCACTGACAAACTGGGTTTAATTTTGTCAAATAAGGCAACACCGAATACTTAATAGAACCACAGATAATACAGAAACTATTTGATATAGACAATTTGATTTTTTTTATGTTTGAGTGGAAATGTTTTGGAGCATAATCTTACCAGTTGTAATATAACGATGTGATTGAAGATGAAGCACGCGATCTCAGTGGATCCTGCGCCCTATTCCTGAAGATTTGATAAATACATAAAAGGTCATAAAGGTCGCGCGTATGATTCCCAGCGGGGTACATGTTAAGTAATTGAATAATTGAATTGGTTGATGTTAGTTCATTTCTAAACAGCATATCTGACTATCACCATCTTATGGCGCATAGCGGCAATATTGATATCGTGGTTGTGTTCTAGACAATTTAAGATAAGATTATAACCAAAACAATGCCTCTTTGTCAACAAAACAATGGCTCTTTTCATTTTTGAACAGCCAGGTTGTTTATTTTCTTAATAATTACTTAAAGTATCTACAATTTAATACCATACCTCCAAGTTCAATCATCTTAAGGCTTCCCCGTCGTTAAGGGTTTCGTTTGATCCCAGCCACTGGAATTCCTTTAAATACCGGTCAACAAAGTTTTACACAATATTATCTGCACAAAAATTAAAGACCTTAAACAAAAAATCATCAATAGAGTGAATCAACGTGTCAATTAATTATTATTTATTTATTAAAAGTTTCATACTTAAAACAACGTCCACGTTTTACCCTTAGTACAGAGATGCAGTATGATCTATATGATGATGATATGATCAGTATGATACAGAGATGCAGAATGATGCAGTAGGATCTACCGAAGACGGTGTGATAGGTTAGATATGTTGATCTACTACGTAGATACGACTACATATGTACTGTAAAGTTGTATATTTCTAGTTGGATCTTGTTGAAGTTTCGTAGCAGTGTATTGACAATCAAAATATGTGTTACATACAGTAGTTTGTTTTAAGTCGAGGTTATAGTCGGAAGGATTTGGAAGTAGAAATTATGTTTAAGGGAAGAAATATAATATGGAATCTTTAACAGTAAAACAATATATGAAATAAAGTATTAGAAAGATATTCACTTCTTTATATCTGACTGAAGAAAGCTTCGTCCCTATACCGTTGGAGTCCGTCACATTGACCGTTGCAGTACCTACAATAGCCCCACCATGGCAATAATATTGGTCGTACATGTCCCTATCACCTTAGTTAAGTACTTTTCCATATGATTTTTCAAGGTTAAAATATCTTACAATGTTTATTAAACATTAAGAAATAAATACGTGTAATTTAAAATTATAGAGCAATACAAATACAGGTAAATACAGGCAAAACATAAAAGGCGAAATAGAGAAACTTTGTGATATACTCGTACTTCCTGTAAACGAAAATTTTTCTTTACCACCGGAAACTCGATTTCAAATGGGCACTAAGCCAAACCAAATTACACATTGATTCGAACCTACCCGACGATTTTTCATTTGAAGTTTCACCAGAAAGCGGATATTGATCTGATTTACTATGACTTTATTTTCATTTGGTGGTCTCAGCAAGAATATCTTAACCTCAATTACATTGGATATTAAGTGAAAATTAACCCTTAATTAAGTAAGAGTTTTACTCGGATCCATCAACTTATTGAGCCGACTGGCTATCTTATCTCAAACAGCTCGAACACAACAATGATATCAACATTGCCATTGACTAAAGCCTCTCTCAGAATGCGGATTTTATTATAAGATTTGTCTTAATGGTGTGCCCCGATGACATAAACCGTGGACCCCAAGAATTACAGAAAAAAAAATCTTATGCTGTTTTTGAAATAAGTATTTCTATGTTAGCTCCTATAGCCTAAACAGCATTACCGATTTTAAATGCAATGGGTCGTTCGATTCGTCTTGATCACGTTCCATTTTATTGTAATAAATCCAACATGGCGCCAGTAAATACAAAACTGCTCTAGTGTCTTGTTTGATTTTTAAACTTACCTATATTGTTATTGTATTATGCGAAAGATGTTATATCGTAAACTACTGAATTTTTTTTTTAATGTAAATATATGTCAGCTTGTGTATTCTTAACCATCGAGAAACTGAGAAAATTGATTTATTTTGTTCGACAAGAACACAAGGAATCCATTTCGAATCCCTCGGGTACTCCAATCTCGTAATGTTTAAATCATTTCTTTGGGCTGGTATTATCCAACTCAGAAGATGTCCAAAGTATGTTTCTGTAAGCTTATCTGCGCCACTCGCGCCGAGATTTCCAGTGGCCATAGACTTCGGGACTCAAATAGAATAAAACCAACCTTCCCATGAGTGCCATAGAAGGCAACAAAAACATCTAAAGATCTGCACGTTTCAACGGTAATGGGCTCGCCCCCTGTCACGTGCGAATTTCTGTATGTTTAATAAGGTAAACCGTGGATGTTCTTTCAATCATTAAACTCTCTGACCACCCCATTTGGGATAAAGGTCGTGACGTTATGTTATTGAGTTTACTATGACCGTAATGTTCGTAGTCCACCAAGGAGCCGCGCAAACAAACTTACAGATTTGACACCCCTGTCTACATACCGGATTTTGACGTGTGAAGAATTAAGAAGCAACAGCTACAGTTTTCCAATTCTATTTTATTTGTATTTCGATCTCTGTTAGCACAGTGCCTGCAGTTTGTCTGACATACAAAACTCTTGTATTGTAAAGGTTTCTTTTGTTTTAATGCCAGATTTCATTCACTTGTTGCCTCAACCATCTCGCGGGCTGGCCCGCTGCCAGGCAGGCTTATCCATTATTAACTTGCTTTGAATTGAGTTATCTCCAGCGAGCTCGGGCACAATTCAAATTTATTTGATTTCTGTTAAATGGGGCCGCGTACTATCCGTTGATTTCAATAGGAATTCGCATCATGCACTGTTTCAGATTGGAAATTTAATTATGTAACAATTCTGGACGTGTTTGTATTTTAAATCACAGCAGTATTGCATTTCTGAATAATGTGCAAACTGTTAATGCTTTCGACCAAATACTTATTGTTAAAATATTATTTGGCAATATTTTCTTTCGACACTATTATTGGACATTATTTTGTCGACCGATTGGTATAGTGTGGCTAACACTCCCGCTAGGGGTAATTGTTTATGAAAACGAACACTTATTATAGATTACAGAGACATTGAAGTTTATACATTTATATGTTTGCTTGTTATTAATTATCCATTCATACTACAAGCTTTGCTTAGTTTGGAACTAAATGATAGGTATAAGGAAGGATTGTCCGATATAATATCCGATATATTAATATTACATTAATATACATAGATTTGACTACAGTAATTTGGTAGGTTCATTGGATAGTAATGTGTTACGTCATCATATACTTACTACGTCCAATAAGTATTTGTATTTTCCTTTTTACTTTTATGGTGTTGTTGTATACTCGTACATGATGTATGATCCTAGTAATATTTTATGTAAGCATTCAAGTTTCCAGCTCAAAGTAAATACCTGTTGCTTTTGCAATGAGGCACACCCGTCTTAGTTTATCCCACGGCTT